>JAEAOA010000815.1:160000-860001 GCA_016746295.1 Potamilus streckersoni | reverse complement strand
CCCATCCCCCTCTCTCTCTTCTCCTCTCTCCCCTTCCCCCTTTTCATAAAATGGGGGATGAGGCAAAAACCCCCTTTGAAAATTCTTTTCACCCGAGGGGTTTTTTCCAAAGGGGGAAAAAATAGACTTAATTAAGAAATGTATTCTCGCGTGCCGCTTACCTCAAAAAAAATTTCGGGGGTTTTTGGGGCCAAAAAATTTGTTTGCACAGATCTTGAGGGGTCAAAAAAATAAAAGTTTTAAAATCGGCTAAAAACATCCTTCCCTTCGACGGGGGTCGTGTAGCTAACTCCTATTGTTGAACTTGTGAAAAATTAGGTCTCTGGCAAATAGGAAACGCTTGTCTTTGCAACCGTATTTAACTGAATCCGATCTTTTTTTAATTTACCCGGGTACGTACGAGATGATCCTTAGGATTTTAGGTCAACAGTACGCAACGATAGGAAATTCTTGAAATATGCACTTGAACTTTCGGACTATTCATTATAGTGCCAATGCTTGCGTATGGTCCGTTGCAGGTTTGTGGCATTGAGAAGAAAGCTAGCACTTAGTCAGAGCTTTCTCTGACCCTTGCCACCTCATTTTTTATATTTGGACATTTATGTTGGGAACACACTTAAAATAAATGTCCAAATATCAAACTAATATGGCAAGGGTCAGGGGAAGCTCGGACTAGCTAGCACTAAGGGACAGGCTTGTTGGTTGTCTTACTATTTTTTTTTTACAAGGGTTTCTCTGTCGAGGAGTCTAGTTTTGTTAATAGTCTCCTCAGTGTAGCTTATTATGTATCCTCCTCTTTTAAGGTGCACCTTGAGTTATTCTGCTAGTGAGAGACTGGATGATGAAATCATCAACAGCCCAAAACAAAATGGCATACTGTGGACCGTCGGGACACAATATTACGACATTGATTTTGCCGATGACCTGGCGCTTCTCTCCCACACCCAACAGCAGATGCAAGTAAAGACCAACATAAGTGCAAAAGCATCAGCAAGCACTGGTCTTAATATAAACAAAGGAAAGAGCAAGATCACGAAGGTCAACACAGCAAACTCGACACCCATCAAGCTGGAAAGTGTGAAGTTGGAAGAGATGGAGAGCTTCACCTGCCTTGCAGCACAGTTGACAAAGATGATGGAACTCAAGGTGATATTAAAACCCGTATCAGCAAGGCAAGAACAGCATTCTGCCAGCTGAAAAATGTCTGGTCATCCACAGAACAGACAACTATTATCAAGATCCGAATGTTAAAAACCATCGTAAAACGTGACCTACTCTATGGAGCTGAAACCTGGAGAACCACCACCACCAGTATGACAAGGATCCAGACATTCATCAATACCTGCCAACTGCTCCAGTAGCCTAGTGGTTAGAGCGTACACCTCGGATAGGGGAGGTTGTGGGTTTGATCCCCGATCGAGTCATACCAAAGATTGACAAAAATGGTACTAACAGCCGCCTCGCTTGACGCTCAGCATTAAAAGGTTAGTGTTAGGACTGATCAGCCCGGTGTAAGGATAATGTGACTGGGTGGAACATCATGTTACATATCTGCGGCATGATACCTCAGTGATAGACATCACTATAAACTGCCACATTGCAGACATCGTAGCGATACGACTGAAAAATTGTTAAAGCTACGTTAAAAATCATAATCACATCACATCACATCATTACCTGCCTCAGAAGAATCCTCCGATTTCGTTGGCCAGACAAAATCAGTAACGAACAACTGTGGCAGCGAACATTACAACAGCATGCAAAGGAAGAAATTCTCCAACGACGCTGAAGATTGTTAGGCCACATACTTCGTAAGCCTGCATCAAGTACCACAAGGCAAACACTCACATGAAACCCACAGGAAAAGGAAGAGGCCGACCAAGAAAAACATGGCGGTGGGACCTAAAGAATAAAGGCCACACCTGAAAGACTTGCCTAAGACCGGGATGGCTGCAGATAGTTTGTTGGCGGTGTATGCCCCATCAGGGATCACAGGCGTTGTTGTTGATGATGATGATGATGATGATGATGATGATGATGATGATAATAATTGAGTTCTCCGTGTCTTTGTTTAAAGGTGGTAGAATTAGAGCAAATATTTTTGGTTAGAACGCAAATACCATAAGGGAGATTTTTTTTTATTTCGAGTTGGTGTTAGCAGCTGGTCCTCGGTAGATATTTGTTAGAGTCAGAATGTTAAAAATATAGGCCAGTTTCTATGTTCTCCTCCAGAATGGTATATTGAGGATCTAAAACGATACTGGACCTGTTCGATGACTCCGACATAAATATAATCCTAGGGTGATAGATGCAGGCCCTCTTCGATGACTTCAATGTAAATGTAATCCTAGGGTGAAAGATGCAGGCCCTGTTCGATAACTGACGTAAATTTAATCCTTGGGTGACAGTTACTAGCGAATTCTAAAGATAAAGAAATTATCGCACGTTATATATAATCCATTTACCTTCTGCTACTGACTTGGATGTCGTTGTCATATCACCCATGAAGGCATTTTTAGGAGGCTTGCCCAACTCAAGGTGATATAATTTGTCATCGTCCTATCTTCTCTGCTGACTTTGCAAGCACATTCACTGAAGCTCAAAATATTATCACTAAAATTTTGCATACAGTTATGACGCCAGCCTCTAATCTCTGCCACGATGTTTTGTAGTCCGACAAGGTGAAGTGTATTTTGAAGTTATCAGAATAGTATTTTAGCATGCATCTGAACTTCTCTGGTACATGATATTCCCCTAAGGGAACGCACCGGTGGCCTAGTGGTTAGAGCGTCCGCGTTTGATGCGAGAGGTCGCTGGTTCGAACATCGGCTTAGTCATACAAAAGACTCATAAAAATGGTATCAACAGCTGCCTCGCTGTGCGTTCAGCATTAAGAGGCTAGTGTTACGACGGGTCGGCCTGATGTCAGGATAAGGTATTGGGTGGGTCATCGTGCTACATATCTGCGGCATGATGCCCCAGTGCTAGGCATCTGTAAACTGAAGCGATATGACTGTATAGTGTTATAGTTATGTTAAAAATCCAAATTTTACACACTCACACACACACATATTTCTTTAAGGTAAATTTTACCAACTTGAGTGGAATGCTATCATATGCATTGGCGAAGTCTAACCTTGAATTCCATCTTCCTTCAATGAAATATCAATGCACTTGTTCTTAATCATGTTTTTCGACAAAAGCTTTGTTAGTATGGCTAGGCATACATTCCTTTCTACATTCAGAAGGGATATTATACTAATTGCTTAGTTTCTGATAGGAGGTACCAAATCGAACATTTTGTTAGAACTGAGAATGCCATGAGATGCTAAAATAAAAAAACAAAACAGCATATAGTCGGATAGTATATTCTCAATGAGAATTAGCATTATAGACCCACCCATCCCACCCCCGGGATCGTATTGCCTCAAGATTTATAGCCAAAAATTATCACTCTGGGATAGTATAACTTCAATGGGAATTTTGTATAGGGACAAGACGATTAGCACAGGTGGTGTGACGTCACGGTACTGGACACTTGCAACAATGTAGCAGGGGGCTGACCTAAATACACGCAGCTACCACTCTAGGTAGGGACAAATATAGTAGAGAGAGAGAGAGAGAGAGAGAGAGAGAGAGAGAGAGAGAGAGAGAGAGAGAGAGAGAGAACACATATAGGCAAAGAAAGAATCAAGATCTTTTCGAGGCATAGGAAGTGTCCCGGAAAAGGGCCTTTTGGTTGAATGTTAACACCAGAGTAGTAGGAGAAAGTAAGAATCCGAGCTCAACAACCCCCTCCAGACCTCCAAACAAATACAAAATACCTAGGTAACGTAATAGAAAACCTATTGCAATCAATAATTGCGTTAAGAATCCGAGCTCAACAAATACAAAATACCTAGGTAACGTAATAGAACACCTGTTGCAATCAATAATTGCGTTAAGAATCCGAGCTCAACAACCTCTCTAGACCTCCAAACAAATACAATAGAACACCTGTTGCAAAATACCTAGGTAACAGGTAAAATTTAATTACGTGATCTTCCAGAATAAGCAGAATGATATGTCAGACTCAATTTTCCAAATCATTACGATTTAGCAGAGCGTGGCGATTGTGGACTAAATTAAGCATTAGAATTCCAGTAAGGTAAGTGGTATTATATCTTAATTTTTTTAAACCTCTTACTTCTTTAAGAAAAATTTTTCCAAAAAATTTGCTGATCTTCAGGGGTAAAATCTTTTTAAAAACCCCATGTTGTCAATAATACGAAATCACGAAATTAAAATTTTCTCCATTTTAAAATTTTTAAAAACCCCTCCCCCCCCGTAGGTAAGATTTTAAATTTTAAATCAAGTGGGTTTTTTGTAATTTAAAATTTTGATTTTAAAGGGGGCACCGTCCCTTTAAAAAATAAAATTTTATTTTCCCCCAACTTTTTTCCCCAAAAAAGCTGCTGTAAGGAAAAAAAAACCAAAAACCGGGAAATGATTAAAAAAACCCGGGGGTTTAATGATATACCTTTTTGAAATTAGGGTCCAGAACACCCAAAAAAGGGTAGATATGAAATTACCCCGAAGTATTTTTGTTAAATTTTTGGGGGTAACTTTTTTTTAACGAAACCAAAGTTTTTTTGAAAAATTTTGTAGTTTTGTATTGGGCTCAAAAAATCCTTTTCCGGGAATAACTTTTGAAATTAAATTAAAATAAACCTAAATTTTTTTTTCTTTAAAAAAAAATTTTTTGTTTCCCCATAATCCCCAAGGGCTTGTTTAAAAGCCCCCAAGTTGAGGTGTTTTAAAGCCAAAAATTCCAAAAAATTTACCAAATAAACCCGGGCAGTTAATTTTTTGCTTCTGCTTTTACATAAAATTTATTTCTTCAACATCTTTTTTTTAAAAAACCCAATGGACAACGGTTCCAGAGAATTTTTTTAAAAAGTCGGGGAAAACCCCAAAGGAAAAAAAGGGAAAATTATTAAATTTTGCCCGCTAAAAAACGGAAAAATCTATACCCAAAACCCCCAGTAAAACCTCTGCAGTATTTTTTGAAGGGGTTTTTTTTTGGGCGGGGGGAACCAAAGTAGCCCAACCAGAAGAAAACCAGTAAAGGACAATATTTTTTAAAATCTGCTTGTGGGGAAAATTTTTAAAAATCATACCTTTTTCCCCCCCCAACAATACTAGGAAAATTCCCCTAAAAATATCGTTGATTTTTTGTGTTAAAAAATTATCGAGGGGAAATACAACGGGATGGCGGACCCCCCCAAAAAATTTCGTTTTTTGGTTTTTTGTTTATTTTTCTTTGCGAAAATTTAAACACGTGGTGATGTGTTTAAGTAAAATCATTTTTGAATTTGGTGTTTTCATTTTTTGATATCATAAACCAAATTTCTTTTTTTTAAAACAGCATCAAAAATCAGTTTCCCCGGTGTTCTAAATTATTTTGGCCATTATTTTCATGGTTAAAAGAAAATGCCCCGCATTATAACCGATCACGGACACTACTTTGTTTCCCCGATCAAAAACAAATTTCCTTAGTAGCAGGGGCCCCTTTAAAATCCCCATTGGGTTTCCAAGGAAATGTAAATTTTGTTTTTTGGTTCATAAAAAAGGGTTTCCCCCGTAAATAAATCACCTGTTTTTTCAAAACAAAAACTTTAAACCCTTGACCTCCCCGAATCTTCTATCTTACCTTGATTGTTAAAAAGTAACAATATTTTTAGCAACTGAAAGTGGGAAATTTCCCGTAAAGTACTTTCTATAGTTGTACTTTTACCCCCCCTTTAATCGCCCTTTGGTTTGCCCCAAAAAACTACAACTTAAAATTTGGATCTACCCCTTGCAACTTTTTTAAAAAAAATTTGTTGATTTCATTTTTGAGTTTAAACAAGGGGTCCAAACTTGGATAAGTCCCCCTGGTAACCTTCCGTTAAAAATCAAACGGGCAAAAGTTCCTAATTTGTATAGTAAGCTCATTAAACATACCGTTTTTAACAAAAAAATTTTGGGGTTTAATATAACAAAAAAATTAAATTCCGATGGCGAAGATAAAAAATTTTTGGAAAACCGGGCGTTTGGAAAAAGCAAAACATAAAAATGAACTTCCAACTGCATTATCTTATTGGGGGGGCAAACCCGGAAAACTGGAAAAACAAATTTGAATTAAAATCTTTTATTTCAAAAAAAACTTTAACTTAAATAAGGTGTAAAATTTAAAACCATCCCCCCCCAACAAGAAAAAAAAAACAGTTATAAGTGAAAAATGTAAACTTCGTGATAAACCTGGCTTTGGGTTTGATGATATATTTTTAAAAAAAACAACCAAAGAACTCTTTTTCCATTTAAAAATTTTAAACTCATTCGTCAAAAGCAAAAAAAAATCGTTTTTGGGAGGGAAAATTCCGCTAAACAATGAAAAAAAGAACAAGTTTTAGATCATTTTTTTTCCCACAATCACAAAAAAAGGGAAGTAATTCTTTTTTTCTTGCCCCAAGGTTTTTTTTTAAATTTTTAAATAGGTTTATTAGGCGAAATACGGGTTGTTTCAAATTTTTTCCCCCCGGACTGAAAATTTTGGAAATTTGAGAAAAAATTGCAAACGAACAATGGGGGTGATGTTCCAAAAGAAAAATTTTTAACAAATTTAAAAATCATCAAGAACTAAGATCGATATATTTTCCCTTTTTTATTTGAAAAGGGAAAAAGCGGGGTGATCCAACCAAGATGTTTCGTTGTTCCCTTTGAGACGTTTTTTATGATAAAATTTTTTGAAAAGGGCGAATAAAAAAAAAAATGAAAAAACATCAACAAAAAAAATCAAAATTAACTAAAAAATTTTCTCAAAACTCGGCGGCTTTTAAAAAAAAAATGTTTTGGAAAAAAAGGGAAGGGCTCGAGGGTGGACAATTTCCCAAGCAGAAAAGAAAGAACCAAATTTTTCAAACCTGTTACTGAGGCAATGTTTTGGCAAGGCAGCCAAAAATTTACAAACCCATCTCCAGAAAAACAAAGAAAAAAAGAAAAAAAAGGGGTTTTTTTTTTTGGTTTCCCTTGGGAAAGTTTCAAAAAGAAAACTGTAAAAATTGTAAACGAACTTGTAAAAACTTTGGGCTAACCCTCCCCCTGCCCCGGACAAGCTGATTTGACGAAAACTAATCAACCCTCTTGAATTTTAAAACACGCAAAAAACCAAGATTGAGGGTTAATTCCAGATGAATAAGAATATGATGGAAAAATTACAGAAAAAAACGGAAGAAAAAAACTGGAAAAAAAAAAAAAATTTTACCAAAAAAGTTTTGATAAAAAAGAAACCTTTAAAGAATCTTAAAAAATTTTAAACAGAAGACAACTAGGTTTAAAAAAGAAAAAGATGATTATGAAAAATTTTTTTTGGAAAAATAATAAATTTTTTGGAAAATTAATGGGTATTTCGAGTTTGGGCCCCAAAAAAAACTAGTTTAATTTGAGGGAAAAAAATTTAGAAAAAATTTGGGAAATTTGGTAAAAATTGTTTGATGACGATTTTAAAGATATTAAAGATGAAAAAGATAAAAAGGAAAATTTTCCCCAAAAATTTAACTCAATTATTTGGGGGAAGGAATTATTGCTGGGGGTTTTTTAAAAAACCCAAAAAAACCCGAAATCGAAAAAAAACCGGGGAGGGTTATAAGAAAAGTTGGAATTTCATAAGCCATTTTCCCCCCCAAAATTAAAAAAAAGGGCGAGATAAAAGATTACGGGAAGAAAGAACTGGAGGGGTTAAATTTTTTAAACATAAAACGCAGACATAGCCCGATGGGCAAAATTGGCTTTTTGAATCCTCTAAAGAAGCTGGAAAAATAAAAAGTGTGGGAGATTGATAAAAAAAATTATTGATATCCCCTGAAAACTAAATCGAGGGGATTAAAAAACCACTTTCCCGGAAAACGTTTTTAAAAACACCGCGATCTTATCTAAAATATTAGTATAATGAAAACAAAAAAAAATTGCTTGATTCATCCCCAAATAACAGGAAACAGCGCAAAATTTTTTCCCAGTAAATTACAACCCCCCCAAAAAACAAATCCTGAAAAAAACAGAATGAGTTTTGGATTTTTTTCCCTTGTACTTGTTGGAACGCCCAGGGCCGAAAAATTAAAACTGGGAAATTAATGATAAAAATTTTTAAAACCGTTAATTTAAAAATCTCCAACATCACAAAAGATTTTTTTTGATAAAAAATACAAACCAGTTTTCCCACAAGGAGTTTAAATAACTTTTAAGGTTTCTAAACAGAAAAATAAAGATTTCCCTAACAAAAAGCTGTGGGGAATGCTAAAAATTCAAATTTTAAGCGGCGAATTAAAAACACCTTAGGGGAGCTGGAAAACGTAAAAAGGGAAATTTATAAAAATTCCCTTTTTTTGAAGAAAAAAATTTTTTGGAAAAAATTGGGTTTTTAACCCCTAGATTTTTTTTAAAAAAATTAAAAAAAAAAAAAAAAAAAAAAAAAAAAAAAAAAAAAAAAAAAAAAAAAAAAACCCAACCGGGTTGAAGAAAAATTTTAGACTTTTGGGAGGGAAACTCCCAAAGAAGTATTACAGAATTAAAAACAAAACCATAAATTGTTCCAAACCCGCCATCTGGATTTTAATACGCCCAAAAAGGAAAACCGGGGGGCAAACTTTCTACATTTTTCTCCCCAAAAAAAAGTCCCCCCAGGTTCCCATGCAAATCAATCCCGCGAAAAGTTTTATCTACTATCCAATAAAAACCTTTGAAAAAATAAAATTTACAAGCATTAAAATTTCCCAACTCAAAAGACCAATCTGACGACAAATAGACTTGAACAACGAGATAGTAAACGTTTTCCCTTACACCAAAACGAAATGCCTAGGAATGTGATTTTGTTTAAAAAATTTTTTTTAAAAAGGGAGAGGAAAAAAAAAGGTTTTTTTCGAAAAAAAATTTCCGTAGGTGGGTTTTTTTGGAAATATATTTTACAAAAAATTTGCAGGGGAAAATTCCCCGGAAAATCGCGCAAAAAGTAGCCCCCCATTCCCTTTGACGCTGGTTAAAAGTTTTTCCGGCAAAAAAAGGGGCGGAAAATCTTCAGCGGGCACGCAGTAGGGCAAAAGATTGCTGATAAGATTAAAGGACCTTCAACAACACCTACGGTGTCGAAATAAAAAAGGTATTTTCAGTTTTCGCCAACAAAGAAACAAAAAAAAGGGCTATGATAGCCCACAACAAAAAAAAAAATTTTTGTCGCCGAGTGGTGAAGAAAAAGGAAAAGTAAATTTTTTAAAAAAAACAAAAAACCGGGTGACCCCTGCTGCCTTTTAAATTTTTTTTAACGATTATAAAAAAAAAATGTCACCCAAAAAAAATCTCGACCTTTTCAGAAAATTGAAACTTTACGGAAAGCTGTAAACAGAATTAGAGAAATGTCAGGAAACTTTTATTTAGAAAATCGAACGAAAACCCAAAAAAACTGGGGGTTTGAACTTTTTAAAAAAAAACCAAAAAAGACAGGACGTGTTTCTACAAACCCCCCTAAAAGGGAATGCAAAAAGTGCGTGGTCAAAATTAACTGTGATTTGGAGGTGATATTGCCCGCTTTATGCAGAAAAATCGCTCTCGCAATAATGGCAGCTTTTTTAAAAAAAGTGCAAAAGATACCAACTGGGCCCAAACAAAAACCGGAAAAAAAAAAATTTTAAAAGCATTTAAACCCCTACGAGTACAATACAAAAAAAACCCTTTCCTTTTTTGCGATGACAATCCCCGATCAATAGCCACAAACATGGAAAGTGGTTTTAAAAAAATACCCCAAAAAAGGTACAGGGGTGTTTCGATGAGTTTAAAAAATGGAAGCTAGGGGGGTGGGGATGTTTTGCAAAACCAAAAAATTAAAAAATTTTAAAACCCCCGGGGGCTAATGCACGCAAAAACATACTGTTCCCAAACATTTAAAACCCCAATGCAAACTGGTGGTGGGTAAAGTAAACGAATGCAAAAAAAAAGAAACGCAAAAAAAACAAAAAAAACTACACGATTTAAATTTTTTAACCCAAAGGGTTTTGCTAAAAAAGAAAAGGGAGGGGGTTTTGGGGCCCCAAATTTCCCCGGGCCCAAAAAACGATGATGCGCCTTAAGAAAAAAATCTTTGGATTTTTTTCCGGAATTTTAAAAAAAGTGTTTTCGGGGAAAAAAAAAACAAAAGCTTATTAAAAAAATCGAGCTGATCAAAAAAGATTTGGGTTAAAAAAACACGCCGATGGAGTGGCCGAGGGACATTTTTCTATTACAAGATTAGCAAATGGAAGCCTCGGGGTTTTCCCTTTCATTACTAAAATGATGGAGCCCCCGAATCTTTACTAAACCCAAAAAAATTTTTTTAAAAAAAAAATACACTTCCAAAAAGAACAGGAATTTTTAAACAAGGGCCCTTCCCAACCCCGAATTGATTTTCACTTGGGGGTTTTAACGACCAGGGCCCAGCGAAAAACTTTCCCCCGCCCCCTTGTTTGCGTATTTTTAACCCACCCAAACCCCTCGGGAAAAAAAATCAGGGAAATAAACAACTCCGTAAATTTTGGGTAACCCAGACGGGTTAAAAAAACGAATATTTGTAAGAGTAAATTCCAAACAGGGGATCCCGAACGTGCAAAAACGAAAAAGTAATTTTGGGCCCAAGAAAAGGGCCCAAAAGAAACATTCTCGCCGTACATTTATCTTAAAGGAAGCAAAAACAAAAATATCCAAAAACGCGGACAGTGGATCTCAAATAAACAATAGAAAAGTTTTTTGAACCCCTCTATCCCTTCTTTTTCTTTGATGTTAACCAAAAAATTTTTGGGGCGTGGGTTTTGGGAAAACGACTGCAGATATTGAGGTCACGGGACACTTGGGGGATGTGCCAGGTGAAAAGTAAAAACCCTATACGCGCTTTTTGGGGTTAGTTTATCGATTTTCTGACCATCGATTCAATCAAAGGAAAAATGACAGGGACAAGTTTAATCCCCAAAAAACTTGGGTAAAACCCTTATGAAAAAACCCAAAAACACAACTCGGAAATATACCAAAAATCTGGGGCAAGTTAAAAAACAGCAGCCGTTGCTAAAAAACGCAGGGTCTGTTTCTTTGGGTGATTCTTTCCGGGAAACCCTTTAAATAAAAAATTTCGTAAAAAAACCCTGCTAACGCAAAAAACCCAAAACAAAAATTTGGGTCGCAACCCAAAAACCCCCTTTGGGGCTGAAATTATCTGTTTTTCTCAGGAAACCCGCCCAAAATTTTAAAAAAAAGGGGAAAATTTTTTTGGGCCACGTTTAAACATAATAGCTACAAAGTTTTTAAACCAGTACTGGACACTTGGCTTTCGGCTGCGTCAGGGGCATCCTGGCGCAAAAGAAAAAAGGGAACGAAGGGCGTGGGGACAAAAAAATCTTCGTTAAAATTTTTTGGGGAAACAGTATAAAATAAAAGGGCCAAAAGAAAAAGTCCCCCGAAAAAAAAAAAAATCAAACGAAACAACAAAAGAATAAAAAAAAACGAAAAAAAATAAAAAAAGGAGGAATTATTCCCTTTTCGCTTCCCCTTTTAAGGGGACAGCCCGGGAAATCTGCTCCAAAAAATTACTTTGGAATCCGGGCGCGGATTAAAAATCTTAAAAAAGGGACCAAAAACGTTATTGAGCAATTTTTTTACATCATTGAAAAATTGAAGGACGTTTGTTTGGGTTTCGAGGAGTATTTTTCCAAGGGGTGAACCGATGGGCGTAAACCCAAAAGGGGGGGGGGGTTTTTTTGGGGTTGTAAATAATTTTAAAACCCCTTTAATGATGGCTTTTGGCCCAAACCCCCGGGGGGTTTCTGCCCCGATAACAATTATTTTGGGTTTTGTTCGGACTTTTCCCCCAAGCGATCCCCATAAAAAAAAATATTTTTAAAAAAAAAATTATATAAAATAAATTTTTCGTCAATCAACCCCAAAAAAAGCCGAATTGGGGAAAATCACTTGGGGGTTTAAAATTTTTATCATGGGTTTGGGCAGACAAATTTCAAAACCCAAATAAAAGCCTGGAATAAAAAAATTTTTTAAAAAAATTTATTTTTTCAATTTGATGACTTTTCCCCCCCCAACGAAAGATAATTTTGCAAACAAAAAAAAATCAAACTCCTTGGGGTATAATAAAAGTCCCAAAAAATACTGTCTCAAAAAGCAAAACTAAAACCGAGAACAAGGATAGATGACGGAAAAAACGAAAAATAATAAAACGATGTTTAAAAAAAATTTGTGCAATCTTGGGGAGAAAGAAAAGGATGTTTTTTTAAAAAAAAAGTAGGATCTAAAACGTTGATAGAGTTATCTTGAAACGACGATTAACCCTTTTGAAAAAAAAAAAATAAAATGAAAAAAAATTGTATTGTGACAAAGGGTCTTTGCATAGAAAAAAATAAAATCAAAAACTACGGGAACCCTTGAAAAAACAGAGAAATAATAGGGTTTTGGTTTTAGATTTTAAAAATAAAACAATTTGGAAATTCCAAAAAACCCAAAAAGGGGGTTTTGGGTTTGCCCGGGGGATTTGAAAAACAGGTCCTTACAATCCGCTTGACCCAAAAACTAGATAAAACCCACAAACCATTTTCCCCGGGCCAAAAAACCTTATAATCAAGTGGATGCAATAGAAAGCGTCCCTGTATCTGTTAAAACGTGAACAAAGAAAACTCAAAGGCCCAAATTTTGGAAAACAAAAATAAAGTTAGGGCGAATTACATGATATGGAGCCAACAAAACTTCGAGAACGTTTTGATAGAAAATTTTTTTTCAAGGAATGATAGGAGCAAAATATAAACTTCGGCTCGGAAAAGAATTTAATAAAAAGATTTTTTCAGTCGAACTACACAACCTAAAAAAAAAAAATTTCCCCCAACGGTTTAAATTGTTGTAAACCCCGGGAGAGGGTATCCCGGGGGAATAGATTTGGGAGATGTATCCAATTTTGGCCAGTTAAAAAGGGGGGCCTTTATGGCGCTCCAAAGAAGTATTTTTTTTAAAAAAGTTAAAAGATGTTTTTCCCGCAAAAAACGCTTTTTGGTGCCTTTTTCCCGATAAAACAGGAAAGTCAAAACACTGATGCGCTAAAACAGAAAATA
The DNA here is from genome assembly GCA_016746295.1 of Potamilus streckersoni. Classification (NCBI taxonomy): domain Eukaryota; kingdom Metazoa; phylum Mollusca; class Bivalvia; order Unionida; family Unionidae; genus Potamilus; species Potamilus streckersoni. Next base: position 846,859 of record JAEAOA010000815.1, on the reverse strand, counting down.
ACGGGGTTGAAAAAAAAAAAACCAAAAAAAAATCTGGACTGATCAAAAAGGGGGGCCCCAGTTTTTTTTTTAAAAAAAAAGTTTGAGGGAGTTTCCCAGAAAAAAAATAATATTAAAAAAAACTTACAGGAAACAAGGGCAAAAAGCGTTTGTTGTCGAGAAAATTTAATTTGAAAAGCTAAAAAGAAAAAATTTTTTAAACAAACAATGACCGCTAAAAACACCAACAAGTAAAAATCGATGACCTTTCTCAAAAACGAAAGGGAAAAATAAAACAAAGAAAAAAACGAACCCATCAAAAAAAGGCACCCCAAAGCCCCCAAACAAAAATCCCAAAATTTAGCAAACGAAAACCCAAATAAACCCCCAGGAAAATAAATTTAAAGGCCGGGGGATAAAAATTAGAAATCTCTTTGACTAAAAAAGGGTCTTTGAAAAAGGATTTAAACCCCCCCCCAAAAGGAGCGAAGAAGAAATTTTTTTTTGAAAAAAATACCCCTTTAAAAAAAACCTGTAAAAGCCGGGGTTTAAAAAAAATCTTTGGGAAGGGGGGGAAACCCAAAAAAGTAGGGTTTTTTTTTTTTTACGAACAAGAACTACAAAAAACTGAACAAGAGTTTTTCCCTTAACGAAAAAGTGATTAGGAAAAAAGGAAATAAAAGTTTAAAAATCAAAAGGGGGTGGGTTAAAAGGTTTAAAAAATTTTCAGCTGAAATTTCCCAAACCCGGGGCGATTTTATTTGACTGTGAAAAAAATGCTATTAAAAAATTTCCTCAAAAATTTTGTTTTTATAGAATTTTCAAATTTTAAAAATGGTTTTATAATGATAATTGATATTGGGCTGCGTCGTCAGAGATTTGTCATTTTGAATTTAAAAAACTTGACAAAGAAGAAATAAAAATTTTTATTTTTTTTCCCGGGCGGCTGGAAAAATTTTTTAATTTTAAAAAAAAAGGGCTTTATTAACCCCAAAAAAAAACCCTGGGTGTTTTGGTAAACGGAAAAAAAAAAATTTTTTTTTAATTTTTTTTTTGCAAAGTGATACTTGACCTTAAATTTTTCCCGTGGTTTGGCTGCTATAAAATTTAATTTTCTGTTAAAAAGACGGGAAAAAATTTTTCCATCATCAGAATTTTTTGTTTTTTATAAAAAAATCATCCCCGTTATAACCAACGATTTGGGCATAAAAACCTTAAGATTTTGGAGACCTTATCCGAAATCCAAAATTTGTTTCTTTTTCGTAAAGGGTTTAACGAGTCGGTTTTAATCAATCCAAATAAAAAAATTTTTTATCTAATTTTTTTGTTTAAAAAAGAAGGGCTTTACAAAGTAAAAAAAAAATCACCCCAAAAAATTTTAAAAAAAAAACTACCAAAGAAAAATGACCGGGAAACGGTTGAAAATCCTGTCAGGTTTAAGGGGTTTTATATTTTGTTGCCTTTTAAATTTTAATTTCAAGGGGGATTCCATAAAAATTACTAACAGAAGCAGAAAAAAAAAAAATTAAAAGAAAGGGCAGTAACACGCTAAAATTTGAAATTTCCCATGAAATTAAAAAACAGTTGCTCATCAATTTTTTTGGAAATAAAAAAAACCCAATTAAAAAAAATAAAAAATTAATTTAACATAAACAAAAAAAAATACTTAACATCATAAATTTTTTTTGAAAAAAAATGATTTTTTGTTTCTTTTCCCTCACTAAAAATTTTCCCGCTTCTGGGGGTTTTAATTTTAATATTTTCCCCCCGCAGCTTAAAATTTATTTGAATTTGATTTTCCTCATTTCCCTTTCAAAAAAGGGTTTAAAGAAATTAAACCCGGTTTTTATTTTGGGCAACTAAAATTTAATACCACCACCCGTTCCCCTTTTTTCCCCCCACATTTTTCCCCCCGTTGGGGGGCCCCCTAAAACTCCAATTTCCCCCCAAACCCCATTGCTGGGCTTTTTCATTATTGATATGATTTAATAAAACCCGCCCTTTTGGGGTTTGATCCGTTTTTAAAAAAACCCCCCGTAAAAAAACCTATGACCCGATAAACAAAATCATCTGTCGATGTTTTTCCCCTAACAGTTTAAATATAAGATATCCCATATGTTCATAAAAACCCAAGAACTTTTTTTTTTTTTTTCCTTTTCTAACAATACCCCGATTTGGTTTTGCCCTCGTAAAATCAAAAACCGGATGCGGCTGAAACTCATCTTTTTAAAAGGGTAAATTTTCAATTTTTATCATCATGGGCTTTTCCCCTTAAAATGATTACCTTTTCCCCCCTTGGGAAAGTCAATTTCAAAAAAAGTGTAAATAAAATCTTTTTTAAAAAATCGTAATTCCCCTTTTAGTATTATCCTCCCCCTTTAAAAACCCAATCGTATAACCCGCTGGGCGGGTTTCTTTAAAAACCCAGATATTCCAGTAAGGGTATTAATTTAAACCGGGAACCAAAATGCTTTTTCCCGCGTAAAAGGGTTGGGACTTTTTGTAAAAAGAATACCCTTGCTCCGTCGCTGACAGATTTACCCGTCCCTTAATTAAAGGTGATATTTTTTTTAAACTCTAAAAGTTGTTTTTGGGGGGCAAACGCATTTTGAGGGAAATTTTCAATTAGAGATTAATTATAAAATAATAAATTTTTGAAATTGCGTGATATAGCCAAAAAAGAACTTTTGGGGAAACCCGTTAAAAATTTGCGCGGGTTTTTCAGGTTTTTTATAATAAATTATCAGGTTTGGGTAACAAAATGTTTTAAATAAATTTTTCTGAAAAATCTCTTTCCCCCTCGCTACAGGGCGACTGAAAAACCCCTGAAAAAATTTTAAAAACACAAAAAGGGGCTAAGATTTTTTAATTTCAATATTTACGTTTTATTTTTAAAACCTTGTAAAGGAAGAAACACTAACAAGGAAATTGCAAAACCCTTAAAATCAAGGCAAAAACAAAACGTGTTTTTCCCTTTGGGAGTGATTTTTGGCACATCTAATGAAAAAACACCAAGAAATTTGGAAAAAAATAGAAGAATTTTTCCGAAAACCCGGTTCAGGTTTGGGAAATTTGAAATAAATCAAAAAAAATTTTGTTTCACACCCAAAGAAAAAATGACGCATTAAAAGCGTAAATTCGTAAAATCCACCTGCCACCAAAAAAAAAAAAATAAAAAAGTGCTGATAAACCTAAAAACGGGGCGGGTAGCAAATTTTTCCAATGGGGTGTTCTTTTTCCCCCGGGTATTTCCAGGGAGAAAAAAATGGCCCGATCGTGTTGGGAAGTTTATCATTCCCCGTGTCCAAAGATTAAATTGTGCTGGTATTTTTTTTTCCAGGGGGCAGAAAATAAAATAAACCCAAAATTTGAAAAACAAAAAAAAGTTTCGAATAACGTTTTCCCCCGGGTTAGTTTAAAAAGAAAAATTCCCATCCCCAAGGGATATTTTAGAAAAAACTTCAAAAATCGACTATCAATTTAAAATTTTTTTATAAAAAAACATTACTTTTTGGGTCAAAAAATTTAAAAAAACCAAATTTTTGGAAAACAGTAAAAATAAAAAAAAAACAAAAAAAAGTTCTTTTTGTTAAACGCTGCTTGCACGGTTGTTTGAGACAATGAAAAAATTACAAAAAACATTTGCAAATACTGTAAATGACGTACAACGAATAACGATCCCCAAAAAAAAAATAGCGGTTACAGTTTGTCCATCCCAAATTTACAAACAAAAAAAATTCCCTTTTGTCAAAAAACGGCGAAATTTTGAATGCTTTCTTCAAAACCCGTACTTGGCGGGAGAAAAAAGAACCTAACCAATCGGAAACCCAAAAAAAAATTCAAAAAACCCTGTTCCAAATTTGGGGTAGCGGCCCCAAAGGAAATTTTGTTGGGGCTGATTTTGGGTTTTTTCTAAAAACCCAACCAACCTATCGTGGTAAAATTTCCCCTGTTTTGGGTTCTTTAAGAGTTGGGTTAAAAGAAGTTGATAATAAATTTCTTTTCGTTTGAAAAAAAATACCTCCCCCAATTTAAAAAAAATTTAAAACCTCAACAAAAATCTGAAACACGAGCAAAAACGAAAAAATTTTTTATAAATTTTTGGAAAAAAAATTTTCGAGGATAACAAACAAGTACTTGACCATTGCAATTTGACCGGACAGTATCGTGGAGCGGCTCATGACCAGTGTAATTTATTTAAAATTTCACGCTCCAGATTTTATTCCAGTTATTCTTCACAAATTTTCGAGGATATGATAGCCATATTATAGTAGAAGCTTTTGGTGATCCTGATATAAAATCTCGTCTAAAACTCGATAACATCATCAAATGCATCCCAAATAATTTTGAAAAGTACATGTCTGTTACGCTAGGTAAATTGCGTTTTATTGACAGCCTGCAGTTTATGGCAGCCTCGTTAGATGAGTTAGTGAAAGGTTGTAGTAAATTTGATAACCTAAGAGACTGTTTTGGAGATAAATTTAATCTATTAGCTAAAAAAGGAGTTTTTCCATACGAATATCTCAACGATTGGAGTAAATTTGATGAAATATCTTTACCTAGCAAAGACAAATTTTACTCGCAACTTAAAAAAGAAAATATAACTGATGACGAGTACAAGTATGCACAAGATATTTGGAAAGAGTTTGATTGTGAGACTTTTGGTGATTATCATTATCACGATTTGTATTTGAAAACTGACGTGTTATTATTAGCAGATGTTTTTGAAAGTTTTCGAGAAGTGAGTTATAATAATTACGGACTAGATCCTTGCTGGTATTATTCTGCCCCCGGACTGTCATGGGATGCTCTGTTAAAGTTTAGTAAGGTAAGGTTGGAATTACTGACTGATGTTGATATGTTCAATTTTATCGAAAAAGGTATCCGAGGCGGTATTAGCGTGATAACGAAGAAATATGCTGAAGCAAACAACAAATATTTGAAAGAGTATAATCCTGACCTTCCTTCGAAGTATATAGTTTATCTAGATTGCAATAACTTGTACGGGTATTCGATGGCAGAACCAATGCCTCTTGGTGGCTTTCATTGGATCACGGCTGATCAATTTCTATCAGAGACAGAAAAAAAGATACCCGACGATGTTTCGTATTTCGTTGAAGTTGATCTCGATTATCCAACTTCGCTACACAAACTACATAACGATTACCCTTTCTGTGCGGAATCGATGGTTATAGATTATAGTTTGTTATCAGAAGAACAACAAGCGTCAGCATTACCAAGACAACATTCTATGGTAAAGAAACTAGTACCAAATTTGCTTCATAAACGTAATTATGTTTTGCATTACAAAGCTTTAAAACAAGCAGTCGATGCTGGTCTCGTGTTGAGAAAAGTTCATCGCGTACTAAAATTTAATCAGTCACCGTGGATGAGAGGTTATATTAACTCGAACACTACAAGAAGAGCTGCGGCAAAAACTGATTTTGAGAAAAACTTTTTCAAACTGATGAACAATTCTGTTTTTGGTAAGACGATGGAGAATATTAGGAAACGCGTAAATATCGAACTAGTCAATGATGTCAATCGCAGAAACAAACTTGTGTCAGACGATGATTTTGTGAGCATGAAAATTTTTAATGAGAATCTTGTTGCGATACAAAGAAGAAAAACAAATCTAAAACTAAACAAGCCGATCTACGTTGGAGCTTCAGTGTTAGATTTATCAAAGTGGCTGATGTATGATTTTCATTATAATTTTGTTAAAAATCAATGGCCGGCTAGTAGATTATTATTTACTGATACTGATTCGCTCGTATATGAAATTGACGTCTATCAGGACATGCATGATAATAGATATCTGTTTGATCTTTCTGATTACCCACGTGACAGTAAATTTCATGACGACACAAATAAAAAGGTTATTGGTAAGTTCAAAGATGAAATGAACTCGAGCGCTATCAAATACTTTATCGGATTACGTAGTAAAATGTATGCCGTATTGTTAGACAATAATAAAATAACAAAAAAAGCAAAAGGTCTGCCTCGTGACTTTGTTAAAAAGTTTATAAAATTTGATGACTACAAGTATGCGCTTGATGGCGGTGTTAGTTTTATAAGAGCTATGTCAATTCGGACAAATCATCATAAGCTCGAAACAGATGTCCTTATCAAACGCGGTTTGAGCAATTTTGATGATAAACGTTATTGCGAAAATGGGGTAGATACATTTGCACTTGGGTATTGTCATGATGATAGAGATATATTTGACATTATCTTTGCAAACTAAAATTTTATCTAAACTTTAAAAATAATGTTTGAAAATTTGACAGTAACAAATAGCTACAGTAGCAAAATCAAATATCTAATGATGGACGGCAAACCATTGACAGTTGAAATTAATAATGAAACATCAGGCATATGCTTTAGTGGTACCCGTGACAAGTTAAAACTTTCGCTCATCAGATCTGATGACAGCGAGTATTTTAATTATCTCGAACAATTGTATCAAAAGTTGCTAGCGGAATTTAACAACTTTCACTGTCCGATTAGTCAGCAAAAATACACCAAACTTACAATTGATCTTGATCGGTCAAAGGTGTATTTTATCGACAAAAAATACCCTCTTAACAAATCACAAATAAAAGATTTGTTTGAGTCCCGTCGTTATGTGAGCGGTAAAATAAAGTTTAGCCTCTATCACCATGATAATGAAATATTTTTGATATCTACAGTTGAGACATTAACAGTTGGTAATGAGGTATAATACCACTTACCTTACTGGAATTCTAATGCGTAATTTAGTCCACAATCGCCACGCTCTGCTAAATCGTAATGATTTGGAAAATTGAGTCTGACATATCATTCTGCTTATTCTGGAAGATCACGTAATTAAATTTTACCTGTTACCTAGGTATTTTGCAACAGGTGTTCTATTGTATTTGTTTGGAGGTCTAGAGAGGTTGTTGAGCTCGGATTCTTAACGCAATTATTGATTGCAACAGGTGTTCTATTACGTTACCTAGGTATTTTGTATTTGTTGAGCTCGGATTCTTAACGCAATTATTGATTGCAATAGGTTTTCTATTACGTTACCTAGGTATTTTGTATTTGTTTGGAGGTCTGGAGGGGGTTGTTGAGCTCGGATTCTTACTTTCTCCTACTACTACCAGTTCGTTAACATACAGGGCATCTCACTGATCTTCTTCTCTTTCTCAAACTTAGTCTAACTTCTGCTCCGTAGATGAGGGCTCTCTTTTGACACTCTTGTCTCTCAATATAAATCCTTCGTTTCCAGACGGCTGTATCGGTGATCTGGATAATGGCCAATGATGATCCATGGAACACTCCAGGTTAAACAGCATCGACGATATATGATTCAACGACGTCGATCAACATCTTTTGACGAGAGCAGGTGAAGGGATTGAAGTGAACCGGGTTTATTTATAGGGGAAGATCAGATCGAAACGGATTGAACTTGTTCACCAATCCGAACAAGCGTTACAAAATTCAGTCACTTCGCAGAGTCTGTCATCCCATCTGAAGAGAGCTACCTGTGACGTCAAATTCCCTATATAGGTGCGCTAGCGTCTGTGCGCAGTAAATTGATGCGACATTGTTTTGTGAAATATGGCGGAACCTAAGCAGGTGATGAATTTGGGTGTGTGATAAATTGGCGGCGTTCAAAACACACACCAACCTTTCACTATGGTTCTCTGCTAGGGAATGACTTCCGCGGTGTGATTTACCCAGTGTGGATAGCTAGAAAGAAGAATGCAGATCTCTGAATAAGTATATTGAAGAAATAAACACAACGTGCCCCTTTTAATGAACAAATATAATCAGTTTAACAACAGAATTTAATTTAAAATGAAAAGAAATCAATTACTTAGTTACAAAAGAAGGAGAAATTATACTAAAATGTACTCAAATAAAAGGACAATACAAATTTCTTTTACTGCTATGATTACTGTCAGCGTTAAAATTCTATCTTCATCGCCTACGAGCTGTGACCTTTGAGTGCAACGATGAGAGACTTCATCTGCCGATCTTTGTCTAGTTGTTTAGTATTGGGCTCTTGTCAGTCGAACTCTGATTTAACAATCGTCTCTGGACCTAGATTTCGGCTTAGAATTTGCTCTGGTCTTGTGATTTGTTCAGGTATTTCTCACGAGAGTCCAGGAAAGCTGTTTCCTTCAATAAATAAAATGTCTCACAATAGACAATAGGTCACATTCCTAAGTATATCTATATTTTTACATTAATTCGGCTCAGAAAACAAAAGGCATAAATTCTACCGATGTAACTCCTTGCTTCCTAATTCCTATGTTTACGTAGACGGTCAATGCTTGTCCTGACCTTAATTCAGGTCACGCTAGGGATGGTCAATTAAATTCAACTATCGGCTCAGCCGTATGAACCCATATTTATCCCCCTTGACTTCTTATTCTACATATCTAGCAGTGTTAAATTACATATGGCTTAGACCCTCAGATCTAACTATTCTAAAATAGTTTACTCGACCAATTAAATATTACAAACTAGCATATAGATATACACTGAAGTGATCAATTAAATATTGCAAACTAGTATATGGATATACACTTAATATTATGTCATACTAGACAGAGTTAATCCATAAAACTATGAAACATAACCCATCATTTATTAAACTTAATTTATGAAAATTCCTAAGCTCTCCTATGTATTAAAGATTCAATTAGATGCAATCTTGTAAATTCTTCTAACGATCATTTAATTACATGCAACCTTGTCAACTCCTCTAATGAAATTTTAATTACATTCAATCTTGTCAATTCTCCAAGTGAATTGATAATTAGAAAAAGAATAAAATGTCATGACTAGCATTTCACTAATATCGTGCAAAATGAAATAATACATGCATATATCAAGAATACATTTGCAAATAGATCAACAAATGAAATAACATATTAAAATTGGGAACTAAGATTGCGTTCCTTTTGCCGTTTCTTTATAAGTTTTCACAAACCTCAATTGTAGAGTTTGTCTACTTTCTGAGACAACTCTCACGCTTTACTGCAAAATCACGAGATAACGTCTTTCACGCTCCCGGAGTCGACCTCCTAACTCATCACAAAAAAGATTAAAGACAGAAGAATTTGTCTAAAGTAAAACCTTTAATTTCTTACAGAGTTACGCCCATAAATCCATATTAACCAATCTGAATAGACTGTTTCCTAAATCTGTTCCGTAGAATGTTTGGATTGACAAGACAACTAAACAACTAATTATGCCGTAATTAACGCTCCTTTGAACAATCACTTATGGCAAGCTTCTCACTTTAACTGGTCGATTTTGGGAAAGGGTCTTATGTCATTCTCTTGTACCATAGCATATGACTCGGTCAAGTTACGTCAATTGGAACGAATTCCCTTTTGAATTTCAGAGATGAAATGAAAATAATCAGCTAACTATCTCTAGCCCTTTCTACTTTAATTAAGTTGGCTTTGATACAATTCCTTTAACCAATGTTTCTAAGAGTTTTCAAAATTCGACACATCACAGGGTGCACCAGCTGTGGAGAAGAAAAGCGATGGTATATTAGCAGATACTAAAGTGAACAAAACGCCACTTCCCGATGCAGTGGATTTGAACTGGCAGTTATTAGATTTTCTCTCTTAGCAAAAATTTGTTTCAGTGCCAATATCTTCTCCACTTTCTCTTTCTTTACCACACGTCGAGGATTTTGAACAAAGACAGAAAGAAGAATTGGAGAACTTTTTACATCAGCGTAAAGAGGCAGAAGAAGCAGTTTTCCTTGAACAGCAACAACGACGAGAAGAGAAAAGAAGGAAACAACAGGAAGAAGAAGCAGTAGAGAAGAAACAAAAGTTAGAAGAGGAGGAGAATAGTGAAAGTCAAATGGTCATGGTCCTCTTGGACATTTTGGATGAGTTAAGAAGTCTGAAACAAAAGTATTAGACTTCTTTTATTATGACCCAATAAAAAAAATACCTTTCAGAGGCAAACAGCATAACCTTGTGACTACACCAGACATGCCACCCCTGATGATTTCTACAGGATTAACTCCACAAGTAGGTTTGGCCTTGGAAAAGGCTTACGGCAGTTGAAATTGATTACTGCTCGTTCCTGAGTTTATTCTTTAAAAAAAAACACCCAACGGTCCTTTTCAGCGCCATCCAATTCTTTCGAAAAAAAAAGAGACTATTCATTTTATTAAAATCAAATCTCAAAATTATTTTTTTCAAACCCTATGATGCACGTGTTGTGAGTGCTATGAGTGTATGTCTATATTATTCTAAACAATCAAAACAAACAGACACTTACGTTTAAAGTCTTTTCTATTTTGGTACAATTATTTTTGCAATTCACTATCTCAACATAATAGAACACAACACTTTTAAAAAGTTCATTGACTTCTGTATCTTTTCTTTCTCTCCCTCTGTTTTTCAATTTCTTCAGTTTTAAACTTTGTTTCTCTTCTTTTTCTTCTTCTTCTTTTCTCTTCTTTTCTTTTCTATCTTATCTTTCTGAACATTACGGAGTTCTTCCTTCTCCTCCTGTTCCTGTTGTTTCTTAGGGTACTCTGAAGACCAATGTCTTTTCCCTTTACAACAATAACAGGTATTTTGACGTTATTCTCATCGGGCACTAGTCTTTCTTTTATGACGATCTGGACAATCTGTTGTCCATTGCCATTTATTCTGGCAGATATAGTAAGTATCTTGACTTTTATCTTGAAAGGAGTGTGAGTATTCCGTCAAGTTGTCTGAGGAAAACTCTCGTATGACATCTAGCAAAGCTCTAATCAGAAGTTCGATCTGTGTGGGTCCTTCCATCGTGATGATCGGTTTGAGAGTAACATGAATACTGAGAGGGAAATCACCAGCCCTTGATATATGAACTTGTCTGACATGAATAAATAGGTATCCATGGCGTTTCAAATATAGTCATTTGACTTTTTGCAATGAAAATAAAACAATCGCATCATTAACATCAGTAAACCCTGAAAAGTACTACCACATTCGAGAGACAGATAAACGCATGTCTAGAAAATTTAGAACCACGGCCTACAAAAGATTTCATGTCCGATGTACCTTTGGAGAAAGCAGAACGGATTATCACCGATGTGTGGGATTCTTTGTTAACCACACTGAAACGAGAATGTGAAGCCAAAGAAGACGATTGTTTGAGACTTTTCATTTATCACAACGATTTGAAGTCTTCCGTTTGGATCGAGTTAGCAGTCCATCAGAACTGACACCTTTCAAAGTTATGGACAATATTCAACACGTGCATCAATCCAAAGACAAGTTTCACATCACCGACGGAAAAGAGAAACTGTTCATGACCCATGTGTCTTTTCCCCAAGAGACATGACATGACAAAGAAAGTGCTACTGGTAGACAACCTTCGTAGCATCAAGCGTAGCCTCGTCAAAATTAACAATCCTCAAGACAAGATGTGCTTAACCTGTGCCATCATGGTGGGACGAACGTATGCTGATAAGAACAACACGGTAGAATGGAAAATAACCTAGAAGACTATTCGATAATAGGACCGAGCCAACAACGAAGAGAGGCAGAACTCCTGTTACAGCAAGTGGGGATATTCAAATACACAATACGTGGCATTCATGAAATGCAAAATTTGAAAGACGTATTGGCTCCACGATAGACCTTGAAAGTACACCCTCACGATGTGCCAGGACCACTGTTGTTTCGAGGTAAAAAAAATTTCAAATACGGAAAATACATTTATGTATATCATAGTGATGAACATTTGGTTGCCATCACCAGTATCACTGCATTCTTACATGGAATACGGTCATTACTGTGAGAAATGTGACTATGGCTATATTAATAGATACCAACATAAGCAATGCTGATCGAAATTGAGGCATGTTTAGACTCTAAACCCTGTGTGGACGAAGGATAAGAGCTAGTGCATTGCCTAGCACCTGTAAACTCATGCGATTGTGCCATACTTGTGGACAAGGCATACGAACCAAAATAATGCCCAGGCGCATGTTTTTTTTCTGGAAAAAAGCGATATCACATTTATCGCCAACCCGTGAAATTAGAACACCAATGCTACATTCAAAAATATCATTCTAGATATGAAGAAGCTGACCAAAAGAAGAAAGACCATTTCATCTTTTTCGATTTCGAATGCATTCAAGAGATTGGTATTCACATTCCCACTTTCTGCGTGGCTCGCTGAGCATGCGAGAAGTGCATCCAAGATGCCATCTTGACTCATTGCCCTTACTGCAGAAAGATTCATGGAGGACGTGAAAAAATCTTTCGGGGATCGAACAAATTTAAAGATTTCGCCCAATGGATCTTAAACCCTATTGACGAGACGTGGAGCCAGGAAGATATCGAACGTTACGGAGACTGACATCGCTATGCCATAGTGATGGCTCACAATTTCTCGGGATACGATGGACAAAATTTTGAGGTACTATACGTAACAAAGTACTGAACATCCTAAAGTGACTTTAAACGGGGCCAAAATCATTTCCATCCAAGTAGGACAAGTGCAGTTTAAAGATTCGATGAGTTACTTGGCCATGCCTTTGAGTCGTAAGCCTAAAATTGTTGGCATGACAGAAATGGTCAAAGGTTATTTTCCACACTTTTTCAATACCGATACCAATCAGCACGTTGTTCTTCCCCATTTGCTTGAGGCTCGCTACTAAGAAACCGACAAGTTCGTACCGATCAACGAGAACTCTTGGTACTATTCTCACGCCTCAGTATTAAAGTATTGACTTTCCGACGTGGACATTTTACAGCGTTGCTGCACAAAATTTGAGGACTGTTTATGGAACACGGTGGGATCGATCCTTTAAATAAAATCGTGCACTATTGCCAAAGCGTGTTCCTTAGTGTACCGACAAGGCTTTATGCCCGAAACCACCCTGGCTGTCATCAGTCCTCAAACGACGAACTTTGTCAAACGTCAATATTCGGTCAAAGCTCTACGATGGTTACATTACTTGTGCGACGAGGAAGACAAATAGATTTAACATGCCAGCGAAAGGAGGTGAAAAAGTCATCGGAAGGTATTCGGTATATCGCTAGACAAGATCGTGTACGAATTTAACTGGTGCTTATTTCACGGATGTCGGATTTTCTACCCTCAACGTAATACTATAAACCAGTGTTTACAACGGACCATGGAAGACTTGTACGAGGCCACTTGTCAGCGACGCTTGAAGTTAGAAGAGCAAGGATACCAAGTGGTAAAAATGTGTCAACACTAGTACGATCAGCGATTGAAAACCGATCGTGAAAAGTTACAAGCTTGTGGACCCGTTGAACCCACTGGGCAGCCTGTACCGAGGACGGACGAATACCAATTGTTTGCTGTACCAAACCGACAAGGAGAAAGGAGAAAAGATCAAATACTTGGACGTGTATTCTCTTTTTCCGTACGTGTGGAAACAGTGTCACTTTCTCGCAGGACACACACAATTACTGACGAAACACATCGACATGGACAATAATTGACTATCCCATAGATTAATACAAAGCAAAGTCTTGGTTCTCACGTACTTGTAACATCCTATATTACCACATCATTTACAAGGAAAACTGATGTTTCCCGTGTGTCTTACTTAAGCCAAAACGTGTGACGAAGACCAACCTTGTCAGCACACTTAGGAAGAGCACACCTTGATGGGAACATGGGTCACCGTGGAATTTTTTAATGCTCTGGACTTAGGATACCAAATGTTAGAAATGTACGAAATTTACCACTTTCCCAAGACCAAAAAATACCCCAAAGGCGACGCGACTCAGAAAAGCATTTTTGCAGACTACGTAAATGCCTTTTTAAAACTGAACAAGAAGCCAGTGGCTATTCTTCCTGCTGTCACACTCCCGAAGGCCAGAAGAGATTTAAAGATAAATACTGGGAGCAGGAAGGCATCAATTTAGACCAAGTAGTGAAAAAAGAAGGAAGACGATTGTTTGCCAAAGTGATGTTGAATTGTTTGTGGGGCAAAATGGCACAACGTCCGTGTTTACCCAAGACGGAGAATTTGTCAGAACTTTCCCGTTATTTCAAAATGATTCTAGACAAAACAAAATACACGAAACACTTGGACACCGTTCGTGAGGAATTGATCTTAGAACTGAACGTTGTAGAAGCAGGCGAATTTGGAAATGACATCCTTGCAGCCTACATGACAGCCCATGCTCGCTTAAAACTGCACAAAGCTTTAGAACTGTTAGAAGATTGTGTGCTGTATTTTGACACAGACAGTTGCATCTACATCGAGCCTATTACGTGAATTGTGTCCATTGAATTGGTGTTGACGTGTAGTGCCTGTCTTAGTGACTTGCTCTCTGGGATTTCGATTACCAGCCAATTCTTTGTGGACTCTTTACGAACAATACCTATCACCCAAACAATATTAAAGTGATACCTTTAAATGTTCACGAGAGACACATTCTCTTGAAAGCTTTGTGCTTTCGTATGGATACTTCATGACCTCTGCGGGAAAATAAGATTCGTCATTTTTTAGGTACTGAAGATGTGTATGACGATGTGTGTGCAGCTCGTGACTTACACTCTCAATTTACAGATGTACGTGACTGGAAAAGATGGGGTTTCGAGACTTGGACTAAAGAAGTGGCACACTAAAAAATTAAAACTTTCAGTGAAAAAGAGACTATTAAACCTGTGTTAGTGACAGCATCAGAAGAAGATGAACAGCATATCACCTAGGAAAACCACTATCTTCAGCGCAGGACCGTCACTGACATCCCCGAACGGGCATTCTGGGGAGACCGTTGTGTGACGGTGACAATGAATGTACAGTCTCTTAGGACATTGCACATTGTCCCCAGGACCCCACATTTTGATAACAAAAAAAAATATAGAGACTTGTTTCTATTCCAGTATGGTTGTTTTAATGTGTCTTTTATTCATGTACTTAACCATTTGGCTTTTATGTATTTTTGTCTTTCGTGTGTTTACAATTAAAATTGTTTTCCAGTCAAAAGTGACATTATTTACACTTCTATGGCTACCTCTGCTGTCTCTGTTCCCTCTTTCTCCACTTTCAAATTTATCGAAAGAACACTTAGATCGTTCTAGTTGGGAGGTCTTGTATCTTCGGCATCCCTTCAACATGCTCATTGCTGGACCTAACGGATCAGGAAAAAAAAACAATTTTGTCAAACGTTTGATAGAAGATAAACCTTATTTGATCGATCGTCCACCTCAACGATTCGTGTGTTGTTACAAACAGTTGCAATCGTGTACAACCTTATACTAGAAAGTAAAGGTGATTTCATCGTGCTTGTGGAAAGCACTGCTATCGAAGACGACGGAATCGTGTCTGCCCACTGTCTAACCCATCTGGTCATCTTTGATGACATGTTAGGAGAAGACAAAGAAGACATTACACTGTAGTTTACACGCAAATGGCATCACTGCTATGCCAGTGCCATTTATATTACCCAAAATTTGTTTGAACAAAGTAAATCCCATCGCAACACCAGTATCAATGCTCAATACGTAGCCTTTTTAAAAAGTCATAGAGATAAATTGCAAGTGCGAGTCTTAGCCAAACAGCTAGGAACACCTTGGCTGACTCATGCGTATGAAAATGCAACTCAAACCCCAAACGCATATTTACCCGTAAATATAAAATACACTACCCCCGATTATTTGCGATTTCGTACCCATCTGTTTCTCCACTAGTGACGAGACAGAGGACCTGTCGTGTACACGTCCCCGTCGTCGACGTAATAACCACCACCCAAAAAAAATCTATAAAACCTCGGTCACGTTGACTCTGTCTCACACAGCGTCAACATTACGTTCCTTCAGCCTCATCTTCCAATTAAACTTATTCGTACCTTATACGAGATCAGTCGTGAAAAAAAATCCACAAATACGTGCTCGTGTCTTAGAAGCTAGTCTCAAAGAAGTCTTACGATGGTTTACGGTAACAGCGCGTCAAATACTGCAAACCATCATTCAGATTCCACATCAAACCAAACTTTGTTTTACAGAAACAAAGTAGCCTTGACACAACTGGCCGATTCTCGCATTGACACTCAACCCAGAAAGCAAATCGTTTTGAAACCTGGATGTAGAGGTTCTCTAGGAGGTGTTATCATTAGTTCCCTCTTAAAATGGGATCTCAGTGCTTGCAAGGTTCTCCACAAAAAAGGCACTCCCCGACGTTTCCAGAACAGAAAGAAAAAGAGCAGCGTTGTCATGACTATGTCACAATCTCATAAAAAGAAAAAGAGCAACAGTGTCAAGATCAGGTCACAGCCTCAGAAAAGGAAAAAGAAAAGCCGACAAAGCATAATTTCTACCCACAAGAGAGCGTATTCAAAATTGTATCCTTCAGCGGTGACACCTTCTTCCTCTTTAGAGGCAGTGACCGCTCCTTACAAGGTATCTGCACCCACCCACTCCCACCCCAAAGTTGAAGACAGATCAGGCATGTTGCAGAGTTTACTTGATTTATCCAAGCAAGAATTTTCTTGATGTATTCCGTTACAAACTTCTCAACGACGTGTGGTTCCTGCCATCAAGTTGATAGGACGTAAAGACAATCAGAGGCCACACATTCCAGTATAATAAAGACCTGAAGCCAACCATACAGATCAGCGTTTTTGCGCTCCTGAACTCCCCAAGAGGGCCCTATCAAGAAGTGCACACCGTCGTTCTTCTGTTCAAAATGGAAAATGAAAAATAAAAGGATTGCCTCCTCGTTTAGCCAATTATGGGGACATGTTGTCTGTCCTGACCAAAGCTGTTCCACCCATGCGAAAAAACTCATTCAAACCGCTTTCAAAGATGACATCGATACAGTGTGCGAATGTTGCCTGAATATCTTGAAAGGCACGATACTTTTGTCTAAATACTAGCAAGAATGATTAGCCAAACATCAACACGTTCTTCGCCAAATTATCCAAAAACATCCCCATTCGTCAAAAGAAAAATATGTCGATGCATCGCGGGGGAATTTCGCATCTTTTACCTGCATTGCTGAAAGGGGTATTGGGAACAATGATAGGAGGAATCTTTTGTAGCAAAATAAAAATGTTCAAGAAGATAAAAGTGTTCTCTGGAATCAAAAGATCTCAGACGCGCTCCATGAAATCTGATGCAAGGACGAAAACTTGACTTTCGTTCCTCACAAACGATGGATGGAATACCATCGTTGTCAAAACGATGAACTCCGCATTTAACTCCCAATCCTCTTTTGGCCGAGATGTCCCAATTACAACACGAATTGCATTCATTGATGGATCGCAGAGAATTGTCCGAAACGTAAAAATCTTTACGGTGTATGGTCAGTTGTTGCAACTACTGCAACTCTTTCACCAGAGAGCTTTAGACGAATCAGCTCAGCCTACTCTGAATGATTTTTATGACTTAATGAAACATCCATCACTACCATTACCACTACCCCAGTGGTCAAGACAGAAGCAGCCCCAAGGATGCCCGAGGAAGAAGAGGCACGATAAGTTTTCAAAAAAAAAAAGGGAAACGAGAAGTGAAAAAGAAAAGAAGACAAAAACCTTTCCTTTGCCTCCATCGCCATCACCATTGCCAAAACTACCTTCTACTTCGACTCCCGTGACACACCGGACACATAAAGCCGTTTCCAAACCACCCTCTCACCCCATCCAGAGTAACATCAGCGAAGAGTGGATCACTTATTCAAATAAATGGAGAAGGTCTTAGCCAGCATTCCATCCTGGTGGTTCCGGAGTAGTTCTGAAATTGTTTCGTGCTGCCAAAAAGTCTGAAAAGTGTCCGCTTACTTCAAGAGCAATGGGAAGATAATTTAGGCAATGTCTCTCATTTGGTCATCTAAATCGTGGCAACAAATATTTGTTTTGTGTCATTGACGTCATTTCCAAATTTGCTTGGGTCGTGCCATTGACTTCCAAATCCAACAGTGAGTTAGTACTAGCCCTGAAATTGGTGTTGAAAGAAATTGTTCGTCGCCCTCTTTGATGGCAAACCGACAAAGGCACCGAATTTCTGAACCAAACTTTCCAAAAAGAATTGAAGAAACGTGACATTCATTTTTTGTTACCACCGACAATCGCGAAACCAAAGCATGCATCGTTGATCGTTTTCAACGCGCCTTGAAAAACGCATGTACGTGTCAATACACTCAAGTACATCGACGTATTTCCACACCTCTTTCAATTGTACAACCAATCTTACCATCGGAGCATTGGATGCGCCCTCTCTACAAGAAGTGATTCCCAACAACGAAGTGACCGTCTTCGGTCGTCTGTTTGGTATGTACCTAGAGGTAACTGTACCCAAGAAAGGTGGAGTGTTGGCCGCAGAAAATTGGCTAAACCAAATGCACTTTCGGCAAAGGTTACTTACCCAATTTGACCACTGAATTGTTTCGTGTCACTGAACAAATGCGTGGCCATGATCCTCACGTCCATAAATTGGAAGACGTGAACGGTGAGATGTTTAAAGGAACGTTTCACTTACTTGAGTTACTACGTGTGACCCGAAAAGAAGACGACTTGTCTGAGATAAAAAGCTTTCTTGATCAAAGAACACGAAAAGTGGGAAAACACCGTGTCAAAGAAGTCAACTTACATTAGGAAGGATATCCGTCATGTTTTTACTCTTGGATCGACGCTTCTCAAATTATAGACTACAAATAGATTTAACCAACATGCCCTTCAACACAGCCTCAGCTACTTCGATGACCACTCCTTCTCCCAGTTCTTCTCTGCAAGATTTACGAAAGCAGCCGTTGTGGGTGTGACATGGAGAACGTGTGCCTAAAACACAATTCGTATTTTTCTGCCATAACTTTGCGGTGCTTCCATTTCCAATCTGACTTTGCAACAAGGAGACAATCAATTGTGGACCATATTCCTCACCAGTTGCATTGGTTACCTTCTTCCCAATCCATCTCTGAAATATTCCTCTAACGGAAGCAACACTCCTCTGACTTTCAGAGACTCTTCAGACTCTAGAACTGTGGCATTATTAACAACTAATTTTAAAAAACGTTATGTAGTGACAGTTCCATGGAGGTGTTTGCCAATAACACTTTTTGCTGTTACACGGCCAGTTTACCTCAGACCATTCGGTTGGATCACGAAGCCCGTTGGGAAGTGGCTTTGTTGTAAATGATTCATCCTACAAAAATCGTCGAAAATCAAAACACTTTAACGATAGAAGTTTTATGACGATGAAGTACAAAATGCCATGGATGAACACAGTTTTGTATCTGACTTTATGAAATCCAAATAATCCAAATCTAAACGAATCGCATATCTGTTGAAAATTCACGTGGGCTACTATTTTGGTGGTCAACTTTTGGTGAACATTATTGCTGAAAGGTTAAATTTCATGTTTAGTAAAGCCTTGGAGAGAGCCAGTAGAAGTGTCACGATCGAGTACCACAGAATAGCTCGTCGCCAACTGATGAAATTTCAGGAGAACAAAGTATTGGCTATTACATTTTGTCTTGTATTGTATCACATTTTGGGTGATGACGTGAACTTGATTAAAATTAAAACCCGAATGATAGCAGTGTCCAGTAACTTGGATTTTGCCAAATATTTTCGATTCCCTATAGAAATGAACCAAGGACTGAATTTATCATTGTGTACTCTGATTTGGTGGAGTATAACGTAGTGGGACATCTCCATACCGTTACTGCGTGTCATTCCTTTCAAAATATATTCTGCCACTGCTGAAGACAAAGACGGTGGAAATACATATCACGTTAACCGCAAATTTTTACATTCCACTATTAGCCTTTTCTTAAGTCGTTTTTCGACACTCTCATCATTATTATTACAGGAGATCTGGGACAAAATATTCCATTCTCCAAAGGGGATGTCACAGTGAAACTTCATTTTCGAAAACTTGTACTCTAACTTCTCGTCAGTCATGTATCCTGTATACCAAGGAGTCGTTCTACAACCTGGACATGCCAAATCAGACATTCCTACCTTCCTGACGTCATAGGAAGGACAAGGCAGAAAAAAAAAACACGAGGACTTCACACTCTTGGAGCTAGAAAGACTATGAAAAGAAAAACTGTCCGTGACTTAGACGTTTTTGATTATTAAAAAACAAAAATGATGCACCGAGCGTCTTGTGTTTGTTCCAAGTTGGAACTGGATATTTTTGTCATGCCACCCACCAAGATGGCGATGGAAGAATCCCACTTGGTCGAATTTCATGCTGTCTCCTCTTTGATGGATTCAGCTCCCATCGAAGCTTGAAATCAAAGTACAGCCAGAAGATAGCATAGATTTGAATAGCAGTTGTATCTGAAACTGAAAGAGCCCAAAACGGCGGACAACAGCATTGTAGATGACGATGATGAATCAGCACCCGTCAACAATTTCTTGCATTCCTTGTTCAGTGAAGTGGACTTGTACTTGCATAACAAACTGGTCAGCAGTAGCGTGGATACTTGCCCGTACAGAGCGTTCCTAGAAAATCTTTTGACGTACGGAAAAGAGGCCAAGAACACTAATCTGGGTGATTTGCGTGGTTAGGAAACCTGACACTGCAAGTGAGAACACATTTAAGGATACGGGAGTGGGGACAGCTGTCACTCCTCACAGCGTGGGCTTTAATGACTGTTCAAAGAAAATCCTGCAAGGACGTAGTTTAGAATTGATGGATCGTTTGCAATCGGCCATGCGGTTGCAAGACAAGTATTTGCTGACACGAGTGGATATTCGCCTGTTACTGAATCGTAGCAGTGGCACATTCCATTTGATGGCTCATGCCCGCGAATACAAAACCACCATCCACAAAGCCAAACTTTACGTACGCCGCGTAGAAGTGCTACCTAAAGTGGGAAACGACATCAGTCAAAGTGAAAAATGCACCATTGCCGCTGAACTTCGATGCAAGATCGAAAATCATATGTTCCAATGAGAGTTACCCTAACGTTTAATCGCTGGTATCGTTAGCAATGCAGCCCTCAACGGAACCTACAAAATCAATATCCTCTCCAGTTTAAGCACTATAAATTGTCCAAGATCGAAGGCAGTCGCGACTGCAGTACCAGACTCTTTGAATCTAATTTTGCCCAGAGAAATTACTTGAGATCGTACTTGTCCCTGTATGAAGCGACCGGACAACTAGGAACCAACACTAGTCACGGTATTTCGTACGAAGAATTTATCGAAGGTTACATTTTGTGGGCTTTTTTTCACTCCAGACCAAGGCAGCAATGAGGGACATTTCCACCCTATAAAATATGATCCACTGCTTGTGGAACTTCAGTTTGCAGATGCTCTCGCAGAGACGGTCATGTATGCCGAATTCAATAATGCTATAGAAATTAACAGTTTGAGAGAAGTCTATCTGGATTATTATAAACTATGGAAGACACTTATCCTTCTTTGAAAGGTGACGAATCTATGGAATGGGAGGGTAGTGTGAAGACAGAACCCCAATACCAAGATAAAGAGGACAAGGTAATCAGGTCCAGATAGTCAGAACAAGAACAACATTTAGTGTCCTGTTTTGCCAAATACCTGGCGGAAAAATTACGGATTTACTTAAGAGATATTTTTATGGTGTCAAAGCGATCATCCTACTGAAATCCAACACAAGAAATGTCTGGGAATGAGTCAAGAAAAATTGGACGAGTAGATACTGATCGAAGTTTGGAGTCTCATCTGAGGAAAAGCCGTGTTGGTAGAGTGGTATAAAAGCTTGCGTGATCGTTCCTGCCCTCCACTGACTACTCTTGATATCTATCACATTGAAGCTCCCTTAGCCCAGAGTTGGTAAACAAGTTTACTTGTCAGATCTTTTCAAGCAAAAAGTTAGAATTGAATTGACGACTTATCATTGCCTGTGAAACAAGAAACAAAACAACAAGAAAAATGGATACCTGGGAACTCCGTTGCCTTTTGAATAGCAGTTTGTATACTGCTTCTTGGAATCCTGTCGTGTGTACTAAAGATGAACTACCTCATCGCAATTATGAAGACCATCAAGCTTATGTCATCAACACGGACAACAGTCATCTCCCAGGGTAGCTATCTACTTTCCTCAAGAGAACCGTGTGGAGTATTTTGATTCGTATCAATTATCCCCTCCCTTTGGAAGACGATATCGATGACTTTATGAGAAAATATCTCCAGACTACACGATTCAATAATGTGAAATTATAAAGCACATATTCCATGGTATGTGGACAATATTGTGTTTATTTTCTTCATCAACGCAATCTGGTATATTCTTTAGAACATTTAGTGACTTATTTTGATCATCACTCTTCTAGAAACGATGAAATAGTAGATCGATGGTTTTGTGACCGTTAGGGCTATATTTTGTCTTTAGCGAGAAAACGTAGTGTACATCAATAACCTCATGATTTCACAAAGTTGTCAACCTTGTCAAAAACAATTTGTTTGATGTTGTTGTTCATTTTTGCTTGTTCCTTATTACTTGAATTAATAATGTTGCATTTTGAAAAAGTGTCTGTCGTTTGTTTAAAAAAATACTGTAAATATGTTCTTTGACTTTCTCTCTCTATCCCTCATTAAGACATAAGCTATAATAACATTCAGTGTGTTGTTGTGGTACAACATATTGGTCAAAGTTTGCATACATTAAGTTTTGGCTGATAATGGATGGTGCATAATGTACCACTTCATCCACCTACCTTTTGGTGCGCGGGTCGGCTGCCTTGGGGGGGGGGGCGAAAGGGCGGGCGGGCGAGTGTCTGGGCTGCGTGTTGCTGTGGTGGTTTCTTTTAAGTGTCTTTTGGAGAAATGTCAAAGGTCGAAGGTCGAACGATAAGAATGCCCCACAAGGGCCTCTTGTCCAGCCAATGATCCGAAACAGTCGCGAAGCACCAAACTACCAAAGCAACACGCAGCCACCTCGCCCCCGCCCCCAAGCAGCCGACCCACGCACCAAACGGTATTCGGATGAAGTGGGACATCATACACCACCCCTTATCAGACAGAATATAATGTATGCAAACTTTGACCAGTATGTTGTACCACAACAACACACTGTACGTGAGCTTGTACGGCATATTTATCAGACCAGATTTTAAATCAATTATTGCACTATGACTTATGCGACTGCTTACTGTCCCAACACACTGTACGTGAGCTTGTGGATAGTGTATTTTTTCTTCTCTTCCTTCGTTGGTGAGGATAATATATTTGTGTGTTTTATGCTTGCTCGTTCGTTGGTATGGATTGTATGTGTGTGTTTTTTTTTAAATCTTCTTCTCCTCCGTTTATGTTGATAGTATATCATATGTGTAGTGAATGTAAGGGATCTTTTTTCTTGACGCCTGTTCTTGAAGTTTATAATCTCATAGCGTTCGTAATTCGCGCCATTATAAGCGATCGTGTCGATGGATTTCCCTGACTAATTCGCGAAATGGAAGTATTTAATCATTTAAGAGACAGTTGACATTGGATAGTAAATAGAGCCTACGTACTGGACAGGCTTGAAAAAGAATGGAAGTTTCCACGCAATCTAGACATGGTGACCAAACTCAAAGTAGCCAGCTATCATGTGCAAATGATAATGCTGGAGGAAGCAGATAAGTTGAGAGGCTTCAACTATCAGAAATATGTCAGAATAGGAACCTTGAAGGAGGTTTTTGATATTTTTATCGAAGTGAGATCCATTATGGAAGGAATCTTTAATTTAACCAAGTGGCTTTTTATCAAAATATGGCTTCGATAATTTAAAGAAAGAAAAACCTGCTGAAAAAGGTAATGGAAGAAGAGGTCAAAAAGATTAAAGAGACCTGGACAAAATAGGAAGGAAAAGTAAAACCAAAAAAGAAAGAAGACTTTGATAGACTAAATCAGAACTGGATGAAAATACCCCCAAAATTTAGAGAGATGTCACATCCAGACTGGATACCAGAAAGGAATCATCGAAAAAGTGAAAAACTGGTGGAAAAAAATGGAGACATTAGAAGCAATCCCCCCCCCTTCGCAAGAAAAGGCTTTTTACTGGGTCACTTCATCGAAAAGATCTTGATTCTCATTTTGCCATGTGTGTGTTATATATGTATTGATCTATGGCTCTGTCTTTGTTGTATTTGTCCCTTACCTAGAGTGGTAGCTGTGCGTGTTTTGGGCAGCCCCTTGCTACATTGTTGCAAGTGTCCAGTACCGTGACGTCGTGCCACTTGTGCCATTCCTCTTGTTCCTATACAAAATTTCCATTGTCCCTATATGAGCCCAGGGTAATCCATTTTTTTTTTTTCGGAAAATTGTGTCCATATTTGATCCCAGGCTGATTTTCCTTCTTTGGCCCCATATTCCCGATACTACCCCACTATACTACTTTCGTCTGATAAGTCAGTCCCAAACCCTTATCGGTATGTTGGAAAGCATCGAGTATAACTGTACACATTTGGACGCTAATATATCGGACTGAGATTCATCGATAATGACTATACAAGTTTAAAGCAATAGAACATTTGTCGTATCTAAAAATAAGAAGAAAAAGTCAAGCGCACTACAAGTTTCTAAGATTATAAATATGAATATCAATATTATTTATACAATCTTGTACACATTCATAAAAACTCGTACTCTTTTAGATGTAGAAATCTCACTTCTTTACATGATCTTGTATACATAAAGCAAACTCGAACTCCTGTAGACGTACCAATACAGTTGTAATTCATAGAGTGCAATATCGATTGTTTATAAGTTATGCATTCTTTTTCTGCGTTTTTATTACTGTTATGTCAGGTAGTTGAGATATCGTTTACGTGAGGTGTCTAATTTATTTCATTCATTCAGTATTACATTCTTGTTGTTTATAATATCTCCTGTTTCGTCTGTACCATTGTTTACCATGTTTATAATATAATTTGTCAAGTTTCACTGTTGTTCGAATATTTTTTATGCATGTTTTTGATCAAAGTTTACCTTCCATAGGTTTTAGTATTTTATGTTGTAATTCGTGAATTAGTAACATGCGTTTGTCATAACGTGTGTTGTGTGTTTTATTGTTTGTATGCATGGTTTGTATTTTTATCTCCTTCATGTCTTATGTACCCATCTTCCGATCTTAACTATTAATTTTGTTTGGTCTTCTTTGTTGGTGTTTATTAAATGGTGAGCAGGATGATAACTTAAAAAGCGTATTATTTATTTACTTATTTCGCTTTTTTTAGTCTTTATGGTTTAAGTTTATTTTTTTTTTTAAGTATACGGTAATGTGTTGAAAGTACTGTTATAAAGCCATCACATACACCTACCCTTCCACTGTTAACATCATTTCTCTCATGGATATTGTCATCGAGTTTTTCGTACAGTTAATCTTAGTCATGTCCTCTACGATCTTCATCACTGAAACGTTTGTTTTTATTTTTTTGTAACCGTCATTTATTCATTCGCAGAGACTTTCTTGATTAAGACAGTTGAACGAATTTCGTCAGTTAGAGATCATGGATTTCAATAATTTGTTTAAAGGCTTTTTCGGCTTTGGAAACCATAATTTCGGAACAAGGTATACTGTACTAGATTGT
The DNA here is from genome assembly GCA_016746295.1 of Potamilus streckersoni. Classification (NCBI taxonomy): domain Eukaryota; kingdom Metazoa; phylum Mollusca; class Bivalvia; order Unionida; family Unionidae; genus Potamilus; species Potamilus streckersoni. Next base: position 821,391 of record JAEAOA010000815.1, on the reverse strand, counting down.
TTATTTCGTTTTCCATACGTAAATATCTTGTGTACTTCAGATTGAGACTTTAGTCAGTCATACGTTAGTGCACATACGTGGAAACATCTGGAAGTTCGAGAACTGTTTACCACAGTCCTCTCGATTCTTACAAAAAGAAACGCACTTTCATGTAGTTTTAATTAAATATGAATAAAAATGCTGTTTTTATAATTTTTCGTCAACAAAATGATATATATGGCAGCAGATGGTACAGTTTTAAAGCTTTGCAGAGCTAATGTGACTGCTGTATACCTTGGACTCTTCGATATTTACGCATTAAGTAAGGGATTAGAGGTAGTCCTACAAAGTAAGACCTCAACCTTGATATTTTTGTTTTATGCGTCGAAACATAAATATCAGGGTCGAGGTCTTATATAAATATTGGACAAGAATAATAGGCCTGTTTTCACATTTCATCTCAGGTTCATAAATATGGTTTGTGCAGGTCAAAGCATCAGAAGTAAAAGATTAGCAAATATAATCCTTTTCATTATTTTCGCTCATAGCAAACAACTTATTTAATTGCCTGCAAAAAATGTCTCAAAAAGTGAGTTTTTTTGTATGTTTTTTTTTTTAGTAATTCTTGAAACAGTCACAAATGACTATAACCAGACTGTTCTTGAGGCATAATTTACAGTAGTCAGAGTTTCCTCTGACCCTTGACACCCCATTTTTGATATTTGTTTTTTTATGTTGGGGTGTAGGTTCAGAGTCCAATCCCTATCAAAAACTTGGCATTTGCCCATAGGTTACTCCCCAACTATCAGGCCTAGCAAACTTAAATGACCTTACATTGACCCATAATTACATTAAATCGATAGGGAAATCATTTATCTTCTCAGAAATTACAAGCATAACACCGATTTTTTAAAAAATTTGTTGTCAGACGAGATGTAACTACAGCATTGATGAATTTTGACCTTGTTTGCACCATTTGCATTGCTAGTCACATGACTAACCAAATCTTGCAGCCGATATGCATAAACAACACAGGTCAAATAGTCACGTGATAACAAAAAAACCACGTTTTCCCATACCCCTTGTGGAAGCCAGCAAATGTGTCACATCCATTGATAACTGATTTTATTACATCATACTGTAGTTTTTTAATATTAAAATAGTATCACTTTTCTTAAAGTATCTCATTGGCAAGAGCTACCGTGGATTCATCTTTACCTGCCATGTTGCAATATAGGTTTATGCACCAAGCCTTCCATTCCAGTATAGCAGAAAGAAGACATAAAACTTGAAAATATTGAATGAAAGTCACGCAGTGTCTACATATTAATTGGGATAACAGCAGCCCGAAAAATGTCGCTGTCGCATCTTCCTGGAAAGAGGCTGACTGATCATGCAGAAGCTACATGTCAATGAACATTGTTGTTATCACGTTACTATTTGGCTTATGACATTTATGCATATGGGCCGCGAGATTTAGTTAGTGATGTGACTAGCAATGTAAATGGTGCGAACAAGGTCAAAATTCATTAATGCTGTAGTTTCATCTCGTCTTACAACAGATTAAAGATAAAATTGGTGTTATACTTATTATTTCTGAGAAGATAAATGATTTCCCTATCGATTTAATGTAATTATGGGTCAATGCAAGGTCATTTAAGTTTGCTAGGCCTGATATTTGGCGAGTACCCTATGCCGACACCAAATGGTGTCGGCAAATTCCAAGTCTTTGATAGGGAATGGACTCAGACCCTACACCCCAACATAAAAAAAACAGATATCAAAAATGGGGTGTCAAGGGTCAGAGGAAATTGGACTAAATTTACAGATATATGTGGGGTATAAAAGGAAAGTTTAGGGAAATGTACCTCATTCAATCCAGAATTTGCAGTTTTAATTACTCAGAATTTGCTGTTATGAATGTAAATCCATTCCTACTCCTACAATGTAAGGCATAGCACATGTTTTTTGTTTAGGTGCTCTGTCTTACTATCCAAATAATGGCCTTACATAGCCAGTTCCAATTTCATTGACATCAGAATGAGCAAAGTTTCAGGAATTCTATCACACTTGGAGGTCTATATCAACACTCATCCACTAATTCAGATATGCCTACTGTCCCGCATTTTGCATATAGTCCTGCAAAGTGCCAAAATTTGCCTTTGCGTCCCACTAATATGCATTTATTATTGAAAATCTGCAAAAGTGGGGAGAAAAAAAATTTGCATGTGATAAAATATGCTATCACCGACCGGAACGGAAAATTATCAAATCTGCGCTTGCGTATTGGATTAAAATAGCCATTGCAAACGCGTGTGATCTGAGGTGGTCATTATGCAACAGTCTACACTCACAGATTCTTTTATATTCTGATTAATATGAATTGTTTTTTTATTCTGGACAAAATATTCATGGCTTCTAAAAAGTAATTCGATATCGAAAAAAGTGATTCAAAACTTACATCAAATGAACGCTCAATGTTTTTGTAAAGAATACGCGAATGGGTATGAATTCTTCAAGCCAGAAAAAAAATGAAGACACAAATGCTTTCTGCAACAACTGTAATTATGAATTTTCAATAAAGTCGGGAGGAATGTTCGATATATGCAGACACATTTCGGGGAAAAGACATTTTGACCTTGAAAAAGAAGTTAAATGCTTTAAGAAAATTGTTGGATTTTTTTTTATGATTCGCTGGATCTAGTGTGACTTCATCATCTATGCTTAAATCTGATGTAATTAGAGATGAAGTTATGCTAGTAGATATTATTACTGAACTCAATTTGCCAATGAGCGCACTTGATACATTTTCAAAGGCTTTTAAAATTATGTTTAGTGACTCACTTACTAAACAATTTCAGTGTGTTAGATCACAAGGAACTGCTATTGTTAAAGAACTAGCAGCCAATCCTACATTAAAATTAGCGGAATTGACCATTCACTGTTTCTACAGTTATAAGCAATGATTAAGAAAACCCATCAAAATATTTGAACCATTTATTTAAATAAAAACATTTATTGGAAGATAGTGTTTATTTTGATAAGAAATAAATATATATATATATATATATATATATATATATATATATATATATATATATATATATATATATATATATATATATATATATTGCTGCAGGGTCTTCTATTATATTTAAAGTTGGAGGGTGGGTTGCCAAAGTAGGCATTGGGTTTGGGGGACCTCTCCCAGTGTGCTACAGATTAAAGTAGCAGGGAGTAAAGTTAAAGTAGCCAGGAAAATCACCCAGCTCCCTGCTGATACCACTGCTCTGCTGCTGTACAAAATATACTAGCTTAATTCCGGATTATTGCTTTTATTTCACATTTATGACCTTATATATATATATATATATATATATATATATATATATATATATATATATATATATATATATAGTAATGTGACTTTTTTAATTGTTTTTTTTTAATTAGTGAGGTGGGGCCCTGAGTGGCCTAGTGGTCTAAAACGATGTCCGCTACGGATCACTGCCATCTCACCTCTGTCTGTGTAGGTTCAAGTCTAGGATTTGAGTAATTTATATATGTGAGAGAGCTTGCCTGTAGCTTCTCATGGGTCGGTGGTTCTTTCCGTGGATTTCTCGGTTTCTTCCTTCACCATAAATACTGGCCACCATGTATAGCCTATCATGTGCTGAAAAATGGCGTTAAGCCCCACAAGAACAACAATTAGTGAGGTTGAGTAGTCAGAATCTTTAGTTATCACCTTTTTGAAGCATTTATAAATTGTAACTGCAATATGGCAAATTCTGTTCACAGATTTGGCATGCATGAGAGTAAAATGATGGATATATTTTGTGTTTGAAATTTTTGCAACCGTTTCATAGATACAGAAAGAACATAAATGTTAGCTTTCATTCAATACTTTTCTAACTTGCAAGTTATTAAAACTTGTGCAATTTTTAAAAAAATGGAATTGACAGCATCATCTGTACTTTATGTGTCAACCATTGTATTAAATTTTGTCAGTACAAACTATACTTGCTTATAAGTCAGGTGGAACTGCAAACTGTACAGACCCAGATCTGCCTTCTCATAATGCGTTGGCAGTTCTGGGTATGGTAAGTTTCTTAGGAGTAATGAATATTACAGACAAAATAGACCCAGATCTGCAGGTGCTTTATGCTATGGCAGATCAGGATCTTTGTTGTATGCAGTTCCCCTCAACTTATAAATGAGTATATATGGTATGAACATTAAAAAAAATAAGGAAGACAGTGAAACTCATTTCTGATGAAGTGGAAAAAGAAGATGAATTATGGAAAATTAAAGTGGCAAAATGAAAAGAAAATAGAAGGTTGTTAAGTAACAAGTGTAGGATGCCACACCTTTCTAAATACAATGCAGTGCTAACAGCAATAGGGTGTGGGTATGAGTTGTACCTCTTCGTATGTGTTTGGTCAATGGACCAATCATCTCAAAATCAGGGAAGATGTTCTTACATGAGTACTGTAAACATAATTCAAAGCTTTGTAAATTTATTGATATTGTCTTGATGTTTTTTGCTATATTTTATATTTGAACAATATTAGAGCCATTTTATGATACTGAAAAAATTAGATCACCTGCTTATAAGATCAGTTGTTATTACTTTGAATTTGACAAATTATTTTTACACCTAAATATGACGGTTGTACCTTTTGAAAAACAAGAGCCTTGTAATATAGCAAGATATGTATGAGTAACTGCAATGTACAAATTTATTACATGACTGCATTGCATGATACAGGTCCTTAATGGATGCACTGTTTGTACTATTCAATAATTACATGTGTAAAATCTCTTTAATTTACAGTAAAATGTATGTTGCCACAAGGCATCACATTGCCTGATATTCCTAGCTTATTTCCAGTGTTCTAGATTTTTGTTTGCCCTTAGGTTATGTTTATTCTTTTAAATTTCATCTTGCTTGATGAAAGCTGTTTTTCATTGTACTTTACTTGCATTAATCTTTTTTTCCCCCTTTTATAACAGAATGCATGATGATGATTCAGATGATGCAAGTGATGAGCCAGGTGATTTTGGTGATGCTTTTTCTCAGTTTCATCGTGAGATGAAGAGGCAAATGGAAGAGTTTAACAATGAATTTGAGCAGCTTTTCATGAATTTTGGACATCCTCTTATTCCACCTGGTACGTGTCCATGTAGAATACAGTCTGATAAACCTTAATTTAAGTACAGCTTCTTTTATTTTCACTGTAAATTCAGGTTCATAGTAGCATGAAGTTTTGGCATCATATATGGCCCAACATTATTAAACTTTTATGCTAATAATATAATTGGTAAAGGATATAATAAATTACAGGTGATTCCAGATATTATTTTTTGAATGGAAGTTTAATGTGTGGTTCAGTTTGCACAACATAGAAGACTTCTGTTTTTAGCCCTACAGCCCATAGACCAGAAGAGCATATGGGATAGTATGTTGTCCATTGTCTGTTTTTATAGTTTTGTCTGCCTAAAACGTTTGTCATTGCTACTCCTAATGGTTGGAAGATTGCTTTGAATTTTTACACACACATTTGTCCCTCCAGTTTACTTGGTCCTGGTTGAAAATAGTGCATCCCAGACAACCAATATGGCTTCCACAGCAGTCATCTTGAAAATCTTGTTATTGCTACTCTTTCACCGAGAGTTTTCTGATGTCTAATTGGTCGTAAATGAAAATGGTGCCTATCTAATTCTACCACCATGCCAGCCATCTTATAAATTTTGTTATCACTACTGAATAATGGATGATTTTAGCATTCTTATAATGTCCAAAAGGCTTCATTCAGTGTATGGTTGGTCCTAAATGAAAATGGTGCTGACTTGACCTCCAGTAGTCTTACTCTTTTTGAATAGATGGTCATATCAACATTGCGTTTTCACTAAGAGATTTCTCATGATGTCTGGTTTGTTCTAATTATAAATGGTGCTGATCTAACATAAAGTAAGACTGTAACATCAGCTATGAAGACATTGTTTTGCTACACCTCCTGGATGGATGGTGATATTGTTATGAGTCTTTTGCTCTTAAAATAAGTAACAGAAAAGAGTGAAGACAATGAGCTTTGTAAAATTTAACAAATAATATGTTTCCCAAAAATGTAAAGCAAAAAATTTAAAAAAAAGAACTTATGGTTTTACGAATTAAATCCAAAAATAATCCAAGAATTGAAAAATAGCAGTTCTTGTATTAAAAAGTCTTGAATGGAACTGAGTTTAAGTCCTGATGAAATCCAAAATGGAAGGCAATAATGTCTATTGTGGTCAGCAAAGTGCTGTTATAACAACAGTCCTTTGGTGAATCACAGAAAATTTTATCTAGTTTTGAGTTCAGTATAACTTCTAATCATTGTCTTTATCCAAGAATTTTTTAAGAGAATTTATGTATTTCCAGGGAAAAGAATCACTTTAATTAAGTAAATTGAAGGAAATAAGCAATGACAAGATTATCAAATTAGCTGCTGTGGTACACATACTGGATGTCACCTTTGCACCATTTTCACTTAGGACAAAATCGACTACATTAGAACAGTTTAACTGAAAGTCTGTGTCATAATGATCATCCATTCAGGGGTTATGACATGATGTTTAAGACATTCACCATCATAGCCATACTGGATGGTACTATTTTCATTTTCGACAAACTAGATGTCTTTTAGTGAAAACCCCATTGTGATATGATCATCCATTCTGGAAAATAACAAGATTTTTAAAATGGCTACAGTGATGGCTGTATTGGACATTAGATCATCACCATTTTTATCTAGCATGAACTAGACATAATAAGAAGTCTTTCAATGAAAACTCAGTGCTGATATTGTTATGTATATTTAGTTTAATTATTTGTTTGTTTGTTTGAAATTTTTTAATTCCATTACATGCTAATGACAAAGAATTTTCATAAAAAGATATATCTAGTTGGTCCTAAAATGAAAATCACACCACTTTTTCTTCAGAATGGATGGTCATATTTGGAATTGGATTTTCACCTCATGTTTTCTAATAATGTTTGGTTCATCCATGATGAAAATGGTGTCAATATTGAGGCTAATTTCAAAATCAGTGATGGTTTCAGCACTCAGAAGCTGAAGAAAAGAAAAGTTTTTATATTCTTAAATTCATGGATATTCATTTCAGGCAGTAGAATATATGTATGTATTACAGGGAGTCAAGAAGTTGGATTTAAAATGAAAAGATCACAACACAATAAACAATCCTTAAATCTTTATTTTGTTGAAAAAAATAATATTTGAATAGAATTAGAACATCTTACTTGCATATTACAAGTTTTTTTTTTATCAAACATTGTAAACCCTCTAAAGTAGGCACTTAAAAATTTTAAATCTTTAAAAATGTACTTTTTAAAGTGTACATCAGTATTTTCTTTAGGCTCATTTAAGTGTTCTGTGCTTCATAATAGTTGTAACAGAATCTGTTCAGTCCTAATAGTTGAATGATGTACATCATAGATGTCATTACAAAATATCCAAATGGGAAATATTCATCCCTATCAACCTGTACAGTGGTGGCTGAATAATAAACTGGGTCAAGAAAGTAGGACATTGGGTCTGCTAATTACATTGGGCCTACTAATTGCCAGTGCTGGGTAATAATCCCCCATTATGTTGAACTTTCATTGTCACATTATAGCCACCATATATAGCTTATCATGTGCTGAAAAATTGTGCTAAACCAAACACACAAAATTACATATGACCATTCAATTGAGTTTATGCTGAATTAAACCTGTTGGCTGGCCTCATAAAAAATGGCTAATACTTCTAATACTATTAATGAGCAAGTAAAATAAACCAATATATATGTAATCAAATTTAGAAAAGTGACACCAGTTGCAGGTATACTATAATATGTGTGCATGACCTGTACCATATGACTTGTGCTTTACAAGTGCCCACAAAATTGAAAATGCTTATAAAGATCCTCAGAATTAGAACAATTACAGTGGCTTGTAAAAGACTGAATGTATAGTCTTTTAAAGAGAGGAAAATGAAAATTGGTTTGAAACCTAGGTCCTATTGTTGCATATCTGCTTAACAAATTAATATGAGCACAAGTGAGATTGTTACAATGTGTTGCTGATGTTGGTTTTTTTTTGTTTATGAGTAGTCCTCTTATGGAAACTATAAAATCTTGGCAGAGGCAACTGGGTAATAAAAAGGCATCATGGAGTTTCACCAGTGGTTTGTGATGATGAACATCATAAAACTTTAAGTCAAATCCAGATCATATTAGAAAATATTCCGAACATGATGAAGGGGACAGATCTTTTGATTGTGAAGGAAAATTGAAGCCTGTCATTAAAAGATACCCTGAGTTTCAGTACCAGATTTGTTCAACAGAATTGGTTTGAACCCCAATATCAATTGTCATGGTCATTGATAATTTATATTGAAATAAATGTACGGATGGACAATTTTTGTGAAGATTAACCTTGATGTAATGAGACATTTACTGTACAATGGCTTGAATAGGCTATGTTTGGCCTATAACTTATTGTTTTCACATTTTTCACATTTTTTAGCCATTAATTTGCCAGAAAAAGAGCCCAGTCCAAATAACCCAAGAGATCACATGCTGAAAGATTCTGAATCTAATGAAGATGTTAGCAAATCAAAATGGGGACACAGATCAAGGCCAGCTTTACCGGTAATTGTTTAAAAATGCTAGGTTTATTATTTTAAAAGTGACCCTTGCATTTGAATCTTTTAAATACAGACAGTAAAGTATATTCCTTTCAAGTGTCAGTAACCAAGGCACCACCTTATTTTGCTTGTAGTAATTTTGTTGTCAGAAATTAGCTGTACTACATACATGCAGACTGCAGACAACAAATAGGATTCTGCCAATGTAAGTCTACCTGTCTTTCTTTGTTAAATGCTGAATGTTTTATAGCTTGTATACTATTCAAGATAGTGATGTCTCATTATAGTATGTGAAGGTTTGTAGAAGTGCATGATTGATTTAGGAATGCAGATCTTGGAGTTGTGGGAGGCTGCATATTAAATTGTACAGCAGTTCACTTTCCAGTCATTCATCTTCTGTGATAAAGCAATTCACCTTCCAGTTGTATTCATCTTCTGTGATACAGCAATTCATCTTCCAGTTGTATTCATCTTCTGTGATACAACAATTCATCTTCAAGTTGTATTCATCTTCTGTGATACAACAATTCATCTTCCAGTTGTATTCATCTTCTGTGATACAACAATTCATCTTCCAGTTGTATTCATCTTCTGTGATACAACAATTCATCTTCAAGTTGTATTCATCTTCTGTGATACAACAATTCATCTTCCAGTTATATTCATCTTCTGTGATACAACAATTCATCTTCCAGTTGTATTCATCTTCTGTGATACAGCAATTCATCTTCCAGTTGTATTCATCTTCTGTGATACAGCAATTCATCTTCCAGTTGTATTCATCTTCTGTGATACAACAATTCATCTTCCAGTTATATTCATCTTCTGTGATACAACAATTCATCTTCCAGTTGTATTCATCTTCTGTGATACAGCAATTCATCTTCCAGTTGTATTCATCTTCTGTGATACAGCAATTCATCTTCCAGTTGTATTCATCTTCTGTGATACAGCAATTCATCTTCCAGTTGTATTCATCTTCTGTTAGACATTAATTCCATTCCCAGCTGTATTCATCTTCTGTGAGACAAGCAATCCTATTTCTAGTCATTTCACTGTCTGTGATAAAACAATCTACCTAAATTTCCCAGATAGTTTTCTAATTTTGGTTTGAAAAGTACTGAAGTTCAATTATGAAGTATTCCAGAAAATAGCAGCATGATTCCGTTTTCTATTCTTAATTATTTGCAGTTGTTTCTTAATTCTCTTCTTTTCCTTAAATTTTCCTGTTAAACTAACAAAAGCTTGATTTATTGCCAGAATTTTGCATGTACCTCATTCTATCCTGAATATTCCTGTCATTCTAGTATCCCATTTTATCCTGAATATGACTACAGTCGTACTCTATTATGTATGTGTGTAGCGTCTATAGAAACGTGTTATACATCACAGATATTTGTGTATTTCATCAACACAGGAGATGCTTGAAGCATGCATATGCAGTAAAATATTTAAAGAAGAAAACATGGAAATGAGATTGGTGGTTTGAAAATCGATCTATAAAATGATGGACAACAACTCAGATGTAAACATAGATGTTGATAGCAAAGTTAGTGACATTAAAGTTGATGATTTAGATGATTCTGATGATAATATTGACTTAAATGATGGGCTTGATTGAATCAAGTTTATAAAAGAGATAATGCATGGCTTCATGCACTTTTCAACAGTGATTCAGAAAATGAAGCTGACTTTGAAGGTTTTCAAGAGGAATGAGTCTGATATGATTTTTCACCTCAGTTCCAGCCACGATTCAAATTGATAGAAGGGGCAACTGTTCAACACCCAGAAGAAACCAATCCACAACATTACTTTGAGTTATTTTGATTTAATCTAGAAAAATCTTTTTGATGAAACAAACCATTATGTAGAACAAGAGCGTAGAAAAAAATCCTCTCCCAACCAAAGTCACCAAGATGGACGCGAGTCGATATTTCCACAATGTAGGCCTATATAGGCTCATGTTTTGCCATGGGAGAAATTAATCTTCCATCAAGACATAATTAATGGTGTCAAAGTAAGTATATATTTGTCACATCCCTCAATAAAATTGTCTTGTGATAAAGTTTATCTGATTTGGGGAGACTAGCATATCCATGACAATGAAGAACAAACTGCAGAGCCTAATTATAGAAAATTAGATGTTACCTGGATAATTTGGACCAGAAATTTTCATCAAATTTCATACCCAAACAAGTGCAATTATTGATGAAAGCATGGTAAAATTCAAAGAAAGACTCTCTTTAAGACATATATCTCAGCAAAGTCAACAAAATTGGGGGTGAAACTATGGAATGTGGCTGACAGCTCAACTGTATACATGTAGAGATTCCAGGTATACACCAGCAAAAAAGATGGGCAAGAAAAGGGACTGACTTACAGAGTGGTTAATGGATCTTTGCTCACTTATGTTCAGAAAAAATCTATTTTGACAACTTTTACACAAGCACAGATTTATTGAGAGACTTGCATACTAGAGGGGTGATCGCCCGTGGAACTGTCTGTAACAACACAAAGGGGTTGCCAAAAGAGTTGCTGTCAAAACAGCTGCAACTGAAGAAACATGAATACAAAGTGGCACAGAAGGCTGAACTTACATTTTATGTTTGGCAAGATACAAATGCTGTTTGTGTCTTGTCTTATTTTCATGACTTATCATCACGTTTTTTTGTAAACATGTTCTGGTATGGCTGTTCAGCAACAGGATGAAGTTTCCAAAATGCTATCAGAATACTAGCAAAACATGAAGGGAGTAGGTCTCTATGACCAGATGGTTGGTTACTATCTTTTTCATCACTAGTCAAAAATTGGTGGAGTCAAATATTCTTTTACCTAAAAGAAACTTTGGCGTACAGTGCATATAATTACATGGGACACAATCCAGAGTAAGTCAAAAGTATGTGGCCAATGTTTCAGAGCAATCTGGATGACTTCATGGTTGGTGACACTAGAGATGGAAAGGCTGCAGCACTTGTTCCAGAGCCTATCAGAGTAACAGTGCAACATGCTATTGAAAAAATGTTTTACAGAAGAAAAAAAACCTGTCATGAATGATCACTAGCCGCTCAACCTGGAGAGAAAAGATGGGTTTCAAAATTTGGTTGCAAGGAATGCAATGTCTCTGTTCATATCGAATGAGAGGGAAAACACATTACTAGGTGTATAAACACTTAAAAGTTGATGTTTAGACAACAACTGATATAGAATTGGTAGTTTTAAAAATGAAGTATGTTTTTGCACTGTGATGTGGACATTTTTATTCACCATTAAAGCAATATTGTTCTTACTGACATAGTACAAAAATTGTATTGATTAATTATAATTACCTTTATCTTACTGAATGATTTCTAAGATTAATTTTGTATGTCTTCATTAGAAACTGCATGCTAAAGTACATGTTCTAAAATGTGAAGATAATAAATTGTTCCAGGTGTTTTGTTGTCCATTTTAATAAAATTATTATAACTTTTGAACTAACTGTGCTAGAAACTTCAAATTTGGACCAAATTACTAGAAATATAATTATTTTATTCACTTACTATTTGGAGCATTTCATTTATCTTCATGAACAAATGATTCACTGAACATCATGGTATGTTTATTTTTTTTTTCTTTCAAGTCATATTTCAAAATTCAGTTGTGAGTATATACATTGGTAAATGATAACAAAACTTATTTCACTGTGTTGTGAATTTTATTACTTTTTCTGAAACACATAATTTTATATACTTTAAAAAAAGAAATAATGTTACAACATTTTTAGTAAACATGGTAAAGATCCTGCTTCTGCTGTATGATGCTGTTTTACCATAATGTATTTAGAATTGCTTCTGCTGTATGATGCTGTTTTACCATAATGTATTTAGAATTGCTTCTCAGGAATTATACACTGTAGTTGAAATTGGTAAACAAGATAAAATGGGTTAAGGTATTGTATCTCTTGTATCATAAATACAGACTCAAAAAATATGTTATACTAGTGACTTTAAGGCTAAAATCTATTCACGCTACTAAGTTTTCAATCACTATATGAAAAGTTTGATTGTAGTTAGTGATTTTGAGAAACACTAATAGTGACAAAGGCATTGTTGTTGTTATACATAATTTGTAAGTACTTAAAAAGTCTTGCTTGAATACTATTGGAAATGGTTTTATGCTTGAAAAGTCTGAGTTTGTTGAAAAACATTTTCACATATTTTTTTAAATATTTTTTTTGGGAATACAGAAAGTTATGAAACTAAGTGTATGAGCTATGAATACATGTTATTAAACTAAAAAAGTGTTATCTGTAATTCAGTTATGAAATTAAAAGTGTATGAGCTGTGATGCATATATCTTAAAACTAAATGTGTATGAGCTGTGATGCAACTTATGGGCATTTTATGAAACTGTGACACACACATTATGAAACTGAAAGAGCTTGTGCTGTCGTGAATATGTTATAAAACTTGATCAGTGCATTTTCCTGTAGCTTTAGTGACATTATCGAGCAAGGGAGACAAAATTTTGCAAGCTTGTTAAAATTTACTGAAATTATTCCATTGATATTTGCATCATGTACACAGGAAAATATTCTTTTTCAGTTTGGAAATTTTTTCTCATGGACACAGGATGCCATCCCACAAAAGAAAGAAGACAGAGGTGAGTTTATTTCAGGAGTCAAGGTAGACTTGAATTTTTGGGAGAAGTGACTTCACCTTTTGGACAGAACTAGAAGAAGTGAGAGCTCAACAGGGAAATGTGGACAATAAACAAGAAAGCAATAGATATATATATATATATATATATATATATATATATATATATATATATATATATATATATATATATATATTAAAATCGTTACTGCGTTTATGTAGAAAAATATTAATTTGTTTTGTTGAATGGATATACTGCATTCCCAAGGTCATGTAGTATCTATAAAAACAACTTGTTCATATTTTCCCATATTTCAGGTCTGACAGTATATCAGTGTAATAGCACTTAAAATATTTATGTATTATCATGTACATAAATTAAAGTTGAGAAAAGAAAGAAAATTAAATAACATTATATATCATCAATAACAGTAATAAAGATGTTAGTGCTGTTTTGTTTGTACATATTATTGTCCATTTGAGGGACATTGTATATCATACTGGAGCCCCATAGTGCTGTTTTATTTGTACATATTATTGTCCATTGGAGGGACATTGTATATCATACTGGAGCCCCATAGTGCTGTTTTATTTGTACATATTATTGTCCATTTGTGAAACATTGTATATCATACTGGAGCCCCATAGTGCTGTTTTATTTGTACATATTATTGTCCATTGGAGGGACATTGTATATCATACTGGAGCCCCAGATCCAGGCTGATCTTCGGACATGGCAAATCAGTACAGCTATCTATATGGACCATCAGAGTCTGGGGTCAGTCTCACTTGTGTCATCAATTGAGTCATTTTTGTTACGAATTTTGTCAAAAACATTTACAAGTTTATTAATAATGCTACAGTTTCAGATTCATGACTTTTAAATTTTTGTATTCACTGTTATTTTTTTGAAGTCCATGAAATGTGAGGTATATCTGCATGCATTTCAGCTTGGTTTAGCACTGGTAAAACCTGCAAAATGGTCATGATATGTATCACTGAAGATGCACACATCTTTTCTTGAAGTTAAGGGAAAAAAATGGATTGTTTTAAAATAAATTAGAAAATGATAGTCTTGAATTAAAAAGAATAGGTTAAATAGCATATATATATATACATACATACATATATATATATATATATATATATATATATATATATATATATATATATATATATATATATATATATATATATATGCATATATACATCCATATATATGCATACATACATACATATATATATGCATACATACATACATAGTAACATAGAAATTAACATTCCTACAGTAAACAATAATTTAATAGAACTAATATAAATACAATTATAGCTATATGCAGTACACAATGTATTTTATTCCATATGTGGTATGACTTGTCTTTGCATTAATGTGTTTAGGTCTAATCCTAATCAAAAACAAAAAGACATGCTATCATTTTGAAAACATGATCATTGTATTGCTGAAAAACTTGAACCAAAACAAACTTGATACGAATAGGAAAGTGGCTGCATGAATTCATCAGTTAGGTTGAAATTTTGTATTATTTTATTTTCTGAGCCATGTCAATAATCACAAAAAGTTACTTTCAAAATAACTGTATTATGTAATGGTAGCTGATCTGAGACAAAGGTAGGGCATAGCTAGGATAATTGGGCCCCTGAAATATTAAAAACTTGGTTATTTGTGCAAAGCTCATCCATGTGCCCATGCAATGTTAATAGCAATTTTGTTGTTCAGAATTATGCTAATTGATGGGTGTTATATTGCTTTTTGCTAGTTCCCTTCTATAGTGTGAAAAAAATAAGTTTTTTGGATGGACGTGTGGGTCATCTATATTCATTGGCCCCTGTGCTTTGCATACCCATGCTGTATTGTATGTATGTACCTGGACAAAGATGTACAGTATTGTAGCAACAAGTTTTGACAATGATACTTGAATAAAATAGTTTTTTAAAATATAACTCCTTCATTAAACTAACATTCAAAAATAGGACATTGTTTTATATTTTTTAATAATTATTAAATGCTGTCCATTACATGACTGTGTTATATCTGGAATAGTGTTATAATGAAATACATTATAACTGTTCTATCTGAAATCATGTTATAATGAAAGACATAACTGTGTTATATCAGGAATTATGTAATAATGAAGGACATTATAAATGCATTATATCTGTAATGATAAAGGATATTATTATTATTATTATTATTATTATTATTATTATTATTATTATTATTATTATTATTATTATGTTTATTATTATTATTATTATTATTATTATTATTATTATTATTATTATTATTATTATTATTATTATTATTATTATTATTATTATTATTATTATGTTTATTATTATTATTATTATTATTATTATTATTATTATTATTATTATTATTATTATTTTTATTATTTTTATGTTTATTATTATTATTATGACTTTATTTAAAGAGGGTAACTCAATTAGCTAAGAACTAATCTACCTTGAGGCCCTCATTATAAATGGATTGTTTCTGGAACTGTGTCATAATGAAAGACAAAAATGGGTTGTGTCTGGAATTGTGTTATAATGAAAGATATAAAATTTAATGTGATATAGCTGGAATCAACATTATGATGAAAGACATTATAACTGTTACATCTGGAATGAAATTACAGTGAAGAACATTATAACTGCACCATATATGGAATCATGTTATACTGACAAACATAACAGAGGAGAGCTGTATTTTTGCACTAATATGCATGAAGTAATGCTTAAATTTCAACTAATTTTCACAATAATGGACTTGCAGTACATGGGCTTTTAGGGATATGGGATCAAACTAGGAGATCAATGTTAAAAGGGATTTCTGATGTCAGCATATTATAAAGTTATGTTTTTTACCAATTATCTTTAATTTGGTTTTTGATAAATTTCAGAAAAATTATTACAGTTGGCTAATACTTAAGAAAAACCCATTTGGTTGAGAAGCCATGCAACATGGTTAGTCAAATCACTAGAAATAACGCACTTTCCATGGTCAGAATATTCCTCTAGTCATTTCAGGATTGGCAAGAAAAGTTCGGTTTTGTCGGAAACATGAACGTGCACAGGTATACATGTATATCTGACAGGAATATTTAAGAAAAGTAAATAATAAATTTTTTCACCTTTTCTGCTACAGATTTAGATGGAGATGTGGACAAGTATGGGATTTCCAGTATATTTGAAAATGCAGATGTAAGAGCCAATGATTTTCTTGACAATGGGCAACAACAGCCCCATGGATTTCCCAGGTCTTTTGGAAGGAGCTGGTCTTCAGTTACTGTCAGGGGTGCAGATGGGGTAAGTGTAGCTGTGAGAATTTGCTGGATTGATCCAGATTATAGCCATGAATCCAGATTATAGCCATGAATCCACATGTAAATAAAGATATTGATATGACTCCATCTTGCTTTCATGATCTAGGGAAATTATATAGCATCCATTCAGCATGCAAGTGAATATCACTTCTTTATTTTCTGTTGTTGACTAGACTGTTTTGACTGTTGTAATAAAAGCCCCCCTTCTCAACCAAACTGGTCAGTCTCATTGAGTTTTACCTTGCTAATTGGCATGCATTAGCATAATACATTTTAATAGAGTCACTGTATTATTAGTACCATCTGTGGAAGTGTTAAGCTGCCATTGTTCATGAGATATTTATATTGCTTACTTGATCAAGTCATCATTTATTATATTTACTTGCTTATGAGTCCAACTGCAAACTGCACAGACCATGATCTGCCATTGCATAATGTGCTGGCAGATCTAGATCTGTGCAGTTTGTAAGAAGTAATCAGTAGAACAACCAAAATAGACCTTTATCTGCAAGCACATTATGCCACTACAGATCATGATTTGTGTTGTTTCCAGTTGGACTATAATCGAAAATATTTACAGAATTTCAACAAGATGAATTACAATATGTTGACATGATTATGTTCATATAATAAGCTTACATACCTAGATATATTGTGGCAGCATGTTAGTAAAACAACATAAATATTGGCCATCATGTCCACATGATCATATCAGCGTATTTCAGTTAGTAATCAATTTGAAAGACTCGATCTAGATCATGTATGCTGTTTAAATATTTTGTCATAAATGTTGACAACAGCTTAAAGCTTCCATAGCCATCCAAGTCAAAACATATCAACCCCCAGATCTTTTTAGGTATGCTTAGATGGGACTTTTGATTTTATGTTCTTCAAAAATGTTATCAGTCACTTACAAATGTGTGATAAAAGTCAGTCACATGTAGAAAAATACAATTTTCTATTTTAAACATGTGTTCACATTTAGGTCTTGATGGTGTTTTATCTTTTAGGCTTCTTTCTATGATTTTTAAAAAATAAATTAGTTTGTGAGATTTAGCAACTTCTTTTAGATTTTCTATGAACTATTTTCTTCAATGCACATAATCCAAAATGAATGTTTTTTGCATTAACTTTTACCAAAAACAAAAAAAAAGCCTGAACTTCTATGGAAAACTCTTCAAGACATAGTTAATAGGTGTTGATGTTGGATTTACATGCTGAAGTCAATAAGTTACGATATATACATGGTGATAAGTCAAGTATAACTTCAGACAACATAGACCCTGAAATGCATTTGCATAATGCACAGGTAGATCAAGGATTTTTTTTGTTTGTTCTAGTGATTACTTCTAATTGCATAGATCTAAATCATAAGTTTGAACTTTATTCAACAGTACTTCATGGTCTGTGCAATTGACAAGTGTGTTTGTGTCAAATGTAACTTGGCAAGTGTAAGTTTGGTTCATAGACAGTTTATATGTTGTATCACAGAAAACAGAAACAAGGCAGACTGTGAGAGATTCAAGTGGTAATGAGGAAACAACTGTAACCCGGACTATAGGAGATCAAAGCTATATTGTGACAACAAAAGATAAAGATGGGCAATGTGAAACAGTGGAGACATTTCAAAATATGGATGAAAGTAAGTCATTTTATTACTCAGCATCTACTTTTAGAAGTTGCATAGCTCAGTTAGTAGAGTGCCCAGCATGAGAAATGGCAGGTTGCATGTTTTAATATTCTGGCTGATTATTCCAAGTACCCATGAGGAAGGTTCCATGCCTTAACTAAGCATAGTGTTTGTAGCTAAGATAGCTGTCTCTGGTATAAATGTTTTGCTATACAAAATTTAACCACATAAATTATTAATCTTTATTTTTACTTGAGTAAAAATTTGGATTTGTTCTTGACTGGCTGTTCATATTTTACATTTCATAAAACTCAAATTAGGGCTTTTAAGAGATGGCATTGTATTTAGCATAAGAGATATGCATCCTAGTTGGATGGTTTTACTGATGCATGTTTATCTGTAAATATTAGTTTTGTAAATGGCAGCTTTTGCTTTGAATGTATTTTGTAGAATGGAGAGCTTTAATTTCTGAATTACATAGGTTATTATTAACAGCATCTTAGTAATAGCAATAGCAGGAAATTGTAAAAGCAGATGTGCACAGTTTTACTTTTTTCCTTGACCTTATTGGCATTTAGAATATTTGCTCAGCATTTTACATTTTATCTAGAATATGACTAGACTGAAACTGAAATTATGAATCAAATTTAGGTTTATATACCAAGAACTTGAATGAGGTCAATAATGGTAGGAATCCACACATATAATTGAATTTAGTTGTCATATTTGTAATTTTGATTTAATGTTATTTCATGTGTCCTGGATTTTAAAAAGCTAATTCTTTATAGTTTTTCTTTAAGTGAAGTTTTTTTAAATGATATTTTTCCAAGCTCAATGCATAACAAAATAAAGTTTTTGTTTAGATTTTATTTTCTTCCATGCTTGAAGTATATAAACCAAACCACACTCACACTGGAAAAAAGGTCAGTCCATTTTTTCTGCCTCTTCTGCCCTCCTCAAAGTAGGAAACACAAGCTGACTGAATCTCTCATTTTGGAGCAATTTCCGAATCTCCTGGAGTATGGAAATTCGATTGGTGGCAACCTGATTATTCTTGTAGATTTAAACTTTTATTTTCACTGTCCTGGAAACCCATACACATCAAAAACTCCTAGATTCCATTCACGTTTCCAGCCTGAAACAGTCAGTTAGCCGACCCACCCTTTAAAATGGTCACACTTTAGACTGGATTCTTGATAGACCTGATTATAATATTCTACAGTCCTCCCTGGTGTTCCATGAAATTGCATCAGATCACCTCTGCATTATATGCCATCTTGATGTATCAGTCCCTAACCCTCCACCTTTATTTGCTACTAAGAGAAACCTCCATATAATAAACAGAACCCAACTAATGCATGACATCCAAGCAAACTAAACAACTAGCTTACCTCCTACAGCAGAACAACTCAACAACAGCCTGCTTTCATTGGTTGATAATCATGCCCTAGCAACCAAGTGCAGAGTATCAATTCAAGTGTTCTCCGTGGTATAGCAGTGTTAGGGACCAGCTTCAAACTTCTGAAAGAAATTGCTGTAATGCTGAGAGCCTTTGGCTTTCCTCCAGAATCTCTACTCATAAGCAAATCTATGAAGCCACTGAGAAGAATGTCACAAACATAGTCCATACAACGAAATCAGCCCACTATAGTGCTAAAATCGTGGAAAGTTCCAGTTGCAAAGAGCTATTCAAAATTATTAGCAAGCTAATGTCAAGGAACAAATGTAGACCACTTCCAACTACCTTCTCTCCAGTTGACCTTCCGGACCTGTTTGCAGATTTCTTACATGACAAAGCACAAACCATCAGAGATAAGCCTGACAACACAATTTCAATTAAATCATTGTCACCATATAGTTGCAATACAGAATTTCAGTAGCAACCGTTAGCAGCATATAAACCTGTCTCAATGGGTTTAATATATACAGTCATGATGAAGAGTACACCAAAGTCATGTGAACTTTATTCCAACATCACTGCTTGAGTGCTTGGATCCAATATTGCCTTCATTAACTGATGTTATGAATACCTCTCTCATATGGGGAATTCCCATCATTTTTCAAAACTGCCATTGTAAAGTCTCTGCTGAAGAAACCATCACTCAACCATAATGATTTAAAGAACTAGCCACCCAACTGAAGTTGAAGCTACTATCCAAGGTGTAGAGGGGTGCATTTCAGATGTGAAATCATGGATGACATATAACAAGATGCAGATGAATGATGATAAAACTGAAACCATTCTGATTACAACACAAAGACTTTCTCATTCACATCCTTTACTTCAGACAATAAATATCAGCAACATCAGCATTAAATTCACACAGTCAATGTGAAACATAGGTGTTCCTCTCGAGAGTGCTCTCTCATTACACCAAACTGCATATCTTGAGCTGAGATGCATCAGCTTCATTTGCAAGTATCTTTCACTTGATGTCACTGAAAACCTGTGTGTTCTTTGTTACTTTCAAGACTGTACTATTGTAACTCAATTCTGTCTGGTTTGTCTCAATATCTACTCCAGAAACTTCAAAAGTTCAAAACCCAGCTTCACGGATCATCCTTAGAGTACCACGATCAGAGCTTGCCTCCCCTCGACCCTGTATCCTACACTGGTTATCCATTCGATCAAGAATTAAACACAAAATTTGTTCTCTGTGCTATGTTTCACGGATGGGTTCCAGTCCAACATACCTATATGACTTCACCCATGTGTATACACCAGCAAGATACTTCTGCTCCTCTTCTGACACTCGCATTCTCACTATGAAAATGAAATCATATGGACAACGATCTTTTGCATACCAGGGCCCAGCAACATAGAACGAATTGCCAACTGCACTTAGACACAAAGACAGTAATCACATTCAATAGTGCTCATAAAACTCACCTTTACAAGTGCAAGAATAGACTTAAAGACCTAATAATATTTCCTTACCTTAAATATTTACCTGATGTTTTCGGTTTTCTAATTTCTTGGTTTTATTTTTGTAATCATATCATAATATGTTTTTTAAGTGTTATCAAATGTTGTAAAGCACTTAGAGCTTCAAAAGGTATAGGGTGCTATTGAAAGTCCTCATTATTATATATATATATATATATATATATATATATATATATATATATATATATATATATATATATATATTAGAAAGTTTTTGTTTATTATAATTTTGTTTATAAGCCCTAGGTATAGCAAAAGATATTTTTTGTTTATTTTTCATGATTCTTTTCCAAACTCTAGGCATAGCAAAATAATGTCTTTGTTTATATTTTATATTTTCCAAGTCCTAGGTATAGAAGCAAGAAGTCCTTAAAATATCATATAAATATCATATAAATATCATATAAATATCATATAAATATCATATAAATATCATAGTTCAATATCATAGTTATAATTGTGTGTGAATTCTGCTTTGCTGTTGCATAATGCTCCTGCAGATCAGGATCTATGTTGTTTGGTCTACGGATTACTTCTTATAAACTGCACAAACCCAGATCTGCTGGTGCATTACATGACAGTTGGACTCATAAATGAGTATATGTAGTACTTTTCTCACCCATATGACAGATTAATACCTGATATGTTGCCCTTACTTTTGTTACTTCAGTCAGGTTGTCTCAGTATGGGTGTTCACGAATTTAAAAAGAAAAATCCATGTTGCCTTTTGCTGTTCCTGATGGAGTTTTAATAAAATTCAACAACAGCTTTTGTTCTCACCAACATTGATAACAAACAATAAAATACATTTGCTCACACACACACACACACACACATATGCATGCACGCAAGCATGAGCTATTTTGTGAGCTGCAGACACACAGTTATTACTGGCAAAATAGATCCAATCTCTTTCAATAGCTACCGCAAAGCTGGCAACAAGCAGAAATGTTTTATATCAAATTGGTTTCTTCAAACTTGTCAAACACCCCCAATTCACCCCAGTTGAGTCATACATAACAATGCAGTTGCAAATAAAAACTCTTACAAATCAGAGTAGTTCATTCCTCAGTCAACATCTTATTCCACAAGAAGATTTCCATGTTATATATCATTGTATTAGTAATAGCAACATGTGCCGTATTTCCACAAAAGAAATTATAACTGCACAAGAAAGCCATGAATTAGAAATCTGCTCACAGTCACTACACACTTCATTAGGGCTGTTCCAGTAAAACATATCCCCACGGAGACGGCACTTAAAAAAACTTCTGTAAGAGGTTGTGTTTCAAACTGTTTTGATTCTGACAGCGGAAGGTTGATTAAAAAAATCACTTCTGTTGTGGATTGTGTTAAGAAATTGAGAAATAACTGGTGGGGTAGTCAGGAAAAAAACCGAATATATATTTAAAATTGCATCTAATGGTATAATGCGAATAAAAAGTTGGTTTGGAAAATTATGCTGGCCAGTACACGCGAGTGCACCTAATTTGTACGAATTCACATACTTTTAAAGCGGTAATACACATTCTACAAAAAAATCAACATTACGGATACAAAACATGCTTTGCACATTATGCAATTTTTATTCAACTTTTAACTTTAAAAGTGCATTTTACACTGCCAGTAGCAGTGTAGCAGTGCTTGATGGCCATAGAACACAATTAATTTTGCTATATAGTCTCTACCTTTGTTTCTCACTACTGAACTTTCCACTGTGTGACAATCAATACAAATCATATGTTAATCTAAAATACCTTCAAAGATGACTTTACAGTGAAGTTCTTGTCAAGGGTTGACTAGCATTTTTTTGAGATGCTGAATTGTAAACAAAACACCATGCAATGGAACACAGATTTCACTTCCGGATCATCACCTTGGCCTTATTACTCACTGTGCAATGTTGCCAAAATACACACAGACAACCACACCAGAAGCTCACATTCCAAAGAATAAACAATTGCCTTTAAATCCTTACCAAGAATGCCTAGATCAATTCATGTATCACCACCAAACAGAGACAGGAAAAAATGAATTAAAAATAGACTGGGACTACATTCATGGGTACTGAACCAGAAATATTGTGTCCTGATTCCTGATTATGTACTTTGGTTCAATATGAATCGCTGTTAAACTAAGTTTGATTGGTTAATTGGCCCTGGAACAAGCATTTATGGGAGTTTTAACCTTACTTTCATTATGTTAGTTTTACAAATGTGTGTTTCAAATAAGGGCCACACAGGAAACCAAAATAGCTGAATCACAGCAGGTTTTGTTGTCAGACGATTTCAGTCAGCAAATACTGGCTGGTGATAGCTATGATGACAATGAATTTCATGTATATCAGTCTGTTGGATATTAAAGAAATGTCACTGGAAATACCAGTGTGTGATTTTAAGCACAAAATTGATGTTGAGCATGAGACCGATGTAAATGTTGGATGCACAGAATGACGGTTATATTTATTAAAGATGCTCATGTTGAAACAAGCAGACTATGGGAATGTTGGACTTAAAACCCTAATACAGCATTATGGAAGAGAAACAAACCTAGCAGAAATGCACTGATTCATGGAAGTGAATCTTTGGCAGAGTTCATGTTAGTGAAAACTATTCTTTTTGGAACAGAGATATCGAAGAGAATACGCATGGCCATGGGGCCATACATGTGAGATGTTGAAAATAGCACAACCATAAAAGAACAGTAACTTGTTCAGGATAGTTATGGATATGCACTTCAGAGAGCAGACAGTGAAATAAAGTTCTCAGTACTGAATAAATTCGTACACACAAAGGTAGATCATATTCAGAAACAATCAACATATTAATGCTCATGGGAACATCAGAGAACCCCATAAAACATAATTAAGTGTGTGTAAATCTATAGTTGCCAGAACCACTATTGCAACAAAAGAATAATGAGACTAACTTTCACATCATGCAGATGTATTATTAAATGAAGTACATGCTCTCTATGTGCAAAAATTAAATGACATTAAGCATAAGAAACTGACCGAACTGTGTAAACTCAAAGTGAGATGGATAAAATTTGTCCTGTTTGTGTTTGGTTATTCTTATGTATATTTTGAGGATGATGATATTTTCTGCAGACCTTTTGGCACTCAGTTCCAAGCCATCATTTGGTTTTCGTATTACAAATTAGATTACTATTATCTAGTACATAACACTGAAACAGTGTCATTAACTAATGATGAAATTGATGAAAAAAAATACTTGATGCCATTCTGATATGTGGATTCTTTACTACACCAATAATCTGTTTCATCCTGATTCTTTTTTTACCATCTCCTTTAGTTTTAGTGGTACCAATACTTTTAATAAAATTGTAACTTCTATTTTCTTACAATCTAAATATTTGTGATCATGTATTAAAGGTGTAATAAAAGTAAAATATTGCATAGTTTGGTTATAAAATCTAAAACTAATTAATTGGCAAGAGACTGAAGTATGAAGTAGGTCAACTTCATGTGTGCAAAAATTGTTGCTATATTACATAGTGTTGTTAGAAGCAACAGAATAGTTGCATAAGATGTATTTTGCTTAGTTGTAGAACCAGCACTCCTATTGTAACCACATATTCCATTTAAATAATACTATCATTATTTCTGCATAATCCTATCAGTTTTTCCCAAGTGGTATCAATTTCTGATCTGATGTTGTTTGTTTCTTTTGCAATTTTTACATGTCAATAATTCTCTGTATCATTAAAAAAAATATAATCTTCACCAAATTGAGTTGTTTGGGAAGAAATTTATTTTTAACCATAATTCACTGATTCTATGAGTACTGGCATTAAAGTCTCACATTATATAAAATAAATTTCACCTTTGGTCTATTCAGATCATGAATGTGATGGAGAAACATGGCTCCAAAATAAACACATTAGTTTTAGAGCCTATTCATTGATTATGAATCAGGAATATAATCCAACCCAACTGAATTGGGTTGGATTATATTTTAATTCTTTTGACAACATCATAATTGGCTATCAAATTTGGAGTAAGGCTATGGTCTTCTGCCATACCAGACAAGACCCCACCACAACCATGTGATCATGCCCAATGATATCACAGTAATAAAAAAAATTGCTATACAACTAGAGATGACATCCCTTTGAGTATTTTGATTTCAGTAGAGCCTAAACAGTAAGAAAGAGTGACAGATATATAAGTGTTAGGGAGATATTTAACCATGGCTATTTTTTCCACCACCACTTCTCATAGGAGATCACACACGCACACACACACACACACACACACACACACACACACACACAAATCCTGAAATCCTGGCTGCATCCCTGCTGGGTAGATAATGTGACCATTTTATTTGATTTTATTGGTCTTTGGTTATCCCATGGTATTTCTGTCACTTGAACATTATCTTATTGTCAATTCAGAATGGTCTAAAAAGGCATACAACCATTGAGAGTGGTTGAAGGACTAGCATTACTACAGATATGAAAGAATGAGAACCATACTATAAATCAATGAAAATAAAATAGAGTATACATGGTTTGACTGTCCCTAAATGGTTGATAATGAAAGTAAGATTTTAGTGAAAAGAATCTTTTGAGAGCTTGTCCTACATGTAACTGATAAAAGTCAGGGACATTGTTTTAGTAACCTAACTTCTGTCACTTTACAGACCTGAGTTGGAAGACTCTTTACTGAAATCAGCAGCTGACTTTTCTGTGTAATATTGAAAGCACACAATTCAAATTTGTGTCAATCCAGAAAATGGTGCAGCTGTTATGGTTTTCTTTTCACAAAAGCTGTCTTCATTGATGTGTCTATACTGATACAAATGTAATCATAAGCACTCAAAATTTTAAGTTATTTAATTTTAATATCATGGTGCTTGCACAGGTTTACAATGGGAACTGAATTAGTACAGCAAGTCTTTGACGTTGAGTTTTGTGCAGAAACATGGAATCCATGCAGAATACATTCAAATTGTGTAGAGGTTTTCTATCTTGGATTTAGTCTCCCCATTGCATTTCACATTGATATGCATATTCACAAACAGTATAGTAGTTATGGAAAAGTAAGTGACAAATTTAGATACATATTATAAGCAAGACACACAGTATGTAGGGGAGACAAGATCATAAGAACAGGCTGGAATGGAGAAGTATAATAACAACAATAATGTGTAGAAGTGTGCCGCTTTTTTGATGTGTGCAACATTATTTTCTCAGCTGAAGTAAGAAATTACATCAAAAGGAAGACAATAAAGGGTGTACAGTTAACAAAAACGCATGAATTTAGGTACTTAAATTGATTTTAACCTTCTGGTTATATTTTTCAGTCTCTTTCTGTCCATTCTGTCCATTATGTCCACTGAATCGGTATGATTGGAAAAAAATCTGGCAAATTTAAAGATTGAAAAATCTTTTCGCAGATTATGATTATACACTGTACTTTTGCTTCAGAGATGTGAATAATTTCATTTCTTGGTTTGTTGAGCCCGATTGCCTCCTTAGGTACTAAAAATTTGCAACAATTTTAGTCACCAAGGTTAAACAGCAAGCAAGAAGCCTGAACCATTTTAAAACAAATTTGCCATAACCCAATTGAGGATGTTCATCATAACATGTGTTTGTGTGTATATATATATATATATATATATATATATATATATATATATATATATATATATATATATATATATATATATATATATAAATTTGGCTTCAAATAAATTAGTACTTATAATTCATGTAAATAATATGTTTTAGTTTTGTTTCGGGATTTTCATATAATGCAGTACTAACCATCATAGTGGATGGAGCTAGTGTCATAATATACTTTTTCACTCTTTGTGTTCAAAATTCACTAATATCTATCCCTCTTTTCACTAATTGTGTTCAAAATTCACTAATATCTATCCCTCTTTTCACTAATTGTGTTCAAAATTCACTAATATCTATCCCTCATTTCACTAAACTGTGTTCAGAATTCACTAATATCTATCCCTCTTGTCACTAATTGTGTTCAAAATTCACTAATATCTATCCCTCTTTTCACTAAAATGTGTTCAGAATTCACTGATATCTATCCCTCTTTTCACTAATTGAGTTCAAAATTCACTAATATCTATCCCTCATTTAACTAAACTGTGTTCAAAATTCACTAATATCTATCCCTATTTTCACTAATTGTGTTCAAAATTCAGTAATATCTATCTCTCTTTTCACTAATTGTGGGTCAGGATGGTTAAGCAGCTCTACCTAATTATAAAGTGCGAGGCAAAAAATAATACACTTCTCTCTTTATAACTCATGCATGATGTGGTCCAAAAGCATAGACTGTACTTTAAGCAAGGACATGAGTTACTGATGGACCTAAAAAACACAATTGATGCCATTCTTATCAAACCTTGAGATAGCTGCAGATGTGGGGGGTTGGGTGTACTGGTCAGTATAATGATTGAATACCTTTTTATAATTACATTGAGAATAATTGTCAATGAAGCACTTTCCCTAATGAAGTTATTCATTTTTCTTTATAACTTAAAATTTTTTTTTAAGATACCCAAAATCTGAAAATTATTAACATTATTCCAGTTGGTTTCAACAACTATTACATGTATGCAAATACATTTGTGTATTATATCTCTGCTTTTTTGTTGTTGTTGATTAGTTGGGAGCCATGCTTGGCATGTGATAACCAAGTGCAAAGGATGTAGTCATTAAGCAGGGAACCAGACTAAGAGTTGATACATTACCAAACAAGATTCCTTTCTTCCAAGACTAGTGATATTTATTTCCTGAAACAATTGTCTACATCAAAACTCAATTTTTGTATTGTTCATGTAATAAAATATTGATGCCATCATTCCATTGCAAGTGATAGCGAAACTTCTTATCCTTGAGGATATCTCTAAGTGCCAATTCAGGAATTCTCTTAATGTTGTTTCTCCAGGTCTAACCCACATTGTAAGCATTTTATCGAGTTATCAGGGTATAAGCTTTTGAATTAGTGGTATACCTGATTAGTGTTGTATGTGTTGAATCAGCTAAGTGTATTTTGATTTAATTAGAAGAATTGAGTGAGAAGAAGAATTGTGAAATTTTTAGTCATGGTGTTATATGGGGAGAATGCAATATAACCCTTTGACGGGGATTTCTTTGTCTTGGTGCAAACCCTAGAAGGAAAAGCCTTCAACAGTCAAGAGATATTTTCAGCTAGGATATGAGTAGAATCATCTGTTTACTGACTTGTACAGTATTCAGAATTATTAAAACCTTCTATTCCATTCTTATGAGGGTTGTAATATGAATAAAGTATGGTGAAAGGGGGGGTTATCCTGTATGGCAACATGCTCATTTGTAAAGATATGAAATATATCCATTATTTAGCTTAGCACACAACTGGATATGGTATGTTAGAAGGATATATATATATATATATATATATATATATATATATATATATATATATATATATATATATATATATATATATATGCAATAAACTGAAAACATACAGTGCAAAACTAATATCTACCTTGCCTGAGCACTTTCTGCTCATAATGAGTCTTTTTCAAAGGCAAATACAAAACACAGATGAGATAAACAAGTAAAACTGAAAAATCATTGTGTTTGCAAAACTTTACATGTTTTTTTCTACAGGAATTAAACCTTTAAATTTATTATGTTTCAACTTGTTTTTTTGTTGTGGATGTTGGAAAATATTTTTTATTGACCAAGAACAAAAAATATTTTCCAGCATATGCAACAGATAAATGAGTCAGAATTTTTTTTATTCATCAGTTTATGTTGTGACTGCTCTGGTGGCCTAGAGCATCCACCACAGATGCAGGAGGTTGCAGGTTCAAAACCTGGCCTAGTCATACCAGAGACTTATGAAAATGGTACTAACAGCTGCAGTGCTAGGCACTCAGCATCAAGAGGTTAGTGTTTGAACTGGTCAGGCTGGTGTTGGGATACTGTGACTGGGTGGGACATAATGCTACATGTCTGAGGCATTATGCCCCAGTGCTAGACATTATTTTAAACTGCCACATTGCAGACTTTGTAGCAATATGACAGAAACATTGCTAAAGCTACATTAAAAATCACACACACACACACACACACACACACACACACACACACACACACACACACACACACACACACACACACACTATTCATGATTTGTATCCAAGATACAGCATTTTAAGGTATTTGCATATTTAGGTTTATTCAAAAGAGTCATTAAATTTCTAAATTCCTCACCCTTTTACCTGATACAGTTTGCAAGATAAAGAAATGGGAAAGTGACAGTCCATCCTTGCTTTTTTATTAAAAGGACCCCATCATATATATTGTTTTTGTGTGTCATTTCCATGCATTTATGTGGTGAGTTTTCTATTAATCCAATATTTGATTTTCATAAGTTCTTACAATCTTTTTGTATATAATTAAGAGTGTCCATTTTATGATTAATAAAATAATAAAATAAAATAGAGACAAACAGTAATACATAACAATTATATTCTTATAAAGGATATGCAATTTGACAATTTAAAAGAAAATTTTATTTTTATATAGTACTTTGGTATTAAGGCCATTAGGATACAAAGTATCTAATTTAATAATCTAATAAATTTCTTTTATGAGTCTATTCATGTCTCCATGCACAATATCTATTTACATAAAAAAAATTGAGTAGACGGTTATTATTGGTATTAAAATGTGTAGAAATATTAGAGGAAAACTGAGGATCTTTTTAATTTTTAATATGTATGTGATGATTATTCATTCTCTTAGAAACTTGTTATAGTGTTTGTCCAACATATTGTATATTAAATTTTTTACAGGTTATCAAATAAATCACATCAGTTGATATGCAATAAAATTATAACATATAAAAAATATCTCTTTTGTATTAGTGCTACTGAAAGAAATACTTTCTCTTATGTTTGCACATTGAGAGCACTGGTGTCTTTTATATTTAGATGACAAAAATTGACTTTTTTATTTTCTGTCTCTTTAGTTCTAATTAGAAATTCTTGCAAATTCTTGGGTCTTCTATAAGCTTATTGTTGTAAAATGATTTTATGATTTTTTTTATTTAATAAATTTAATAATATTAATTATGAAGCCTATATTAAGTAATGAATTATCAGTGTTTGTGTTGTTTTTTTATCCCAGTTCTCATTTTATGATTAAGAAATACTTTCCAGTTCTCACTTATAACTATAAAATAATTTTCAAATTTAGCTGTGAGTGCTAAGGATTGGTTTAAAAAGCTATTGGAAATTTGTTATGTTAATAAACTGATCTCAGATTTATGTTAAAGTCATTTATTTTTCTGGCCAAAATGAGATAATTTACATCTGAATCCTTAATTTTTGTTGAGATGTTAAATATAAATGTTTTTTTTAAATATGAAAGTTAACTCTTAGCTGTTACTGGCATTGTAACCTCATTCACTTTTCCAGTATAGTTCTTTATTTCTGGAAGAGAGAATGACGGCCAAAAAATTAATATATCTATTTCTTCACCCTGAAATGATGTCTCTTCTTTTGACTTTATCAGAAAAAGCTTTTGGTAATTCAGGCAACCAATTTTTTTTTATTGTTCATGTTACAAAGGAGTGCAGAGTGAATTTACTTAATGATAAAGCAACATATTTGATAGTCAGTATGATAAATAGCGAAATGATACAGTTATTAAGCAACATTTAATAGTTGATACGATGAACAGTAAATTGACTTAATGTTAAAGCAACACATTTGATAGTCAGTATGATAAATAGCGAAATGATGCAGTTATTAAGCAACATTTAATAGTTGATACGATGAACAGTGAATTGACTTAATGATAAAGCAACACATTTGATAGATATTATGATTAGTGAATTGACACAATCATAAAACAGCACATTTGATGGATATCATAAGCAGTGAATTGACACAATCATAAGGCAGCACATTTGATGGATATCATAAGCAGTGAATTGACAGAAAATTAAGGCAGCACATTTGATGGATATCATAAGCAGTGAATTGACACAATCATAAGGCAGCACATTTGATGGATATCATAAGCAGTGAATTGACACAATCATAAAACAGATGTTTGATGGATATCATAAGCAGTGAATTGACACAATCATAAAACAGCACATTTGATGGATATCATAAGCAGTGAATTGACACAATCATAAGGCAGCACATTTGATGGATATCATAAGCAGTGAATTGACACAATCATAAGGCAGCACATTTGATGGATATCATAAGCAGTGAATTGACAGAAAATTAAGGCAGCACATTTGATGGATATCATAAGCAGTGAATTGACACAATCATAAGGCAGCACATTTGATGGATATCATAAGCAGTGAATTGACACAATCATAAAACAGCACATTTGATGGATATCATAAGCAGTGAATTGACACAATCATAAGGCAGCACATTTGATGGATATCATAAGCAGTGAATTGACACAATCATAAAACAGATGTTTGATGGATATCATAAGCAGTGAATTGACACAATTATAAAACATATTTGATGGATATCATAAGCAGTGAAGTGACACAATCATAAAACAGATATTTGATGGATATCATAAGCAGTGAATTGACACAATCATAAAAAAGATTTGATGGATATGATAAGTAGTGAATTGATCAATGATAAAACAAATATTTGGTAGATATGATCAGCAGTGAATTGACACAATCATAAAACAGATTTGATGGATATGATAAGCAGTGAATTGACAGAAAATTAAGGCAGCACATTTGATGGATATGATAAGCAGTGAATTAACACAATCATAAAGCAGCACATTTGATTTTTGAAAGGACACTGACATGTGATCAAAATCTGCATGTAAAGCAATCTGAGCCAGTGCATGGTAGCTGCAGTTTATATTACACAAAAAGAATCATAGTTGCTTGTTCTCATTTTTAAAGAGTGGGAGACAGAAAAAGATGGAGAAAATGAATTAGATGTCAGTGAACATTTATTTAGGTAATAGTGTTTTGAATATCTTACTTCTGTGAATTTTTTTTAATATGTTCATTTTTTCTTTTTTTCATATTAATGCCCATAATGGAGGTACATTATTATTCTCTTATGCTTAAATTATGTTAGCCAAATACGAAAACTTAAATTTGAAATATTACTCTATTAAAGCACCTACAAATGTGTGCAGGTGCACATAATACATAGGATTATATTATATGTACATATGGACATTCTTTCCACTCCACAGATTCAACACATGAATTAATTTTCATATACATGCTTACATGTATCAATTCCCATTTGAACTTTGGCATCTTGCATTGTAGAGAAAACTTGAATACAGTGGAATTAGCCTTATTTGGGACCATACTTTGTCACATCTGCAGAGAAGGCTGGAATTATAATTAGTATTACAATTATTATTATTGTTATTATTAATTTTTTTTTTCCAGAGGATATTGCCAATTTTAATGCCCAGTGGGACAATAAAGACATTGCAAAGAAACAAATAAAGAGAGAGGATTTACTAATTCCACATCAAGGATCATCAGCATCAAATCGTGGATTATTCAGTACACTTTTAGATATTTTTACAAGCAGGAATCAGTGAGAGAAAATACAACAGAAAAAAAGAGCTTCAATGGTTTTTCTTTTGATATGTACACTTTAATGTTCTTTAAGAAGAACAAAATGTCTAGGTTTTCTTTGAAAAAAGACTAGCCTTAAATTTATATTTCTGTTGTAATCTTGGGAGGATTACATTTAAAATCAAAGATTGAGACCTGTAAGATTACATGTAATGTTTATTTTTATAAATTTTGGTGATTTTGTAGCAAAGACTTGAAACAAAGATAGTGGTCTTAATGGCTGATTTAAATCATCAGATCACATAAATCATTGTAATACAGAGATAGTTTTCAATGTCAGATTTGTGTAAAAAGTAATGAGATGTTTTGTGAAAGTCTACCTTGTTGTAATAAAGTTTTTAAAGGATTGTTGTTGTCCAAAAATATTTAGCGTGAAATAAAATCTTTGTTTATATGAATGTCCTGTGTTCCTATGTCTCAAAAGAAATATTTATGGTTAAAAGAGCTCAATGTTCTTTACCAGTCAGATCACACTGTTAGTTTGTGCATCCTTTGATTTAGTCTGATAAATCAACCCACCAAATCAGTGTTTATACTGATGAACGGTATGTGGGTCGGTTGTGACCTGTTCATTTAAATATACAATTTTGCTGCATATTTATCTTTCCTGAACAAACCTTCGTACACTTTAGACACATACCGGTAATTAGTAACAACCATATCAAGCAAGAAATTCCAAATGGCCATAGGACAGATGGTTGTGCTATTCCAGGTAGATTTACAATTCACCAAACTATTGTTTGCTCCGGAAATATAATGCACATGTCACTGAAAAAACAATACAGCCAAGAGAAAAACAGGTAAATGTATAAAATGTACACTGATGTGTGCAGCCAGATTTGCATGCAGATAATTGCAGCTTTTAATGAATAGGTGATATCAGCCCCTCACACTAAAATCAAATCTGCCTACCTTAAATTGTACATGTAGTTCTTACATTTGTTAGGAGCTTTCTTGGCATCTAGAAAGTTTCACCTTGTACACTATAGAAAGTTTTTGCTAAAGACTTGGAATATAAGCATATATTGTATGGACTTTGTTCCTTGTAGCTGCAGCATGATTAATCTTACTGATCTAATATGAACTATCAGTGCATCATGTTATTGCAGTGAACTCCTTTTCTATAGATTTTTCCGAATTGTCTTCATCCACCTCAAATAGCTTTTGAACAATTGTCATCAAGCTTGAAGTGAGCATGCCTTTCGGAATCAAGGTGTTTGGTACATGTGTCAGATCAACATAATTTCTCAGAGTTATTTAAAATGCTAAAAAGTCATGTGCAGGCTCTTACATATCTCTGTGACTGTTGTCACCAGAATTGTGTGGTGTGTTGCACATAAAAAAAAAATAAGTAAAAAAGACCTAGTTTTCAGAAGTTATTCCAGTTTAATTAAAATATTTCTGGGCTCCAATCTTTTCATATTTGCTATTATGATCACACAGGGAATGCATCTTGAGATGAATGTGCACCAAAAATGAGTTACAGGAACCTATTTCCTAAATCCAAAGTTGATTTGAATTCATTTTTTGGGGTCAGCAAACGCTTATGTCTTTGCTGTGATTTACTTTCCAACTTTCCAGGAATTATTTAACAATTTTTTAAACTTTATTCTGATAAATTTTAATTTCATTTGTTATGAATTAACCTAGTTTTCTGCAATTAGATTAGGATATAATAATAATAATAATAATAATAATAATAATAATAATAATAATAATTTTTTCAGTAATTTAGGCCACTGGTCCATATTACAAAATGCAAGTAAATGTAATGAGCACTATGGTTTACAAAAGTTAACTATGGTATTCATCAAGAGTATAGTTACATAAATTCCAATAATCGGTGCATTATTTTATAAAAATGTTACTGTCTATAAGTATGTTATTTACCAGTCATTTGAGTTATCAAAGATTGTCTAAGACGAAAAGCTGAATTGATATAGTAAGATTTCTTATAATTAATATATTGATTTGATTCTTATGGGAGACAAATTTTTCTACAGATGGCAGAGATAATAAACTTCATTAAAGTATTTATTGTATATTCTTAGGCTGGACAAAACAAAAACAAAATGGAATTTATATTCTACCAACTAAACATTTTTCCAGCATAGTTCACAATAAATATATCTCTCAATCCTGCTATGCCAACCTGTCATCTAAATTTAGCAAGTAATTCCCTAAGAAAATAGATAATCTACATGCGAGGTATTGTTCCATCCCTGATTTGGTTGTATACATGCCATAATATCCATATTTACTTGAGTTATTAATATCCCTTTACCAGTTTTGTAGTTTTGCATCATTAGCTCTTTGCAAAAATAGTGCGAAAAATTGTTTATCGTCTCCTACATTTTGATTTAGCTAAACATACCTAAAACTCAATAACCTGTCTTTAATTTGGAAGACCAGCAGGGGACATGGTTAGTTTCATCTAATCTTTTCAACATTAAGTAACATTGGTGTGGGTATCAAGTATGCTTACAACCTTCAACCCATATTTAATGCAACATAAAAAATATGAGGTATAAAGTGGGAATCATCTGTACTTTAACACAATTGCAATATTGGTAGATTTTGGAACACCTAAATACAGTTTGCAAAGATTTTATTGCACATTTTCAATATCTTTATTAAATTCATAGCCACAATTTTCTGACACATAGCAAGCAATTGGTTTTATTACCAAATTTTTTTTAAAGATGCGTTCTCTACACTAAACCAGCTGAATTGTTTTTGATAATTCAAAGTTGCATTCTCTGCCTTAGCTGCCAGTATCTGCATTGTTTTTGTACAAACCAAACAAAATAAACCCATGTACTTGTAATAGGTATGCATTCGATACAATTTCTTTGAAAAGCACACATCCTTTTGCTTGAGATAATTCCCCTTTTCTGAAAATAATGATTTTAGTTTTATTGAGATTGACCATCATTCCAGTGTTATCACAGAAACATTCGATAACATTTATTTATTTATAACATTTATTTGCTTCTAAAGTAGCTTTACTCTTTTGGCACAATTAGCTGTGTAATCAGATCATTAATAAAAAGGGAAAACATGTTAGGGCTTAAAACACAACCTTACCTTGTACCTAATGTACTTTCAAAATAAGTAGTTGAACATTTGGGTGTTCGGACACAGCCTTTCAGATTTCTACATATATCTATTAAATTGTTTACTATTTTACCATTCATACTCTTGCATATTATTGGCAACCATAATATATCATGTTGTACTTTTATCAAATGCTTTCTTAAAATTGACAAAAAGACAATAAAATCTACCTTTTCTTTTGGATATATATTTCTGAGCTAAAGCCTGAATAATAAAGATGTTGTCACATGTGGAGTATTTTTACCTAAAGCCTACTTGTGCTTCGTCTCAAAAGACCATTGTCTATTCAGTATATCAGTAAAAACTTTGCTCAGAGTATCAATAATAGAAATACCTCTGTAGTTTGGATCACTCTTGTCACTATATATTTATATAGGACAGTTAACATTCTTCTCACAATGTTTAGGAAAATAACCAGATTGGAAAATTTTATTTTAAAAATAGTGTTCTGGAATGGTATGATCATTTCCTTTGTGCACTGATAAAAATGAGAAGGAACCAGCTTCGGTATTTGAGAATCTAAAGCATCTTAACCCGTAGTTTTTTAATATATATATTTCACCTTATCACATTCTTTATTCATACTAGGTGTCCTACCTCTGGTCTGCAAACTTTAACATATAGAATATATGTTAAACATATTAACATATTAAATATAATGGAACTAATATTCCGAGAGAGAAGTCAATATCAGCTTCAAGATATCTGAATACATAATTTTTTTTATCTCTTCAAAGGCTGTGCTAAAAATTCTTAAAAATGACTATATTGTCTTTTGTAAGATTAGGATATAAGCTATCATGTGATATGATCTAAATTGTTTTATATATTATTGAATTTTGCATACTACTTTTGGTTTCAGGTTGTGAAGCTTATTTATACCAATGTGTTACACCATAATAATAACACCCACCCAGTGATGTCTAATCAAACTTTACACCACCCTAACAGTGGAAATTGCCCAGAAGTTAAAACAATGTGATCACATAGACTTTCATGCATTTCAACACTCAATTCTTTTTCACCAAAGAAATCAAAGGGCAGGCTTTTATAAGCCAATCTTCAGAAATTTTTGCATTTTGTTTCGACAATGTTCAATCAGCTGTTATTAAAGATCATGGTCATATGACGAGTGCCGAGTCTCACTAAGAATGGAAATGATTTTGTTTTTGAGAGATTGAAATGTGTAGAAAGCAAGAGCAATGAATGCTAAAATAATACATGCTTTGCCTGGTTTAAACAAACCCCAAAAATTAATAAAATGACCATACCATGTTCCTTTGATTACCAACATTACCCACACTGACACTCTGTACTATAAGTTACATATAAAGAGTCAATAACTCTTGGCTAGTGAATACATGGCTATGTGTTCTAGTGCAGTGAAGAGGTTAATTAAAGACCATGAGCTGCTTAAAGGTGCATACTTTGTTGATGAAATCCATTGATATGATGACAGAAAGAAAGAAAATTGGAATCCTGAGGATTACATGATCATTGATGGGTACTTATTGACTTCCAACTTTATTTACCATGTGAGTTATTAGGTAAAACTTGTATATTGATAAATACATAACCATGATCATTTAGTCTTGTATCAGACTGTGTCACTGAAGTGGAGGTATTTTGTGAGCTACTGCTCACTAATTTGCAATTAATTTGTATATGTGGACCAGGCTGATTAAGACTGAGATCTAGTATAATAAGTACATTTGACAGAGTCTAGCAAACTTTGTAATTCATGTTCCACTTGTTCTTTGTTACCAGTCAGATATATAAAGCCTCCCTTTAATGAAAGTTATCATCAATAACATTATGTTCTAAATGAAGCTTTTCACTTATAAAAATATGAAAAGTGCAATATTATTGCTGAATTTAATTATCAACAGGACTTTACCCATTAATGCTGTTAATTAAATTTATGTTGTGTCAGAAATCTCAAATTTAATCAGATTGTACATGTACATGGCCAATGTTTGTTTGTTTTTTTTACAGTATTTTAAAAAATACTAATATAATAATTTTTTGGTAGTAAGGGATTTTAAGCACTCAGTTGAAGTGCCTGTAATATATTCTCTCCTTTTAAGATTTTTTTTTTAACATATATGTAAAGGAACATAACTCCATTTTCAACTATGGGCTGTAAGGAAGTAGATTAAATTGTGGTTACTCCCCTTGGTAGAGTAAAAACGGTGATGCAATCATTGCACAACAGTTCAGATTTTTAAGATAGATACTAAATTCAAATAAAGATTTTTTGTTAACGTTAAATTTATTTTGTTGAGGGTTAGAAAAAGAAAACACAAATTAAGAAATTTATTTATCACTCTGATGTAACAGTAATCTTATATAAGGGGGTTTTCTGGCCCCAAACCCCTATTTTGTAATGGACAACAACATAATTCTTCCCCCCTCTATAGCTCCCTCAAGTTAGTCAAAACAACTATGAAAAAAACTTTATTGAGGCAAGAAAATTTTATTTCATTATACTTTACTCATCGATTACATATTATTGAATGTTCGCCGCTGTCAAAACAAAACGGGGATTAACCCAGAAACACCCCTTACATAAGATTACTTATATATTTCACACAAAATGTGTTAGAGATTGTTATATGATATTTCACATAAAATTGCTAGAGATTTATCGAGATATTTTTAATGTTTTGGCTTTTGCAATAATATTGCACCGTCATGACAAAACAAGTACATATTTATTTTACCACTGATAGAGAATCTGGTTCTGACATTTTGATAAAGTTTCAATGAGAAACTATTCTCTTATTAACTTAACATTTTTTATAACTCGTCATCTACTGTAATTTTGTGCATTTGTTTAGCGATATTGGATTATAAAGATTGTCAACACTTTTAATGAACACGTTTTGATCATAGCAAGTTTATCAAAATATTGCGTATAATCTTTGCAAACCACAGACAGCTCTTATCTTGTTTCTATTTTTGAAGTACATGCCATACTTCTTGTTAAGTAAAATTGTCATATGCTTACCCTGGAAGAGAATTCTCATCATCTTTAACGTTGTATCTTCCACTGCAGTCTCTTCCATTGTATTTTAAATTTCACAATAAATTTACCTAATATTGTTTCTCAAATATTAAAGCTCTGTTTGGTACCATCTCAACTAACATATCTTTTACTCGAAGCTCCTGTATCAGATCTAACATTATAAACTTTTCAACTCTTAGAAAAGCTTGAATTTGTTTCAATATTTTATTGCAAGTCGCTATTGCTATATTATGAGACACAATCTTGTTCTCATATTTTGGTTTTATTTGTTTTTGTTGTTCGCAGATAACACAATTCCTGCTACTGACACTGTCAGCATTAATGGATTTGCTGTTTTCTCCTGCTTATGCTGTTCCTGCTGTTGTTAACTCATATGGGATATAGTTTAACACGCTTATGATTCTGCCGTAATATTTTCTGGCACGTCTGATACCGTGAAGGTTTTTTTTATGGTACCTGTAGTACTTCATCAGCTCGTTACTGTCATTTTGTCTGAGAGATTGGATGATGTGTGGTTGAAGTCAATTACATCGTTTTTTTTTGTCATTACAAAACTTCACTGAAAATTTCAATGCTCAAAAGTAAACGTTTTCTCAGCAACAGCTTTTTTAAAACCAGATCAATAAATTTACTATTAACAGGATCAGCAAGAACATTTTTATATTCACCATATACCTCGGGTTATGTATCGTTGTTATACCTAATATCATCTAAAAAGTTTCTATGGAACACAGTAACTGGAGGATCAAAAATCGTTGGTATTTCGGCGATATCAATCATGCTATTTTGGTATGATCTTTTACATGATTAACATAATTTAATACAAATCTTAACTCATTAATTTTAATTATTATTATGTACCATATGATGTGCAATCATTGCATATGCTGTTGCAAATGACAGAAGTCCAAGAATAATATTTTTTAAAAATCACTTTGTCAAAGAATTTACTAATATCGTATATGCAGTTGCCAGTGGATTAGCATAATTATGGAAATAAGCTACTTCGAAGAACTTTTTTGTTTTTTGTCAGGATAGTCCAGATCCAACTCGTGAAATATTCTGCATTTAGCAAAACAATTCCTGATTCTGCGATTTTTGAAAATCTATTTTATGTATATCAGCTAGTTCGTCAATTTCATCTCGAAATTTTTATTCGATCTTGTTCTAGTTTCTTACCACCATGAGGATTTGTTTTTACGAGATTAGATCAGTAAAATGTCTTAAAATTTTCCTTGTTAATCTCAAGCAAAATCTTTGTCAACAGCGACTGAACTGTAATTGCTCTTCCTCGCAATTGTTTGGATGTAATATAAAAATTTGGATAGCTTTTGTTAGCTGGGACCTCACATTCCAAAAATTCTAACAAATTGTCTTCGTTTTCTTGTAGATCAGGTGATTTTGAGGATTGAACTTTTCATTCTAACGATTTCATTAACAGCGTGAGCATCTAGCGCTTTTGGGGTCGAGCTGA
The DNA here is from genome assembly GCA_016746295.1 of Potamilus streckersoni. Taxonomy (NCBI): domain Eukaryota; kingdom Metazoa; phylum Mollusca; class Bivalvia; order Unionida; family Unionidae; genus Potamilus; species Potamilus streckersoni. The sequence continues at coordinate 780,880 of JAEAOA010000815.1, read as the reverse complement.
TCAACGTCAGCTATCTGTATTTTTGTTTCAGGATCAAATATAGTGTTGTATAACTCTTTTGCAACTCTGACCGAAGGAGGATCAACAGACATTTATAAATCATTTCACATTAAAGCATATCGCATAGCGATTTATGATAACACATTAAATTCACTAAATCATCTATCGCATACAACTGTAATATTGTCTAACCAAGGTAAGGACTTTCTGCGTTAGCAACATATATCCAGAGGTAAATATACTCGTTAACCGTGTTAGCATCAGCAATAGTAAACTGTTGACTCGTTGAGATATTAACACCCGTTGCACTACACAGTTGTCTATTGTGGTATTAATGTCGATCCGTCTAACCTCCAGTTGTATAGATAGTTCCCGAATGATGTCATCACCACCATATTTGTGGTCAGAGGGCAGATTTACCTTTGACTTTCTATGTTGTTTGTAAGCTGAAATAAATTCATTGAATCTCAAGATACTTTTACAAATATTACATGCATAAACGGAACGGAAATCAAGGTTTCTGCTGGTATCTATATTTCTTATTTATAGGTTGACTTTACTTCAGAGTGCGTTGTTAAAAATGGTAAATTTTGGTGATATCATATACGAGAAACTGCTAGGTAACATATCGTCCAGGTGACCTTTATCGGGAAGCATCTATATGCGGCCAACACCAGCATTTAATCGTCCTCGTAAATGAAACTTCCAAATTATAACTGCATTAGGGCACTGAATTTTTATCCAAAAATTGTTTGTGCCTTCATATGTTGTTCACTCCTGACCTTCAGATATACACTGTTAAACGAAAAAGCAAAATTTTAGAATTATTTTCAGAATATTGTGTTGATGCCGATGCACCGCCCCCAAAGATTATCTAAAAAAGATTGTCTGTCGAATCAACAAGATGTGGAATATAATTAATGTTACTGCTAGTTTGTTTTTGTACTGACAACAACACTATCAACATAAAGTTTATTTACAATAATACAGCAACATGAACATATCTTGACATTATTTTAATTGCTACCATGTCGATGGTTCCTGTTATTGTATCTCCGGTTCGCTGAACGTAAAGATCAGCTGATATACCTGCAATGGCAAGATAATTATTTGTTGCAGCATCGGCGTAATATTTATTTGTTAGATCAAATGGAGATACTTGATATTATATTAATGTTATTTTATTTTATCCAATGTTTAGCGAGCCTGTCATTGTGTCGCCGGATTTTGCTACTTGTATTGTGGTATAACCAAAGATCACATCATCGACGAAGTTTTTGCTTGTCAGAACTGATGTTGTTGGAATCCCAGTTAATGTCATCTTGTTGACGCCCATGTCGATATTTCTTGTCATTTTGTCGAATAATTTTCTAAAAATTTGTCTGACAAATTTTACGTTTGCTCCCAACTATCATTGGACAACGGAATATTATCGAGTTGTGTGTTGTATATGACTTTACCACCCACGTCTAAAGAGCCTGTCATTGCTCCTCCGACAAGTTTTAAGTACGCCGGCAATGATCCTTTCAGCTGATCATATGATATTTCATCTGATTCTTCATTTAGAGGAAAGTCTTTTGGTAGTCCTGTTACCATACCACCGCTAATAAATGAAATAGTACCTGGTACAAAATCACCATTTTTATTTATTTTAAATCTACCACCTTATTAAGTTGGTTGATACTTACCGCATGAAAAAAAAATTTTGAGATCGCGGATAAGTTATTTCCAGGTTAATTATTTTTTGCCTGTCATGATTATATCGCTGGTCATTTATACTGTCTGCAAGTGGAAGTTTTTTCAGATACAGCTATGGTTAACTGATTATAACTAACAACTTGTGTGATATCAGCGTTGTTTAACGGATATGATGTGCTGATATTTGTTATCTTTTTATGCTTATGTTAAGGTTTTTGTCCATTGTTCCACATGCAAGTGAAAGATTATCATATACTGATGTGGTTAGTTGATTATTACTAATGACTTGTTATTGACGTTGACAGGAGGATATGATGTTTCTAGACTCATCATGACATGATAACGTCGCCTGTCATTATATCATCAGATCGCTTAAGATAATTTGTTAGATCAACATCTCATATGTTGTAGTTATTTCAGCAGATGAACCACTTACTAACGTACCAAATTTTGTGTAGTAACTCATGTAATTGTAATTACTGCCGATAAAATTTTGTACACGTTATATGATGAACATACTAAACTTTGATACCGATTGAGTAATAAAAAAATAAACACAACTCTGAGTTACCAGACTGTCATTAACGGATAGTTGGACATACTAGATCTAGAAAAACATACTTGTTAATGAACTTGCTACTCTGCGACATATTCAACTACGATCGGATGTCTACGATGAAGCCTCAATAGGACAAACATGAGTACAACGAGAAACTAAACTTGGTGCTGGCGAAGATATATTTTGCTATAAGAACATCTGAAGATTTTGTTTTTGTTCCAAAACTGGACTCGGACCGACATAAGATGTTTTTGATGATTCTGTCGAGTAATCCCGAGATGGACAAGATTAAACCTTATTTGTTATTGTCAAGGAACCGAAGATGTAATGCAATTTATCTTGACCAGTTTTTTTTTAAAAATGTTTATAACGTTTATCTTATCTTATAAGAAATTATACCTGAATTCATTGGAATGCGTAGTAATATGTGCTGTCAAAAAGTATCAAATAATAAGGTTAAGAAACGAACTAAGGGAATAAAAAGAAATGTCGATATGGTAACAGAATTTGATAATTGTTAGTCTGCGTTTGATGGGTTAAATGGTCATGTTGAAATGATGACAATAAAATCAAACATTCACAAGATTGAGACTGATGTCATATTAAGATCTCGTCTTTGCAGTTTGGATGATAATATATACTGTTATGAGGGCATTAACACAGTAGCATTAGGATGTTAGGATACAAAAAATATGACATTGATTTTACCAAGATAGATTTTTAGATTGGTTGCTACAGTGGATCGCTATCAATATCATGAAATTGCTAGCAATTTCAAATAAAATATTTTGTGTAAAATATCAGAGAAAAAAATTGTTAGCTATCTCTAGCAATTTGTGTGAAATATACGAGTAGTCTTATATAAGGTGTGTTGTGGGTCAAATCCTATTTTGCTTGACGACGGCGACAATAAAGTAACATGTCATCGACGGGTAAACAATTATGAAAAAAACGTTTTTGCCTCAACAAAGTTGTTTTCGTAGTTGTTTAGACTAAATTGAAGGGCTGTGGAAGGAGGAAGAATTATGTCGTCCAATATGGTTTTGGGGCCAGAAATCCCTTACATTAAATTACTGTAGTAGTCATTTAGGGCACAGAAAATAACGCTTTAGTATCTTCTCTATAAATTAAAAGCCATCTGAGATTAGGGATGAAACTTCAAAACTATCACTAAATATTTTATGTTTTCATCACACTGACGCGTCAAACCGTTAATGTTAAGCTGTTTCAGATTACCCAATAAAACTTTGTATATTTACAGATCGTGAATAGAACTGTGTTGTGTACCGCATTTGTTGAGTTATCTTCTGGTCCATAGATCAATATTGTATCCTTGTCATTGTCGTTGGATGATATGTTGCATTGCATTTTTGATGCCTGCTCATCAAGGTCAAGCTCACAAGTCAGTATTTGCAAGTTTCTGTTGTTTGAATCATAGGTATTAACCATAATAGTTTTGTGGCATTTCTTGTACCACAAAGTTTGATCTTCAAGGTCAAGACATCTTTGCTAGCCAATGTTCAGATATGCTAACCCTCTCAAAGGATTAACATATCGGACCCTTGGCTAACGTATATGAAGTCATGATTACTAATCAATTTATTTTACCCCATATCTGTTCTTTTCTTTCTTATGCCGGATTGCCCACTAAGTACACTATGAATGTGCTTTGGGCACCAGCCCAACAGAGGCACCAGAAAAAATTCAAATAAATTTTTGACGATAAAATTTAATACATTATATATGACCATTTCGGTGGCCAAGTGGTCTAGAGCGCATACCGTTACGGATCATTGCCATCTCACTCCTGTCTGCGTGGATTAAAGTCCCGGGTTCGGCTAATGTGAGTATGTGAGAAAGCTTGCCACTAGCTTCTTGTGGGTCGAAGGTTCTTTACGGGGTTTTTCACGGGTTCTTCCACCATCATTTATACCATGTATAGCCTATATTGTGCTGAAAAATGGCGTTAAACCTTACAACAACAAGATGACCATTTCTATCTGCAGTTCCGAGTATTTTAATTTGTAATAATGGCATTATTGGTATTTTCCCACCTTTTAGCTATTAATATTGTTAATATTGTTGTTTTATATATACTGAATTAAACTTTTTTTACGGCGTAAGTGGACACCATAAATTTTTCAGTGCTTATGGTCCTTGAAAGCCTTATTTCTGCAATGCTCTAATGCACATTTAGACACGGCAATGCAAGTAGGTTGCTTCAAAGTCTGCCCAGTAACTGTAAGCTGTCTTTTAGGTTATCAACTTTTATGGGTGTGAATTTATGTGACCTTACTGTAAAATGAGCCAGATAAAACTTTATAAATTTGCCATTTTTGGCAATATTTTCACAAAATGGTGTGCAGAATATGCCTCGGGTATTTACTTTTATATTGTAAAAGGAACAGACATAATCGTGTTACGCTAAATGGATTTTGAAGGAATGAATATGGATAGTTTTGTATTTATAACTGTCTTGTTAGAACATTGAATTCAGCATTAAAGGAACGAGGTTTACGAATCAGTTCATACATACATTTGTTTATGTTTCAATATATTAGCAAGTTTCATGTAGAAACGTTATAAAGGAGGCTGAATCGGAATTGTTGAGTATGTACAAATAAATGCTAAAATTGGGAAATTGCTTCTGGTGTTTAACAGAATTTTACTTTGCAAATTCGTCATCAATGAAAACAAATCTTGATACGGGAATAAACTGACTGATATAGCAAAAAGTTGACAACTGCATATACAGCTTGCTCAAAGAAGTGACTTAGTACAAAAGATAAAAGGAGTGATGGAATGTTTTGCATACTACTTCATAATGAAATATGAGCGTAATCCAGGAAATATAATGGCAAATAAAATTTAAACAAAAAAAATTAACTTTGAATAAAACAATAACTGCAATATTCAGCCTAATATCATGCCGGTGCTGACGATGTCGGAAACGGAGACCGCTGGATCACAATTTTCCAATTAAAATGGGATCAAGTAAAGGGTATATTTTAAATAATAATCTTGTTTTTTTTTAACATGTGCTCTTTTAAGGATGCAAAAGTTAACGGTCTGAAAAGAATTATATATACTATTCTTAATTTTGTTTACCCCTACTTAAAATAATTTGCTTCCAGATACGGATGAATGTTTGTGCATATTTTGTTTTGTTTTTGGTTTTAAAATTATATCAAACTGATTTATATTATTTTTCCGCTAGATTTTTTAAATGATGGCATCTGTCTCGTATTATGCCTTCTCAACTACGCAAGGAAAACCTGTATGGGTCTCTGCTGCCGTGAAAGACCAAAACAGGCTGTTGCAAATAGCCCCCACCCCCAAAAAATCCAGCACCCCCCAAGAAAAACAACAACAAAACAACGTATTTGCCATCTTCGAATCTGTCCCTAATAATTAGATTTTGTAATATATTCACAATCTATAGGTATCAAGTGTTGGCCTCGAGACACCAGGGACAAATGCCATTCTTTATTCTTGACAAGTATTGACACCCAATTCGTGAGAGACCAGTTGGAGGCGGGAGTAGGAAGAGAAGGCTATTTTGTTTCAAATTTAATACCGGACACCTTTGTAACAAATAATCGTATTATAGCATAGTACAGTAATGAACATTGACAGCAACCGAGCTATCCAATACTGGAGGCAATGCCCAATACTGTTGCCACAATTGTTTTGATAAAATTATGTTTTCGTTTGTGATGTGTACCAAATCAGAAACGACATATATCCTAATATCGAATTTCTGTAAAATGTTCTTAGAGAACATCAAATTGCCAGTAATCACACGGTGGAAGTCCCCTGGGAACTGCTGGAAAACAGTTAGTTCCCACTGTTTCTCGAATGACTATCGTTCTGAAATGGATCTAATCAGATTTAGAGAAAAAGGTTTTCGGTAGTATCAGATTATATTAATTCGTATAAGTTACCATTCCATGTGCAGTTCGCCTCTGTTGACTTTCCGTCGATGGTGCATATAGTAATTGGATTGGCCATGATACCTTTTGACAATCAATAGTGATCAATTAATAGTGATTCCAGTAAACTTAATTTGATCTTATAAGATTGTTTTATTTATATCTATTTATCTACGATCAGCCAGCCATTCGTTCATATCTCAATCCCTGTTACACACACACACACACACACATATATATATATATATATATATATATATATATATATATACATATATATATATATATATATATATATATATATATATATATATATATATACATACATACATACATACATACATACATACATACATAGATGCAACAAACACGACAGATTATCTCATAAAAAGCAAAGCTAGTGAACCATTACTGCCAGATACATTAACTTGCTTCCTTAGACGTCACATCTTTGTACACCAAGATACCGCACAACGAAGGGTTACAGGCATGTTTTAAAGCATGGGAAACAAGAACTGTAAACAATCCACCCACACACTTCTTAGTCCAACTCCTGGAGCTTGTCCTAAAACTCAACTATTTTGAATTTAATGAAGAAAACTACCTACAAATCAATGGAACTGCAATGGGTACTAAAATGGCCCCTTCGTATGCTCACATTTTTATGGGAAAACTTGAGGGTCAGCTCTTAGCATCGGTTGAGCGTACACCATACCAGTGGGTACGCTTTATCGATGATATAGAAATGAAGTGGCAGTATGGAAGAGAAAGTCTGGATGACTTCATATCAAAGGCAAACAACTTCCATCCTTCAATAAAATTCACGGCAGAAATTTCCAACTCAAACCATGTTTTCCTGGACACAACAACCAGACTGGTGGAAAAGAAATTATACACAGACATGTACTCGAAACCAACCGACAAACACCAGTATCTCCTCCCAGCCAGCTGTCATCCAAAACAGTGCATTAGGAACATTCCATATAGCCAGGCACTGAGGATACACAGAATTTGCTCCGACGATGAAAGATTCCTAGAAAGGTCCGAAGAGCTGGCTAACCATTTAATTCACCGAGGCTAGGACAATGACCTGATTGCGGAGGCAATCCAAAGGTCCACAAAAACAAACCTTGATGACCTACTCAGATATGGACAGAAAGAAAAGGTTGATAGGATACCATTTATTCTGACCTATCACCCAGAAAATCCCAAAGTAGGTAAAATCATCGCAAACCACTGGCCCACCGTGCAATCGTTAGACATACTAAACCTAATACTTCCAAACAAACCTGTAGTAGCTTACCGGAGACCAAAAAACCTAAAGGACACCCTAGTCAGGGCAAAGCTAACGCCAATCGCTAGTCAAAACCAACTTAGTCAATTTTGACCCTGTGGCGATAAAATATGCAAAACCTGTCAACATATGATAGAGACCAAGACATTCACTAGCACAGTGACTAAAGAAAAAACTAAACATACATGGTCCAAGCAAAACGTGCAAAACAGAGAATGTGATTTATCTCATCACATGTAAGATCTGTGGCCTTCAGTACGTCGGAGAAACTGAAAAGCTACACAAAAGGATAAACCTTCATAGATCTGATTGGATGACAAAAACACTGTACAGAAGCCCGGTCGCAAAACACTTCTCCTCCCCTGGCCACACTTTCAGTGATATAATACTTATCGCTATTGCTAACAACAACAGCTGGAGTTCCGAAACCAGGAAGGAAAAGGAATCATACTGGATACGCCGCCTTAGAACATTGAAACCAAGCGGTCTAAACCAAGAAGACTAGAAAATGAAAACTATGCACTAGTAGAATTTAACATTTTCTAAATCTTCTTAGTATCCTTCAATTTTTACTATAAGAATAACCGGTATAGAATCAAATATCCGGGATATAATCTGCGTTACAAAAATGTACAAAAAGTAAAAATAGATGTCGCTTTGGCTTGTAGACTTTTAGGGAATTATACAACGTTTTCAGTTTCCGCAACTAGTCTATACAAGCTGGTTGTATTTATAGTTTTAACCCACGTGGAGACAGCCATGCAGAGGTTTACAAACAACGTTTTTGTGTTTATTTGTTTGTCGTATATTTGTTTTGTATTTGCCTTTGAAAAAGACTCATTAAGAGTCGAAAGCTCTCAGGCTAGTTAGTTACCAGTTTCGCACTGTTCGTCGTCAGTTTATTGCATCTATTTTAATCAATCCCTGACACACGTGATCCCTTGGTGGATCCAGTGCGCTTGAAAGGGTTGTTTTTCGCCATTTGATTTGTATTCTTTATATATATATATATATATATATATATATATATATATATATATATATATATATATATATATATATTACGAATCGATCACAGAATCGTGGCATCTGTATCTTGCATCTGATATATCTTCGTGTTTGGGTTTATTTGGACTGGTTTCTCTTCCTATAGTGGCAGTTCTCTTAATGTTTTATTACTGATGATAACAAAAGGTAATGGGACTCAGACCACTATTGACCAATCGGGAAGAGTCGTACTTGACGACTCAACAAAGAATCCAGAATTATTCGGAACAATATATTTATATCGGAGTTAATAAATATTCAGTACCTTGTGCGGTGAAAATTGTAAATGCGGAAAATATTTGGACGGTGCGCGGTCGTAAGGGCAGAAATTAGATGAAAATAGAGAACGCGCTCGCAAATATAAGAGACTTAAAAAGTAAAAGAAATAGAACATGGTTGAAGTATGACCCAGGAAAGATGGGATGTACACATTTCTATAAGGATATTCACTACACTTTTGCAAAAGACATAATTTGCTTTTAACATAAATCTCACACAAGATTTAAACACTTTCCGAGAAAGATTTCAATTGAATAGTTTTTTCCCTTGCAAAGTCTAATTATGTAGAAAGTGACTTTATCCTCAATTTGTGCTACCGAAATTAAAGTTTTAAATTGTACACTTTTTGTTTAAACATTGAATTTTAACAATAAAACAAACGAAACGCAATACGAGCTCCTGCTATGACGTAAATAACTCAATATGCCTGTTATACAATTAGATTAGTCGAAGTGTCCAAAAATGCCGCACACAAATCCCACTCCTCCCACGAGGTATATATGCTTTCAGTACCTCTGAGTAAACTCAGCTCCTTGTGATAGATCAATTCCCAACCCCAAGTGATACCGAGCGTCATTGCGAGTTGCAGTTTAAACTTAATAATGTAAACATCGAATATGAGGTTTTAATTGCAACCCCTACGATAGATTAGAAAGTGAATATGTTTTTCATAAGATTTAAGGGGCGTGACACTAACCTTGAAATGGACCTTCAAATTGATCAGTAAGTGCAAATGATGAGTCATGCATCATTTTAATCTGATAAAATGTTTCGGATAAAAGTAAACCCCGTGACTTAAATTTTTTGTTTTACTTCTTCGACGTAGAAATCTTGAAGTTGGATATATAACTAAACGGAGAGTGCTCTCTGGATTATAGAAGAAAATGCTTGATAATTTTGAACAATTGTTATAAATAAGAATAAATAACATTAACCTTAAATTTAGATACTTTTTAATTTGTACAGTAGACTCTAACCCGGATCACCGCAAAAATGGCATATATTGCTTTGCCTGTATGCACCAACCCCATACCATCTCGACCATCGATAGGATAGGCTTTCGTGAGTGTTAGACATACTTGCATGTCGGCCTAGTAATTAATTCTTATCTAACTACACAGCCATTCCGGATTCCTAAGACATAAATCAAGATATATTGAATTAATTAAAAAAAGAATTACAACTATACACCAACAGTTGATGCACGATGATCATCCAATATTCAACACAACATTCCAATTTGTTAACACAGATTCAAAATATCTTCCTCTAAATCTTTACCCAATATTGATCTCGAATAACTGGTGCTTTTTAGTGGGTCAGTAAATTAGCAGTATTCTTCAAGGTACCATTATGCTTTCGCTTCCAATTCTGATGAAAAATTTATTAGCCACCTTCCACAAACCTTTCTGCACTGTTTGTAATATATATATATATATATATATATATATATATATATATATATATATATATATATATATATATATATATATATATATATATATATATATATTACGTGCTCAGTAACAAAAAAAAGAACGAAAGCCAACAAGCTTTGTATATTTGTATATTTTAACAAAACAATTTATTTCCCTAGACAACAATGTAAAAATTGGACTTCCACTTTGTAAATATAATCCAAAATTTGATCCTAAGAATGAAAACACAAGTCCTATCATTAAACAGTCCTATTAGAATCCAGGTTCGAGTCCCGACGACGCACAAATATGGAGGGCGATGGCGTCAGATGTAGTCCAATGTATGAATATCGACAATTCCTCACTTGAATCACATTCTGTGTTTCCGAATAATTCCAGAATAAATTTCCATGAATATATTTCAGAATTTTTATAAAAAAGGCAACTTAGTGAGTTTTCAGGGGAATAAATTATGAAATCCAAAACAAACAAATAAAGAACAAACAATCTGGCAACAAATAAAAAATAATACACCTTGTTCCTTCAAAATCTTAGAATGACTCTACCCGAAAAATATTAAGATATTTAAAACCCCAGACATCATTTTCAGTCTCGCAAGATTGGTCATATGTTCTCTTACATCACTAGCGTTTGCATCTAAACCAGTTTGTCCCCACTTAAGAACTAATCATAAATGGTTGTTTACACATATTGATCACGCATAGAAAGTATGCACATGATGTACCAAATATTCAGATTATATTCTTACAATAACAAAATCCATCTTAATAATCTTTGATTTTTATTTTTCGTCTTGTCGATGAAAGTAAGGGATTGTGATCAATATACACAAAACCGGCGAAAAGCCGAGCTAATGTAAACTTCAAAATGTTGTAATGCCAAAATTAAAGCTAAACATTCCTTCTCGACTGCTGAATAATTTCTTTGGTGCTTATGTAATTTCTTAGAGAAAAAGCACACTGGGTAATCAATACCATTACTGTCTTCTTGAATTAATACTGCTCCAACCCCAACACCTGCATCCACAGACAATTTAGAAGACTGATTATTTTTGGAGCTGTTAGAACCGGGGCACATTTGAGCATTGCTTTTAACCTATCGAAAGCTTCCTGACATTTTTCGGTTATGGAAACTTATTTCTCTTACAGCAATATTGGAAAAATTTGAACAAAACGTTCGATAGTCTCCGGCCACACCCACAAAATCGTATTAATTGCATTTTACTGATAGGCACGGGAAAATCAGAGATAGCCTTGACCTTTGGATCAATAGGTTTGTCTTAACCCTGTCATACAATATGTCATAGGAAGGTTAGGCTAACACGGCAGAACTCACTTTTAGATAAATTGATAGTCAAGTTAGCATCAGTGAGTCATTCAAAGAATTTCTGAATAGTGGCTAGACATCCTTTCCACGTGTCATTGTAGATAATGACGTCATCAATATAATCATCACAATTATCTAGACCGGAAGTAATTATATTCATCAAGCGTTGACACCTACCTGGAGAACTCTTCATCCCAAAGGACATTACTCTATACTGGTAGAGTCCATCTGGAGTCACAAACGCTGAATTTCTTTCGCTCTTTCCATAAGTGAGATTTTTATTTTATTAAAAGTTATACTATAGAATTTCTCAAAGGAATTGCCTATGGGGATCTTGTTGACTCACACATAATGGTCAACAAATATTGCTTGCCTGACTTGGTCTTAGGTAAGGTACCAACACAATCCATCATAATTCTGCTAAATGCAGGAATTGGTTGTAGATGAGCCTTATATATCTTCTAATTGGGTTTTGCTACAATTTGACAAGTATGACAAAATCTACAAACATAACTTTTAATTTTTGTTCACTAAAAGTAAGTCAAAATCCTGTTATAAGTTTTATTGATTCCTAAATAATCAGTAAAAGTAGTTTCATTGGCCAAACTAAGATCTGTAAGATTTTGGAACTACAATCTAATAGTTCACTGACCACTCGCCATTAGCAGGTACCTCAAGAGGTCTCCATTTTCTCATAAGAATTCCATTTTAATAAAGTAACAAACAGGTACTTCAGTTGCTTCAGTTTCACTAACGGCCCTCTAAAACAAACAGGAGATCTTATGATCTTTTTCCTGTTCGACGACAAGTGACTGTCGTTTCATCATCCTAATTAAATAAAAGAGAATGAGCATATGCAAAAGGATCACTGTGATCAATACCTATCGACTGATCCAAATTGGAAGTGAAAGCGACTTCATCAAAAGCCTGACCAATACACTTATCAGCTAAAGAAATACCTTCCTTATGAAAATTATTGTCAAGAGCTTTCTTTGCCATATCTCTGGAAACTGCACAAGCTTTGTATAACTCAGGGTATTCTTTTTCAATTAGTTTAAGTTTCTTGTCCAAAGAAGGCTTGTCAGTTACAAGTGGATTAACTACAACCTTGTCTTCAGCTAGGTCGTTGCCTAGCAACAAATGAATGCCCTCAACGGGTAGGTTTTACACCATACCGACTGTCACAGGTCTTGAAACGAAGACTGATGACAAATTTACAGAATGGAGAGGAACATTAACAAAGTCGCACTCTACTCCCTGAAGGAGAACACTCGCATTAGAACAGGACTTCTCAGAAGTAGGAAAAACACCTGACACTAAAAGACTCTGAGAAGCTTCTGTATTCCTTAAAATTTTAATAGGGATATGATAGGCCGTATCACTCAAGAGTGGCATAGAACCCTTCAACTTGAATGGTTCATAATTCTCCATAATAAATTAAGACTATGGTTTATTAGATCCAACAAATGTATTGCTATCAATACATGACCTCTTAGAAATAAGAGCATTTGGGATAGATCTATCTTGTTTCTAATTCCTATATTTCAATTTGAAGCAATCAGAAATGACGTGTCCTTTATACTTGCAATATATACACGTAGGCAGAGACAAGGAGTTTGAATCAAGTCTCTCAGAGGCTTGAGTTTTAGAATTTGTGCCAGATTGCGTTTTACTGAGAGTCGCATTAGTCTGGAATACCTTTCCAACAGTAGGCTGTTTTGCATATAGCATGAACTTTATGAGTTAAGGAATACTCATCGGCAGCAAGAGCAGCATTTTCGAAGGTTTCAATCTTATGCTCTTCACGATGATTCCTAATATCATTTAGAACACAGTTTTTGAATTCTTAAGCAACAAAAGTTGTTCAAGACTTTCATAATCATATTTAACTTATTCTCATTCATTGAGTAGAGTGTGACTTTGTTAATGTTCCTCTCCATTCTGTAAATTTGTTTCAGGACATGTGACTGTAGGCAAAGTGTCTAACCTACCCGTTGAAGGCATTCATTTACTTTTATTTGCTGTAAGGGAGTCCGTTCAGGAATCTTTAGGATTCAGTCCCTTTGATCTAGTTTTCGGACATACTGTGCGTGGACCTTTGAAATTGTTGACGGAGAAATTCTTTGAAATGAAGACACTGAGCTCAATCTTATTGACTATGTTTCTGATTTTAAGTACGAATTGTCAAAGGCTTGTGAGGTTGCAAGAGCAAATCTGCGTTCTACTTAATTCAGAATGAAATCAAGATATGATAAAAACTCAAGTGATAGGAGTTTCAGCTTGTTGATAGAGTTCTAGATCTCTTGCGCATTCCACAAAATCCCTTCAGGCCAAGTACTGTGCTCCATACACGGTTGAAAAGAAAGTAAGTGATTTAAATTACATCAACAATACTCCTGGTAGGCCAAAACAAAAACAACTTTGTCACATTAATATGTTAAAGGAGTATATTGAAAGAGATAGCCCAGCAAATCATACAATTAGTTTAGTGGTACCTGTCCCACAAACTGAGGATTTATGTGAAGAAATTCAATTGGACACCGTTGAACTTAAAACAACAAATCTTAGAATTCGGAATTATAACAGATCTAGACCAGAAACTTTTACATTTGCAGAAAGAAGAAAGAAATGAATTTAAACATTTATTATTTAAATATTAACACTTGTTTCCGGATATTCCTACAAGGACAAACACAATTTTTTCATGACGTTGAAATTGTTGATTCAAAACCTGTAAAACGAAATCCAAACAGGATGAAACCCTCTCACACAGGTATACTTGAAAAAGGAAATTCAGCATTTGCTTACTAGTTCCGAAACCGGATAAAACTTTTCGTGTGTGCATTAATTATAGGAAGGTGAACAGCGTGTCAAAAACAGATTCATTTCCGTTACCAAGGATCGATGATTGCATCAATAAAATAAGAAATGTCAAGCACGTCACCAAATTTGACCTTCTAAAAGAATTTTCGCAAATTTCGGAAAGAGCGAAAGAATTTCGGCCTTTGTGACTCCAGTTGGACTCTACCAGTACAAAATAATGCCGTTTGGGAGGATGGGATCTCCAACTACGTTTCAACGTTTGATGAATATGATTACTTTCGGTCTAGATAATTGTGACGCTTATATTGATGACGTATTTATTTACAACGACACCTGGAAAGAACATCTAGCCACGATTCAGACATTTTTTGAAAAACTCACTGATGCTAATTTGACAATCAATTTATCTAAAAGTGAGTGCTGCTGTGGTTGTGTAACTTTCTTATGACATTGTGGTACATGGTCAACTAAAACCTATTGATTTTCCTGTGCCTGTCAGTCAAAAGCAATTGGGTATGGCCGGATACTATCAAAAGTTTTGTTCAAATTTTTCCAATATTGCTGAACCTCTGACAAATTTGTTAAGTAAGAGAAGACCAAAATATGTCAGAAAGCTTTCGACAGATTGAAAGCAATACTCAAAAGTGCGCCGGTTCTAACAGCTCCAAATTTCAATCGGTCTTTTAAATTTTCTGTGGATGCAAGTAATGTTGGGATTGAAGCAGTATTAATTCAAGAAGACAGAAATTACATTTATTACCCAGTGTCCTATTTCACCAAGAAATTAAATAGGCACCAAAGAAATTACTCAGCAATCGAGAAAGAAAGTTGAGCTTTAATTTTGGCATTGCAACATTTTGAGGTTTACTTTAGCTCGGTTCCTTCTCCTGTTGTTGTGTATAGTGATCATAACAACCTTACTTTCATCGACAAGATGAATAATAAAAATCAAAGATTATTATGGCGGAGTTTGTTTTTGTAAGAGTATAATCTGAACATCAGGCACATCAAAGGAAAAGACAATTTGATTGCAGATGAACTTTACCGTGTATAGAAATATTATTTTATATATACATAATATAATTCGTAAGAATTTTCTTATGTTATATTCTTTACAGCATGTATAAATCACAGATGGTAAAACGAAAGCTTTATTGAAAGAAATATTGGAAATTTGAATTCATCGTTAGAAGCTGTTAACTTGCATGTTTATTTAAATTCGTATGGATTTGATTTTATTCTTGCCCAAGCAATTTGCAGTGATTTCCAAATAAGATCAAAGCGATTTTTTACTCAGAATTTACATCGCTCATTTCTATGTCAGAAGTAGATTTGTGCTGTCCACTGTACGTTTGTATCGCTCACAATTTTGTAATCTGATAGTAGATAGCCTTCATAAACATTTAGCTCTTTTTATTATCAGTGATGTTTTAAGATACGTCCGTCATACTACTCATTCATTCAACATCCTACCATATGACGTTACGCAAATCTAACAGAGCGAAAATAGAGCGCATTATATATTCGCGATATTTTTTTTCCAGAATGGATAATGATCAGTGAATGAGATATAGTAAAAAGTCATTATTTTGCGGAGTAATATCATCGATATTTAATTTCGCAGCTTTCAGCGTATATATGTCCCACCAGAACCTCTACTTTACTTTGTTTTATCACCTAAATGGAACCAAAACAACATACATAATTTGACGTGGGACATCGTGCTCTTTCATTTTACATTTTATTGGGCTTACCAGGGCTAGTCGATAAAGATTAATTTACTTAATGCATCTTCTGAGATCCTTTATCAATTTCGATAATTCATACTTGATTAAAGGTGGCTTTCTATCAGTTGGCTACCATTTATAGCTAGAGAACGTATATATATATATATATATATATATATATATATATATATATATATATATATATATATATATATATATATATATATATATATATATATATATATATTGTCTAGCACTGTTAAGCGGCAGTAAATATGTTGTACCGTTGCTCTCGTTTATAAGTCGAGACCAACTGCAAATTGCACAGACCCATATTTGCCGTCTCACCGTCAGACCTGTGTTTAGGATTCATCCCTGATAAAAATGCATAAGTTTTAAGCAGAGCCGTTTTAAGAAGATTGGGGGGTCCTAGGAACAAACACTAAACTGCTAAAACAACCGACACCAAAATTTTGTTTTTGGGCCGCAGTGGGGCCCACCGCTGCGCGGGTCCCTAAGGTATGTGCTTCGCGTGCCTACGCCATAAAACGGTTCTGGTTTTATGACTGGAAAAACATAGTAATGACTAAATGATGAAGACGCTGGTATATGACCTGTTAGTTATAATAAGCAATATAGGAATATGGCTGGTACTTTTACCTTTACCTGAAGCATTTTAAAATAAAACCGTAAAGATTAACCGTGACATTGATTCTGAAGTATGGACACACAACTACACACACATACACACACACACACACATATATATATATATATAAATTACGACTCGACGGTCTTAAACAAAGTCACAGAAATAAGAGAATACTATCAAGTGTTGTAAACGTTATCAAATAATGTATTTTTCTAGAAAACAAAGTGGAAATTTAAAGAACAGTGTTGTAAATTAAATTTCAAATAGTCCTACAAATTCTATCACAAGTCCAAATGATCGAAATTTCAATTGAATTCCAGTGGTATTCCAAATAAATTTTAATCTTAAATGTGTTGATTTGCCTATAGTCTCGAATGTCCTAATTTGCAAATGGCCTGAAATATGGCGATATGCTTACATTGTTATTTATGTATCACAAAAATATAACCAGAGATGTTTTTGTCTGAATTCATTATGTTTCCAATTAATGTTTGAGACCATGAATAATATTAAGCACTTTGTAATTCAAGTGACTAATAATTTTAACAAATAAATCCGTCCATATTAAAAAGTGTACACAACAATAAGACCGATTCTGTTTCACATGTTAAGAAAAGAATTGGGAGATTTTCAAGAAAACAAATTTATATAAAAACGTTTTAGCTACACAAAAATAGAAACAGGATGTAGACAGTTTCCTTCGTAAAACAATCAACTGTGTGTATCAAACGTGCAATTGTAAATTTCTGTAATAAACTTCGATGTATATGCACGTATTTGCGAATGGTCAGCGCAAATAAAAGATTCATCCATTTGAGTTAAGAGTAATTTTGAGTAATAGGTTTGGTTATACGTGGAATTGAATAGAATTTTACGGCTTAGGAAAAGCGTACTGTTGATGAATTACATGTGTGTGTGAAGCAAAAAAAAAAGAAAAACAAAACAAAACAAAATAAAAAAACCCCAAAAACAAAGCAAAAATCCCAAAATAAAATATAATAGAAAAACACGCACGTTTGAAATTGGAGTCTCGTGAATGTATGATCGTAAGCTGATCAAGTGATAATTATTTTTAGTATTCGCGCGTTGAGGAATCCTTCATTTGACAGTGACTGTTGCGCTGAGGCCATCGGAAATAGAAGAAACAGACCTGAAGCCAGCCTCGCGCAATTGTTTATTATTGATTGTTTCTAAGTGCAAAGGTCCTGGCGTACCATAATTAGACCAACAAGTTGGTATCCGCTTTTATCTAAAATATTTGGCAGCAGTGACCAGC
This sequence comes from Potamilus streckersoni, assembly GCA_016746295.1. Classification (NCBI taxonomy): domain Eukaryota; kingdom Metazoa; phylum Mollusca; class Bivalvia; order Unionida; family Unionidae; genus Potamilus; species Potamilus streckersoni. The sequence continues at coordinate 762,828 of JAEAOA010000815.1, read as the reverse complement.
ACAATTTCGGAATGAAGGACCCCAAAGCAAGAGCAACGCGTGGCGTTCATCTAGCGAGCGAGGACTATATCACTAAAAGCTTCCTGCTTTAATTTTTCTCTGAGTTGACGCTGCTTTCCACGTGTGCGTCAGCAATTTAAAAGAGGCCATCTTCCGATACTGATGTGTCCTGTTCTAAAAGGGTTTATTACTAAAAGGGTGAGTGTTCTGACGGATTTAATGCCATGGAATCAAAGAAGAGGGATTTTACTTACCACCCACATACCAGTCGAGTTAAATTATTAATTACTTCTGATCGGAGAGTGAAAGCTTCAGACCATATTTTACCCGGTACGGTTGGTCTCCGCTACCAGCAATGCTAGAGAAAGGAAAAAGTTAAAGCGGAGATCTACTTGTTGGTCTATCCTACTGTTTAATGAGAAAGTGAGGAAATTTTTCTCTTATAATGATTTTGGAAAAAATGATTACCTCTGTTGTATACAATAAACTTTGTAGTCGGGATATGGAGAAGGCTTTAGAGTTGTTGTGTAGAAATTTAAGTGCGATGGTCGGAGGGATCAGGAGACAGATGGAAACAAGACTAGCAAGCGCCAGCTTTTCGCGAACAGTCGAGGAACAACAAAATGTGCAAATGACGGATATATATTGGTTCATTATCATTATCAGAATGAAAAAGGGGACACAGTGTAAAGGGAAAGTATGTCATGTGGGGCAGGTCATACTAGATCTATCTTTTCATATTTTATAGCTAATAATTATGCCATTTATGCAACTCTAGTAGTACAGACTGTCAAAAATGTCAATATTATATATTAAAAATATTTTTAAAAACACGCATAATTCTACACTATATTTTTATATAGTGCTGCAGGTAATATGAATTCCTTGCCTTCCCTCAAATTTCCACTAACTTATGTGCGAAGTAATTCATTTTAGTCCAAATTTAATTTCTACTGTGCTGCTCAATGTTGTCTTTCAACTGGAAGAATACCACCTTATCACAACAATTGTATGAATATTACGTCATGGCCCTGTCTTCGCCTATTCAGCTTATTGTCTCGACAGGATGGGTTTTATAATTGGATTACAGTAGTCTGTTCCCTGTTAAAGTTGGTAAGAATCGCGAAGATAGTGAACATAATTCTAACGAATGCAAGTTAGCGACATATATTTCTTGTGAAAAGTAATTATGTTCTTGGCGAAATATGTAATGGAGTCTTCTCTTTTGCCGAGCACTATCAGTAATGTACCAATAAAGGATAGATTCTTGAAAATATTGGTTACGTAACGAAAAATCTCACTATTTAAATATTTTCTAGTTCTTAACATCTCACAGGTCTAACGCATACATAGATAGATGGGCACAGACAACCAGTTCAGTTTCCATACACCATAATGTTAATGTTAGACGAAAATCTATACAATTAATAGTTCGCCAAATTACAGCGCTATTATTCAAGAGAGTTATATACCTCTCCGGTGGCTTAGTGGTTAGGGAATCTACCTCGGATGAGGGAGATTACGAGTTCGAACCCCGGTCGAATCATGTCAAAACTTTTAATAATGGTACTAACAGCTGCAGCGCTTGACTCTCAGTATTAAGCGGTCAGTGAATGGACTGGTGGGCCTGGTGTCAGGATCATATGACTGGATGGGACATTATGCTATATATCTGCAGTATGATGCCCAGCGCTAGACAGCACTATAAACTGCCAAACTGCAAAAAATCGATGTACACACACGCACATACACACACACGCGCGCGCGCGATGAAATGATCCGATACACGTCTCGTTTTTAAAAGAAGTCTTATGAAGATACTAAATAGAGAAACAAATCCAGCCTAGAGAGATCTCGCTACTTACAATCCAGTAATGCATATGTAGCGACAGTGATGAAATGAAACTCGTATTGGGTTCGAGACTACCATTACATTACAATTTAACAATAGGAACATACCTAGTTCTTTTTTTTTCAAAAAGACATTTCTTTTTTTAAATTCGATTGATGATATTTTCCAAGATATAAATGCCAGCAACTAGCAAGTTTATTTATGTTTGCTGCTACTGGAGTGCCCTGTCTTAAAGTACAATATATATATATATATATATATATATATATATATATATATATATATATATATATATATATATATATATATATATATATATATATTGCACAAAGAGTATGTACGCCAAAAAATAATGAAGCCAGAAGCATAGTTCACGTCGTGTATTTGGACATTTTCCCATTCGACATGGGAATGTTCTAGCAGAAGAAGACCTAATATCAACTTATGCCATTGTGAACGATGTTTCAGTAATTCAGGTCTTTATTTTCAAAAAGCTGGCTAGGCTTCGACTTTATAGTATAATTATTTGAACAATGCAGACTCTGTGAACGATTCAACATCTCAAACTTTGAGGATATTAAGTCGAAATTTGGAAATATTTAAGAGAAAATTTCAAAATAGTAACCCAAAATTACTAGAAATTAGGTTACAATTTACAGATATAAACCCAACTTAAAAACACTTCTGAGAAACTTAAAATTTCCAGATACTAAGTGGAAGTTTAAAAAAACTTAGCGTTATTAACACTGCGTTAAAGATGGTGTTTGTTTTATCTTGTCTTCTTCTACAGTTCTCTAATTTTACCCAAATCTATTTTGCCGTACAAGTATTAATCACAACTACAAGTCACAGCTTTCTGCTTTGTATTTTCAAGGTCTGCTAATCTAAAGGTGTAATTGCATATATGGGAAAAGGGTGAAATATTTTCCATATATATAAAAAGTTCTGAAAGTTAAGGTGTCGCTCTCCTTTCTCTATTTTCCTCGTCAACCATTCATCTTCCTGCGACGCTTTTAATACAAGGTTTCATTGTTTGGTCCCAATATTTTCGACTAGGGAAGTTGAACATATAACGTAATTGAGAAATAAGGATGCAAGGTGGTTTTCGAGTGATGACTTGATTAAATACGACTTCCACCAATTACAGATATTGGTGAAAACACTTGCAGTAGAGCCAATTCAAGTTTCTGCAGTAATTACCATGTATCTAAAGGAGAATCGATAAATAAATTAATAGGAAAAATGTTGGAAGTTTAGAAAAAGAGCAACAAAAAAAAAAAACAGAGTAGTATTAAAATAGGCAATAAGTCCAGGAACTAATCAAAGTTGCAAAATATCGCCATCAGTGGTTGCAAAATTAATTTGAAAAAAAATATACTGGAATTGCAAATGCAAGAGAAATTATAAGGTTAAGGGACATTTCATTACAAATGTACCGTAGATTGTGAATGCTTTGGCATGACTAATATAGACAACATGGACAATATTTAATGATAAATCCAGCTGAAGTACAGGCACAAACTAATTTACTGAGAGAGAGAGAGAGAGAGAGAGAGAGAGAGAGAGAGAGAGAGAGAGAGAGAGAGAGAGAGAGAGAGAGAGAGAGAGAGAGAGAGAGTCATTTAAATGTTCTTTCATTCTTAAGGTACAACAGAGATTAGATAATGCATTCGGGACTTATAATAACGAAGACAACAGGTCCCAAACGGATCTGCACTGGATATAACTTGGCTAGCTTATGAGTTGATTTTAGACAGTTTGATCTTAACGATTGAATCATTCTTGATTTTGACAAGTCTTTAATTTTCTCTCTAGTTCATGCATACATATCAGCGACTGCACTACACCTTTACTCAGGATCACAATCAAATATAAAATTAAATTAATATGAGCGATTCAATCGAGTTTAAACTGCTTAGTGTTCCATAATTTCAAAATCGTTTTGTTTTACAAACTTTGATCACGTGCATGACATTGCATCAAAATTACGAAATATGACTGAGGCGAAACAAAAACTCCGGTCCTTTAGTCATGCAACTTATCTCTAGACTTGTCGGATGTTTCATTTGGTATTTTATAGTAGTTGAGTATGGTAGTAACGTAGAGCCCTTTGAGTACTGTAGTTCTTACTCTTTGTAGCATTCACATTATAACGACATTCATTTTTAAATCTTCATGACCTGGTTAACACAAGAGTGCTTTGTTTTTATTTTTATACCATACACGTTTTGGTTTTCCTCTACTGTTTTATCACGTGAAACTCGTATTTGACTTAAGATTGAACTTAGGGCGGTTATTGCTTTATTATATCATGTTTAGGAATGGTAGTTTAATAGCCTTACCCTAGGACACACTGAGAGAGAGAATCCTGGCTGGCATGGCTGGGTCTCAAATCCGCAAACATTAGATTACTAGTCTGGCGATTTTCCAACCGAACTACCGTGGCTCCAAAAATATTTGATAAATATATAAGTACTTGAAAAGTTTTTTTTGTGCATATTGTTTAATTTCTGACATCGTCTCATGCAATACCCAAATTGGGTAACTTCTAAATAAGTCGAAGAAAATGTACAATACCTACCAGAAACCTTTGTTTTTATCTTAATGTTCAACGATTTGTGTGTGTGTGTGCGTGCGTGCGTGTAGAAAATATGGAGCCATTTTCACTACTGCACTTAATAGATGGGGGTGGGGGTGAAATTCTTTGCGTAATAAATTTGTAATTCTCATAACATATATCAAAGGGTCAAACCTGTAATTGCCAAATCACTACGAAAGCCGTTATAGGATATCCATTAATAAGGCTTTGTATACATTTTAATGAGTTGTAATTAAAGAATGGGTAAACACTAGGTATACAGATAGGCTCATTAATATGTATGGATATTTTAAAACGCGTGAAAACAAGCACGAGTCCTGTGTCTAAAAATAGTATCGCAGGATAGAAATTACTTTTGATTGTAAATATATAATGCACGTTCATGTAAAAGACGCTGGAGATTTTGATTTACAAGCTTTGTCTCTAGATGAACTAAACAAACTGTTTTGTCGAATTTGAAAGTAGAAATGATGAAGCTGGTGATGTGGATGAGTTCACTGAGTCAATGGGTCGCAAAAAGAACCAAGTAAACGAAGGAACGTGATCTCCGCTCTGAACACAAAAAAATGTAATTTATGCATAACTTAAATAACCATTCTGACAATTCTAAAACAGCTATTTCGGGGCCATGTTCCTAACTATTCGCAAATTGAATAGTTCTGACTATTACCCATGCTTCCAAGGGTCTATAAACATTGGATTCACACTCGCCCAAACACAGCACGAAAGGGCCAAGCTGTATCATATAATACTATTCTCCACATTGTTTTTCTTTCCATATTACATTCAAAATGAAAAACGTCCAAGCAGTCATTGTCGTGTTCTCGTCCAGATATGGTTCAAAAGCATTGGTGGCATTAATTGACAATTTTATGAGACCAAGCCATCTTACTTAGATTAAATTAGCGAAGGCTATAAAACTGGTTTGTTACGATGATGGATAAAAAAAGGTAAAAAACTGATGAATTAGAGGTTTGACGTGTTCCTGGATAACGTCTTGTACCTTTAAGTGTTTTCTTTACATCGACTGATTGATCTTAATCAGTTACCGAGATGGACTCAGCGCAACAACTGTCTATATTGAATAAAATAAAAGCTATCATATTGAAATCTTGGGCATTAGAGACGATATGGCACGTCTTCGTTACCATGCATAGTCCTATATAGCGCCTCTATAAGGTAAGTTTTTGTATTACTGTTTTTATGGGTGTGTGTTACGACAAAATAGTATATCGACTCTAAACCTAAAATTAAAACGAAAACAAAACAAAACATAAAATTACGTGAATGTATGATACGGTACTCCGTGTTTTTTATTATTGTATTTTACATTCCGTTAAACGCAAGTCCAATTAAAAATTGTAAGAGCCTAAGGTTAGGGATTTTCAACAAGTAAAAATTTGAAGAGTCGAGGTAGACAAAAGTCATGCAAAATTAATTTTGTTTGGTGCGTATGACGTTAAAATCTGGTTTTTAATGAAGTGTTTGAACGCTATATTGATAAGGATAAAATGTCCGTCATTTTAAATGATTTGTGATGCAATTAATGACTTAAAATAGATTAGAGTATTGATGACACAAAAAGACCATAATTACTGTATTTTATCAGCGAGACATTTAGAAACATGCATTCAGGAGCTGGGCATTTCAAAGGCGTTCTATTGCAGACCAATATTTAAAATAGTAGCTCTCAATCAGATATCATTGACCGCTGACAGATGAATAGGAAGTGTTCTATCAGCAATCATGTGCTTGCAATTCAACCCACACGAGAATTGACAATGTGTTACTTATATAACGCTAGAAATGAAAGACGTGCATTATCTGTCAGCAGACAGCAAGTATTCAATAAAAGTACATACAGAATTTTCTATGATTGCTTATTTCAGCTGAAACTAGTAAATAGAGAAGAATACTGCGAGCCTTAGCCAGCAAAAGATCAACATTTTTCGACGAATTTCATAGTTTATATGCAAGATTCAAGTTAATACATGAAAGAAAATACCGATTTTGTTCCTACCGAAATTGCAAATTAGAATAGTGGAATGACTTTCAATTACATTTAGAATCCAGTGACAATGCACCTTTAATTTACATAGAAAACATAATTTGGACATGTACTATATTTTGGTGCATAACTTGTATAGAATCCTATATTTTTATTCTGTACTATCAGTCTCACAAAGAATAAATATTTTGATAAGTTCTTTGCATATCTATTTAGCAAATCACGTGATCACCTTTATTTTAATATAATGATTGCCTGGTGGTTTATCAATTTTTTTTAAAAAAAGTTTTCATTGTGTGTGAAATTATTTTCACAACCACAATAATTTGGTTGTGTACATTGAGAGAATACATAGATTTCCTTATCAATAACATGACCAGTCGAATAACGTAATGTTGATTTATTTCAGATGTAGAGTCATGGATGGTGCAAGATTCTAGAGTCCGAAGAGTCAGATTTGGATTACTTATTTATTTAATGTGTTAAGACTTGAAACTTAATGTATGCTTCAGTTAGTATAAAAAGTAAACCAGCACAGTGAGGATTTTACTTTTAAAGATCCTTAGCTTTGTACGACAAACTAAAACTAGAACATGAGTAAAGTTACCTAAAATGTGAGTGGTAAACGAGAATATGCATTACACTGTCCAAAACGATCATGCCGAGTATATAATGAAAAACGTACGGAGCCTATTGTAATACAGATTTAAACTTTACATCACTGCGACAACGCGGTACGGATCTTGAACTGCACCCACACGATAAGCATATTTTAAACTGCATAGTGGTAAATGAACACACCTTTCTTATGAGCAGACATCTACAGATTCTCTAAACTAATAAAATGTTATCTAACCACAACATTGTCTCAACTCAAATATTGCAAACAACCATTCACAAAATATTAAAGCTAGAAATAATAATTGTATGAGAGCCATAAAAATAAAAATTATCACCTGCATGAATTTTACTACCACATGTAGATTTAGCGCAATTCTGAATCCAGTTATCATTTCTTAAAACTAATGATCGAATACTGGAAGCTACTTCTCCTGTACTGAATCTGTGACAGACGCCTGTGGTGATCATTATGAAAATTATGGGACTTTTTTTCATGAATGCAGGATGAAACCAATACCAACTGACTATTACAAAGGGGTCAAGGGGTCTTACAGATTAGGGCAACACACAGCCAATTGACATGGTTCAAAGTGATGGAATCAGAAAGCATCAATGACTAATCAAGAGCCAAGTAGTGAGGCGCTTAGCCCAAGTATGCCAAGCATGAACCTCGATGCAAACATTAACGTACAGAATCAACTGGTAAAGACACAGGCCAGTAACACGAAATCAACTGATAATCATAAAATCCAGTGCGGAATCGGCTATTAAGCACACATTCTAGTGATACAAAATCAACTGGTAATCATAAAATCCAGTGGTACGGAACCAACTGGTAAGAACACAATCCAGTGATACAAATCAAATGGTAATCATACAATCCAGCAGTACGGAACCAACTGTAAGCACACAATCAAGTGATACAAAATCAACTGGTAATCATAGAATCCAGTGGTACGGAACCAACTCGTAAGCACACAATCCAGTGCTACGAATAAAATGGTAATCATACAATCCAGCAGTACGGAACCAACTGGTAAGCACACAATCCAGTGATACGGAATCAACTGGTAATAAAAAAAATCCAGTCGTTCAGAACCAACTGGTAAACACAAAGTTCAGTAGCACGGAACAAAATATGTAATGCACAATCCAGTGGTGCAGAACGAACTGATAAACACACCAGGAAGTGATACGGAATCAACTAGTAATTATGAAATCCATTGGCAAGCAACCAAACTGGGAAACAGAAGGTTAACATACAATACTAGATACGGAACCAGCTGGCTAACACACAGTCCAGTGGTACAGAACTAGCTGGAAAACACAAGCTAGTGTTACCGAACCAATTGAAAGAAAACAAATATGGAGTCGCTTGCAAATCCTGTTTGAAAGTATTTCAACAGTGTAACATGGACAATAAACTGACAAAGCACTTTTAGGCACATATGTTAATAAAATGAATTTATGCAATAGACTATGGGAAGTATATCTACATATAGCTTAATGGTTCTCTGATATAATTTTGCGTACGACAGATTGAAACTGATAATTTTGTAGATTATCTTGTCCCATGCATATAAATATATAAATTCTAGAATAGTGCCGAAACGGGAGGCAAATGATCGTCTATTTCTGATTTCACAATGACGATGCAATCTTTTACAGATGGAATTACCCAATGTGAGTGTTATGAAATGTATATCAAAAGAAAGGTTAGCAGACTTGATGGAATGGAAACAAGTTAATGTAAGCAATTACTTAACTTTCAGGACGATTAATTAGGGTCAAAATGTCAGGAAACAAGGAAGATCTAACAGCGTGAATCGATAACAACGAAGAAAATATTTCTACAGAAAAAACAAACATCCGCATCCGAAAAGGATATTTGCTCAATTCACGCCATAGTCCTGAGAAACCCTCCGCGCGCGCAGCCAGTTCAAATGTATTGCGATTGGCTGGGCAGAACACGTGAATTAAAAACTTTAAATATATTCGCCATTAACAGCGTATTACGCGATGAAACTGGTGGGAAATTGTAGACCCAACCACACCTTCCATAAATGTCCTTACGCGAGCATAAATCGTTTCATGTTAAATGACTATAGAAGTTTGACGACGAGCATGAATTGGAAAATATTTGCTCCATCGATGAAAGAAGAGTATGGGAAATGACTCAATTAATTCATAAGTATATGATGAGAGAGAGAGAGAGAGAGAGAGAGAGAGAGAGAGAGAGAGAGAGAGAGAGAGAGAGAGAGAGAGAGAGAGGGGGGGGGGCAACCAGTGTTCCTTTAACAAACAATCACTTTTAAATAATGGTTTGTTTGTGTTGTAATACTGTGCAAAGTGACCTGTGAAAATGTTCTTGAAAAGCATTTCCATTCGACTAATGACAATTTTTGTGAGAGTAGAAGGCCCATCAAACATTGACCCAAAGGTTTTCTACTGAAGCAACAGTTTGCAGAAAGCACTATGTATTTTGTCTTTATAAATAACAAAATGTCACATAGATTTGTAACAGTTATTTACTCCGAAATTCATTGCATCAGGTTGATCTCTGTGTAATCACGGTAACAGAATGCATGGCAGTGGACATAAACTTTCTACTATACAAAATGCTATTAACTTTCAAATCAACGCATAAAGCAGGCATCAATAAACGTATTTCAATGAACTTTGTACATGTCATCAATAAATGTATTTGATTGAACCTCATAGCATGATAATTTGTAGACGGGTAATTGTGGTAAATATTGTTTGTACTTTGTTGGGAATTGAAATAAAAAGTGTTCTGTTTAACTGTTATGTAGAAATAGACATACTTCCAAAACTAGATATTTAAAGATTAAAAGGTGACAGTGACTGTTATAGAATATATATTGGGTATGCACCGACTGATACTTTATTATAATTGACGATTGTAGGGAATCTCGGTGAAAGAAAACAAGAAACGACGCATATAACCAGGCTAGCTTTTGGTGGTAGAAATATCTGCATTGATAATCGGGCAAAAGTACTCCTCTGATAACACATTTCAGAGAGAACATGAGATTTAATTGTATTTTACAGCGTCACCATCGACTGCAGCATCAGTTACATGAAACCTGACAGAAGTTGTACGACTCCTCTTGAATCCTGCTTAAATACAATAAATGAGCTGTGTAAGTGAATATAATAATATACCTAACGTATGCGCGCACAAGATTGTATTTCGTTCCATTTTACTTGCTTACTAACACATTCCCTCAAACGTTTACAACATTCCTTTAGATTCCGCTTACATACTTCTAGCAATAGTTTATTAGTTTGACTATTTATAAATTTCATTTGGCATTTTTTAATACGTGCCAAACATTTTCTATTTTCTTCTGCCTCGTTTTATCCGTAAACCCAATAAGATTTATAAAATTGCCTTCGTTTTCTTTTACATTCACCATCAGACCAAGGTGGACTCGAAATCGAATGTCTATGCATTAGACATTTAAATTTTCGACTTAGACCATTTATTACCGAACTAATTATCTCAGAGAATTACGCAATCGATTCTTTCATTGTTTAATAATTATGATTAAAAAATATTATAAGTTTTCAGTATTTCATCGAAAATATTGGCTCTGATCGGTGGGATCTTAATTTATCAATAAATTCATATACTATATCAGGCTTCCTAGTATAATTCAAATCAAAAGTACTAGAACGCGGCTCAGGATTAGTGTTATTCAGAAAGGAACGATTTATTTTCATACAAAAAATGTATAACACAATGATCAGAAGAAGAATATGATTATTTTAGCTTTATACTTATAGTGTCGTATGCGGGGACTAACTGATCACTTGAAGAAAAAAAAAGAAAATAAAAACAGTCTGATCCAGGAACATCCTTCATGATTTTAATTTTTATTATCTTAGCCAAACACCCCTCTAACATAATCTGAATAATCCTTGATGTTCAATATAATTTGACTACGATAATAACCTCTTATTTGACTTTTGTGTGCTCAAAACGGAAAACTTACTCGACTTTTGATTTAGTTTATTTGCAAATATATATTCAGTGTTCAGTCAAAGTGTGTTTACCGATCTTGGATTGATCAGCGTTAGACATCTTAATTAATGGCCCACCACCAGTGAAACAAAACCATTGACTGCCTGACGCTGTGACAACTAACTGCAAGTGTCCTATATATTAACAACATATTTAAGGTCCAACGGATTTTCATTATTGTTACAGCAGGGAAATACATGGCAAATATTTAAATTAAATACAAAACTAATTATTGTTCATCAACTGAGCATGCTTGCTTGGGACTTTTCACGTAGATTGCTTGTATGCTATCTTGTTTGCAATTCTTTCATTTTTTGCCTATACTGAATGGCTTACTCTAAGTATATAAATTTAGTTTATGTACACAAATAAAGTAACTTTCTCTATTGGCTCTTTGTTAGGCACATCCGTTTTTGTTTGATTTTTTTAACAAATGATTCTTTTGGGTATAATATTGTACCGAATGGCTTACACCATCAATAATGTATATGGCAAGCGATGGAACATGCAATGCGTTTTTTATATTCATCTCACACGACCGAATATCTTTATTTACTTTCCTCTGATCGATATGATGTAAACTTATTGTTTCCGAAAATTTTGCTCTTGATTAAACCGATAAGTACCGGTATTTTAGAAGCGTAATTCAGAAGTTATGACCATGAGTCATCCTTTTGCATTTTTAATTATACTGTGTGATTTAAAAATGCCAATTAACAAAGATATTGTTCAATATTTATCTGCCATTATTTCATTTTGGTATGAATTAATTTTGTATATGTATATGCTATTACAATGTTAATATGCCAACGTGCATTAATGTTTTTTTTCTACTTCTTGTTCATATTGCTCGTTCTTAAGTTCATTATAATTTATATTCCAGCAAGATTAACAAATTTACTAACTTCTCTCTTAAAAGAAACTCACGTACTTTTTGCAAACGGTTTGTTAATGCGTTTTTTAATTACTATGAAATCACAATTTTATTGGTTGTACTTAATGAAACAACAAACAGCTTCCAATTTAATACAAAATACTGAATTACTTATGATCCACTATTTTCATGGAATATAAGCCATAAGAACATTTTTGATTGAAGAAAAGAAGACTGCAAAATACAAAGTTTTAACAGAAAAGCATGTGCATGCTAGAGGATAAGTCAGTTAAAATTACAAAAATTAATTATTGAACACGATTAAAATCTAGACCAATGACGTGGAAAAAGCAAACTCTTTTATATCATTAAAACTGTACAATGAATTGCACTTAGCGGTATTGTGAGAGATTTAATTCACAGTTCTTAAAGCCCTGGTAAAGGTATGGTCAAGGCCCTGCGTCCGTCGTGTGTCATACCCCAGTCAACATTTGCTTCGATTATATTTTATTAGATTTTTTAAAACTAGGAACATAGATCTTTTTTATCAGTACAACTCAAGAAACTGTATTTCTCAAGGATTTTTTTTATCACGCTTCTTAAATAGGCTTATCACATAGTTTGGTACACTTTGCATACAGTGTTATTTTTCAAGCGCGTTTGCATACTACTGTCTGCTAATTTGATTGGTCCATGCCATCCTTCCGAAGTACTATAATTCCTGATTGGCTGTGGCCTTGGAAATGTTCTGGACTAACTTTATTATGCTATTGCTATTAAAAGTATGGCGGCTGTCTTTCCACTTGGTAGATGAATGAACATCGGGGAAAAATCGGGCTACTGTCACAAAAATGCACAATAGCGGTTAAGTAAATTGATTTATGACCCATTTATACTATCCAGAATATATTCATTCATTCATTCATTCATTCATTCATTCATTCATTCATTCATTCATCTCCGTGCCTCATGTAGCATGCTACCGGTCTGAAGCCCGTATGTTGATGGTTTCCCATGTCAGGTTGCGCCCCTGCATCCCCTTCTCAACTATCATTAGTTATATTTTCATGGACTGACAGCTTCTACGCTTTCCGTCTGGTGTCAGGAGAAAGACTATTATCGGTAGTGCGTCATTCGACGCTCATGGACTGATAGCTTCTACGCTTTCCATCTGGTGTCAGGAGAAAGACCATTATCGGTAGTGCGTCATTCGACGCTTATGGACTGACAGCTTCTATGCTTTCCGTCTGGTGTCAGGAGAAAGGCTATTATCGGTAGTGCGTCATTCGACGCTCATGCTCAAACCACATATCCTTTTTCACTGTCTGAACAACAAGTTTTGCATTTGTCTTCCAATTCAGTTCACTATTTGGCCAGAACATTAAAAGGATACTTAGCAAATCCTTGTTTTGGAATTTTCTCTCTTCTTTGGAAATATTCTTTACATTAAGTTCCATCATTCTGAGTCATACACCAGCACAGTGAGGATTTTGCTTTTGAAGATCCTTAGCTTTTTACGACAAACAAAAATTAGAACATGAGTAAAGCTTTGTATAGTTAACTAAAATGTGAGTGAAAACCGAGAATATGCATTACACTGTTCAAAACGAACGTGCCGAGTCTATGATGAGAAACGTACGGAGCCTATTGCAATGCAGATTTAAACTTAACATCACTGCGACGACGCGGTACGGATCTTGATTTGCACCCACACCATAAGCATATTTTAAACTGCATAGTGGTAAATGAACACACCTTTCTTATGAGCAGACTTCTACAGATTCTCTAAACTAATAAAATGTTATCTAACCACAACATTGGTCTCAAATCAAATATTGCAAACACCCATTCACAAAATACTAAATCTGGGAATATTAATTCTATGAGAGCCATAAAAATAAAAATTATCACCTGCATGAATTTTACCACCACATGTAGATTTAGCGCAATTCTGAATCCAGTAATCATTCCTTCAAACTAATAATCAAATCCTGGAAGCTACTTCTCCTGTACTTATTCAATACTGCATCTGTGACAAACGCTTATGCTGCAAATGTTGTAAACAGTCTTATGAAAATTTTTTAATATGTACATGAACCAATGCATTCTGGAAACCGAATTCTGATCGAATTTTGTCCTACCTCATAAACAAGCTCATATCAACGGCCGTTGTTAATAATATTTTGATACGTGAGTAAGGCCGTTGTTTGTTTTGTTTTGTTTTAAAAATCCTGACGCATAAGTTCGTTGTTACATATATATTGTTACAAATCTCGGCTCGTTTCAAGTAGCAAAGAAAAGAATGAAACCAACAAGCTTTGTAAATTTTAATAAAATAATTTATTTCCCTAGAAAACACAAACAAATATGAAAAAGGACTTACAGTTAGTGAATATAATTCAAACAATAATCCTGGAATCTAAAATATAAGTCATGTCACTAAAATGTTTTAAGTGAATCCAAGTTCGAATCCCAGCGAAGTTCAAAGATGGCGGACGATGACGTCAGATGAATGAAGTATTGATTTGTCAAAAGTACCACGTTAAATTTCTGAATAAAAAAAATAATCCGGCTTTAGAATTACAAATAATTTTCACTGAGTGTATTCGTCCAAAACTTTGATGAAGAAGCACTTTTTTTTCCAGAGAATATATTTATTTTAAAATAACAAACAACTCAAAATACGTTAACAACAGAAAATGCATCTAAACTCCTGAAGGAAATTTTTTCGACTAACTCACTTAAACGTTAGACTTAAACACAATTTTAGGTCACGTGGTTCACTTACTACACGCCATTTGTCACGTATCCCAATGAAGAACCAATAAAATAAAGTCGTTTACACATGGAAAATACGTGGGCCAACATGACTTCGGAAAACCAATCGTTATCAATCGATGTTTACCTGAGCCGTTTTAAGATGTTTGGGGGCCCTAAGCACAAACTCTAACCTTAAAAGTAACCAGAATTGCGCTTCAATCTCTTAGTCTCAGATATCGAGTATTGTATTGCATTTCCATGTGCATGTGTGTCATCTTGTTAAATTTATTAATATAGTACTAAACTGCTAACACAACCGACACCAAAATTTCATTTTTGGGCAGCCACGGGGCCTCCTGCTGAGCGGGGCTCTCGGAACGTGCCTCGCATGCCTATGACTTAAAACAGCACTGATGTTTACAAACTCCATGAACCAGTTTGAGCTATAAATAATGCTGATGTAACACTTTATGCGTTTTATAAAACATAATTTGCTGAAAAAATATCGAATCCCGTGAAAATATTCATTACAATAAAATGTAATGAAACAAAAATAGAATAAAAAATGAATTTATATCTAACACACAGGCAATTTAATTACATCTACGTAACAATTTATATATCTTGACGCATGAGTAAGAGGGTTTTATATTTAGACGCATGAGTAAGGCGGTTATTTTTATATCTTGATGCATGAGTAAGAGGGTTTTATATTTAGACGCATGAGTAAGGCGGTTATTTTTATATCTTGACGCATGAGTAAGAGGGTTTTATATTTAGACGCATGAGTAAGGCGGTTATTTTTATATCTTGACGCATGAGTAATGCTTTTTTATATACCATGAAGTTTTTTAATATCTTGTTCCAAGAGTAAGGCCGCTGTTTTAAATATCTTGGAGTAGGTGTGAGGCCGTTGCTTTTTTTATATGTTGACGCACATGGAAAGCTATTGATTTATATATTTTAATGCATGATTTAGGCCCTTGAGTTTTATATCTTGACGAATAATTAAGACCCTCCTTAATACATCTTGTCGCATGAGGCAGGCCGTTGTTTTATTGAATCTTGACGCGTGAGAAAGAACATGCGCATTAACAAGTTCCTAGTTTTTCATACATCATAGCGCATGATTTAGGCCGTTATTTTTTTTTTAAATCTTGACCCATGAGTAAGGTCGTTGTATTTAAACTTAAAAATCTTTGCATCGCTTTAATAAGTGGCCAAAACACAAGTATGAATTTGTTTTAAATTCATCCTATCAATACACTACGTGTAGTATTAAGATCAAAATTAGAACATATATTATGCTAGTCAGCTATTAAGTTTGTTTCTCAACTTCATTTCCACGCTTGTTTCGTAGCAGGAATTTATGAACTAAAACTTCTTTTCTATTGACGGGTATTTACTTTAAAGTAAACTAATTGTTAGCCTTTGGAAATGGCATATATACATATTAATTATCAGGACCCGCAAAGAGCCTATATGCCTAAATCAATTATCAGTACCCGTAGATAACCTATATGCCTAAATCAATTATCAGTACCCGGAAACAACCTATATGCCTAAATCAATTATCAGTACCCGGAAACAACCTATATGCCTAAATCAATTATCAATACCCGGAGATGGCATATGCTTGCTCAGACTCTGTTAACTTGCTTATTTGTTCCAGGACTTTTATCTATCAGAATGTAGAAGGAATGAAATAAATGGGAGATCTTTTGGCTGATAATGTGAAAATATCACAGATGGGGTTGCAATGTTTTGCATCTAGATACAACAGTAACTCCTAAACAACAAATCGGCGTTTGAAATGTCTATTTAGCAGTTCTACCAGTAAACGATTCTTTGCTGACACACGAAGATTTGCTTATATATCTATAAAACTGTACCTGCTACTTCCCCGATTCGATTTTTAGTTTTCAAAGTAAGATTTGAGATCTACATTTTCGAGGTAATATAGGTCCATAAGCAGAACATACCCACAATTTTGTACACATCAAAACATCACAAAGTGAAAGAGACGATTGAATGAAAAGACGAGCGCATAAGCAATCCTCTCAGGAAACTCTTTTTCATTGAAGGAGAAAAAGATTATGCGTTGGCTGTTACATATCCTGCAAAGTAATAAAATTCTTGGGGACAAAGTTCAGCAAAGTCCGAAATTCATTGCCAAAAGAGTTATATAATCCAAGTAAGTCTCTCTCTACCAATGAAATGAGTTGGGAGTCACGGGAATCAAGACAAATATTACATCACATACGCTATTGCATCGCAGAAAATCTGTCAGCTGAGATGATTTCTTACAGATTTCAATAAACAATTTTGTGCAACAGCTTTATTAGGCCGTCATTTCTAACCCGGAAAATCAAACTGAGCATGTCTGCCATCAGGGACGTTGTTATATACAACTTTAAGAGGTCAATGTTTTGAACTTGAGGAAAAGATCCACCAATCAATAATTTCTGCCTATTTCGTAAGTAAATTAAAGAAACGATAAAGGCCTATTTATTACATTTATTTCTGACAATGTAATTAAAGTTCTCTTTACTTGACGTTTACTTTTCATTAGCCAGTCGACAAAAAAGTTGTAAATTAAAAATATGTTCTGTTTTTGATCGAAGTTTCACATTTTAATTTGATTTATGTTGCGAGTTTCCCTTTAACGTGTCAATTATTTGAACCAGCTATCCATTGGTCTTGTAATGGCCCCAAATGATGCCCATGGGAAATCAGAGAACCAAAATTGAAAGGCACTTACGTCCCCTTACTGATGAAATAACAATTTATCTCATTTGAAAAACTATATTTTTCTGACCGATTTCTCATATACGGGAAACATATTGCAACTGTTTTAATACTCTACGGCATTTGAATGTCACCTGTGGTCGTACTAGACACTATGATCCAAAATGTCAATTTATCGGATCCATTTGCTACCAAGCTTATTGTAAACAAGATTTCAGGACAAACGGCAAAAACTTACAGGAACTTCCCCCTCCCCCTCTCCCTCCCTCTCCACACACCACCCACCCCACCCCATATCACCCCACCCCACCCCACCCACCCCAACCCAAAAATATGAAACATTATTCTAAAGGCCAAGACAATATTTCAGATCCATACACTTATATTAATGCTCTCTTTCTATCCTGTCACTGTTATTGAGTTATGATTGTTTTAAAGTGAACACAAGGTGGTTATTATTAATTAGATTAAAGACTGAATACACATTTTAAAAGTTATCATCATTCAAATGTTTCCAAGGTCATTAAAAATACAAGGTTGCGTACACGGGCATTAGAAACTTTATATTTGTCCTTAAAACCATTAAATAAATTTAATATAGAAATTGGATTAATAACTGGTAGATATAAATATTGTACAAATGTCGGCTCTGTGTGCAAAACAGAAACTATTGCTTAATCTTGTATATAAATTAATTGTCAAATGTAGTTTGTATTAAAGAATAGAAGCTAAAGTTTCAAAATATGAATTCAAATTGTCGAATTTATTGTGTTCGTACGTTCGAAACTTGAGTAGTTCCATACCTTTGTTCTTGGCGTGGTCGATCATTTGAAGTGGGTAGTTTTCCTTGCTTTGAATGATAATATTTTCAGCAAGGTGCCCATATGCTACAGTTACCACTTGACCGGTTTGATTTAATATTATGTCCAATTTATACATTCAGCGTGAGAATTATACTCATAATTGGAATTACTAATTGAAGGCAAAATTATCTCCTATGCCCAACAAAGTTCCATCATTGAACACATGCATAGATACACCCGTGTGTTAAATATCGAAAAGACGAGAATTCGGGACTTAAATGATTTTAATAAATAAAAATATAAGTGAGATAGAACATGCTTTTCATTCCCGCGTAGTGATTTTACGTAAACACAGTGTGTGTCACAACACTATCAATTTCAGATAATATAGAGCAGACTTGTTTGTCTAAATGCCAAAAGGCAACACAATGTATCATGGTGAAATTAATTCTATTATTATATTGACTGTAATACATTATGACATGGCAGCGTGAAGTAAATGAAAAAAAAAAAAAATTTGGTACAAGTGTACTTGAGCAGTGTGGTGGGAGATATAAGCGGCTTTATAAAGAATTGTATAATAATTATAAAGCATTTAAATTCAATAATAAATTTAATTAACATTTCTAATAATAATAATATTCAGTTTTTGGATTTTTAAAGCGCCAAACTTAATATAGGTTATGTAAAAATATAAATTATGATTTTCGATTGGATTTAGTATATGTGGCCGGAGTCCTTTTCTATTTAGATGTTCATGCTTTGCCTCTCTGACAGATATCTGCCAGTACAGTTTTGCATTCATTTATAGACGACTATTCACGTCACATGACCTTAGGTAGCCAATCATTGTTTGTCCTTCTCAGGGCTAGCCATGGCGGTAACCAAGTCAACTATTCAAACTGCAGGGAAAAATTCATCTGAACATAAAATTTTCATAGAAAAGTTGTCCTCTCTGTGTCCGTAGTGTGGGTTTTTACTTTTAACCTTATTTGTATATTCATACCTGCATTTGTTTTGAAATGAACGAAACTGACAAGTGAATTTCAATGCTAATTGAGCGAGAGTACAACGTACTGGTGATGGAATGAGTCGTAATACGGTTAGAAATAGTCCCTCTCAAGTGCCTACCTTTCTGCACATTAAAGTAAAATAACAAGTTCCACATGACTAAAAACTTACAATAATAAACAGTAACATTAGTTCTAACTTATTGTTCAACAAAGGTCTGACAAGTGAAATGTGATTCTTTAGCCGGCACATTGATTCCATCCTTTCCCTGCGTCTCCGCTGTTCCAGTAACAAAACTCACCGGGTGGTTGAAGTTACAAATTTATGAACTAACATCATATTTCTGGCTTTGAATTCCAAAAACATGAAATGTAAGATAATTCATTTCCTAAATTATTCATGTGAAATTCCAACACGACACGCGTATGGTCCAACATGGAAACGATTGGGTCACAATGACTGTCAACACGTGAACTTCTTTCCACCTAATGTTGATGTCCCAGGTTTGGTAGCACTGTTTTGTCTTTTAGATGAATTCATTGACATATTCATTAATACTCGTGACGAAAGTGTGAAATACGATGGCCAGAACAAGGTTTTATACTCACATTTAGTATAAAACTGAGTAAACAATGGTGGGTGGGTGGGTGGCATAGTTCAGGGACGACACATATGGTAGACATTTTCAGTGACAGATAAAAATGACATGATCAAATATGCCATAGTCTCGTAGGTCAAACATCATCTCACACCTGAACGATTAACATCAGATAATCTTCTAAACATTATTGGACAATGTTTATGCATGCAAAACTCCATTCACAATACCATTAAGGTATTACAACATACTGAACTGCATCATGCTTTTAGGACGTTGTTTCATGTTTTTATTGAATGGAGTTTGGAATTACAATATATATATATATATATATATATATATATATATATATATATATATATATATATATATATATATATATATATATATATATATATATATATATATATATATGGTAGCAATTTTGTTTATTAATTCCTTTCTGAAATAAATAATTTCATTTCGTCTCAAACGAATATTTTAAATACCACAACTTTTGTCACAAAAACATGTAAATTTAATGATTCTTTTTAAAAATGTGGGTGTGAAGGCGTATTTACTAAAATTAGGTCAGATTTGCATTATTGTGTTGATATTTTTGGAAGTAATCCTAAGTCGAAAGGACTAGATTAAGTAACAAGCATATGCGAGTGAAAAATAAATAGAATATTATTTCTTGATGTCAGCTGTCCTCTTGATTAGGTTTGTGATATTAGATACGGGTATGTATGCTTCTTTCTTATTTCCTGAAGCAAAAGAGTATTTTCGTTATGAATATCTCAACTTCATAAAGAGTGGTTGTAAATGGAACAGTGTGTCGGAAAACTCTGGACTGATGATTTGAAGAGAAAGGTTGACATCAAGGGATAATGATTAAATGGCACGCACGAATTAAAAATTACACTTAATCCGTTTTATGACCAGTATCCAATTATGTCAAGCAAGATAAGTATTGTCCCCCAATCCTCTTCAATATGATGTTCTCTGTTATGGATACCAGTCACACTAGTAACTTCCGTGACTATGACACTGTGATCGATATCAGATACCCGGCTGATGTCAAGTTGGTTAGTCTGAGGAGACTATGATCGAAAACGATGTTTCAGGTTGTGTATATGATCTGTTTCTTGAAAACTGTTCCTGGAGTTCCAAACCCGAGTCTGATATGTAACAGAGTATGGAGAATTTCTCTTCAGCTGGTGGCAATTTCTGTCTCACAATTTGCATCAAGAAGATAGAAGTAATGCACCTGACTGGACCATGAAAACCTTAGATATAGCTTACAATCACAGCCCTCAATTCTATGTCTCGCAAATACGGTGTCACGTGCATTCCACATCGATGATGAAATAAACTCCGAAGTTACTAAAGCATGTGTGGCCCTTTACACACTATGTGGGAATGTGAAAGAGTGTAAATGCATCAGTATAAAAATAACACTTGAGGTATACAAAATCATTGTGTATGAGGGATACAAAGTCATGGTGTAGCCGACACTGCTAGATGCATGTGAAATCTTTATGGTGTACAACACAATTCCACGAAGATGAACCATTGTCGCATGGACTGCTTGAGGAAATTTACGAGGATAAGATAACAATATAAGTTCACATATGGTATGAGCAGGTCACGCCGTCAGGATATCAGACGAATGACTAACAGAGAAGATCTACATCGAGGAACAGGGCCGACCTTAGTCCGATTGGAACGATTTGGCGTAATCGGGCCCCGCGCGTATAGAAGACCTGCGTGTTAGTTATTTTAAAACTATGCATATAGTTGTCGATAAGTATTATAACTTAATTTTAAAAAGATGGAAGAAAATTATAAGTTCAATATCAAATAAATCCAGTTTAAAAGTTTATTTCCATCTGTCGTGATCACTCACAGAGGCCCCTGCGCGTTAATCTATGGAGCCCCGCCAATATGATCCAAATTTGGCCCCGCGTTTGCTAAGGCCGTTTCTGGCGAAGATAGGGAGGTTATGCGATCTCACGGAGGTCAAAATAAACGTTCATTTAAAGGACTCACTCATATTATCCTTCAGTCACTTCGACATTAACCACGAGTCCTTGAAAGAACGTGCGCAGGATCATCCAAACTGGCGCCTCTCATTTGTGCTGGATCCACAGACAATCAGCTATAGAGAACTGCACAAGCGCTAAAGTTTTAAACATACGCTTTTGTAGACCAAGTGTCATCTGAGATTTGTTGATAAGGAGATTCCGACCTTAATCAGAGTAGTTTGTGCTCTGGGATTTTAAAGAGATTAAATTTTAATTATTATAAATCAGAAGATAATTATAATACTTATCGATAACAGGCAACTAGAAATTAATGCAATTTAGTGTAACATCTCTATCCTCGTTTAAAACCGACTACCATATGACGATTGGTTTGTGTGACTTCAATGGTTTCAATAGGGCGTTCATTCTGGCGTCGCACCTCAACATCACAGTCCCAATGTTTAATAAAGGATGGGGAAAGGACAGAGAAACATCGCACTAGCACATTTCATGATCGATTTATTTTTATTTTTTAAACTTTCATTTGTATGTAGCAGAGTTTCTGGTACACTGATGCATGTGTGATCTTGAAAACATTATGTGTGTAGTCACCTTTTTTCCTTAAGTTAGCACCCATATCGCCATCCTTCAATTTTCTCGGAAGACTTTGGAGCTGCTCTCTGAAGTAGTCAGTCCGTAAGATGATTATCAGTGTCTGTTGTGGATGAAGACACCACTCTGGAATGCACGTTATTACCCATAAAAAGTAAATCATTGTTGCAGCAACCTACAATTCTTGCTAAAGTAGCTACGCTAGGGTTTTGGACCGTATACCAGCGAATCAGACGAAACATAGCATTTAACGAAATAATGCTGGTTCATTCTTAGATAGGAAACACAGTAACAACTCTGATACATTTTCGCTTGCGTCCTCTTTTAGAACATTTCTAAAGTAACAAACTTATTCCTGCTTGTATCTATGAAATAAAACACCTTGCGTAAAGTGTCCTGCCATAATATAGAATGTTAACCCCATGATAGTAGGAAACATAACTTTGTTCGATACCGATCAACAGATATCTAAAATATGATACATTATATTTGATATTTGACTTAGTTTCAGCTAAAATGTTTTCAATATGATACTTTACTAGCATGTAGTGCAATATTATTTAAAACTGTTTCACCTGTAAAGCATAGATGAGACATAGGTGATGTTTTTATTCTTCTCACAGGTCTCAAACTTAGTGACTTCGACATTTTATCCATGTCTTTTTTTCTCATAGTCATAAAACTGTAGGGATATGTTTATCAATAAAAGAAGGTCACATTGACCCACATTAACGTAACTTAAAATTGCACATCACCAGTAATTAATCATTTATAGTTACAAAGCTCGATTTAAATTTAGTAACATAGATGCCTAGATAAACAACCCTTAAAAAGTGCGACATGGACATTCTATTCTGACTAGCTTTTGTTTTTAAAATAGGAGTGCTTGAAGTTATAATAATATGTTACCGCTTGTTAGTTTGTTACAGTTTGGAAAATGGAGTTTTTGTTTCTCTCTTCCTTTCATCTTTTGTAATTATATTGTACCCAAATGAATTATTTCTCCTTAATATAAAATGCGTTTTCATCTTGTTATTCATACCTCTTTATTCTTCCGATTGGCATTGTTCTTTTTTTTTTCGGTGGAAGCAAATTTTATCAGCTTAATGTGTATCATTTTCCACTGTCCTTTTTCATTGAAATTACGATTTGTTTTTCTATTTCCCCAGAGCAAGAGAACTATGACACTATTTATTTAGTATGAATACAGTATTGTTTCTTTAAAACCCGTTTAAGCTTATTCATTTCAAGTTTGTCACTATGCTTTGTAATATTCATATAATTAAAAATTACAGTATCTCTTCTCGTAATCATCATCATCATCGTCGTCGTCATCATCATCATCATCAGCAGCAGCAACAACAACGACAACAACAAAAGCAGCACTATTTACTACTTCTGTCCGTATTTCGTGTAATAGAGAGAAACTGGTTACGGTTTCACTAAAACAGTAAAATATCTCATCAAATCGAGATTTTACATGATCACGTGTACAATAATTTAGACACTATCAATACTTTTCTCTAAAGAAAAGATAGTTAAAAAGAGGAACCTTACTAAATATGCGAAAGCGTTGAGAAATTCCTATTAAGTAAATAGAGTCTCGAAATTTCATTAGAGCTAAAGATAGATGTTTTTAAGGAAAATGCAAGATTATTGTACTTTAACTACCTAATATCTGCTAAATGTTCTGTGAAAAGAGATCCATGTTACCAACCGAACACAAAAATAAATATTCCAAAAATCTAAATAAATTAAAAACAACAGATGCCTAGAGAAAACTGGACCTGTTTCAGCAGATTAATGCAAACAGGTTGTATAGGAATGAATACGATACATATCGTAGGTTGAATCAGACAAACTTATAATTAAACCGCCGTAAATGGATATAAAAACTTGTATTGCACTTTTTCATGTTGCCTAATTGTTATGTATATCCATATTTTTTAACTTTTAGTTCATAACAGTAAATTGAAGTTACTATCTATAAAGAAGATATTATAAAGCTAACTCTTTTTTTACACTGGTAAAGACTATTTTAAGATATTAAGAGTACATTTAGATTGCATGGGATCTATAAATAGATGTTAAGTTTCGAGCAAGATAAGGAAATCCGCTGCTACGTTAAATCAGAAAGAGCCTAATTCTTAAAACCTACAACCAGTCAACAACAAACAATACTGTACATGTATTTATAACAACCAAAGAATATAAATGGGCAAAACGTATTGTGCTAAGCGAGCACTAAACAGGAAATGCAGCCAGCTTTTAGTGCGATTTTGACTTAAATGAGATGGAAAATGCATGTTTACAATCTGCAATAGGCAGCGACACTTGGTGCAGTTAATTCATGTTAGCTAGTTTTCAAAATATCGATGCTAATGAAACGTAATGCTTCGTCTCGACACGGCAGATACGACCGCTACTATTAACCGGCACTACATAAATTATTCTTCATTTCTTCATTTAGTAAACAATATTACTGACAGCGTTCTGATCGTGACTTTGATTCGTCTAAACTATGTGTTAGATTAACTCACGAAAAAAATTAGGCTTCCAATAAAATGAAAATTTAAAATTTTGTAAGTCTTTACTTATTTTGAAAGTCCTAGGCAATATCAATTTATGTTTTTTTATATAATTAGAAACGAAATAACAATTTATTGGATTTTTATAGTTAGAAACGATATAAGTACCAAACATGTCTTATATCGTTCATATTCAAACATAGCTTCATTGGACTAATCGTTATTTATCCAAAGGTAGATGAGAATGACATCCCACTGCGAAATGACATCTCTCTCTGTCTCTCTGTCTCTGTCTGTCTGTCTGTCTGTCTGTCTGTCTGTCTGTCTGTCTGTCTCTCTTCACTACTGGCAAGTAGTAAAAAAACATTGCTAAAAGGAACGTTGATTTGTTGATTTATTAATGAAGTACTCTGTGATCAATATATATTTAAATCAATTTTGTTTTATTTCTATAGAGCTATAATAGACTATTGGGACATTTTTAATCTGCGAAAGTGAGGTTGTATAAAACTGGAAAGCACTTGCCATTGATGACGGTAATTGACGTACACCTTTGATATGCGGTATGTATGCGAAAATAAGTCGGATTAAATTGCAAACACCATAGACCCAAATATATAGTGGCATAATACATAGGTAATCATAGTCTCTTTCGTTTGTTCTAATGATTGTTCCTAACAAATTGCATGGACACATAACTTCTGTCGTGTTATTCAAGGACAGATATTGATCTAGACAGTAGGCACATGAATTCGTCTTATAAGCGAGTAAACGCGGTACCATATGCACGATTTCCTCCTTTATATCAGGCTAATGGAGATGTTCTATAATAGATACTAAGAAACTCATAATGCAATTTTCCCCATACGTTTCAAGATGCGTATTGGAAACGTCTATATTCTAACAGGCCAATATGTCAAGAATGTTTAGAAAGGATATTGGCTTGATTACACTACAAAAATCTCGAACTAATGGGCCGTCAACAGGACGAGGAAAATATTGACGACTCAACACTTTGACCGCTGACTGGAACAGTTCTACATATTTACCTATTTGGTTTTTATATGTTCGGATCAATGCATATTTTTATGGCATTGTAATCGCTATGAATTACAAACCTTCCCATGAATACTCGCTAATAAGTCGATTCAAACTCTAAACCTAACAGATACTGATCTGCCGCAGCATAATGCGAATGTAGATCAGGGTCTATGTTGATTGTTCTACTGATAACTCTTAAAATACTGAACAGATATAGATCTGTCGGCACATCATGTGCCGGTAGATCTGGGTTTGTACAGTTTGCAGTTGGAATCGTCTTATAAGCATTTACAGACGGTAAGTTACAATATAAAAACTAAGCAGGTATAACATCCAAATCAATAACGTAATAAGAGAATTGAGTGGTTCCACAATGTTAATTTTTCTTTCGTTTTATTTATACCCTCTCTCACTCTCTCAATGGAATGATTAATGCGTCAGCCAGTCGGAGCAGTGCTTACGTGCTTACAATAAAGCATCGTATAATCTACATAAATGATTAATGTTATTTTGATAGTTGAAAGCATTAATGTAACTAGCAAAGAACACTTGGATATTTTGCACGTGCAATTTCCTCCAGAGTTGATGTTGAATGATAGGCACTTCGTGTCTTGTACGTGTGTTCAATTACTCTGCAATTCTTGAAACATACTAGCAAATGGCAATTAAATCTCCTCCATTATTGGGCAAACTTTAGGCAATGACCACTTAAAAACCTATAGAAAATCAACCTAGAGAAAAATTAAAATTCCGATATTAGTATTTCGTTAGCGTTGACAAGAATTATGAACATAAACCTTGCTATTTAAAACTTCAAATGCCATATGCATTTTTACATAGACATTATATACTATAATAACCTATCAGTTAACAAGTTTGATTATGCATCTAACTGTTATCAAACCTATTACAAATACATTATTACAAATGCACGAGTTGTTGGCTATTGATGCAACACACATGGTTTGTGTGGCTTCACTATTGACTAGTACCCTTATTTAAATGCAAGGAGTCAATTTTATATTCTTCAAAATTCTCTTTTAAACTCAGACTTTATTAGAACTTATTAGATGATCTCGTTGATATACGCTTTAATCATTGGTTGAAATATGTCATGTGATTTTCAATACTTCATGATATTACACCATAGTGACGTCATAATTATAGGTTACTGCGTTTGTATGGGAAAATATACTCAAGTTTTTCTGAGTAATACGAACTTGGGATTCAAATATTACTCCGAAAAAAAAAAACGAGTTCAAATGTTCCCATACATTTGCAGTAACAATTTTATTATGTATTCATTTCATTTTCTTCCCTAAGGCTCAATAATCAAGGAGTGCACGACCAAAGTTACTAAATGTATGATTTATTTCAAAATGAATACACAATCGTAGATTCATCAGTACACAGTTATAATATTAATGCGCTCACATCACCGACCAGCGACTTTTGAACTTCGTCGCGCGCTCGACAATAGTTTCAAAAAATCTGTTTAATCTACTTAGAATTGAAATTTAGAGTCAAATTCTGAATGAATGCGCATGGCAAAACTTTTCCAGTTGGTCTCGAATGGATGGATTTTGTTTTTTTTTGTTGATCCAAATCAATTCTGCTTGTTGCTTATGCTGACTGAATTAATTGGGTCAAGTCAGTGTAGTCAGGAGAATGTGATTTCAGTTGGAAATGTAATCGAAACTTAAGCACATTTTTGGTGTGTATCAGGTTTTCCATGACACGGGTGATGTCATTCGGATTTGCAGAACTAAGAAAGTACATTTTGAAGAAATTCGAGATGTATAAAGGTAATTATATTTATTACCATTCTTATTACTAGCTACAGGGACATATGTTTATGTCCTGTCATTTGCATGCTCGCTGTTGGAGGGACCCTAGCTATAACCTGTATCATGCAGTGTATGTCTTATATTGCATGCCTAACAATATAGCAACTTACTTAAACGGGGAAATTGCAAAACAACTATTGTGTGACAATGTGTTTAGCCAGCAGAAATAATACTTTTTCGTCGTCTTGGCTTATTCGCTCTGGTGTTCGTAGTTTTCAACCAAAATCTTCAGTTGAATTTTTTTTCTGGAATTTAGTGTTTTGACTAACTTTTAAAATGGTAGTCTGCGATAGATATGCGAGTTCCCTTAACCTCAGTATGCTTATCTATGCTATATTTTTAGACCATAGGGAGCAGAGGTCATTGTATGAACCATTATATTTACGAGAAGTTCAGAAGATTTCTCAGAAATCACTATTTAAATGTTCTTACTGATATTTTAAATTACTGCGTCTGTCACCTTTGTTGTTGATATTGCGAATATCAGGTTTGCTTGCTTCAAAGTTTCGAATGTGAGTTAGTGAACTCATCCACAGCGTTAACTTTATCACATATAATTTCAAATTGACGAACAGTTACTTTATTTCTTTCACAAATAAATATAATCAACCAAAAGCGTATACGATGCGAGTGTATATAGTTTGATTAAAATGTAGTTCCCAATTCACAATACGTTCTTCAAGGACACGTGTCGTGCAGTATAAAACATTCGGTATTGAAAAATACTGCACAATTCTGGCAATGCTAATTATCGGATAAAAAAATGAACAAATAATAAAATATTTTACTTTTGTCATCATTTTCGCATGTCAATATTTACTGTGCTGAAACAATTTCAGTCTGAACATTTTTGTACTGAATCATGCCACAAAAGAATTATTTACATTTGTTTTTTATGAACATGAAGTTTCGTAAATGAGTCAGCCTATCATTTCGACCTATGCTACGCATTGGTCAATACAAAATTAAAAGGTTTTTAAAAAGCAGAATGTTTACAGAACAATCTTTATATACTATTGCATGATCAAATCTAGGTATGGCATCACTTTCACATTTTTTTTAAAATACAAAATTGGTCAATTCTAGAACAAGTTAGAAAGGTACTGCTAGTTGAAAAATTTTATATGACCACTGCTTAAAGAGGTTTGTGATGCGAAATATATCACACAACCTTAGAAGAGCGCGGTTGCAGGTTTTCCGATCATACCCAGACCATTTTTATTGCTGCTTTAGCTTCAAAATAATATGTAGTTTATTACAAGTTAGTTTCTATAAGATAATTTCATTGTTGTCATCTAATGCATGGAATGGTTTTTTTGGTGTTTTTTTTTAAAAAAAAATTTTAAAGAAAGGAAAGATATGCGACAAATTACACTCATCGACGTCATATGTAGAATTTTGTAATAATTATTTGAATATACTGCATTTGAGTTGATGATTGATAAAAAAAAAATATTTTTTTTTAGAAGTTATTCTTTCGTTGAAAATCCTACTTGGAAAATAAAATTTGTAATAATTATTCTGTTTCGTTGATTTTAACAGCATCAAGGTATAAATATTAGATATTATCATCACCAAAACGGCGCACAAACAACATAATATATGAAATGCGAAAGTGGTCAATATTCCTCTGCCAGGAACGGAATATTTCCAAACCGCGTCGGTAATTCTGCGCATTGGGTAATTTTGCGAACAATACGTCATTTTCATTTCTGTAAACATTGGATCACGTGTGTTGTTTTTTGATTGAAAATCCAATTTGGATAAAAAAAGAACGATCGTTATTTGATTAAGGAAAATGATATTCATAAAGTGTACAAACATATCCCACATTTTTGTTCTAAATACATATGAAAATGTGATTTCTAAATGTGGACCCACTCCATGACTTTCTTGAACTTGTAACCATGATAAACCTATTTAATATTTCTCTTTTAGAAACATACAAACAAATATATTATTTAAAAGATAAAAATGTTTTTCTTAGAACAATACTGCATTTTAATCCAAGTTTCTAATTTTGCAAGAAGTTGTTTGTCTGCTATCCAAGTTGCCGCTGGAGCGATTCTCAAGAAATTCCCTTCTTATGTTCTGTTTCTAAATACTTTAGTAATTTTTTTCCTATAAACGAGCCGTTGTAAACACATTGCATCCTATTCATTGTAGTTCCTTTTCATCATTATAGTTTACATTGCAAAATGTTGAACTTTAATATTTTTAAAAGAATTGTTTTATTTGCTTAATATCTCTTGCCATTTAGTGGTATTATTACGTTGAATTTTGTGAAAACATCTACAAATTTGACCTTATTCCTCGGCTGCAATGCTGACAGAAATAAATAATTTGTTTAATTTTCATAGCCAGATGCATTAACATTTCGTCTTTTAAAAGCCATGCGCAGTATAGGCCGACATATCACTAGTTATGAAAACACAGAGGTAATATCCCGTGTGTCCAAAATAAAAATTATTTTGAACAGAATGTTCTGGTGACAACAGCTGCTTTTCAAATGGTAAGTATTGCAGTAATTTATTTTCGGTATGTATGTATGTATGTATGTATGTATGTATGTATGTATGTATGTATGTATGTATGTATGTATGTATGTATGTATGTATGTATGTATGTATGTATGTATGTATGTATGTATGTATGTATGTATGTATGTATGTATGTATGTATGTATGTATGTATGTATGTATGCATGCATGCATGCATGCATGCATGCATGCATGCATGTATGTATGTATGTATATATGTATGTATGTATGTATGTATGTAGAAACACTTACCTTATCTGCTACCACATTATATATATATATATATATATATATATATATATATATATATATATATATATATATATATATATATATATATATATATATATATATATATATATATGGCAGAGTATTTCAGAATTGGTTGATTGCTTAAAATACATATCTTCAAATAATATGTATTGCTCTCTCTCTCTCTCTCTCTCTCTCTCTCTCTCTCTCTCTCTCTCTCTCTCTCTCTCTCTCTCTCTCTTATTCTTTCCATTGAAATTCTACTAGGAAAATAGTGTCTCTATTATTTCTTTCTTACATTCTTCAGGTTTGTTGATTTTAAGTATAGATCAAAGCTACGTTATTATTACTATTTTGTCCTATGTTAATGACAGTTTTTATTTTCTTTGAATCAATATGAAACTTTCTCTGTTAATCTAGTAATTGGGCACGTCTCACATTTTTAGCACTGAAATAAATCCTTACTTCTTGAAATCACTTAAACGACGCTATCATGCTTCCTGGTAGTTCTTTGTTAAATTATGTTTTCCGTAATTTGAACTACGATGCACTAACAAAATCATTTAAGTTCAAGCCTAGAACGCCATATTTGTTTTAAATGAGTAACTGTTTTCTAAACGTTTGCGCAGTTTAATTAAATAATACACGAGCAGGGTAGTCGAAATTCCCTGGCGTAATTTGTTTTACTGTAACTGAGAAAATAAAATGTCATGTAATATAAAAATAGTTGTTACTTGGAGAAGAAATTTTATCTGGCAGGAAATTATAATTTGTCATTATTACAACTAGAAGGAGAGCATTGTCTCAGCAAGAGAGGGCCACAGTATTTAGTTCATTGTGACACGTTGATAAAGATGTGATGTACAAGTTATCGGATGTGATGTGTCCATGATTTTTAACGTAGCTTTAACAATTTTTCAGCCATTTCGCTACGATGTCTGCAGTGTGGCAGTTTATAGTGATGTCTATCACTGGGGCATCATGCCGCCGACATGTAGCATGTTATCGGAGTTATGTATTTGTCTTGCAACATGACCTTATTGCATCGGTTTAGTTTCGCTTAGTACCAACTGTTAAAGACATACAATACTATACAAACAACAAGAGGTTACTTGTTCGCGTACACTCGCTTGTAATTTTGATCCAACTGCAAACTGGGTAGATCCTGATCTTCTGTTGCATAAAGTGCCGGCAAATCGGCGTGTATGCATTTTATTACAAGTAATCCGTAGAACACAAATAACGTAGCCACTGATATGGCGGCGCTTTATGGTTGCAGCTGGACAAGACTTATAATCATATAATCTTACTCATGGATTCCATGTGCTGTAAATAGTAATTAATTTATTTATTGTTCATAATCTGCGTTAATATTTTCAAAAACGTGGAAAATAGAAAGCATCTTCAATGCTGAGTAGATTCTAATTATTTTTTTCTGTGTGTGTATCTATATAATGGGCTGGATGAAAATTAGCCTGTGTCGTAATTTAAAATTATCATAATTTCTTTAAGTGACTGTTTTCATGTAAATTGCTGTTTTACAACGAATTAATGGCCCCCATTTTCCTCCAGCCATTAAAATTTTCAACTGATTGAGCACAACATAAAATACGTGTTTGATACCGCATTTTAATTAGATGAAGCCCAATGACTACTGAGCGGTGCCTCAATTACGGGAATCTAAAATTAAATGATCAAGAACAAAAGATATATTCTGAAACACAAGAAGAAGAAAACAAGTACTCATTTATATGTAGAAATACTTGGAGGGTAATACCGATTTTGGTGTTTGTCAAACTTCCTCTCGAAGAAAACATTACATGCAGAACAGACTGTCACACCGAATCTATCTTGTACGGAATAATAACACTGACAATCCCACCTATATTTTTGTATTACCGTCAACACTTACCTGTATGTCCGTACCTTATGACTGGAGGTCAGCAAGAATTGCAGCCATCTCCGAAAGGAGAGACAGATTTAATACCAGTAATTTCCGCCCGTGTCATCGATCAGCCAATTCTGTAAAATCCATGAACATAATATTACCAGCAATAACAAGAAAAAAAGCATCTCGAAGAGCACCTGCTATGGACCAATGATCAACATAGGAAGACGAAGATAAGAGACGTGAATCATTACTCTTATTCGTGAGATCGCAGCTTCCACTGGGAGACAAAAATATATAATCACTTAAGACTTTATTAAGGTGTTCCACCACACATGAGCTTGTTGAGAAAGTTAGACAACGGTGGTATCAGATGATGTATCTACGACTGAATCATGTCCTGCATCACAATTATTTTGGCAACATTATACAATGAAAGGCAGCATGGGTAATTTTGGGGTTTGTTTGGAAGGGATGGTGGTGGTTGTGGTAAGCCATGATGGACCTTATTTTTTAAAACATCTGTGGGTGGAGGGGACAATTTCACCTTTAAAAATGTATCCTGTACTTTTCACACACATTCTTAAAGGAACCAACTTGGAAGTAGCCAGTTATATTGAATATATAGATGTTGATATTGTATGAAACATTACCTGGCAAAACCATATTGATACAACAGCAAACAATGTTTGCTTTTTATATTTAGATTTCAATTTTCTGCTCTTGGACTGTCAGATTTCTAATTAGGTCTGCATTACCCTATGCACTGGACCCTAAGTTTTTGTGTGGTGTGTCTTGCAAATACATTTATTGTAAGTCATACAAGGAACCATAAAGTTACTGACAGCTACAACAATTTAGTTATTGAAATATTTACTAACTTTGATTTCTCGCTGAGTTTTGTTAAGGACAGTTTTTCAATTAATTGTTTCTTCTTTCTTGCTTGTACTTTTATCTCTTGTTTGTAAATTTCGACCTATCATTCAAACACATATTAGTCAAGGCTTTCGTTTTGTCTTTGTGGTTAGAGTTAAGTTTTTCTGTGGATATATGATGTTTATTCCACTGACAAAGAACTTGTTGAACTCGAAAATGGGACCAGAGTGTTCATAATAAGTTATGTTTCATTGGTTTCAAGTTAAATCTTCGGTTTTGACTGTTTGTACACTGAAGACTTGAGATTACGACAAGTGACTGGAGCTTCTTTGCATACTGGCAGAATTTTCCTTTATGCTTTCGAATCAGATCCTCATGTATAACTTTAAAATAGCTGTACATTCCATGACAAAGAAGACTGAAACAGCCGTGTAACAATAAACCGAAAATACGACTAGAGACAACGAATGCTTTCTAGGCATGATAGTATATAGGTGGGTGTTACTCTGAACATATTTTTAGTTTTATAGATGTCAAATCGAAAGAAAAAAAAACGATTATCGTATACATTTATACAAACATGTTCACATGTCATATATATCCGAAACATACTGTTTGGTTTTTTTTAAACTAAGTTATGCAAAAAGCTTTTTTAAATTTATGCTATATCCCATCACATGTCGTTTCCAAACTAACGGCGTTATAAGCAATATGTTCTTGTAGAATAGTATGTTTGACATGTACTGGAATGTGCTGAATATTAAACAATGCACGTATTGCTTTCATGTTGCAAATGAATGCAAAAATTCGTTCGGGAGATTGCACGTTTTTGTATACGCAATTATCTATGTTTAATTTGATCATATTGGTTTCTAACGGTAATACGAAAATATCGGCCCAAAAGAGATTTTGGAAAACAATACATATACTTTAGTATCTACCAGTCTCTCTTGTATCGGTCCTCCGTCAGGCCTTGTGTAGTGACTGTCATTTTACAAGTCATGTGTTCAATATTAAAGAAGTGCTTTTAATTAAATATAAATCAAGAAAGAAAGTTTTCATATTTTTATGTAATTTAGCATTACGAATACAGTGAAATGGAATTTTAAAGAGTTATTTTAATTTGTGCATACGAATGATCTTATGAAGAAGTTGAAATTTAAAATCCCATTTACATTTTCAAAAAAAGTGGAATGAATCCAGTGTACGTTTGAAAGAAAAATCGAAGCATGCTGGATCAAACAAGGACAGATTCTACGAAAGATTCCCTGACTGAATATAACATATTTTGTAATGAAAAGTCTCAAAATGTTTTACAGAATACATGCAAATTAATTTATATCAGTTCATTCGTTTAAATAATTTTGTGTCCAATCTTAAGCAACGCTTTCAATTGATCCTATCAGATTGCAATTAATATTTAATTTTGCCATGTTCGAATAAAATTATTGTGTCATATTCTTACTATAAGCGTAGCGGGTTTTATTTCCAGTCATCCCAATTC
Source organism: Potamilus streckersoni (assembly GCA_016746295.1). Taxonomy (NCBI): domain Eukaryota; kingdom Metazoa; phylum Mollusca; class Bivalvia; order Unionida; family Unionidae; genus Potamilus; species Potamilus streckersoni. The sequence goes on along the minus strand of JAEAOA010000815.1, from coordinate 727,812 downwards.
AGATCGGCTTCCATGGTATATGCTATTATGATACTAGCTTTCGTTTCTTTCTGCAGAGAAAATTTTTCTTTTATCTAAAATTGTAAATAGATCCGGCTGTTTGAGTTACGTATGTCATTCTTGTTTGGTTCTTATATTTTGTAAGTTGTTTCTTCCTCTCAAAAACAAAACATACTGATTAGTCCCAAACGTAGTCTTAGGACCCGTGACAGCTAGAATGGTATCGTCTTTGTCCATGTGTATTGGTTAGGCTTTTGATAAAGTCGGTTTTGTTCATGGTTTATATCAATCAAAAGGTATTGATTACAGCGAACTTTTTGCTACTCATTGTCTTTATTATCATCATATGGAGAAACAACACTCACTTGTTGATGTATCTTGTTTGTTTTAGAGGGCTATTAATGAACTTGAAACCACACAAACACTCTTTAGTTATTTTGTTAAACATTGGGTTGTTATAAGAAAATGGAGACCACCTGAGATACCTGCTGGTGATAAGTGGTCAGTGAGCGATCAAATGGTTTCTCCTAAGTCATATAGATATGACATTTTTAATCTAGCCTATGAAACACCTTTGATTGGTCATTTAGACGTCGATAAGACATATAGTAAGGTCTGGAATATTTTGTATTGGCCAGATATTAAAAGTTATGTTTGTAAATACTCTCATGCTTTTCCAAGGTATGAACAGCAAATCAAAAGAATCGACTTACTCCTGCATTTAAACAACCATTTAGCAGAATAATTGTAGACTTTATAGGTCTCTTACCTACGACTAAGTCAGGCGACAAATACTTGTTGACCATACTGTGTTCTTCCATAAGATTTCTAGAAACAACTCCTTTAAGGAATACTAAACTAGAACCATATTAAAAACTTTAATAAAGCTATTTTTAACCAATTTGGCCTTTCCAAAATTTGTTCAATCTGGGCAGGGGTAAAATTTTATGTCTGGAATTTCCTAGTCAGTTATGCACGAATTTGGTATCGAGCAGGTCAAGTCTTATGCCTATGACCTTGAAACCACGTGGCTTTAGAAAAACTAAATCAAAGATTGAAAAATAAGATTCGGTCACATTGTTTTGATACCAGAATAAATTGGAGCAAATTTATTTATTTATTGTTGTTTGCTGTTAAGGAAATAATTCAAGAATCTTTAGTATTTAGTCCCTAGGTTTTGGATATACCGTCCATGGATCATATGCAGAAATGAATCTTCTTGACTATGTTTATAATTTTAAATACAATTGTCAAAGGCCGTTGAAGTTGCAGGAACAAATCTGCACTCTTCTCAGTAAAAACTGAAATTAAGGTGTGACAAAATATAAATGAAAGTAGATTTAAGCCTTATGATATAGTTCTGGTTCTCTTGCCCTTTCTTCGAAATCCTCATGAGGCTTTGGTTCGTACACAGTTGAAAAGAAAGTGATTTAAATCATACCATGAATAGTCCTGGGAGGCGAAAACGAGAATAACATAAAATATGTTAAGTGAATGTATTGATAAAGATAACCAGGTTAAAATCCATTCAGTTTAGTTGTACCTCTCCCACACATTGAGGAAAAATGAAGTTGGACTGTAGTGACTTTGCAGAAAACAAAATTACGTATTCAGAATTTATAAATAATCTGGACCTGAAACTTTCTCATCTGCAATAACAAGAAACGAAGCAAGTAAAATAGCCATTACTTGAATATGAGCACTTCTTTCCAGATGTTCCATCAGGAACGAATAAAATCTATCATTATAAACCCTCTCAAACAGGAGTATTCGAAGAAAGAAAATCTGTATTGGCTGGAGAATGATTTAATAGAACCATGTAAAAGTGACTGGAGTTCACCATGTATTCTTGTACCAAAATCAGATAATACATTCCGCATATGCGCTGACTATAGAAAAGTCCATAGTGTAACCCAAACAGATTTATTTCCATTGCAATGAATTGATGACTAAATTGAGAAAATTAGAAAAGCAAAATATGTCATCAAATCAGACCTTCTTAAAGGATTCTGGCAAATTTCAATGACAGAAGCGCAAAGGAAATTTCGGAATTTGTAACTCAATATAAAATTGTTTCGTTTGGGATAAAAGGTTGTAATCTTTATATCAATGACGTCATCATATTCAATGACAGTTGGAAATATAACTAAAAGACGATTGGGAATTATTATAATAGGCTGAGAAATGTAATTCTGACAATTAATTTAATTGTAGGAGAGTTTTTCCGTGCTTATGTTACATTTCTAGGACATCGTGGAACATGGACAAGATAAACTTCAAGATGCTAATCTGAAGGCGTTCTCTGAATTTTCAGTGCCTATTTGTAACTAGTAACTGATATCATTTTTGGTAGATTAATTGAAATTTTGTTCCAATTTTTCTATAACTTATGACCCACTGACGAATTTGTTGAGTAATTTAGTTCTTTCAGTTCCAAATTTCAGTCAAGCATTTAAAATCTCTATTGATGCAAGTGATCTTGAGGTTGGTAAAATATTGGTCCAAGAAGGAATGTTTGGATTTGATTTTGGCTTCTGAACTCTTTAAAGTGTATATTAGTTCAGCTCCTTCTTCGATTATTGTATTCAGTGTATTGATATAATTTGAATCATTGTTTGCTTTTGTTCATTATATGCTATCGGTTTTTTGAATATTATATTTTGTAGCTGACCTTTTATAAAAGAAAATTCATTGTCTACCTAGCCAAAATATTTTTTTAAATTATATAACAACTAGTATGTAGTTTATATTTCTTTGTGAGTGTAGCTTAAATATCAGGATTATTTTTTTGGTCTGACTTAAGGATATTATGTTTACCATGTTCGTTGTTATAATGTTTAAAAGAAATCTTGTCTATTTATAGCTTGGATTATTTGGCTAATAAACTGGGTCTTCTTTTGTGTATTTAGTTATTTTTTTATATTCTTGCTTATCCAGGAATTATTCATTCTTGCTGTAAGTTCTTCAGTCAGAAACATCGTTGAGTTCAGTATTTTGATTCGGGTGAAATTATTTATTTCAAATCATTCAAGATAGATACCAAAATTCCATTTTTTAAGTTTAATGAGTACTATGATATCATGTATTGCATCAGTCGTGTTGTTTTTATCTATGTTAATACCAATCTTAGGTATTTTCTTCCATATAACTTGACACGGACGTCATTCAATAATAAGAACAACATTCATTTCTATTATATAAACTATGAAGTACTGGAATGAGCCAATTAAGACCTCTTTATTCAGTTTATGTTGTCTCATAAATTCTGCTTCAAAAAGCTAGAATCACCGTCCATTACTAGAGGTCAAATTTTGCTTAATGGATGTGAACATTTTTGAGTGGCATTGGAGTGAGAGGCATGCTTACAACTGCAAACTCTATAATTTGGGACCTTACATGAAAACACGCTCTCCACTGTGCTGAATTGCATTCGTACTTTGTAGTTATTCACTTGTAGGATAAACAGTAAATCGGTAGAGAGTAACCTATTAATGTATGCAACTTGCATATTGTTAAGGGTATGGAACTATCTCATTCTCATCTTTAATTTTGATGTCTCTTCTTTGAACAGTGCCTAAGAAATGAACTTTAATCTCGACATTTCCACGGGCACACGAGCGTGAAATATAGGTCAAAGAGACCTATTTTTGAAATAATTATGTAATGCATATAAAGATGCATCCTTTATTATTCTATATAGGATTGTATGCGTATAACATAGAAGGAAATTCTATATCTATGAGCTAAACGCAAAATTTATAAAAAGTCATTTAAAAGAAAAACTATTTCATAGTGACCTTATTTAGCTACGTGGGTGAGGTACTAACATGGTAAATACCAAAAATAATCTTCATGACATGAATTGTGCCTGAGAACTGATTTGATAGGAAAAACTAAAAAAAAAGCCAAAGTCAGTGAAATGTAAAATATTGGTTTTCATCTTTTTCAACGTAGTCTGCCTGATTCATAAAACAATAGTGTTTGATTTATCAACCTTTTCAATCACAATAGTCTTGTATTGAATTATATTGTTCTTAGGTTCCACGAATTCCTTAGAAATATTGCTGTAATGTCGCCTTTGAGAACTGCCACGTAATATTTCTTGTGTGATAGATTCCGTGTCAAAATCTAAATGGAAGTCACGTCTCTCAGATCATGTCAAAGATGATTTAAATTTGTTGAGATAGCCCATATTCTTTGAAATTAAATAATTTGATTCACACTCATAACTGTCGTCTGCTGTATTCTTTAATAAAACATTTTGATTTCAGACGCCCAAACAAATTCAACATATTTTCAGCTGATTTAATTTTATCATGGGATTTTGGATTGGGTAAAGACTAGTCCTTGACCTAAAAATAGTCACTATCAGTTAGTTTTCTACGTGACAGGTTTTACACATGTTGATCTCTCTGATCTCCTTTTGAATTTGAAACGTACAAGTTTTGATCAAGGGGTAAAGCCTGTAATTCCCTAGAGTTATTTTCTTTTCTTTTAACTATTGAGGTTTTTCTATAGATTAATGAAAAACAATCCCCACATTATAGCTTTGTTCGTAGGTGATTGATCAGACTTTTGTAACTATCGTGTGTATTTACAGATCAGCCTCAATTATATCCAAAAAATTCAAGTCTCTGTTTTAAAGGCGTATGGCATGAGGCAACATTTAATATATTTGTGATTACACAATCTCTGCTTTATGAGAATGAATATGTCCTAAAATGCATTAGGAATGGACTACCATTGCAGGCATATCTAGGCTTAATTTACCTACTGGCCAATTGGTCCATGGTCAGTGAGATTTGAGGAGGCCAGTTATTTTCTGAAGGTATTATTTTTATTTCATCGATCAATCAATTGGTTGATTGTTTGATTGATTGATTGATATAATTTCTGCAGGGTCAGTTGAATTCCATGTTAGCTGGCCCTGATGGCCAATGTAAAATGTGTCTTACGTCATACTATTGCATATACAGACCCCTCCTAATCAATATGTGACACCTTGAAATAAAAATAATAGTTATAAAACGAAGAGACTGTGTCAGGCACCTGCAGCTACACAAACAAGAGCTTATAATTTTGGCAAATTATTTGTAAGAAATAAAAGCAGATGTAAATGCACTAGAGGCTTTTCATATGTATCCCGACATATTGTGTTTGAAGTTGATACAATCGAATAATAAGCAACATGGACATGTTTGGAATAGCGTAATTAAAAAAAGAACTTACACCGTTAATGTACTCCGATGCTTTTCGCAGTTAAATAAAATAACATTATTTATATGTTTTATCAGTTGGATCAGACTTATAAGCGAGTACAAACGGTAAAGCAATTGTACCAGGTGTGGCAGTCGCATGTAGTAGACACAAGTTAGTGGTATACCTGTATCACAAAAAAGGATACACATGAGAACCAAATAACATAAGTATATTATTAAATATTTTTTTTACAGTCGTTGCATATGTCTCAGATTTTCATCTTAAGCTAGAATGTCGAAAATATAATAACAACAAATGCCCTTAATAATCAGATGAAGTTGAGTTTCATACTATTCCTTGTACCGACAAGGTTCTGATATGTACCGACACGGTTATTTCTATTTATTTATCTAAGTATAATAAAACTATATTAACCCCATGTCAGAATGAGGTGTTCTTAAATAGTTACTTGATTTTGTCTAAACTTTTTTTGTATTTCTACGTTAGCATGAACTAAAATTATTCGACATGTATTGTTCCAATACAAGTAATAATTATTTTTAATTGAAAATGAAGAACTCTTAAAAAGTTTAAAATTTGGAAGTTTACAAATCTTTCCTATCTTCTTCATTTATAGTTATTTTGCAGCACTAAGGAGATTAATTGTGGCAGAGTATGAAATGTTATGTTAATGTCATACATTCGTTTCAATTCAAAACAAAACGACATTACAAGATTCATACAACAGTTGCAGAGTGAATATATTTCGATATTTGAACCACACTGAATTGAACAGTTAGATCGGGTTCACCAGCGCATTTCATCAACTGAATTAATTTTGCTTGAATACTCTCTGACATGGAACAATTGCGCGTTTCCATGATTTATCACAATTAGTTCCCAAGAGAGATAAAATGGTTTGTCATTTCTCCCGATAAACTAATAATAATCTCATAAAAAGTTTTTAAAATGCAGTCAGAATTACTTTTTCTGCAACCTGACATTTTCACATAGGAAAGAAAATCATTTATCAGAATCGTTTACCTGTAGGAAGTCTCGGATCTAATATATCAATCCTATTAATCGTATTATATTGACAGTCAGGCTACGACTGCTACCGAAAGTAATACTTGACGACACTATCTGTGACTGTTGATCAAGAACAGATTGTTACGTTCTTCTCCCTCTGGATTGTTATTTCTGGTGCATCAGGCGGCCGAGCATATATGCCTTTCCCCCCAATGTGAATGCAGATGAAAGGATCTGTGTGGACGACGCCCGGCTTCAACTGGACTTCCAGAAGAAATGATGAAGATAACCTGGCAGAACAATGTCCCAGACATTGAGATTCTCACATGGGCAGGCATTCCATGCATCCACATTCTGTTGATGAAATTGAGATGGTCAGGCCATGTCATCAGAATGTCAGAAGAGAACTATCAAGAAAGATCTTCGATTCCGAGCTGAAGGAAGGAAAGTGCTTTCAGGGTGGTCAGAAGAAACACTTCAAACATCCATGGTGTAGTCTCGTCCATAATGAACCTACATGGTTTGAAACCGACAAGAACTTCAAAGGCACTGCAGTTGAGCGAGCAACGGAAATCTCAAAACTGCACTACTTCCTCTATTAATCAAGCAAACCCAAGCGACAACTGATGTAAATTGTGATACAGAGAGTTCAGAGCACACATTTGCCTGATCAAACATTCACGTGCTCACAGCAACCAGACAAGAAAGTGATATTATGGTCATCTTTGAACTCGAAAGACGATCAATATTAATTGCACAAGGGATCAATAATTCGACAGATTCTCTCTCCATATATCTATCTGCAAGTTATATAGCGCGACGTGTTTTGTTGTGTCATTTTTCAAGCTTTTTGGTCTTGAATAAAAACAAAAGTCAATAAAATATCGAATTTTTTCACTAAATGTTTTATTTTGTTAATCATCTTTCAAGTTTGTAACTTTTATAATTAATATATATGGATGTTTGAGACGAAAGGCATTAACCACGAACTTTCAAATATTTTTCATGATACTTTAAATTTCTTTACCCAGTTTATCCACTTTTTCTAGATGTAAGGAATAAATTGTTTATTTTCTCTAATTTGGTCACGTCAATATATAAACGTAAATATTAAAGAATTAAAATATAACTTTAACATTACATCAACTCTAACACACACATACACAAATGTATATACGTGTGTGTACTTTCGACTCTTAATGAGTATTTTTCAAAGGCAAATACAAAATATATATAAAACAAACAAATAAAACACAATAACCAATGTGTTTGAAAAACTTTACATGGGAATATCTCAGACCATATACTAAAATAGTAGGCAATCACAAGAATGTAAACATTACTATTTTTAATTTTCGGAAGTGGTCCCATGATTTAAGTAGTTATACGTTCCATCGGAACCCCAGACGCAGCCAGCTTCATTGGAGGAGCTCGCCTTTTTCTATCATGGTCACCTTCGCTTCGCAATTTCTTTGCATCTCTGACATAATACTCGAACATCTTTCTGAAGTCTGACCCAGTAATATCCTATTGTCCGACTCCTGTTTGAGACCGAGTATTTTATCTTTAGCTTACTCCATAAGCTTCTGGCCAACATGCCATATGTTGCAACTTCTTCCAGCGGTGGTTGTTACATGCGTTCAACCCATCTGATAACAATTGCTACATTATAGTCAGATTACATGAGTCTCAGAAAACTGTGCTACCCCAGGGCGTTTTAATCACAGCTGCTTGCATAGCATAATTGCAAAAATCCGTTTATTGTATATCGCTATATAATATATATTTACTTTTGTTTACTCTTTCCCTGTTGTTGTCTCTACTTCAAAACTACATTGCCTTCATGAGCCTCTAGAAATAGCATAAGAGTTGCGAATTTAGTCGTCTTGGACGGTGATGAATCTCAAACTGATTCTGTGACAGAACATAGATCCATCTTGTGAATTGGCCTTCCGGATTCTCACAATGCAGTAACTACCCCAATGAACTGCTGGCTGTATTGATTAAGAAACTCATTCCATACAGGTAATGCTTGAATTATTCAGAAAAATACAACCGCCAATAGCTCTTTTCTTATAAGCCAGTATCTTCTTATTGCTTTCTTTAACGATCGGAAAGAACAAGATAAACCATTTCGCATATGTTGTGTTCTTGCGACATGACGGCTTAAATCCACTTTCGCTCTTGTCCGTGTCACGAATGAAGGGCTTTGTAAGGTATGGGAATGCTAACACAGGGCTGGTCGTCGGTCGCCTCTTCAACTCGTCGAAAGAAGACTGTCAATTTTCAGTCCAGACAAATGATCCCCCATTTTCTGTCAGTTGGTGTAGGCTAGCTGCGATATCGGCAAAGCGCTTTAGTCATAGGAAGATGCGAAGTTTTTATCTGCGACGTGGAATTTCTCCAGTCGACGAGGGCAGACTCTTTCTCTGGATTTGCAGGTACCCCCTCCTTTGACACTTGACCTCTTTTGCAAACAGACGACATTTCCTAGGCTTGAGCTTCAAACCAGATTCGAACAACCTGTCAAAGACGATCCACCTCCTCATCAAACGTGCGTCTAAAACTTATAATGTTGTCGAGGTACTCCAAACATAGCTGATATTATAGTTTCGTCAAAACTGACTTCAGCAGTATTTTGTCAGCCTTTCGAAGGTCCCTTATATTACATACCCATTACGGCATAACATTAAACTCGTATACTCGTAACTAGCTGAAAGTATTTTCTCCTTACTGAAGGAAAGGAGAATCTTTTGAGAATCGAGTTTATATGAATTAATCTTGAGAAAATCCAATTAAAGAATTCTTCTGCTGGTATGTCAGCTACCAGAATTTTATGTTGTTGACGAACACCATATAAGCTTATTTCAAAATATTCCTTCCCATCGAGGTACACAAGTCTGCCATCTTTAACACTTGCATTTTCTCTCACAGGAATGAGGTTAAGCTTTTACTATTGTTTGATTTGATAGACTAATGGACACCCGCAGCATGGGTCAGGGGGTCACGTGACCTCCCTTTCTGGAAATCATACTGCAAATATATATGCCGACAAGTTTAATTATGAAAATGAAGCTGTAAATATGTAACAAGATTCTGTTCAAAACTAGTATTGAATATTAGCTTTAGTTTCAGACTGCTTCTTATACTAACTCTCCCGGGCGTGAATGACTGACCTCCTCCTGAAAATTGCCGACACTCCCCCTGCAAAGAATCTGACCCTCCTCCTGCGGACGCCCATGGATAGACTTCTCTCGATAGAATCGTTACGGTAGCGCCCGCATCAATCGACAGATCGACACCCATGCCTTTAAAAGGTTCTCGCTGGATATAATACGGAGTTCTCATCCAACGACCGGGTTTCAAGTCCATAATTTGCTTTGTTCCTTATACATTTTTACCTTCCGTGCTTCTCAAATCTCATACGACCTGTGGAGTCGGTTGCAAACTATTGTAACATGCCTTTAGCAGGGCAATCTTTCTTGAAAATATCCTAGCTTGCCGCACCCGTAACAAGCAAGTTCGTTGTGGATTTCGTTTCTGAGCAGCTCTAGGGCCTGTCTCGATTGATGGTACCCCCTACTTTACTAAGTTTAACAGCCACTCTCGTCAATTCCAATATATGTTCTCTCAGTTCTCTGATCCTGTGCTGCAAATATACGGACATGTATTTTACCCCCTTGTCGTTGTAGCTTAGATCTAGTAGACACCTCTAACTCTATAGCTATCTGTGTTGTATCATTAATCTTAGCGGGTCTAGCCTATTTCTGCTTTAAGGGCGTGTCACAATCATCTAAGGCATCCATGAACTGTTCCATAGCGAGCGTATCGACCGAAATATAACTCGGTATATTAAAGTCGCAAGCCACTGTATTGCAGCGATAGCTCTAATAACGGATCTCCATTCTTGCAAACCCTACTGCTTAGCTGACATCGGTCTAGCTCTGTGCAGCGAATCTCTGTTTCAGAGCTTCATCCAGTTCAGCGTAAGACTTTTTTCTCAAGTATTGTCAGAAATTGTTGTGCGTGACCTCTCAGAACATCACCTAAATACAGTTTGTTTTCTTTTCTGTCCAAGAATTTAAGGTTTAAGATTTCTCGAAGTGAAAGATAAAATCCATCAATGGTTCAGTTAGACCTTGATCTGGACTGCATCCCTTATTGATGTTGTATCAGTTATCTTCTTATTCTTTTGCTATTCCGAGGGTGCCGACAAAACTTGTTTTTCAGTAAAGTGAATTTGTCTTCTGGGGGAGATGCCGTGCTGAACGTTTCCGCGCTCCATAGTTCTATTCCTTGAAATTAGCCTTTTCTCCAAGTCGTTCGCATTCCTTTGTTAAGCTCCAAAAATCATATCTGAAAGAAATTGCTGTCTATACTTCCGTTTCGGGAGTCACCAACTGTGATGTGTCGAATTTTCAAACCTCTTAGAAGTATTGGTTGAATGAATTGTACCAAAGTCAACTTAATTAAAATAGAAATGGCTAGAGACAGTTATATGATTATTTTCATTTCATCTCTGAACGTCAAAGGAAATTCGTTCGTCACCTGTTATGGTACAAGCGTTTGGTATAATACTCTTCCCAAAATCAACCAGTTAAAAGGGAAAGCTCGTCAATAATTGATTGTTCAAAGGAACGTTAATTACGGCAAGATTAGCTGTTTTGTCAGTCCAAAATTCTACGTAGAATATTTAGGAAACAGTCGATTCTGATTAATAGGAACTTAATGGGGGGGGTAACTATGTAAAGACTTACGGGTTTTGCTTTCGAAAAATTCTTCAGTCTTCAATCTTTTTTGCAAGCAGTTAGAAAGGACTCCAGGAACATAAAAGTACGTTTTCGCGTTATTGAGTATGGGGCCAGAGAGTCATCTCAAATAGGAGACAGACTATACGTTGGAGGTTCGTGGAAAACGAATAAGAAACGGCAAAAGGTTCGCAATCTTAGTTTCCAGATTTTAATGGGCTATTTCATTTGTTGATTTATTTGCAAATGTATTGATGTAATAATGTATGTATGATTTAATTTTTCAGGGTTTTAGTGAAATGTTAGTGAAGACATTTTATTCTTTGATTTTCTAATTATCAATTCATTTGGAGAATTGACAAGATGGCATGTAATTGAATGTCCTTTGAGAGAATTGTCAATATGGTATGTAATTGAATCTTCAATACATATGAGCGCTTAGGAATTTTCGAGAATTAAACCTGATAAATGATGGGTAATGTTCGTAGTTTTATGAATTAAATCTGTCTAGTATGACATGTATTGAGTGTATATTCATATACTAGTTCGTAATATTTAATTGATCACGTAAACTATTTTAGAATAGTTAGATTGGAGGGGCTTAGCCATATGTAATTTAACACTACTAGATAGTTTAATGGAAGAAGTCAGGGGGTGTTAAATACGGGCACATACGTGTTAGCCGTGAAGTGGAATTGAATGTTCCCCGCTAGCGTGACCCGAATTAAGGTCAGGACATGTAATGGCCGTCTTTGTTTGTAAACATAGAAATTAGTGAACGTGAGTACGACAGAAATTATGATTATGCCTTCTATCTTCTGAGCTGATTAATGTAAAAATATAGATATACTTGGAAATGTGACATATTGTGTATTGCGAGACATTTTATTTAGTTAAGGAAACAGCTTCCTGAACTTTCCTGAAGCTTCCTGAAATTTCCTGGAAATTCCTGTACCAATTCCATGTACCAGAGCAAATTCTGAGCCGAAGTCTAGCTCTAGGGACGATCGTCAAATCAAGGTTCGACTGGCAAGAGTCCAGGTCCGGACGACTAGACAAAGGTTGGCAGAGCAGGGACGAAAGGAAGATTCTATGTCCGGATAAGATAGGTGATGATGTTATTCATCGTTGATCTCAAGGTAACATCTCGTAGGCAATGACGAAACTGAATTAATTCTGTCACTGAAAATTTGTATTGTTTTTTTATCTGAGTACATGTTAGTACATTTTTCCCTCTTTTGTAACCAAGAAATTGATTTCTTTTCATTTTAAATTCTGTTGTTAAATTGATTAAATTTTATATTTGTTCATTGAAAGGGGGCTCGTTATGTTTATTTCTTCAATATACTTGTTCAGAGATCTGCATTCTTCTTTCTATCCATCCACACTGGGTAAATTACACCGCGGGAGGTCATTCCCTAGCAACGTACCGTAGTGGAAGAGGATGGTGTGTTTTAAACGCCACCAATTTACCACACCAACCGGTCGCCGAATGTTAACTCTCAGCAAACCATATTTAATTATTTCCTCCACTTCAAGACCGATGCTACCAATTTGAAGAGGAATTCACGTGGCTACAGTAACTAGAGTTTTGGTTTAGGATAGGCCTTTATATACTGAAGTGATACCAGCTGTATTTATCTTACGACTGCCGCTCAAGAAAGTGACAGATTTTTGCAACAGCATGTTACTGTAGTATTCCTGGCTTCTTCTCACAGCCGAGTTGCCAACTAGATCGTCGACTGGGCCGTCTCCTGGCTCGTGGTCTGGGTCGTCGATTTGGTTGCTTTCTTGATCGCAGTCTGAGTCGTCGATTGGATCGCCGACTAGGTCGTAGTTTACGTGATCAAATGATTCGTCTTTTGGATTGCCGACTAGGATGTAGTCAGCGTCGTCGCTGGCCGTCACTCCTGAGAGAGAGAGAGAGAGAGAGAGAGAGAGAGAGAGAGAGAGAGAGAGAGAGAGAGAGAGAGAGAGAGAGAGAGAGAGAGAGAGAGAGACAGAGAGAGACAGAGAGAGACAGAGAGAGAGAGAGAGATTCTTTTATTCCTCCATTTTCTGAAGATTTTAAGATAAGGTATATAAATGCGGTGTAATATATTGAATCACAAAAATGTTGATTTGTTATTTATAAAGAGAGAGAGGGATATGGGATAAATAATGAAACAAGAGATAACTTTATTTACTGTACGTTTTCTTGTAAGGATGTGATAACTAGATTCCTGTGCTTCTTGAACGTGCTTGAAGCGCATTTACTCTAATCGTCTCGACGAAAGACTTAGTCTCCATCCTTTTGAAATTCATTCGCTTGCATTTCCTTTACAGCGAACTAAGACCTAATGTGTTTGCTTGCTGGGTGGTTTATACTGCTGACACTCGAAAGAGATGTCTTTATATCACATCACCATTGCAACCACAATTGGTATATATACCCAACAGGAGGAAACACGTGAACAACAATGATGCTATATGCCGCTACAAAGCTTGCTAATATTTAAAATCGAAACGAAACTCACTGTCCATGTGTCTTCTCATTACAATATAAAGTGGACTTTACAAAGTGACCATGAATACTTAGATTAGTAGATAAGAGCAAAACCTTACGCGCAGCAATATATATATATATATGCTTTCTTCACCTGAATGAATGAACTAGACTCGATGTATGTAAGGAACAAGGAACTATAAAGAAGCCATGTTTCAAATTAAAATTATATGTAATAATTAAGACTTACATTTTACTAACGTGTAGTACCTAGTGTCAGAATAGTTTCTTCCTGCTTGCAACTATAAACTGTCACACTGTAGACATCGTAGCGATATGACTGAAAAATTGTTAAAAGCTACGTTACAAATCTAAATCACACACACACACACACATACACACACACACAACATCGTTTTGTACATTCAGTAAAATAGGTGCCATTAATATTATATAAAGCCATCTAACGGGGAGCGTAGAATTCAACAGTCACAGTTACAGCTAAGCAATTAAGTAACAGCGGAATTTTGATAACTGGACAATGGATAACTGATAAATTTTAAATTTCTGCTTGGGAAAGGTGACATTTGTATTACATAAACCTATATGACTTGAAGTTTAAACAGCAACAATTTTACCTGAGCAATGAAGAACTGAAGTTTGATAATTGATCCATAATTGTCAGTAAACATTGAAATCGAAAAATTGCTGGAATGAATAATAATGTTGAAACATTGTCCTGTTTACAGAACTAACAATTTGATATCTGATACATTACATTTTCAACTGACATTTAGTAGGTACCAAAAAATCACTACTTCATTATATTTTAATGCTCTTGAAGTTAGGACGACATAATCGTACTGCTATATCCACTAATTATACGTCTATTTCCCATGCTGAATAATTCACGCAGTCAGAAAATAATCCAGAGAACATTCGGTACACGGTAGAACAATTGTGATTCCCAAACAATTGTGATTCACAAAAAGGCGTTCATCGAGTGGCATCACATATACTCGAGTCAAGGAAACCACAAAAGTTGACCAATGCCCAGGGGAAATATTGTCTTCATAACCATTGATCGCAAAGATCGAAATTTACAGATATTGCATAAATCATTATCCAGAATAAATCGGAGGTATTTGATATATGGGCCTTAATTATAAATGTAATAAATTGCCTGCAATTTTGATCATGCTGTTTGAAGGCAGTACAGCTCCTGGGTCAAGTAAATATATAGTAGGCAATGGTAGTACACCTTGAAGATGATTTTTAAGTGTACAATTTTATAAGATATAAGTACTACGACCTTCTCCTTCTTTAGTACAGGGATTTATGGGTCTAATTTGCTAGTGCTTTGAATCGTAGGCAGGTTTTATAGACGGTGGATTTAGGCTCGAAAATGTATGTGAAAAAGAAACTATCCCAGCTACGTACAATATATGCTGTATTCTCATCGAATTGCTCATTAAGTATACATGCATACATACATACATACATACATACATACATACATACATACATACATACATACATACATACATACATACATACATACATACATACATACATACATACATACATACATACATACATACATACATACATACATACATTTACAAAATATTGATACGGATAATAAAAGATAGAATTATTAAAGGCATTAAAAATTGAAAATAATAATTTAATAAACGTCACTCTGGCAAATTCTCAAGGTTTCTAAATCACAAACATATTTTGTTTCAGTTATTCTGTTACACACGTCAATTTGAATTCATCACACAGTAAATAGTTTGCATGTTCTCGCGTTCTTTTCTATGCATGTATGCATGTAACTTTGTGTTTTCTACGTAATACTTTGAATGTTATGCATTTGTTCTATTCTTCTGTTTCCTGCAATTGGATTAGTGCTGATAAAAAATCATATATGCGTACGCAAGGAAAAGGAAAGGAAAGAAAATAAAAACTTTGATCATAAATTAAACCCTTGTAATCTATCGCGCGGAGTTTGTTCCCCAACGGTGAAGTGATGAATACAATGTGATATCAAGCATCGTGAGATAAGAAGACACATACTGTTCACATCATAGTTCTTTATAGCGGACAAAATCGCTTTTGTGGTAACCAATGGAGTCAATTAAAAATATATCAGTCCGCACTAATGAGTTATTGATGTTCACCCGTCAGCGGCTGTGAACAAACTGTTCGACTTCCATGGAACAGTCGTCGCTGGTCCGATTCAAACAAAATTAGAAATTCATTACATTCATTCGAATTCCAGAAAGCGAATTGACATGCTCTTGACAATTCAATTCCATATTTTCACCGTTCTTCCATGGCTCCAAGAAATAGTACTATTGCCTCTTATGATACACACCCGTACCTAGATTGCAAAAGAATACATTAATGATATTGACGAAAGTTCTGCTACGTGTGGCTGATGGCCGGTTAGAGAAATCCCAGGGGCGTATGAGTGAAAGTCGACGCTATTCATTATTCACAATGCCCGAGAGTTCAAATGACCACTCATTATACAAATTCGATTTTGTTTCTAACGTGAATTGAGTGATTGGAAAAAGTGCCAAAGGAATTTAAACATAAAAGAGATGCAACTATGCCCGCAAAATACTACTTTTAAAGCATCTCGAAGAACAGTCTACACTATCTGGGTATCTTTAGAATATAGCAGTTTAAATTCTATCAAATTGTCTATCTATCCTTTGTTATTGAGATCATAGGGCGCACTTTTTGATTTTACAGAAGAAAATAAAAATAACTCCAATGTTCTGATGCTAATTGTTTATGTTTTTGTCGGTGAAGCAGAAGGCTTGTTTATGAATATTATCGACAAAATATTAGTTTTGTTCATATATAGCTAGTTAGCTCGACGTTTCAAACGAGATTTTATGGATAAACTTTAAAGTGCAGATCACTTGATATTTTAATATCTCAATAGTTCTCTGCTGTAATCAAAATCTCATCATTTTACGTTATTTTAGATATACAAAACTTTTATTATATTCATAGATTATTGTAGCAGAACTTAGAATGGTTGTCCGTAAATCTACATGTATGATTACACTTAATCCGCAAAATGGCTTTGGTTTTAAGTTCTACATGGTGTCATTAGACACTATCTTATTAAGATTACAGTTTAATGCCTTGGTTTTATTAGATCTAAACTGGCTTCAGTTGATATGGTTAATCACCATAATGATATAGACATCTTCGGTGTCTTGTAATTCTTTCCGAAGTGCATTTGTAGGATTTTGTGCGTAATCATAAAATTACGGTTAGAAGTTTATGTAGCTTATGAAACAATCAGGCGAATAAGGTACCGTGTGTACTCGATTATATGCCGGGTCCAACTGCAAAGAGGCGAAAATACTGATTTTCCGTAGCATATTACTACAGCAGATGAGGATCTATGTTGTTTTTTCTACTGATTATTCTCGCAAATTGCACAGACCCAGATCTGCCGGCCATTATGCGCCGGCAGATCTGATTTCGATATAATTTGCAGTTGAAGTCGTCTTATAAGCGATTATAGTACAATATTTTAATTTGTTCGCATTTGTTGCTCCATATATGGATATGCTTGCTTCGTTTGGCTGATTGGTTGTTTTTGTGAAGACACTTTGAGCATATTATTGGATGTATCATGCTGAGGAAAGGAAGCTAAATTCCTTTTCCAAAGAACACAGAGGCATTTTACACTGGCTGGCCAGGGCTAGTATCGAACAGACAGACAGACAGACTACCGACGAAAAGAACAACCGACCAACCGACCGACCGACGGACGGACAGACTGATTGACTGACGGACGGACAGACAGACAGACAGATACATACATACATACATACATACATACATACATACATACATACATACATACATACATACATACATACATACATACATACATACATACATACATACATACATACATATAGTGGTGCGGTTTCAGATGGAAACAGAACATTCCAAATTTAATGCATTCTCTCATGTGCAAACTCATGGGCACTTTGTAAAACAGGAAACAGGAAATTGTCGGTAGAAAGAACAATACAATGATACAATGTCAATGGAAATCGATGTAACGTAAATGCATTTCTACGAATGAATGGAAAAATAGCTCAAAATTGTAGTGGTATTATCTGATATAGTTCTGACTTGTTATGAATCAAATTATATCGAGGTAGTTCCATGATTTCCGATAAATTTTAGAAAAATACAATTTGTTCACTTCTAACTCTTATTGAAACGGGACACGTCTTGTTTCAAAAAGATATTTGAAAAACATATGTAATTTACACTTGATTATTTAGGTAAAGGATTAACGTATACAATAATTAAAAAGACAAATTAAAAACAATTAAATGCTTTTAAAATACTCGTACAATTGTTACATATAATTTTAAAAATCATCTTATTTCCAGACAAATGATTATTTACGTACAGCTTTATCAATTTGATTTTAGCCAATGCTCACTAATTTATTTCCAAAAGACTTATAATTTTCGTTTCCACGCATTGTACTGTAAAAAAGCGGCTTTTTTTTCCATAGTAACGCCTTTATTTGATTTTAAATGTCCCTTTCTTGGAACTAAGACGCTTGAATCTTTGCCTTGAACTGATTGATTAATTGATTGATTGATGCGTTGATATTTTTTAGTTTTAATTCTGTGAAGTTTGAGTATACATATTTGTCATAATGTTGATTCTTATGCTTTGCTTAACATTTTGGGAAATCTTTTGTGACTTTATACATGTGATGACCTAATCGCAAATTGCAAACGTGTAACATTGCAGAGATTGTATAAATAATCAAAATAAATAAATAAATAAATAAATAAATAAATAAATAAATAAATAAATAAATAAATAAATAAATAAAAAATTGAAAGTTAGTCAAAATATTTAATCTAAATTAATTTTTTCAGCGCCGGACATTTTTTTACATACAATGTTTTCCAACTGGAAAAGCATAAGCATCTGATTGCAGCATTCAAATGAAAACTGCAATCAAAACTGCGATGACATATTGCAAGAACACATATGCTTTCGTCTGCAGATCAGCCAAAATATTTTTTATAAAGGTCTGTCTTCGTAGTTAATTAGGTTCACATTAACATTTTTCGCTGGGGAATTGTAGGCCATTCAAAAACTGACACCTTTCACGTTGAACACGAAGTCGACTCTGCCAAACGCTGAGCATCAGTACAAAAGTGCTATTGCGATATGTGAATGTTAGGCTATAAGGTACCTGCCTGTTCTGCCATCAGATCGATTTTTCGGACGGCTTAAAGAGAGTGTATCAATTTGAGAGAACTTTTACCGTTGTTAGCCCAGTCGGGATGGAAATCCAAAATCTTGTTCAAGTACCTTTTGTACAATTATGGAATAATATTCGAAAAAAGATAGAAATAATATGACTACAATTGTGCTTATATTTGTCATCGTAGCAGTTCATGGTATAAAAGAACCTGTCACACAACACAAACTCAGCACGTTTTGCACGCTTGCAGCGGTTACGTGTTCTCTTAGAAAGTTGGATTCGGTGGAGTATATGGATATATGAAGACTAATACAATAACAATTAGAGCAGGGATATAAAAAGGTACTTCATTCATGATTCTATTTTGACAACAGGTGAAACGCTAATGTAAGTATTCCATATGATAACGAATTCAAAAATGTACCGTCTGGATTCGATTATAAGTCGAGTTCAACTGCAAACTGCAGACCGAGAAATACAGCGCATAATGCGCTGGCAGATCTGTGTCAGTACAGTTTTGATAGTAATAATCAGTGGAACAAAGAACATAGATCCGTATTTGCAGGGACATTATGCTACGGCAGATCATGATCTTTGTTATTTGCAGTTTGACTCATCTTATACGCGAGTACAGACGGTGCTTTTATTGATACATTTTTAGCACATGCCAATCTTTACAAATTTCCTTTTATGTGCAGTTCACGTCTTGAAAAAGTAGAGATTTACTTTATTTTTAAAAGCTGAAATATTCAAGTCGTAGACTAGTATATTCGATGTTTTTACTACTCTATTCTTTGATCTTAAAACAGTCTTTTTTGAACACTATTAATCCACCCCACCCCAAGTCATTTTTATATTTTACTTTTGAGAATTAATTGCCTTTGACGCTTCTTTCTTTCTTGTTTTTATTTTATGCCCTTAAGGTACTTTCTTTCTTGGGTGTAGGCTCTTAGGTTAGTTGTTATACTGGTTCAAATTTATACTAACGACAAATGAAGAGAACAAAAATACATTGCGGGTACCATTATCCTCTTGACAGTTAAATTTCAGGATTAATTACAACAGCGTTTAACATAAAAATAAAAGCAAAGAAGGTCGTGCAAAATCGCGTTTTGAGACTGAGACTGAATAAGATTGTAGAGACAAAATTTCAAAGAATTTTAGTCAATATGATTGATTCTAGGATTAAATTTAACTCTTCCATACCAAGCATAGTATTTGAAAACTATATTAAATATTTAAGAATTGTTTGCACTAAACAGTATTCCTAGAAATCGCTATTATGTTTTAAGTAATATGATATATAGGTAGTTCTAAGTGTACAGTAAATATTTCTACATGAGCAGTAAGTAGTTCACTTGATAGACAAGGTCTACTGAGTGAAAAATCTTAATTATTGCAATTTGCATTTGTGCTTATGGTTTGTGTAACAAATTCAAATGTTAACGAGTTTAATCAGTGACAAATTTATTTATATGCAGTAATAAAGACTGAAATTTTGAAAAATCGAAATATTTTTCAAGAGAAAAAATTTGTGGGTATTTTGTAGAATAAACTGGAACAATGTCATATCTTCAGCATTCAGTATTTGATAAGTTTAATAATTTAAAAAGAAAGAAAGAAAAAAAAAGAAACTAAAGTCCAAAACAAGAAACCATGCTTGATAATGATGTGCACTGACAGCGTCTTTAGGTCTGAAATCAAGCTAGACAATTTTCATTTTAATTATTATTATATATTGGTGCGCATCAGAGACAAACCCCATTTTTGGTCAGGTTGGCTAAGCCCGCTTTTAAAGTGCTTTGCCCAGTGCCTTTAGTAGGCGTTTATTGGGCATTTATAGCAAAGTGTCTAATGACACACAAAAGCAGTGGAACTAGCCTGGTCAGTGAATTAAGTCAAACGTTCCATCATTAAGCATGCTAACCACTCAGCTAACTCGCCTAATTACTGTCATCATATATATATATATATATATATATATATATATATATATATATATATATATATATATATATATATATATATATATATATATATATATATATATAGATGCAATAAACTGACGACGAACAGTACGAAACTAGTAACTAACTAGCCTAAGCGCTTTCGACTCCCAATGAGTCTTTTTCAAAGGCAAATACAAAACATAGTTACGACAAACAAATAAACACAAAAACGTTGCGTTTGTAAACCTCTACATTTCTATCTTCACATGTGCTAAAACTATAAATACAACCAGCTTGTATAGACTAGTTGCGGAAACTGAAAACGTTGTATAATTCCCTAAAAGTCTACAAGCCAAAGCGACATCTATTTTTACTTTGTGTACATATGTAACGCAGATTATATCCCGGATATTTGGTTCTATACCGGTTATTCTTATAGTAAAAATTGAAGGATAAGAAGATTTAGAAAATGTTAAATTCTACTAGTGCATAGTTTTCATTTTCTAGTCTTCTTGGTTTAGACCGCTTGGTTTCAATGTTCTAAGGCGGCGTATCCAGTATGATTCCTTTTCCTTCCTGGTTTCGGAACTCCAGCTGTGGTTGTTGGCAATAGCGATAAGTATTATATCACTGAAAGTGTGGCCAGGGGAGGAGAAGTGTTCTGCGACCGGGCTTCTGTACAGCTTTTTTGTCATCCAATCAGATCTATGAAGGTTTATCCTTATGTGTAGCTTTTCAGTTTCTCCCACGTACTGAAGGCCACAGATCTTACATGTGATGAGATAAATCACATTCTCTGTTTTGCACGTTTTGTGTGGACCATGTATGTTTAGTTTTTCTTTAGTCACTGTGCTAGTGAATGTCTTGGTCTCTATCATATGTTGACAGGTTTTGCATCTTTTATCGCCACAGGGTCTAGATTGACTAGGTTGGTTTTGACTAGCGATTGTTGTTAGCTTGGCCCTGACTAGGATGTCCTTTAGGTTTTTTGGTCTCCGGTAAGCTACTACAGGTTTGTTCGGAAGTATTAGGTTTAGTATGTCTGACGATGGCCAACCGTGCAATCGTCAGACATACTAAACCTAATACTTCCGAACAAACCTGTAGTAGCTTACCGGAGACCAAAAAACCTAAAGGACATCCTAGTCAGGGCCAAGCTAACAACAATCGCTAGTCAAAACCAACCTAGTCAATCTAGACCCTGTGGCGATAAAAGATGCAAAACCTGTCAACATATGATAGAGACCAAGACATTCACTAGCACAGTGACTAAAGAAAAACTAAACATACATGGTCCACACAAAACGTGCAAAACAGAGAATGTGATTTATCTCATCACATGTAAGATCTGTGGCCTTCAGTACGTGGGAGAAACTGAAAAGCTACACATAAGGATAAACCTTCATAGATCTGATTGGATGACAAAAAAGCTGTACAGAAGCCCGGTCGCAGAACACTTCTCCTCCCCTGGCCACACTTTCAGTGATATAATACTTATCGCTATTGCCAACAACCACAGCTGGAGTTCCGAAACCAGGAAGGAAAAGGAATCATACTGGATACGCCGCCTTAGAACATTGAAACCAAGCGGTCTAAACCAAGAAGACTAGAAAATGAAAACTATGCACTAGTAGAATTTAACATTTTCTAAATCTTCTTATCCTTCAATTTTTACTATAAGAATAACCGGTATAGAACCAAATATCCGGGATATAATCTGCGTTACATATGTACACAAAGTAAAAATAGATGTCGCTTTGGCTTGTAGACTTTTAGGGAATTATACAACGTTTTCAGTTTCCGCAACTAGTCTATACAAGCTGGTTGTATTTATAGTTTTAGCACATGTGAAGATAGAAATGTAGAGGTTTACAAACGCAACGTTTTTGTGTTTATTTGTTTGTCGTAACTATGTTTTGTATTTGCCTTTGAAAAAGACTCATTGGGAGTCGAAAGCGCTTAGGCTAGTTAGTTACTAGTTTCGTACTGTTCGTCGTCAGTTTATTGCATCTATTTTAATTAATCCCTGACAGACGTGATCCCTTGGTGGATCCAGTACGTTTGAGAGGGTTGTTATTCGCCATATGATTTGTATTCTTTATATATATATATATATATATATATATATATATATATATATATATATATATATATATATATATATATATATATTCTACGGACATTGTTAATTGTATGTATTCACTTGTAAGACGATTCCAATTGAAAATTGCACATACCCAGATCTGATGTCGCATATTACGCTGGCAGATCTGGTTTCATTCATTTGTTCTGAGTAATCAGTAGAAAAATCACCAGAGACCATGGATCTAAGTATTTTATAGGTCAACTCGATTTATAGGCGTGCATAGACTATGTTTTGCCAGTATGTATATTATTATGTCTGTAGGAACTGCCTTTAAAATCTGCATACTAAATGAAGACAAATTGATATAAGGTTTATATTATAAAGTTTGTGTTATCTTTCCAATGAAATTTAATTTTATACTTCTCATTATAACACGTGTTTTCGAAGAGATAAATATTTGAAGCTGTCCAGTTTTCTTCAAAACACTTGATGTTTTAATAAAAACAATTATTCATCAGTAATGTTTCATTTTCTTTGATCAATTCAAATCAGTATGTTATACAGAAAAATAACTTTAACTCCTCTACCCCACAAAAGAAGAACAACAAAAAAAACCCCACAAACTACCCCTACAAAAAATGTGCGAAACAACCAAGACGTTTTCTTGAGCAAGTCTTTAATGTCCGATGTTTAATATTATGGCATGGAACGGTTATAAGTATTAGCTTCAGTTATTTTCCTGTTGTTTTTGCTTGGATTTAAGATTGGACATAGTCAACATGCTCGTGAATTTATGCGTAAAGACAAGGCGCTAAAGTTTTTTATGGCCACGTGGTCACAACAGCCTTCCGGCAGCGATACATTTTGAAAGAGTATGATCTGGAAGGAGCGTCGTGCATTCGCACAAAAGTGACATCATTCCCATAACAGCCTATCTGGAAACTTCCGCCTGAACTGCAGTAATTGTTACTTTGTAGGCTTCTGAAACAGAAATTTCGAACGTTCTTTAAATGGAAGATGAAGGTTACACAGTCTCGCGAGCACTGGAAGTGTGACACAGATGTCAGCGTAAGTGTTATGCAGAAATGAAGTATGGACTTGTCAATGCAGAATCCATATTCAATAAAAATAATTTTTTAGTACTACTTTCCATTTAAAGTCAATGTTATTGGAATATAAGTGTTGATTTCTTTGTTAGATATAATTCCGTGATTTCTACAGTTAATAAACCTATCAGTAAAGAGACGCAATAAGAATATTAAGGGATATTTACGGATGATATCAAATGAATGAATATCCTTAGCAGTTCAAACCTTGTTGTGCGCGCAGTATATTGCCACTTCTTTGACGATATATTGTAAAAAAATAGTTAATATATGAAATCCAAATTGTTTTGCTAATTTAGCATCAAGAACCACTCTTACGATATTTCATTCGCACCTTCGGAAGATTAAAAGCCGTAAGTCTTTAGTTATCCTTGTTACTGTTCAAGACATTAACGTTGTATATAAATTCACTTTTCTGATACTAAGATACGCACCACAAAATATTATTTCAAAATTACTGTAGATCGGGATCTTTACTATTTTCATTAAGGACATTAACTCTATTTTGCATATTAAACGACCGATTAAATGTCCCTGTTGTCCAACTGAATAAAGCATGTTTAAACAGAGACGAGTCATAAACATAAAAAAGCGATGTCGGTTCAATGTGAAATTTTCTTATGCGAGGGTCATAGTTACCTCAATAGAAAAATATATAATATTAACATTATTATTAGAAAATTACCAACGCAGCTATTGGTTACGTATGATAGGCAGACATACATCTTATAGAAAAATTTTTGTTTCTGGTGGGACGTTGTATAGTGATTTCAGTTTTGGTATTTGAATAATAAAGGCGGTAAAACATTATCTTTTCGAAAACAAAAGAAGCTATCAAATTGAGCACAGGCGAATTAGTATATTCGTTTTGGACGGTATACAAGAGGAAGAAAATCAGATGTTTTATTGCTTTTATAAATAATGTCAACCGATCCCCGTGTGCAACATACTCATCGTTACTATTGAAATCGATTTAAGTTTTACAGAACTCCAGGTCCTATATTTTCATTGTAAATATATTTCATTTTTTGGCCTTTTTAAGATTTCTTCTCATGGAAAAAAAGATATTTGCAAAGGGTAAATCTTTTAGCCACTGATTTTTTTGCTGACATTTGTGTATACGTTATCATCGAGCTTTTATTTGCCTTTGATAATTTTTTATCTGTTCAATTTACTTAAAATTACTTACGGATCGTGACTTTTTACGATTTAAAACGATGAACTCAATTTTTATTAAAGTATCATCTTTTTATCTATTTGCACCTAAAGAAAAACCGTCCGTGTTGGACATTTGTGTTTTTAACAAAGTACAAAATCGTATTCATTAGGATAACGTCCTTGCAAATATTGTACTTTTTGTCGACGACCGTTACTTATCACATCATTATTTTCCAAGGGGATGAATATATTCATTCAATTTTCGGTGTCCTTTCTATATTTTTACGTATCCTACAGAAAGAACACATCCAGGTACAACCGTTTACTGTGAAATTAGTGATACAGCTATACATAACAAGCTTATCAGTATATTTTAAGTCGATTCATTATATCGTATCACCACTCCGTATGTTAAGCACACTGTTTATACAGTATTGTCACATAATGTTATGTATAATCCTTAACAGAAAATATGAATTTACAAAAACAAAATAGTTGGATTGACATATTTGTTTTCAAATGTTATTTTTTTATTTTCCTTTTAAGTATTTGCTTATATTTTGACACTTTCTATGTAGAGTGGGCAATGAAATGCAATGCAAACGTGAATTTATTATTATAATTTGAAAGCAAGTGTATTGGAGACAGTGATTTGTTTCGGCAAAGCGAGACTTATATTCAGTTATCTAAATACGAAACAATTTGTACAAGTTCTTATGGTGATACGTATGGTGAACTCTACAAGAGATCCATTGTTTATTGTAGCATTATTACCCAAATCTCAACTTTCTAATAGTCGATCTGCAAATTGTTTCTCATAACTGGTTTCTCCACATACTGAACACCCCCACCCCACCCCCACACAGTTGACTTGTTCTTGGCTTGTATAAATTCATCCAAAAACAGATCGCAAACTAATACAAGATTGTCTGCAACAAACGCACACGCAGATTAAGGAAGGTCGCACATATGCATAGCGCATGAAGCCAGTTTAATTTCTTCAAAGTTTTCGGAGCACAATAAGTTATATTGGTAGATCTGTGATGAAAGCGCTGTATAAAATGAAGAAATGCGAAGTATAAATGCTTTCATTATGTATGTATGTATGTATGTATGTATGTATGTATGTATGTATGTATGTATGTATGTATGTATGTATGTATGTATGTATGTATGTATGTATGTATGTATGTATGTATGTATGTATGTATGTATGTATTAGCGCTAACACGATGATGGCTACGCAAAGCTAATTAACAGCAGATTTTTTAAATTGTAGGATACAAAATATTGCGTTCTCAAAGACCAGCCCCTAAAAAGAAAAAGCTTTTAGAAATACAAATCCTGTGTAAACGTGCAGTACTATAAGAGAACATCGAAAAATATTAAGATTCTGTGAATGGCATGTAAAATAAAAGATACAGGCACAAAGTATTGCTCGCTTTTTGACCAGTAAACCTGAAAAACAACGACAATCCTGATCTGCCGTAACATAATGCGTCCGCATATAAGGGTCTTTGTTTTTTGTTCTACTTATTGCTCTTAACAACATGCACAGAATGTTGTCGGTCGCATCTATTCCCGCTGAAATGACATAGGATAGATCATAAGAGTTCCTTAGTTATGCGAGATCATAAGGGCAACTGCCTTCCTTAGCGCCTGCAGACGCGAAGACCAAAGAATTTCTTCCCCACCTCCAGTTTCAAAAGTGGTAGAAGTTTCAGAATGAGTGGAGTACTAAGGGGTGTGCTATGTGAGCGGTCCGCCTCAGGTGATAGCCGGAAGTGGGAGGGGGATTCCATCGGGAGAGTTAAAATACTAGTACAAGTTTTCAAATGAAATATAAAATTTGCCAAAGTAAAAGTTAGTTCCAATTTGCTTATGATAGCACTGTGCTAACTAAATATCTACTTGCAAGCATAATAAATATTTATTTTGTGTTTACATTTTAAAAGTATTTGTGGGGGTGCCAAATGAGGGATCCGGCCCGGGTGACAGCTACTTTAGGTACTCTCATATTCAGAATAATTATTTTGCTAGTGTTTTTTTCTATAATGTTTGAATCAGTGTTTTTGAGATTTCTGATAGGGTCATGACCATTATATCTAATGTATTTCAGTGTTTAACATTTACTCATTTATTGGTGTAATTTATTTTCGGCACCATATTCCATACTTATGTAATAGAGAGCAAGAGTTTAACATCGAGGCATTGAATCTTCATTGAAAAGGTTGCCCCCACTGTGAGGTTTTGGTTGTGGAGATTGGGGTGGGTTGCTTCCAATATTTTTTAAATTATTGTAGAAGTCCCACACAGGCTCGATTTCGGTTTTGAAGTTGATTTAATGAAAGTTAGATGTACAGATCTGAGCCCCCCAGTCAGCAATGCCGACAGTTAAATAATTAAAGATACAAAAGGGCGAAGTTCAATAATAACAATTTAATAACAATTAAATGGTCAATAACTCGAATTTCTCAAATACACTTCTTCCGCTTAACCCTTTTCTAGCCTATCGCATCACTTGATTCGTAGTGTGAGAGATTTCCACTTGTTCTTGTGTTTTTCTCGTCTGTGCGTTCTTCTATCCTAATTGCCTCTCTTCCTCCTGACTCTCTCCAAGTTCATTCTCTTCTTCCTTCTCCCATATTTCCTCAGCCAGACTACTATCCTCCTCCTCCACCACCTTCTATCCCTCTTCTCTATGTCGACTACATGAGGTCGACTCCGACTGCATTGTCAGTCTCACTTTCGTCTCCCTCTTAGAGACTTCGCCACTACTGAACTTGCACTGGAAGTTGTACACCAAAATAATAAGTACATATTAAAAAATCCATTACACAAACCAATAAACAACAATCAGACGCATAGTTTTACATCATAACTCATATCAAATATATAAATATTCAAATATCTATTCTCTGATATATTCAAAAATCTATTGTAATTAATCTTACATACATCAACCATTTTCTTAACTCAAATTTAAATATACGTAAACTCTAACATAGCTTATTACTAAAGGTACTGGTCACTACGAAGTAACCTGCCAGCGAATTACAATGTTAACTCTAACAAGCTTGCAGTCTACATAATTCTCTCCGTAAAGTCATATTCATATCTCAAATACGCTTATAAATGAAACACTGCAAGGTAATTCTACATACTAAACAATCCAAGTAATTAAGTATAAATACGACCAATAATTACAATTATGAAACCGTCATGTTTTGCAAAAATTAAGCAAATGACTTACTGACAGTTTTTCATTCTCTTACAATTCTGGTACTAAGATTCCCGCCAAATTACGAGTGGCTTTTTCCGTAGTAATCCTATTTGCACTGCGATCTGTATAGGCATCAACGGAAAATTAACAACGAGTTTAGCTATAATTCTGATCTAAGATTTAATCACACATTCTATCTTAATTCCGATTGTATGTCGCTGTGTTCTGTCCCAATAAAACTTAGCGGGAAATGTCTTCTCACTTGCCTTTCTATGTGGCGGGTGAGAACACACCTCGTTCACCCTACAGGCTTTCTTTTGATCTCTGAACCAATGTTTAACGCCTGGATGTGAAGACTACAATCCTTTTACAAGCGGTTATTCTATAGTCTGGGTGGCTGACATCTTGCATAAAGATTAACACTGCCCTGCGGCGTTGTTTACACATTAAACGTGGTAATAATATTCAATAATTTCCGGATAGCCTGGACTGAGCAATCGTGACATTCATGTAATCCTTTTGCTCTTTCTAATTATACAAGCTTTAACTTTTTATGCACGGTATTCAGTCCCAATTTCAGTTATTGAAATGACATTTACAATTTTAAGGGCCTTTTCAGTTCCGTGATGGAATCGTTGCAAGCGTCATCAAACCATGGTTTCCCCACACATTCAGGAAACATAAAAGTTTTGAATATTTTATTCTCAACAACTCCTTGGAGTATCTTTCTAAAAATGTGTGTTGGATTTACTGCATTACCGAATCGATCAGCCGTCAATTTTGATTAGCAGAGGGACTGAAACATTTCCAAATCTTCCTTATTTAATTTCCATCTTTGTACAAGTTCTTGATCAGACATGCTAAGTCTGTGATCAAAGAAAAACTCGTACAGAACACGAGTTACTCTGTGTTGCATTTTATTACAAAGAAAAAGTTTGTTTAGTAGCTCATTTTAAGATACAGTACTTATTTTATTGAAACCTTAGAACCAGCCTGGAAATGGGTGAACATGAAATAAAATCTATATTGATTTTGTTGGCCATGATTGGTTGATAATGAACGTTAGTTTGTAGAAAAAAAGAATCTTCTGAGAGTTTATCCTTCTTGTAACTGAACAAAATAGAGACATTGTTTTTATGGGAGTTCAATAACTTGGAATACTCATTACTGAGATTAGCACTTGACTCTTTGGTGCGGAATTGAAAACACATGTTTTAAACATACTTAGGTCCAGAACATGCCAAGGTTCATATCATTTTCTCAACAAAGAAGCTGTCATCCAGGTTTCATCTATACTGATAAATGTAGGTTTGATCATGAGCACTCAGAAATGTAAAATTAATGAATTTTTAATATCATGGTGTTTGCATACGTTTACTTTGTACTTTAGGTGTACAGGTACTGAACGTTTGATAGTAACTGGTTGTAAATCACGCAATATCGATGCTGAAAGCACTAGAGTCAGACCTGAATGTGTAACACTAATATTAATTGAAAATTGATTATATATCATTTTACGTTGATTTATATTGCGCTCAGTGAAAGACGGCAATGATAGCTGATCAAATCGGATTGCACTAATTTTGATTGGGATTCTTTTTCAACTATGTGAGTACAATTATATTGAGCAGTTTTTCAAAATTTTAGCCCCACAGTAACAACGTTATCTCATCTTGCAAGATTTTCTTGAAGAATTAGCTTTTTAAGTTTCTTTTGACTTCTAGATAACGAGCAATACTTACAATCTTATTGGTACAATTTGTTAATGATTCTACAATACTGAACTAAAGCACGGAGAACGGGACTTTACATTCAAATTTCAAGCACTTTATTGGCTCGTTAATAGTTTTTTTTTTGTTGCAAACAGTTCACTTCGGTGAATAGATTGATTGAAACGATAATGTCAAATTAATTATAACACCTTGGAGAAACTCTTTTATCAGGGCTGATTTAGTCTTTTAAGTATATCTTCATCATGCAAACGAGATCACAACTCTGAATATATGAAAGACTTCCGGAGTCGCAGAGATGCAATTCTGTGAAGAATTACGGAACTGTATTCATAATTAATACATACACAACAGTGCATACGTATTTTGATCTTTGTCAGAGTAAAGAACTAGTTTATATGGCGTAAGGATTCGTCGAGACCGTCAGACCGATACGTATTCATACGACATGACAAACGAGATCTTTCTCCCGACTCACTACAAAACACAAATGCTCTTTAGAATTCATTATATCCCCCATTTTAACTTTTCTAAATATTCTTCGCTTACTGTATGAATTAAATTTAAAACTAACTGGGATTTATATAAGTTTGATTCACTACTTCAAAAAAATCTACGTTCGGACGTCAAAGAAGGCAACGAAGTAGTTGGAATCTGGGTGTGTGATACAGAAATAAGGATTGAACAGATGTATCGAACGCTAGATCAGGCAAATAAGATTAAATTGGTATGCAATAAAACATTATACTAACGCAAAATAACATCAAATGATGTTTTAAAGTAAACGAATATCAATATAACCAGTGGCGTCACTGGAGAAGGAGGGGGGCGTGCAATCGCACCGGATGACACCATCTTAGGAGGTTATATCAAAATAACTGTCTATAAAATGTTTGAATTTTTGTGCAGGATGGAGGTCCATGGGGGTGACACCATGAGTTATTATACATGACTATCTATACAATTCGTGACTTTTTGTGCAGGAATGAGGTCTATGGGGTGACACCATGAGTTACATCACTGGGTGACACCAGCCCTATTGACGCCACTGAATATGACGTCAGGTTCGCTCTTAGCAATGAAGCTCTCAAAGATTCCTCATTGAATTTGTTGTATCAGCTAGATAGATATAAAATACAGATACATCACACATCAGATATCACATCTCTCTCTCTCTCTCTCTCTCTCTCTCTCTCTCTCTCTCTCTCTCTCTCTCTCTCTCTCTCTCTCTCTCTCTCTCTCTCTCTGCAAAAGGACCGTAGTATATGGCTTTAATTATTTCGTATACGTTTCCTTCTAGTTAACAATGGAGATAAATCATCTTTCGTTACATTTGTCTTTTAATTTTCTTGGGATAATAAGACATCTTTTTTTGATTTTTCAGTTGATGCTGACAGGGTCTTCCTTCCTTTCTCTATGCACGACTGTGGTTATGTGTTTATCCACACAAGACACCATCACCTGATTGCATTAAACACCAAAGAGTAGTGTCAACAGGGGAATCTTAGAAAGTAATTGATATGTGGTTTATTTATGGATAACATAACGTACTAACAAAGCTGGAACACACTGTTAATGTGAATTGAATAAATAAACCATCTTCTCATGGAATAGCATATAAATTGGCTTGGCAAGTTCTTATTAGAAAATGATCAGAAATTAGTAGATGTCTAACGAAAGTGATGTTTCTCACCTGATCGCTTTATGTCATTACATTTCAAGCTAAATCATTGTAAAGTCAGATAATGTCAACAGGAATGTGCAATAAGATAATCTGTCTTAAATGTAAAGTTATAATTCTTTAGATTCAGATTTACCACACTGGAGTGTAAGTTAAATTTATGGATATAAATGCCTATGTCTTTTTAGTCCCAAGATTTATATTTATGTCTTTATACAATCTATCCACTTAACGCAGCTTTGAAAATAGAAAAGCTTAGATATGCATTTTAAATATGATACTTCTTTCAGTTGGGAAATACATGGTTCTTCATAAATTGTAGTGAAAACAGGATGGTCAATGGCTTCCAGCGACGTGAAGGGTAAACCTTCATCGAAAGAACAATGTATATCAGACCATATAATGATTCATATTAGGATTCTGTACGGAATAATTTTGTGTTTGGTTATGATTCTTCTATTTGGAGCGTGGGTATGTTTCAGAGAAATTAATATTCTGAGATTTGAAGTGATGCAGTTATCGCAATGGACCTCTCTACATCAATTAGAATATTACAAATATTTAAATCTCTCAAGCCAAGATAGTATTTCTGGTGTGTCATACATTGAGCTAGAGAATAAAACAAGGACCAAAAGAGCTCTTCGTAGGAATCGAGGATATCCTGCAGAAACGAATGGGGATATGCTGACCTTATTAGGAAGTACATCGGTAAGTAAATTTTTTTATTCGTGTTCAACTGCATTTAATTTGAAACTTGTAACCAGTCTGTAATGGTAGATACAAAAAAAGGTTCGGTAATGACAGATTCTGGATTCTACCCCGCTCCAACTGTGTGCATAGAGTTTGAAAGGCTTTACATTTATCTTCAATTACTTAAAATAAAAGCATATAACATTAACAATATGACGTAATATAGTTATATCTAACATATGTATGTATTATTTCCAGGTTATATTTTGAATAGATATATTCCCAAAAGAAATGAAAAAAAAGGATTGGCCAGAAGCACTAAAAGATCTATAAGGTTTCTTTGCTATGTTATTTATTGGAGACAATACGAAAGACATGGCATTCTTCAATTGACACCATCTGAAAGGCATGGCATTCTTTAATATATACTATATAAAAGGTATGGCATGCTTTAATATCCATATAAAAAGTATGTCATTCTCTAATGGAGACATATGAAAGTCTGGCATACTTTAATGGAGTCCATATGAAAGGCATGACATACATTAATGGAATCCATACGAAAGTCATGGCATACTTAAATTGATACCATCTGAAAGGCATGGCATTCCTTAATTGATACTATATGAAAGGTATGGCATGCCTTAATGGAGTCCATATGAAAGGTATGACATACGTTAATGGAGACCATATGAAAGGTATGGCATACTTTAATGGAGACCATATGAAAGTCTTGGCATACTTTACTGGAGTCCATATGTAAGGTATGCTATACCTTACAGGAGTCTATATGAAAGGTATGCCATACGTTGATGGAGACCATATAAAAAGCATGGTATTCTTTAATGGAGATCATATAAAAGGCACGGCATACATTAATGGAGACGATATGAAAGTCATGTTATTCTTTAATGGAGATCATATGAAAGTCATGTCATTCTTTAATGGAGATCATATGAAAGTCATGGCATACTTAAATGGAGACCATATGAAAGGTATGGCATACTTTAATTGAAACCGTATGAAAGTTGTGGCATGCTTTTAATGATAACCGTATAAAGGACATGGTATACTTTTATGGAGTTTATTTGAAAGGCATAGCATACATTAATGAAGAACGTATGAAAGGCAAGGTATAATTCAATGGAGACCATATGAGTGGCAACGTATATATTAATGGAGGCTGGTTGAAAGACATGACTTTAATGAAGTACGTGCTCTAATGGAGACCGAATGAAAGACGTGACATTCTTTAATCGAGACCATGAACGATTGAAAGCTAAATATTAATGTAAGAACTGATTGCGTAAAGGTTGAGAGCATTTCAAAAGCATGACATATTCATAATGATAATGACTGAATACCACTGTAGCAACGGTTTGTGTAAAGGGAACTGTGTTTAATCTTTTGCTTTTAGATAAAAGTGGTAATAGTTTTCTTTTTGAGAATGTTTCCATCATCCATATATGTACTTTATGAAAT
Organism: Potamilus streckersoni; assembly: GCA_016746295.1. Classification (NCBI taxonomy): domain Eukaryota; kingdom Metazoa; phylum Mollusca; class Bivalvia; order Unionida; family Unionidae; genus Potamilus; species Potamilus streckersoni. The sequence continues at coordinate 693,965 of JAEAOA010000815.1, read as the reverse complement.
ATAACTTTAAAAATGTTAGTGTGTGTTCCTGTTATCTCAGGAGTTTTACATTATATTGTTAACTGTCCGTGCTAACATACACTTTTGCCTATGTGTTAGCTGTTATAATAATAATAATAATAATAATAATAATAATAATAATAATAATAATAATAATAATAATAATAATAATAAAAACAATAATAATAATGAGGACTTTGTATAGCGGCTTATCTTTAAAAGATCTAAGAGCTTTACAGCATTTGACAATACTTAAAAATAACATAATGATGTGATTACAAAAACAAAAACAGACACCTCGAAATTAGAAAATAGAAAACATGCTGTAAAGAAATGAAATATTATTATGTCTTTAAGTCTGTTCTTGCAGTTGAAATAGGTGAGTTTTAAGAGCGCACTTGAATGAGATCATAGTGTCGTTGTGTCTAACTTTGATCTGCGTTGCTGGGCCAAGGTGTGCAAAAGACGTTTTCCATATGATTTCATTGTCCTAGAGAGAACAATGAAAATACGAGTGTCAGAAGAGGAGCGTAAGTATCTTGCTGGTGTATACACATGGGTGAGGTCGGATAGGTATGTTGGACTGGAGCCCATTAGTGAAACGTAGCACAGAGAACAAATTTTGTGTTTAATTCCGAATCAAATGGATAGCCTGTATAGGGCACAGAGAAGTGGGAGACGTGCTTTGATCGTGGTACTCTAGGAATGATCAGAGAAGCTGTTTTTGAACTTTTTGAAGTAGATATTGAGACGAACTAGACATAATTGAGTTACAATAGTCCAGTCTTGAAAGTACTAAGGAACACAAAAGTGTTTTACTGGCATCAACTCAAAGATACTTGAGAATGGAGCTGATGAGTCTCAACTCAAGATATGCAGCCTTGCATATGTTAATGATATGTTTGTGCAATGAGAGAGTGCTGTAGAGAGTAACACCTAGGTTTCGTGATGACTGTGTGAATTTAACGTTGGTATTGCTGATATTTATTCTTTTTGAGGTAAAGGATGTAAGTGAGAAAGTCTTTGTGTTGTAGTCAAAATGGCTTGTTACATGACATCCATGATTTAAAATCGGAAATGATAGTATGTTTTATGGTAGTATGACAACATCACAACAACAATAATTAAATACGCCAACCACCGATTCCAATTTTCAGTGTCGTAATTAGATTTAGGCAAGGGTCAATGTCAACCCATAATCATCACAGTTATAATGACACTCCAGACACTAAAGCATTTATTCATTTATTTAAGATATTTATAAAAACGTTTGTTATATTTTCTGAAAGTTTAAATTAAAAAAAGGAATTAAGTAATTCTAATGCACTAAAATTAAACTGATGATTGAGAACATTCCAAAGTATAATACAAAAGTATTTGTGGTTATATAATTACAACAAATAGCTTATGTCACTTATGTTTACTTCAAGGTACTGTTTTGGTATTGTTGAACATTTTGTTTGCTTTTATATGATGTTTTTTTTCTTCTCAAAGATGTTTTTCCATTATTCCCAGTAATTGCAAACATAAGGATCCAAATTTAAATGAGTTACAGGTTAAAAGAAAGAGCATATTAAAAATAAATTTGAATGAAAATATTTGACAGGGGACTGTGCATTAATGCGGCGGCAGATCTGGGTAAGTGCAGTCGGTTAGGAATAATCAGTAGAACAAACAGCATTGACCCTAATCTGTAGGTGAATTATGCTATGGCAAATTAGTATCGTTGTTTGTAGTTGTCTCTTCTTATAAGCAAGTACAGATGGTATTTCCTGTAGCTTTTTTCTACTTAGTATTAACATTAGTAATAACGTTTTGATAATCATCTGTGTGTAAATTATGATTAACCATTCCCAGTAGAATTTTCTGTACTTGTTTAGAGGTAAATAATCCATTGAGAACCTCATACACCAATAGTATAAGTATGCTATCAGAGTCAAGTTTCTCGTATAAATGCGATCGAGGGCACCACGTGCTGGCCTGCTTGTGCACGGTTGGTTTCACTGCCATTGCTTTTATTGCCGTCTTGATTATTGTGTCTCACGCTATTGAGACGATACCACTCTTACTTACTAGTGTTCTATTTGTTTTCTTTTAATTTATCCACCTTTATAAAAAAAAATTACGGATTCTTATAGTGAACACCAGTGAATGACACTTAACACTGGATATGTGTTAGTTTACTCGTGTATCCAAATTATGCACTAATGGCACTGTCCATTTGATGACCGTACAATTCAAGTACAAACATTCAAGTAGCGGATCATTTCTATTTTGGTTTTTTAAAAAATGGAATTCTTATTACTGTTGATTCCAATGTCAGCATGTTAGATGGATATGACCAAACTATGCATTTACCATCAAATGTACTTTGCGTACTCTGTTGTCTTTTGAACGTTCATCGTTTATACTCATCAGATCCTTGTTACACGTGATTCGGTTTTGTCTCTCTTACGATGAGTATTTTACAGAAATGTTTGTATCTGTGTGGCTTATATTTTGTAGATCATTTTACAGTATTTCCCGGCCGCTCCGGTGGACTAAGTTGTTAGAACGCCTGCCTGGGGTGCAGGAGGTCGCAGGTTCGGACCCCGGATAAGGCATACCAAAGGCATGAAAATGGTATTAGTAGCTGCCTTGCTTGGCGTTCATTATTAAGAGATTGGTCTGCCTAGTATCAGGATAATGTGACTGGGTAGGACATAAATGTCCCATGTCTGCGGCATGATGCCCCAGAACTAGACATCACTGAAAACTTCCACACTGCATATATCGTAGGGATATTGCTTGTTAAAGATATGTTAAAAATCCAAATCTCTCTCTCTCTCACACACACACACACACATACACACACACACACTATTTCCAGTTGTTATCTCTATTTCGTTTTGGGCACACGTCCTCTCTTCACAAGGTACCTTCAGGTTTTCGTGGATCGCTAATAATAACCATTGTGTTATAGTACATTCTTATGGCGTTCCCTTCCATTTGAATTTTACAAATTCTTTTTTCTTTTACTAGTCAGAATTATGCCAAGTTTGTGCCTATGATATATAACTCTTTCTCACATGCCTGTGATATATAACTCTTTCTAACATGCCTATGATCTATAACTCTTTCTCACATGCCTATGATACATAACTCTTTCTCACATGCCTATGATATATAACTCTTTCTCACATGATTATAATATATAACTCTTTCTCACATGCATATGAGATATAACTCTTTCTCACATGCCTATGACATATAGTTTTTTTTAACATGCCTATGATATATAACTCTTTGTTACATGCCTATGATATATAACTCTTTCTCACATGCCTGTAATATATAGCTCTTTCTCACATACCTATGATATATAACTCTTTCTCACATGTTTATACGTGTTTTATCATGTATTCTGGTCAAAATCAAGGGCGCAGGACATCACCGTCATACCTCACACGTGACATTTATATCCTGACCCGTATGCCATTTTGACCCTGTACCAAAAACAAAGTTAATAGTAAACCTTTCCAAGTTCTATAATCACTTTGACAATCTTTGACAACAATCAAAACAAACATAAATTCCAACATATGTACGTACTGAAACAAGCAGTAGCTCATGTTAAACTTCCAAGAAATAACTCTTTTTGCACTGGTAGATCTAGTTACATATTTGGCTTCTTTCGAGTAGAAAGGGTCTTTTATTATAACCATTAATTCTGTATGGAAGAATCATTCTATTATTTATGAAGGGTAGAGCAATTGTAGATCAATGCCTAATTGATGACTGATTATTTGTGAAAAGATATATTTTAGTTTACTCTTAGCACTTTAGTTTATACCTGTTTGCATGTGCATAATTGGGCAAACTACCTGCAATACACAATTAGGAAGTTGTATGTTGCATTACGATATTTATCGCACTTTTCTTTGAAGCCTAATATTTATTTAAACGTCATCGAAAGTTTTGCACTAAATTTTTCAGGATAAACCTAACTTTATAGGTTCTATCGGAAGGCAAAGAAATTTTCAATGGGTATTTTGCGGTTTTATAGTTACACCAGTACTCCCAGTTCGCCATTTCGACTTGGACCCTCGTTTTCGTTTAGAATCTTGCATTCTCGGATTAGATTTCACTATCATGCCCTCAAACATGGGAACAATTCATTTAATGTCATCTCATCCCCGATCTTATCCAGACTTGAATGGGATATCTACAGGACATAAAGTCTATATTGCTCAGATTGTTACATGTTAAATGCAAACATACGTCATATTGAAAAGTAAAATGTTAATATAAAACTTCAATAAAAAATGCAGTTGAATCCAAAAGTTTCAAAAACTATATTTCCCTATCCGTTTTGTTACGAATGCATAATAATAATAAACCGAATGTCTTGTTTGTCATAACCATTCAAATAATAAATTGTTACAAAGCAGGCTATCTAACAGTCAACACTCGAAAACATGTCATAAGCAGAAACACAACATTTATTTTTTGCAACTAAATTCTGTAAATAAGTTTTAACATGTCAACGAACCTTAATTACCACCTCCTTCCTCCCATGAATGACTTGATTTCACGTAAACGTCTTACAATGCACGTGAGAAGTTATCAAGTGTATACATTTTGTGAAGCATAAGTCTATTGCAACAAGCGCAAACCAACAATATTAACAATAATTGCCATGTCACGTGTATGTACGAACACAAACAGTTAACTCCCTTTGTTTATATTTTGTGCATTGCCTAATCCAATATCGTCGGCCTGAATGAAGTATATGTATTTAGAGAATGATTTAACTCATTAAGTTATATGTTAACAAGACATCAGACATGAACAACGATGATCTAATGAGTTGTCACAGTATTTTAGGTAGTCGTAGTTGTAGTTACCCTCATCATAAAGGCATTCCGCGAGAAAGAAACCAGCACTCGTTTAGAAAAAAATTGCGTGTTTGGACCAAAGACATGGATATGTGTTTTGCAAGGAAATGGCATGTCTATACTCGAATTTAGATATATATATATATATATATATATGTATCATCCTCTCTCCTCTTTAAATCTGTCTCCTTTAAAATGTCTATAAATTATTTTTAGATGAATAATTTAGTGTGAATAATTCAAAAGTCATCACTCTATTTAGATCAAATTGTGAGTGTGATTTTCTTTTGTTGAAATACTAGTATTTTTAATGATTTTTGTAAGCAAACTGGCAAAGGAGTGGCTTTGACGTTTTAGTACATATCATTACGAAAACATTTAAATAATGACATTATTCAAAGTCCAACAGAATTACAATGAACGGTTTTTCAGCGAAAAATGCTCAGTTCGAACGGGAATTGAATATGAAAAGCGCGTGATGCCCACCCCTGACATTTATGGACTGAACAATTCTATGATTACATTTTTTGTGTTTTTCCTCGAAAGCGACCGATGAAAATAAAACAGCTTTAGCTTTCTAAAATTAGCATACAATGTTACCTATCTCGAATTTTGTAATCTGTTTGAAGTTAGAATTAGTGTTTACGTGAAACAACAAAGTCAAAAATGACTCATGTGACTTCTGTAGTCTAATCGATATGCAAATAGCAATAAAGCTTTGTGGCATCGATTTCTTTGATTTTTGTTTTGCTGTAAGAAACTAAAAATGGTTTTGGAAATGATTTGAACTGTCAAAAGATGAAAAACAAAGATGTGTTCATTATTAATCTATCAATAACCAGGTCAAGTCTCCAGAAATGTAATATATTACACATGAAATCCTAAAAGAACAAGTGAATCTATTGGATCCAATGACATTTTTTTTTCACATGGAAGTATATAGCCAAGGCTTCTGGGTCTTTCACAGGACAGTAAGCTACATTGGAGCGATCAAAACGGTGATTCCCAAACCTTTTCGGGCTAATGCTCCCTGGTTATGCTCAGCGCCCTCTACCGTACAAGCATTATTCAGTATTAGCATCTCCTCAGTAACGCCACCTCCCCCAAAGGGCAGTATCGCCCACTTTAGGAACCACTGATTTAAAACATTAAGAAACTTATTCTTTAAATCGCCAATAGGTGAACTAAGCTGTCGCCTATAGCCCAAAGATTGGAGGCGACGGGCTGCAAAAGCTGCCATTTAAATGAGTGGTTATAGAACTAGCAGGTCACAGACCAAAGTAAAGTGACTATCTGACGATCGTTACAAATCATTACATGTTCAACGAATGCATATAAAACGGATATATCGTTGTTGAATAATATATAACTGGCGAATTGAAACGTAGTTTGAGTGATTATCTATTTTTAGAATTTTACTAAGAAGTGAATTAAATACAAAACTTCTTAAAGTCTTTAAAATAGCTTTTGCCTGATTTACATCAAACATAAAAGCAAACCTCTTTTGACTCAAAGTGAAAGAAGAAAAATGACTGAATGGCAGTAGTGGTTTTTCTAGACCCTACCTGTCATTTGATAGAGATAAATGTTATTATTACGAAAATGAATGATTGTTTATATTTTGAATATTGTTACTTGATCAATTTTTCAACGTTAAAATGAAAATAATTATGGAAGAGTCTTATTGGGAAGGAAATCGGTCTTGTTCAGAAGTCCTTATTCAACTCAAACTTACAGGCAAAATTAAATTCCTCATCTCAGAAATTTATTTGGTTAGCGGTCCAATTGTGAAATCTACGAATCTGTAAATCTAAAAAAGGAACAACGGCTTTCCTAAGTAGCTAAATGTGCAAATAAAAACAAACGCGTTGTCGAAAGCAACCAAAGCCTGCAGTTTCACTTTCACCATTTAAATGATAGATGAACACTGTTAAACTATTCATTCGTTGTGAATAACATGTCTAGCGAAAGACAAACCCATTTTCAGATAAACGAATATTTACCCGGCAGTAGTGATCTTTTTATATATGTATTGTCTGGTGTACCGTTATGAAACTTCTTTGACACTTTTCATTAGTTGGCTTATTAACCTTTTCAGGTTGTTTAAAAGTTTCAGCTTCTTTGTTTTGATCTAATGACACACGGTGTCGCATTTGTAGCTTGTTTTCATCTGTCTTTTTCACAGATTTCCTTATGTATCACCTAACATATCAGAGCTGTCTAAAGAATGAAGCTGATAAACTATTGTTGTATAGGCTTGCAATAGTATTTGATGACAAGATCAAACGCATTTCATGAATTCTAATTTTGTGTATCCCTCGAATTTAATTGTTCAGACACTATTTATCGTGGAAGATTCATTCTACTTTCAATTTTATCAATACTTTTGAACATAAATTTTGTTCTTTAAACCCTTCTAAATGTCCCCATCCATTAATGAAAGATGGTTGATAAGCTGCAACTTTTTCATTTGTGATTTGCCTCATCGATTAAACTTCAAATCGTATTTTATTTAATCACGCATTTCTTTATATCTTTAGAAACTTCCTTTATCAATTCCAGTTTTGATTGAATAGTTTCTTGATTTACAAGTAACGAAATCTCTTAATATGTAGCGCTTAATTCCACATTGAATAATCCAACAACTATTTCATTTACTTGAGACTTGTTATAGATTTTATCGTTTTGATTATATCTTATGTCGTGAAAGTGTATGTTCTCTTGCAAGTCGTCATGCAAATTGTTTCAAAACTTTTACACAGAAAATCTGTACTGGTTAGACGTAGATACATTGTACCATCGGATTTAAATTTTTAAAAGACAAACTTGTGTTAATAGAATTTGGACATTAGGTACTTTGATCGTTCCAACACTGTCAATCCACCATACGTAGTTTTGGTTAGTTGTATTTTCTTCTTTATTATTGTAATTCGTATAAACATATTGTTTCCGTTTCACTCTTAATTCAATACACATATTAATATTTCTGTAATGTACCTGCTTTTGTTGTTTTATTTTCATTCCACCTGATATATAGGTACACATATTTTAGCTACAATTTCGTTTCTATATATTTTTTGTGCAACTGGGATAAATTATTTTCGTCAGGGAATATTTCTTCCGGAGCTAACCATCATAAACAATCTCGTAAGCATTTTAGTATTTCCAAAGTTTCATAATTTCCGGAGGATGTTTAGAAAATTTGTCTCCATGCAATTTTTGGTGTTATTCTACATCCAAATTCTATCGCCCATAATTTTTTGTACATTTGAAGTACAATGAAGTTGCATGGTTTATTTATATCATACATGATTCTGATTATGTGACATCCTATTCATTGTTGTTTGCCATCTTCATCTGCATAGAATGTGTGACTGGATTTAGCGTATCTATGACGTACCCTGCTAAAGTACGCGATAAATTCACTTTCATTCCCGAGGAACATCTAGTAATGTTTGAAATCTTAAATCTTAAAGACCATGAACGCTGTATTAATGTTTGCTGTCTAGCTGTAGTCCTTCAAATATCAGTTTTAAATTCTTCAAAAATGTTGAGTAGCACCAATGTACTTTTTAACTTAATAGTTGTGGGGAAAAAAAAACATAATGTTTGAAGCGAGACATCATATCCGGAACGAATAGGTATTTAAATTTTTCAATTACGTAATGATAAATAAAACATATCAATAGGTTGCATGTTATTTCATTGAACTTTTCAACTGAACAGAAGAACTTGTAGTTGTTAACTTCTTTTCAAGGAATTTAGGTTGGATGTTTTTATACTGGGTAACTCCATAAATTTCGAGTCATCTAATTTTTTTGTCAGCTGCTCAAAAAGTTATCCCCGAGCCGATAGCCATGAAGACATTCAATTATTATTTTACTCAGGAAAGGGTTTTACTATCCTTCTCTTTCCAGGCAACCACTATGTCCTTGCTAAATGAAATATATTTGTCTGTTGTGTTAGGGACGAGTTTCACATCTTTTATTGGACCATTTATAACACGTTTCTTGACAAGAAGTGTATATTATAGTCCAAGAGAATATATAAAAACCAAGGAATTATTTTGAGATATTTAAAATTAAAAATGTGCTAGTCTTGAGCAGGCCCACGTACCACACCATCTAACTGATCATCATCACACAACTTATTTCTTAGTCTCAATTTATCACAAATCTGACAAATTTTTTATTTACACGTCGTTGCCTAGACGACGTTCCAGTACCTTAATTTTGCTTTGCACAATCTTTGCAATTTTTGTAACAAGTTGTAAATTATCTGAGCACAATCAATTCCGTTGTAACCTAATTACGTGTATAATTTTCAATTGTCTCCAGATACATGGAAAATCCAGAAGACACTCTATTCTTCTATTTTCTTTGTCCATCTTTGTTGAGTCTCCAATTTACAGCTTTGCTGTTGTTACTAATGTTTTTGGCCATGTTTGTAATTATCTTCTGGTATTTTTTTCTATATCCATTTTAACACGCAAATTCACCATTGGCAACATGGGAATCTTTGAGCTGACGTGGACAACTTTAGTCTTTGCTCGTTCAATTTTTGTTTCCTTTTGGAAATATGATTTGCATGTTAATTGTTGGTCTTTCTGTTTATCAACTATTCATTTTTAGTTAACTCAGCTTGTGCCTAGATAGATTCCTATTGACTACATAGAGGTGACTTCGTTCTTCGTTGTCTATGATAGTCTAAACTGACGAATAATTCAGCCAACTGATTCATTTTCCTACCCTTCCTTGCTCTCAAACTGGATTAATACATTTGTCTTCAACGATGTCATAAAATTGATTCATACATTGAAATCATTGTTACATTTGATGATCTTTTCAAGTTTATTATCTCTCTCTCTCTCTTTATATATATATATATATATATTACATCTACTATACATGTTTAAACTGTATTTCGGTGGCTTCCGTCGGCCCTTGATTTTTAGCATTGACCTGATTGCATAAAAGAAATAATTGTTACCATAATCGTGTAATTTTGGTGCAAGCACACCCATTCAGGTAACAGATGAAACTCCAGCCCTTTCATGGTTTAATTTCATCAATGTTCAAATAAAGAACATCGACCGTATCAACCATTTGCTTTGTATGTACAGTGATCCTATCAACAAAACCAGTGTTTAGATAGACAAACGTATTAGCTGGTACATTCTATAACTGAACTTAAAATATTTTTTTCCATAAATTTGGGTTTGAGTACTAAAAGTTTGCATTTTTTCTAGGCCACTTTGCAAAAGTATATTTTTTTATAGCAACTGATTCTTTGTGCTGCACCTTTATCAATTCAATAATTACTGATGTCAATAATTTTTACAACCTCAGGTTCATCCTGATTACGAAACAAGTATAAATCCTTTATGTTTTCTCCTCTACATCTATATGTGAAATAAATGTTGATTTATAAAGTTATTTTCCTAATTTGTAAGTCTGGTTTCTTTTGATGGAAAGATCCTAATTTTGATACAAGGACCCTCATTTAAATTGCTTCTCATTCCTAAATTTACCTCGTAAAGTATTCTTTCTCCTTAAATGTTTTTATTCTTCTAATAATTTTATCCTTCTCTTTTGCTCGTTTTTCTTCATCGATAGGAAGAAATCTCTCTATCTCTTGTTTTATCTAATATTTTGAATTGTTTTACCTGTCAATTGTTTTAATTGAATAATTGCTAAAGTAAGATATATAATGTTTAAGTCCCTAGTTATTCCAGCTTCAAAGAAAACAATGTTACATTATTCCTCCTCCAATAATTCAAATCTTGATACAATTAAGTACACGAAGGATCCTTATTTTCCAGCTTTGTTTCTTTATATTGATAAGCTAATTATTTTTCAATACTGGTACGCACAAAATCCCGAAGCATCTTTTTTATTTAGTTCACATAGTTTTGAAAATGCGCTGACTTTATATAATAAGAAATAATTTTAATAGCGAGAAAGGAACTATGCTAGAAGTAGTTTCAATCTTTGCAATAGCTGAGAACATCTCTTCTTTATATAGTATTATTTTTTTAGAACGTAACATTTTGTATTTGTTTGTTCTCTAAATAATTTTTTAGCAATGCCTACACAGGGTCCATATTGCCGTCATACAGCTAGAGGTATGGGGAATTTAACAATGCGTATGAAAACCAATTACTCAGACATTCGAATAAATTAAATACAGTAAGAGCAATAAAGAATTCACCAGCAATTACAGCAAATGAATATAAACAAGAAAACGAAAGGCAAAAAAAAAAATAAATAAGACTTGAGACAATATTTCGCAAAATCCATGCCAATGCAGATTAAAAACAGAACCAAAAAATAAAATAAGCTTGCAATTTATTTTCAAACAACTTTTTAACTGAGTGAAAATATAAACATCTTGTACTAAAAATGAATGAATAAAGTCTTGAATATATTAGTTGTTTGGATGAGGTAAAGGATACTGAAGAAATGAGTTAAAAAGGAATGTAAAAGAGTGGATGGGGAGAAAAGCTTTATTCGAGAAAATGAGGAAAGTTTACTATTTATGTCATTGTCAACATATTTGAACACGTGTTTCGCAATATGCAGTATATATTAGTATAAAGTTGTTCAGACAAGCCCGAGATAATCAAAATTAAAGTAGAAGAACCTAAACCACAACCAGTCACATAAAAATAACCGTTTTATCTTTTAAACACAATAATTCATTCCTGATATATCATAGTTTCTCTTTTATCAAATGAGCGAAATGAGAGGCAGCCGTTATATACTTTAGCATGCAACACACGATTCCGCTGTCATCGTGTCTTACAGCGTGATACTAAATAAATCTCTCAATTCAAAATTGAACTGCCATACAAGCGGCACGGCGAGGATATGACAAATTTAATTGTGCCTGCAGGTTTGTCTGAGTTGAATGAGAACTACTTTAACAGATGCGGTTTTTCTAACTAAAAAGATTATTTTATAATTATTGGTATTTTAAAATTGAGAATTCGATCTAGTAACAATAGACAACATATCAAAAGCCCTTCACATTCATAATATCGACATTTGTATCTCTGCTGGGCTGTAAAGAAGTCTGTATTGGGTTTCAGAAGTTGTGTTTAACTTGAGCCGTTTCGAGTTTTGTTTTTATTCATTATGTAGCTGTGGAGTCAAACAAAAATGCTCCAAGATCTTCGAAACTTCTATATTTAGTCATTTTGCATGTGAAATCATTTAAAAAACAAAAGATAACGTGCAAAGATTTAAGTCATACACTGATATCTTGTCTGGCTCTAATATCAAAAGCCATAGCAGAGAGAGAGAGAGAGAGAGAGAGAGAGAGAGAGAGAGAGAGAGAGAGAGAGAGAGAGAGAGAGAGAGAGAGAGAGAGAGAGAGAGAGACTTGTAACTGACAGGCTGAATAGCCAGCTAGCAGACAGAGGGAAAGTGGCCCTTACGCATTTAGACGCTTTTAAATATATAGGTTTAGATTCTTGTCATAGATAAAACATAAAGAAAGGAAAAAGCAAAATATCAAAAAGAATGCAGATTTCCATTGCTACAATAGTGACATGAAATGCAGATGTCCCATTCGCTGACTCAGTTCCATTGCTACAATAGTGATATGAAATGCAGATGTATTGGCTGACTCAGTTGCTTAGCTACAACGGTGACATGAAATGCAGATGTCCTATTGGCTGACTCAGTTGCATTGCTACAATAGTGATATGAAATGCAGATGTCCCATTGGCTGACTCAGTTGCATTGCTACAGTAGTGATATAAACGACAAATATCCCATTGGATGCTACAATACTTAAAAACTATTAATAATGTTACTGAAATATATTATGTGCCATTTGTGAATACAGTATTATTATATATTCTGGCGCAGCACTATAACATAATTTGTTTCGTTTATGTTGCAAAGAGATTTATAAAATGCAATATTAGTCTGAGAGGCGTTAAATTATTAACACGAATAAAACTGGCAATTTCTGCCCATTTCTAAAATGGAAGGATCATCTGGATTTGCAGATGAACCTCCTTTATTGGACTGAATTCTGATAAAATAGAGTATCGATTGAAAATATGTCATAGTCAATACAATTATGGATGTTTAATATTCCAACATTTAGACAAAGAGTTATCAGAGCCAAACATTGTCACACTATGTTAGAAATCATAAAGACGCATCGCACATTAAAATCTAGTCCACTGTTCAAACAACCATAGACAAGGTGCCACTACCAATAATGGGTATTTTCGATTTTCACAAGTGTTCTATACTTTAGAAAAGTCTATCCTTAAGACCGCTGTTCTTGAAGCAGTGTCCTAAAAATGCAGCACTTTTATAACGTCATCTTACCATCTCAAAACTGCTTGCAAGGAAGTGTCACCAATTGATTTTTCTACCAAACCGTCCAGACCCATCCATGGTTAAGTGTTCTTTCCCTGATTTCTTGATTACGTAGATAATTAAGTTAGAATCGCAAAATGTAAACGATTAAATGCAATGTTAACGTTAGAAATGGTTCGTGAAAATTGAAATGTCTTATTTTATGATTAACACTATTGCATAAACTGATACGACGTTTCCTGCGACGGTATCAGGAAGTCACATATCTAGGTCGGATTTACGCTTCATTGGCACTCAGACGTTACTGTCTACCAGACGTAAAAGAAAAGTGTTTGATTAAAGTGCAAACTCTTGTAGAAACGATTGAATTAATGGATTATAGTCCTCTCCAATTTATTTCGACGTTTAGTCCATATATGTAATCGATATGAAGTGTCTCGATGTTTAGTCCAAATATGTAATCGATATGAAGTGTCTCGATGTTTAGTCCAAATATGTAATCGATATGAAGTGTCTCGACGTTTAGTCCAAATATGTAAACGATATGAAGTGTCTCGATGTTGATATACTATATTCATATTACTGGAAGTCATGTGGTATCTATAAGCTGAGATTTGCCTTTGAAGAAGAAATGCTGATGACTTTGGAATATGTATACGATATTACAAAATTAATTAAACGGGGCATTTAAAGAAGACAAATGTTTGGAAAAACAGGAAAAACGAATAAAACAAAACATCCTTACAATGGCCATCCCTACTTTTGTCAACTATCAAGGTAGTTTTTATTTTGCACTCTTATTATCATTTAGTTATTATCATCTGAAGCGCATAATTAGAAGTAAACAATTATATATCAAAGCCTTGCTACTGGCATTGTAACCTTTAATGTATGTACCATAATATACATAGGAACACAATATGAGACAGAATCTTTAAAATGGTGTTAAGTCGGGGTTTAAGTCGTCAGTGTCGGAAGGCTTCATACAAACAAATGCTTGCTTTAAAATAGTAGTAATAAAACGAAATATTCTATGATATGCTTTTAACAAAAACAATAAAATATGTAATGTTATAATGTTATTAAATTGCATTTCAAGCCGTAAATGTTAATCAAATATCAAATACTTTAATGAATGGCATTATTTTCTTCCACGAAATGTCTAGGTCTTCTTTTAATGAAATTAAGGTGCAATAACCGTACATTATTTTGAAAATAATACAAAATGTAAAAGCAATGTAAGGTACAAATATAGTTTCGAATATGAAAGGAATAATGAGGCAGATGAAAAATGCATCTGGAGTAATAACATAAACTTTTCAGAATATTTGCACAAAAAATCCAATATTTGTTAGTATATAGTAGATTCATTCCAAGATGAAAAGAATCTTCAATCAAGGTGAATATGATAATTATAATTGTCCAAATAATAAATCATGCAACTGAAAACTGTAAAAATGAAATTATGGAGCTTTAGGTTTACACTTAACAGAGTTACCAATGTATTATATATTAATGCTAATTGACAACCGGAATAAATTTCATAAGACGATTCTACATATGTATTGTAGCTCTTCAAAACAATTATGCGACTAATTGACATTATGATGGATATCAACTTTTAAACAGTTCGTGTCTCTGTTCTTATTTATTGTAATCTTACTGAACTGACGACGAGATCAGCTTGTGAAATTAAGTTTTCAATCTTTCCATGATTACTCCATCTTAGGAATAACAATCAAAATATAGAATCCAATATCTGTTCAATATTCAATTGTTTTCATTCAAAATATTATTAGAAAAATGGATTGCTTGAATTATTGGTGCAGATACATTTTTACGACGTTGCCAGTATTTTTACTGTTTCAAATGTAAATTGTTCTGGAAATCTTCAAAATAGAAAGAAAAGACCAATTACAAAATAAACATACATACATACATACATACATACATACATACATACATACATACATACATACATACATACATACATACATACATACATACATACATACATACATACATACATACATACATACATACATACATACATACATGCATGCATGCATGCATGCATGCATGCATGCATGCATGCATGGCTGCCTGGCTGCCTGCCTACCTACCTACCTACCTACCTACCTACATACATACATACATTGTTATTTTGGTTCGATTTCTAACTTAAACAATGGGTTGTTAAAACAGTTGTCACGTAAATGATTATTATAAGATAATATGCCACGTGTATAGATTACATAATGCTCACAAAAATTATTATATCATCTAAAGATGCTATCTGGACAAATATTGGACTTCCTGAGTAATTGTGTTACCTTTTCTTTCATGTCGCTCACTTTTTCAGCATATGAGGCTACCTTAGAAAAATACAACATTATGTCTTTTGTTGCTCAGATAAAACTATTTAGATGGTTCTCAAGACTAAATCACTGGTGACATTTTTAAAAAGATTTATTTAGCTTTAACTCCTTAATGGTGACATTTTTGAAAAGATTTCATTAGCTTTAACTCCTTAACGTACATGCATCATCTTTGAATCATTCGAACTGCAATACATTAATTTGTTGTACTGCACATCTAAATCTGGCAACGATTACAAGGACAAATAGTTGAAGAATTTAGCCAGAATAATAAAGATCTTCATGAATCTGGTTCGATATACAGTTCAAAAATTGCGACAAAATATAAATTTATTTAAAAAAAATATACATTCGAAAGAGTAAAAAAAAATTAAAGATAACTTAAGTGTATGAATTTCTACAATATTATCCTAAATGTTCCTAAAGTTTTTTACTAATCCGGTAATTTTTGAATGAGCTAGAATTGATGTCTGTCATTTACTCGACAGAGTATATTTAAAGCAATCAAGCATACACATACTTGTTGGCTGAGAATTAATCTGACTAAATTCAATACAATAAGGATAATAAAATACATAATTAGTATGGCCTTGTCATCCAATGTAATGTTTATCACATAATAGTTTTTTTTGGGGGGGGCGGGATTGTTGTCAATTATAAGCTATCTTTTTAAAAATACATTATAACTTACAGTTGTAAGATATTCAAGACCGTCCTTGATAAGTGGATCCAACACTATTCACTACAAATAAATGGCTCGAAAGATTAACACTATTTGTGAGTTACAGTTTAATTGTATTAAATGTGTACACGTTTTTATGACTATTTAATTTATATTCTGTGCTTGACCTTTGTAAATGAATGATGGTAGAGATTTTTGCCTACCTGACTGTTGTCATGTTAAGATATTTACTAAAATTTCAGCTCAAGGCCTAACAATTTTGACAAGCTAAGAATGTTCAATTAGCGAACTTGTTGACACTTTGGTGAATTTCTCATTAGGTTGCGGGACAATATATTGCGTTTCAGGTCATTGTAAGAGCTAAATAAGACTTACTACAAGATCTTGAATAATTTGTATTAGCCGAAACTTAACACTTAACTTAATACCGTAGATCTAACTCAGGGGTGCACACACTTCTTCAACATGCGAGCTACTAATAAAATGACAAAGCCATAATGATCTACCTACCACACAAATGCAAAACATATATAGGCTGACATCTATTTTTTTTAATGCTATGCGATCTACTAATCCCTACCTTCGCGATCGACCGGTCGACCGCGATCGACGTATTGTGCACCCATGATCTAACTGAATAATGGCAGACTGTGTCTGTCTTTTATACTTTGTCTGGCAACTAATATTTTTTGATCATTATGTATGCGTCCACAATATTTACATAGGTAATTCCATTGAGAAATATTAAAAGAAAACCCAAGGTAAAAGCTTTGATAAAGTTTATTTTACACTTATTAGCCTTTCCAAATCAGTCCAGTCTGACCAAGATTAAAATGTTCTGTCTGGAAATTTCCTGCATGTTATGCACAAATGAGGCACCCAACAGTTTAAATCTTCTGCTATCACCCTGCAAAGCAAGCGGCTTTAGAAAAGATTTCATGAAACTTTAAAGAATATATTTCAGTCATATTGCTTTGTTACTGTTGCTGGTTATTAATGAATTGGTTAAAAAAAATCGTTGGGAGCTTAGTCTTCTCGAGCAAGTTTTTGACATAAAATCCGTGGACCGTTGAAGTTATTAAAAAAGACTTCTTTTGGATGAAGATTTCAAGAATAATCTTGTTGATTATGTCAAGTATAAGTTGTCAAAGACTTCTAAAGAAGCAAGAACTAATCTTCACTCTACTCAGTTTAAAATGAAATTAAGGTTTGATAGACCTACAAAGGATAGCGATAAGAGTTCTAGCTCTCTTGACCAAATCCCCAAATCCTCTTTACGCAAAACTGTCTGGTCCTTACACAGTTGAAAAAGGAAAGTAAATGACTTTAATAATATCACGAACACTCCTGAGAGGTGGAAACATAAATTTGTTATATGATCGTCAAAGGCGTATTTTGATAGAGATAGCCCAGTAAATTAATCCTTAAATTTAGATATATATGACTCATACAGTGAGGATATTAATAATAGAATGCAATTTGACTCTAGTTACTTTGGTTTATTTGAAGTTCGGAAATATTTAATAATCTTTGTCATAGGAAATGGACCAATTTTAACAGCCCTTATGTAAAAGCGAGCTCTTGTTTCCTGATGATCCGAAACGAACAATTAAAATGTATTATCTTTGAAACAGCATCATTATTATTATGAATTTTCGCAAGTAGTAATGTTTGAAAAAAATCAATATTTACATTAGAATGATTTCATACAGCCAAGCAAAGTGATTGGAGTTCACCATGTATTCTTGTATCTAAAGCAGATAATACATTCCGTATGTGGTCCTGAGTGGCCGAGTGGTCTAAAGCGTTCATTGTTACGGAACACTGCCGTCTCAACTCTGTCGGCGTGGGTTTTTGTCTCGGACCAATATGGATATGTGAGAAAGCTTGCCGGAAGCTTCTCGTGGGTGGATTGTTCTTTTTGGGCTTTTTGCGGATTCTTCCTCCACTATTAGTACAGGCAGCCATGTACAGCCTATTTTGTGCTGAAAAATTGCGTTAAACCCTATAGAAAACAACATTCTGTAATCGTGATGACTACAGAATAATCAATAGTATCACCAAAACAGATTCATCTCAATGCCAAGAGTAGATGATTGCATTTTCAATTTTGTAAATGCAAAAGATATCACCGAGTTTGACCTTTAAAACGATTCCGGCAAATTCCACTCACATGGAAAGAAGAAGATAAATTTGGGAATTTGCAAACTTCAGGTGGATTTTTTCAGCATAAAATCACGCCATTTTGTATGAAAAATTCACCGTCAACCTTTCAGCATTTAAAGAACATGATAAAATATGGTCTAGATAATTGTCATACATATGTAGAGGATGTTTCTATCTACAACGACACCAGGAAAGATCAGTTGGAAACCATTCGAAAAATCTTTGATCTTCTCATTAATGAAAATGTTTGAAAACTAATTTTGGAAAAGTGGGTTTTGCTGTTTATTGGATTACATTTTCAGGACATATTGTGGGACAAGGTCAAGTTAAGCCTATACAAGTTAAGACTAATGCTATCATTGAATTCCCAGTGCATATTCGTAGAAAGTAACTGATGCAATATTAGGTATGGCTGGATATTCGTAGAAAGTAACTGATGCAATATTAGGTATGGCTGGATATTCTATATAAATTTTTTTCGAAATTCTCGAGTCTCTACAAAGTTTTTGAGGACGAACTCCACGCTTTTTGGCCTTGATAAGTGTTAGGAAGCGTCTGACAATATAAATGCCATATTTAAAAGTGCACCAGTTCTTTCAGCTCCAGATTTCAGACAGTTATTTAAAATGTGTGTTGATGCAAGTGATATAGGGGTGATATGGTTAGGATCATCCAGTGTGTTATTCTTCTAAAATGCTAAAAAGCCCCAGGGAAATTATTCCACAATCGAGAAGGAATGTTTTACTTTGATATTGAAAGTGTATATTAGTTAAGCTTCTTCACCGACTATTGTATTGTGTGATCACAACACCTCACTTTCATTAACAAAATGAAACAAAATATCAGATTGTTGCGATGCAGTTGAGTTCTGCA
Organism: Potamilus streckersoni; assembly: GCA_016746295.1. Lineage (NCBI taxonomy): Eukaryota > Metazoa > Mollusca > Bivalvia > Unionida > Unionidae > Potamilus > Potamilus streckersoni. The sequence goes on along the minus strand of JAEAOA010000815.1, from coordinate 674,650 downwards.
GGAAGACAGCATTGACATTAGACACTTCATAGGAAACAATAATGGGCTCGTGGGTGCCATTTCGCTTGTATTCTTGCAGTCGGACATCCGGGTAATTGTCACGTGACAATCATCGCAACACGGCCGCCATATTTGTTTGGGGGAAAACAAGCAATCGTATGTAAAATGACTAAGAGTTATTGTGTACCAGGTTGTAATTCCAACGAAAGGAAAAATCAGGATGTAACTAATTTGGGGACTGGGATTGTGTTTAAAGAGTAAAGCGGAACACAGAAAATACATGCTTCAAATATTTATTTGAATACATGTTCTTAATTGTATAATTATATAATGATATAACAAGTACATTATAACAGAAGTTTAAACATAATCAGTGACAAATAATTGTTTTTACATGTATATTGTGAACAAATTATTATCAGACAAATATTATGGAAATGTATCACAAATATTATGGAAATGTACCTGAATGAAATGTTATTATCATTTTTATCATATATGTAAATTACAGTGTTCAAGCTGTTTTATTGTCTCAATATATTGATCATGTTGAACCACTGAAATAAAATGACAAAATGAAAAGACATTCTGCATGTTTTATTTTGCTATTTGTTGGAAAGAAATTGTTGAAAAAATTTGAGCTGTACATAGTTAACATTTACATGCAGTATAGTTGTGATCATTGTTATTGAACTACCTCCATAGCAAAATGCTGTGTTTCATTGATTTGCAAGTTTTCTGCATTCTTTACAATACCAGGTTTTTGATGTTGGCAGACACTTTAGTCCTATGCATTTCATATGAAACCATTCATCACAATGATCACAACCAACCACAACTAACTTGGATTTTGTTTTACATACACAATAGGATTTGGTACTGTCAGAAGACACGTTCAATGTGTCAGCTTTAGTACTATATTCATCTTGAACATTAAGCTCCAATCGCCTTGTGACCAGCTCAGGAAGGATATGTTTCTTCCAAAACAACTGCAAAGTTTGTAACATACCATTTATATAGTCATTGTCCCGATGCACTCTTACAATAATGCAGTCAGTGAGTGTCCACACTACTAAATCTGCAAAGCCTGCATTACACACATGCATTTGCAACTGTACTTGTGCAAAGTACTTGTGTGTCTTCTTGAGTTGATAATTCCTGTCTAGATAAAATTCAGTGTCACTTAAGGCATCAATTAGTGGTGTTTCCCGATGCTTGTATGAACGTTTAATTTCTAGTACACCAGCTCCACAACACTTACATTCCACCTGACCATCTGGAGAGGCTCCCAAGAATGGACTGTCTTTACAAATAAAAAGTCCTGATTTCTGGACCTTACCTTCCAAATGCTCAGTTGGAATTGTTATATAAACATTATGACATGGAACGTTATCTGGAGTTGATCCTGATTGTGTATAAATGTTGGTGTACGTTGTATTCAATAGCTGGCCATTGTTTCGGGTCATTGATCCATGTATCTGCAGGCACCTTATACGGACAAATATTCATTGCTATCAACTTCAGTTTTGCAGAGTACCTCTGTTGTGCTTCCAAATGCAAATTGTCTTGATATTGGTAAGACATTTCAATTAAATTTAACGATCACTTGAATAATAATAATAGTCGAATTCTTCGAATTTACGATGTTCACAAGCGTGTCCCCCAAACAAATATGCCAGACAAGTTGTTATGTTGAGCACGTTACTCGATGACGTCAGTCCGACTGCAAGAATAGAAAAACCATATTGTTTTATTTTTTGTCATTCTTAAGATATCTTTCTACGCAATATTAATTATGATATTATTGTTTGTGTAATTCACAAATATGTTAAAGAAAAATCTTTATGGTATAAAGTATTTCTTTATGAGGAGAGGGAGGTATTATGTATGTTTAATTTATTTTGTGTGCTTGACTATTGACCGTGACTGAGGGTATAATTTTCTACTACCTGATTGTTGTAATATTTTATAAAAAAATTTACTGACCTTGTTTGCGAGCTTAGAATGTTCTGGAAGGAAACTTGCTGACATTTTGGTGTTATTGTCATTGAAGTTTAAAAAAATTATTATATCTCAGGTCAAGTAAGGTGCTTTTTAGAGAGACTTTATATAGATATCTTTCTTTCCTATCTTAAGATCAGTCTATGGAATCAAATTTAGTAGTGTTGAGTGGAATTGTGAATTTAAATTATTGATTATAATTACAAAGTGCTCATTGACGTTTTAGACTGAAACACTACTTTGGGATTTTTGACTACTCATTCAAAGACATACTGGATTGTATCATTGTGATACATCAATACATTCAAGACTATTGGAAAATCAGCATTCAGGAGTATTGGAATTCTTTTGAAATATTCGATTCTTTTGCTTGTGATAGAACATTTATGATTATTTATCTTCTATTCACAATAATGTACGTGTCTTTTGAATTTCGATGTATTCTAAGTGAAAAACTTATTTGTTGATTTTACTAAACTTGTTCCTCTTCCTCCTTTCTCTTATATAGTTTTAAACGAGAGAGCCGCAACAAGGACACAAACTAAAGTGACATTAGACATTTCAAGCTTCCTAAACGTGAAAAACAAAATGTATCAGCGGTCAGTGATAGTTTAATTTCGCAAAAGCACCAATAATTAGTTATTAAAAAACGACAAAGATGTATAGAATAAGTACACTAAAAGCACAGTTGAAAACTTGTATTCTTTCTATACTTAATTGTACCCTCAACGATTTAATCCATCTGACCTCTTAAGAAAAAATAATTTTTAATGCATTTCAAGCATCCTAATACACGCAGATATTATTCAGGCAAAACCAATATATAACTTTAAAAGTAATGGGTGCGATTTCGTGGTCATTTAATTTAAGAACTGTTCTGATAATCATTGATAGTTTCTGCCGCGAATATTTTCAAGATTCAGGAAAAGCTGTAGTTTTTGTCCATATCCTAATCCCTTATTGGTTAATAATCAAATACATGGAACACTTAGGTATCATACAGGTGTAGCTCAATGATAGCACATAGAAAAATCTGTACTTTTATATACATCTCACATTAAATATTGTATGAAGTTTGATATCGGTTACGATTAAGGACCTCCTTAAGTTTGATATATAAATTTTCTGGAATTTCTCACATCTCATGTATTTTAAACTTATGGTTTTGTTTTGCTCGATGAAGTATTAATAAAATTATGGTGCATGTTTTAATTGCTTTAGCCGTTGTAAATTACACAGAAAATGATTGTGTCTGCTAATTTGGGCGATCCTTTGCGTAAGATTATGTTGTCACGTGATAGTGATATGAATATTTATTAGAAAGAACAATATAATCTCTAGCTTTCTCCTCTTTTTTGTAATCTATATACCATAATTATAATATAGCAAATTAATATTTAACTCTCTCCAGCCACATGCAAATCTATCCTAATAACTTTATTGCACCAAGACATCTTTTTTCTTCCTTACGTCGATGGTTGCGTATAAATATTTAATCAAATTCTGTGTTGATTGCAAGAAAAAAGGAACAGCGTTGTAATTATATCGAACCAAAATGGTACTTTTCTTGATGTAATCGATGTTCCAAATGTATTTTTTATTCCCACGTGTCTTTTTTGCGAATAATAATATAAAGGATAGTCATTTTAGACGAATAATTAGATAATAGTTTCTGGCGTAAACCACCTCTTACCACCTTTATTATTTACATGTATTTAAGTTAGCTTCCTGATATGTTTTATATAAATATAGATTTTATTTGGATAGCTTGTGCAATGTTGAAGAATCTAGAAATGATATGTGGCATAGCTAAGGGCTCAATCAATTAAAAATTGCTTTGTGCACATTTTCAAGCACTAATCTTACTTCAACACATATCCCCATTACATAGAATAATATGGAAAAAATGCCATGTCACTACTTGCCCATAGAATAATATGGAAAAATACCATGTCAGTATTCGCCCATAGAATAATATGGAAAATACCATGTCAGTATTCTCCCATAGAATAATATGGAAAAATTACCATTAGAAACCTTGGGAAACCTTCAGCAATTTACTACATATTACTTTGTCCATAAAATGGTATGAAAAATACATGTCACTACTTGTCCATAAAATAGTATAGAAACAAAGCCACAAGTTACTGCTTGTCCATAGAATATAATAGAAAAATACCATGTCACTTCTTGTCCACAAAATAGTATAGAAAAATGCCATGTGACTGCTTGTCCAAACAGTTTTGTGCCACTACTTGTTCATAATATAATATGAAAAAAAATGCTGTTACTACTTTTCCATCGCATAATATAGACAAAATACCATGTTACTTGCCCATAGCATAAAATATGGAAAAATACTATATCATGACTTGTCCATAAAATAATATGAAAAATTACATGTCACTACTTGTCAATAGAATAAATGGAAAAATACCAAGTTTTTATATGTCCATAACATAATCTGAAAAAAAACCATGTCACTACTTGTTCATAAAAAAACTTGGAAAAAAGACATGTCACTACTTCTTTATATAATAATATGGAAATAAAATGACATGTCACTACTTGTCCATAAAATAATAGCTGCTTGTGTATTTTATTTTACATTTCATTAAATGTACATAGGATCAAGATTTAATTCTCCTGTTAAAAAATGAAACAAAAATAAATGTTTGCTGTGAGTGGATTTTACTCAGTAGGACACGGTCATAGATATCATATTTGTTCCGAACAGAAAACCTGCACTAGCAATTTACAATAAGTATAAGTAATATAGATAAATCCAAAGGAAAGCTTACACATACCTTTACAACGAACCATATTCTTGTAAGTTACTTCGTGTAAGTTCAATTTCAAGGTTTTCATCCAGCGCAAATTCTTTTTTCTCTGACTCCAGAAATCTGCATTATTTCTTCTTATTGTATGAGAGAGGAGGGATCACGGAAAACAGAAACGTTTGCGATGAAATTGTGTACCATATTACATTCATTTAGAAAATGGTGACTGTTGATGTTTTGTATCGTTATTTTCATACGTTACTAATGATTAATGAGTGAAATTTCATCATAGATCTATAACAATGGAATCAACAGCAAACTGTTTATGAATATTTATATATGCTCATTTTTACGCCATAATTGGATCACAATTTGATATACCAACAGTACTGGTATATATATATATATATATATATATATATATATATATATATATATATATATATATATATATATATATATATATATATATATATATATATATATATATATATATATATATATATATATATATATATATAATCTTAATCGCATAATCGATTGCCAGCATGTATCTGAATATATCAAATTTTTTTCCTGCTAGTAGTGAGAACAATAATACATAAACCGTTAGTAGTTCTGACACTATCATCAACAAGTTCTGAATTTAGGGCAGATCTGTATTTCAGTTCTTGCAATCCGCTTGTCAATATAATGGTCTCATTGATTCTCTGATCTTGAAGAAGGAACAATCAAATCATTCATTATTTATGCGACAGATGCTCATGTAGTTTCCATGTTATCGGATAGGCGGCAAAATGAATTGGTCGTTGGTCTGCATTTGATTCTTAACGACCGTCTTTGCTTTTGATCCAGACAAAGAGTTGAATTCCTATATGCCGCTGTGCAGCTTTCAACGTATGTGAATAGCTTTAAATATACTTGTATTAAATTTATGTAGTCTGGTTCGAAAATACATTTTCGTGAGTTCGTCATTGGAACTATATATATCGATGTAGAAGACGCTCTCAATGTGAGATATAATGATCAGAAAACAAGGAGACACACACACACACTCTCTCTCCTCCCCCTTCTCTCTCTCTCTCTCTCTCTCTCTCTCTCTCTCTCTCTCTCTCTCTCTCTCTCTCTCTCTCTCTCTCTCTCTCTCTCTCTCTCTCTCTCTCTCCAATAATTTTTTATTAGCTTTTACTACAATGTTTGCATGTTGAAATATTTTGCAATATTTGTATTATGTCGGAACGAGGGCAAGCACCAGTGACCCTTAATTTGAATATGAAGGATTCATAAATTATCATGATAACTTCAGAATGGATTGTGCTGGAAGTCTGATTTTAAATTCCGACTAGATTACGTGATTGCTGTGTTAATAACATTTAAAATGTGTTCCACAGAGGGTTAGAGAGGTAAAATATTTTGTTGTGATGAAATATTTTCCTATTTTAGAAAAAGACTTGAAAGATGTAACATCGATTTTTGTTTTGAAAGAAACCCCACAAGTGATCGAGAACACAAAATAAAGCTTGTCTTAGATCCAAACTATTTAAAGTTTTGTGCTTGACTTCGTTTTATTTCCAGAAGCACCAGTGATCTTTAACTCGAAATTATTATATTGCTCGTTTTTGTAAGGTAAAGTAATGTGAAATCCTCAGTGTCTGTGAGCTTGTGCTACCATCCTATCCTCATTAGTTTCCTCACACAGCCAGTACGAAAAAAAAAACAAAATGTGCCCACTGGCATGGCGTCTGTACACCGTCCAGAGTTCGCATGAATACAGGATGGTCGGCAGTACCATGGTTTATTTTTATTTGCAAGCTACGCGTGGTCTGCACAAGGCCAAAGCTGCTTTAAGAATTTTGGCGTTGGTTCGTCATCAATACAGACTGCATGTGACAATGTATTGCCGAAGGAGGTGAATTGTCCACTGAATGAAAGGCCTGACCATTCACTGATGGTAGACTTTGCATGAAGATTTCCTGGCGCAAAGAGTGCAAGCTTATTTAAAAAGGATTTTTCTACCTGAATCATCTTATTGTGCAAATAGCCATTTACTGAAGTGACCTATTTCTCTCCAGTATTCATTGTCACATATTGTCAATTTGCCGCGTGAACTACAAATTAGTATGTCTCTTGACTTGGTTGACCGACAAAGTTAGCTCTTCTTGCTCTCATACCTATGTGTGCAAACATTTGAGAAACCGGACCTGGATTAGCGTTGATTATCAACCGAAATCTATATCTATCTACCTATCTCTGTTTATTCTATCAGCCACGTGTATTCAATTTTGTCAATTGTTCATTCTTTTCTTTCAAGTTTCTACGCAATTGAATAGTAGTGAATTATGTTAACCAAAAACCTTCATAAATGTTTTGTTCTCTCTCTCTCTCTCTCTCTCTCTCTCTCTCTCTCTCTCTCTCTCTCTCTCTCTCTCTCTCTCTCTCTCTCTCTCTCTCTCTCTCTCTCTCTCTCTCTCTCTCTCTCTCTCTCTCTCTCTCAGGGTATCAATTCTGCTAGCAACGTTTTAGGCAGCTGCAGTACATCATTATTCTACACGTCATTATTCGGCAGGATTTATAATTTTTATATACAAATACTTGTATGAATAAACTTAATAAGCATACAGTTTGGACGGTGATTCATTTATATGTAGCATCTTGTTGAAGAATAATGTAATTTTTTTCAATCGTTTCCTTCCAAATTATATATCCCCTTATATATTACAAAAGAAACACCGCTTTCTCTGGCTATATAAAGTCACAAGTATTTACACACATTCGGTAAATATGGATCACACACTTTTTTAAAGTCATAAATCTTATATTACTTATAACATGCTTTTAAATAATTTCCACATGGTCTTCGTGTGAAGTTTCTTCTTGGTGGCATAATTGTATCCGCATTCTTTTCTTTTACATGACATACATTCATTTATGTACAATTTTTCCGTCATTATAAAATCATTGTTTGCTTTCTATATTTTGTCACTCGTCATCTTGTAGCGGAATACGCAGTAAAGGCATCCATTTATGAAGCCCACACTACACTTCAATCACCATTCCTTCACCATTTTCAATCATGGATAATACTTATAAAACTCGCCGAATTGTGTTCTTTTAAAAACTCTAGACTAGTTAAAGAGAATAGTTTAAACCTTTAAGTTTGTTTTGGATTTAATAACGAGATTATCCGGTGTATATGGTTTTAGTGTAATACGTTTCTTTTTATATTCTCAGATATAGACTTTGATCCTATACATTATTGTACTGTTCAAGAGCTTATTGAATTAAATTACTGAATTAACCCATGCCTGGGTCCTTCTGTATTTCGACTCATGGAAGCAAACTTTGGCTTCAGATCACATTAAAATATTCCAGGTGCGAGGTAAAATATCCTCTTTATTCACTGTACAATCAATGATTGGATATTTTATGTTATTCGTTAAGACGATTCATTTTCTATCCTGATCAAATCATTGATGGTTTCCATGAACCCTACTAAATGAATTGTGGCAATCATTGTGATAATAATAATGGTATCTTATAGCGCTAAACTAAATTGGGAAGAAAATTATATTTAAACTGTCTAGCTGTTGAGATAATTTGAACTAAAAATTTATGCATACTTTTTGTTTTTAAAATACACCTCCAGTCCTAGTTGACCACACTTCAACCGAATATTGAAGCTCCTATTGAATTAGGTCATCTGGTGATTTTATGTCAAGTGCCAAACTACAGTGCGGTATCATTAGTCGTGTACAGGGTTAATTAATGTAAATTGTCCACAATAACGAATATATATATATATATATATATATATATATATATATATATATATATATATATATATATATATATATATATTTGTAAAATTTCTGAGGATACTTTATCCGCATTAATAAAATATGTCTGTAATTACTTAGCAGTAAAAAGGCAGGAATGAGACGTTTAACAGTCGGTTTAAGCATAATTTTTTTTATCATAAGCAATGCAACTGGGATCGGCTACAAAGTTAAAGGACTTTTGTATAGCTTTTTCATACAAAGAGTACATTCTAATTTAAAGCGTTTCCAGATGGCTGTCATATGTACAAAATTAAATTTATAAATAAATTATGTAATGGGTATGTTCAAACAAAATAATGGAAGAATAGCAATATAAGGTCGAAAAGAGGAATATTTAGATCATGTGTCATTGATATTTGAGATGTTCCAAGCATTGTTTGGATCAAACAGCTTCATAGGTTTGATATATTTTTGTATTGCCAAAGCAATAATCTGATTTTGCTCTTTGGTTGGTTAGGAATTTTATTTCAATAATATATCCAAATTGAAATTCGCTGAAGTAAAAACATGCGTCTCTGATTAACATACCTGTGACATGAAAATAAATAATGTTCATTCGTAAATTATGTAATGGGAATGTTCAAACAAAATAATGGGATAATTTTTCACCCTCACAGAAGAAAATGTCAATTAAGTCGACTCTGTAGAGACGCCTCCGTTGGGAGCCGCAATTATTTCATCAGTTTTGCGTGTGTAATCAATAATTTTTTTATCACCATGCCAAAAATATTTTGAAACTATTAGGTCTTGGAAGCTTGGATCGTTGAACTTCCCAGGGACGTAATCTGACGTATATCCTCTAAAAGAACATTCCACAAATCGACAATGAATGTTATAAATTATCTGCATACCTGAGATTGAAACAGAAACTTTCAAACCCATTACACAGTGGAAATCGACTTATGTAGCTGAATGAAGTGAAATTGATTTTTGAAAAAATGGAGGGACAATATCGTTGATAATTCAACAGGGAGTTGCAAGTTTAGGACTGATTCTTCTTTCATTTAAAGAAATAACTGATTCTAAATATTGACATTCTTTACTTGAATAATAAGGTAAACCAGCGATAATTCAGGCAGCTACAAGCAATATTCCTGCTCCCAACAACCGGCTCAAACAACACTAGCATGTAAGGGATTTATATAAGTCAATAACACTGGCATGTAAGGGATTTATATAAAAGTCAACAACACAGTGGCATTTAATGGATTTATATAAGTCAACAACACTGTCATGTAAGGGATTTATATAAGTCAACAACACAGCGGCATTTAATGGATTTATATAAGTCAACAACACTGTCATGTAAGGGATTTATATAAGTCAACCACACTGTCATGTAAGGGATTTATATAAGTCAACAACACTGGCATGCAAGGGATTTATATAAGTCAACAACACACTGGCATGTAAGGGATTTATATAAGTCAACAACACCCTGGCATGCAAAGTCAAGAACAGTGATTGAAAAATTCTTCTGGAAAACCTGAACATTTATGAGTTCAACAAATTCTATTGCTTTTTTAAATATAAATTTCCTATCTGTCTCTGGTAATGAATCTTTAATAAAATCAATTTGTTCACAAAGATAACGTTGAAACCAGAAAAATAGATCATTAGTTATTCCATGTTCCGTAAATTGAAAACAAATTTCTCGATGTCACACTCTGTCAAATGCATCGATAATTCACATAACACCATACAACGGTCCTCATTTGTATCTCTTGCAATACACATAGTAAGCTAATTTTCTCGCAACTGAAACACTGTATAGTTGGACGTTAGAAGCCATACTGATGCATATAAGAAAGATTATTTGCATCAAAAAGATAATAACATATCTACACATAATCTTTATGAGTGTAGAGTTTGTATCTGGTTAGTAGATTTCAGAGTTATTATTTGATTGGTACATTGCAGAGTTGGTATTTGGCTTGCATATTTTGATTCCGTTGTCAAATATGTAGCGATTCTTCAACATGTCTGGGATTGTTTTATATATGCGATTGATCTAATTTAAATAATTTTAGTCTCTTTTTAATCTTATTAATTTTCACTTGCATTTTCAATTATTATTCCAGTCATTTTTTAAAGGTACGAATAGCATTTTTACGTATTCTATACTGCTATGACTCATAGTTGAATCATAGCATTTTCTGTGGTTTGGCCTTGTCACGATCCATTTATCTGGAATGCACGATTTAATGAAAGTAAACAATATAGTGTTGCAACTATTAACACAGCTATTATCATCAAATCAGTGTGAATAAAGAAACCCAGTTATTTTTACCTGTCATTTTTGTTCTCGTAAAACAAGAGACAGATAAAAAAAAAATGTGTGAAACAAATGTCAGAATCTGGTTGCAAGAGTTTTCGCATTAATTAAATATGTAACTGAATCTTATGACTGAGACTTCCCGACTAAGATAAGAAAAAAAGGTTAACAAAAGAGGCAGATTTCTCTATCGCATTGATTAGAAAAATATAGCCAACGGATAAGAATTATATTTAGTGTGTTAAAAAATCTCGTTTTTTTTTTTTACAAACTCGGTAGCATTGAGGATAATATAATAAAAAACGGATGAAATAAGTTTTTTCTTTAATTTTTGAAGCTTTTTTGGGATTCAATGCCTTTTGAGCATTCCTTTCTTCATCTCATTGACCATAATGTGGAACAACTATTAATGCACTGCTTGTATTACACATCTCTTTCTATCACGTGATTAATGACTGAGGGAAATTTAAATATCAATTAATCAATATTTATTATCCAGGAAGATCGGTGAAAATCAATAGAATGGCAAGTCACAACTGTGTGAAAATAAACATATACTTTATTTCATTATTTTCCTTTTTCTATATAGACTATGTAATGTGATGTGACGTGAATATGGTTTTTAACGTAGCTTTGACAATTTTTCAGTCATATCGCTACGATGTCTGTAGTGTGACAGTTTAGAGTGATGACTAGCACTGAGGCATCATGCCGCAGACATGTAGCATGATGTCCCACCCATTCACTTTATCCTGACACCCGTCCGACCAGTCCTAACACTAACCTCTTAATGCTAAGGGCTAAGAGAGGCAGCTGATAGTACCATTTTGTAAGTCTTTGGTATGACTCGACAGGAAATCGAACTCACGACCTCCAGCATCCGAGACGGACGCTCTAACCACTAGGCCTTCGGAGCGGTTATGTAGACTATGACTGTAGGATTAAGGGGAACCTCGATAAGCGAAATTACTGAATAGGCATTAACTGTATTTATATTATACACACAAACGATACCTAAATTCCTTTTATTTTGACATTTTCTTTTAGACTCAGTCAACTATATGAAGAAATAAATTGAGGCTAGTAATATGCTGAGCTCATTTTTGTGATCGATTGGTTTGTATCAGTTTGTATTATACCCTTACATGAAAGCGAGGAAACTTAGTTAGAGGTAAAACAGAAGGATAAGTCTTTCCGATCTTTCTCTCATGCAATATTCATTAAAGGCATGGGGCACTCGATAAAATTGTATTGTTGTCCTTCCATCATACGTCTATAATTTGATAGAATTAGCTCCTTAGCGTCAACTATATACAGTGCATATAAACTTTTAAAACCCATTAGCTCGATTTGCCAAGCCTTAATAACTATTTCAATTAATAAGTCAAACATCAAACTACAGATCACACCACATTCACAAGGGATTATCATAATGTTCAGAATATAACAAGTACAAGCACAGGTAGAATATGATCGACTTGCGTGCTGAATAGGCTCCAGATTTACACTATAACATTTGGTAAAATTACAGTTATTAAAAGACTGGCATTATTGAAACTTACATAAATACATAGAATACACCAGGAAGTTGATTGTTTTATAAGTTTGTTTGGAGTGAGGCATTAGACATAATTGAAAGAAAAATAATTATTAAAGAATCTCATGACGGTAGCCTTCAAATATGAATGTTTCTGGATCCTATTAATCCTTGGTTAGAACAATTATTACTCTTGAGTCCAAGGGAAAATATTTACTTTTATTCGCCCAAACGTAGAAAAATGTGTTTTTATTGGGAATAATCTTTTAAAAGAGTTATAACGGCCTCATTGAGAATCTGATATAAATATGTTCAGCTTAAATGAAATTGCAAAATGATTTTACTGTTGGAAACAAAGAATTTTACTGTTGTAAACAAAGAAACATCATTGTTGGAAATTATACTGTAATGCAGAAACATTGGATTGAAAAATGAAATCTTCTGTATCAACGACTTAATAAATGAGGATGTTTTGTGGAAGAATTTTAAAACGTTTCACAATAAATTTGTAATTTATGTCATTCTTCTAGTATTTCAAAGACCTTTAAGTGAAGCTGAAAACTTTAGAAGGAAATTTAACGTAACTATCAGTTCTAATATACAATATTCCATGCACACAACCATCATGTTCACTTATAGCAATATCTAAAAGGTGAAGTAAAAGAATTTACAAAAAAGAAACTTATTTGGAATAATGTTCTGTCAGCCTCAGTTGCGAAAAAGGGTACATAATTCGATAATTTAATTAACAATAAATGGAATAAGCTTTCTTTCTTGTTTCTTAAGGTAACCGCAAGTCCTAGACTTAAATCGTATTAAACAACGATACAAAATGGTAACTACGCAAAGCGTTTATTTAAAACGTGAATATTCATATATTGCCATTTACTTTATTTATCTATGGTACGGTATTTGTATTGAGTAGATTTATGCATTACGGTACGTTTGCATATACAGGTCGATGGATGGATGACACAAACTATTAAATTAGCCATTGATACAATTTAGGACTGTCAATCGTAGACTCTCACTTGAAACTGGTTGTTGGTACAATACACATATTGAAGAAAGACGATGCAGTCATTTAGCTAAGAATACGTCGAGAACGAATTTCATTATTTATTCATTTACCCAAATTTTCGCAAGAAATAATTAGTTTTCTAAAACCGTTATGTTACCGCAAAAATAATGTATTACAAAAATACAAAATTTATTTGCCACCAACATTTGCAAAGCTCTCCATTGTAAACTCAGCATGTGAAACCATCTGTTTCGATAAAATAAATGCTTGCTGCATATGTGCGGACTGGTGTTTCAGAAAACGACTGGGGCAAGCAAATGTTTTTTTGCGATCTGTTGAAAGCTGGGTCTTTATTTTGCATTTCTAGGAAAAGCATATGTTTCAGCAGCATCACCCATTGTATATTACACGCTGTGATATATATATATATATATATATATATATATATATATATATATATATATATATTCTGAATGATCATGTGATAAACACTGGTATTTTGTACCCGAAATCATCCATAATCAAGTTCATTGTGTACCTGACCAATATCGTTTATTTTGTAAACAACATAATGCATAACTTATATTTCTCTTTGAGTGTGGATTAAATGTTCAGATCATCATCAACGGTGGAAATATGTTTATTAGAATCTTAGTCAAGGGCTTAGGTTTTACTTGGAAATTCCTAAATCTGTTGACAATTTTGAACGTTTTAGAGAGGATGATGACCTACATCCAAGCTCTATTATTTTGTCTTAGTGTTTTACATAATGGCCGTTCCTTGAGAATTTATCTAGGTGGATTTATTTGTTCAAATTATTATTCACTACAAATACCAAATGCTCATCAATAACAGTTGTATTGTATTAACATCGAACTATTGTGAAGTCTGTTACTACTCTTTAGTCATAAGAAACAAACCCAACGGGTTTTGTAAAACGTATTAAAATATTTAATGTTCAAAGTTATCAAATGAAAATGTACTATGAACTTGCAATATTATGAACTGAATCCAAAATAATCCTAAAAAGTTATTTTCAAATCCAAAATGTTTTAAATGATGCACTGGTCCGCAATTGTCCTGATGTATCAAAGGGCCATTGTCCAGAACTCATTTGAATCATTCACAATAGACCCAGAATAATATATTAGTCAGATGCCCACTTTGTAATTTCAGTTAATAATCCTAATGTCCACTTTTAAATTATCTGAACACAACATCAACCTCATCTGCAGACTGATTTCGACATATGAAATTAGAATCAGAAATATAAATTTTTTCCAAAATAAAAATGAATTTTAATCTTTCAGTTCTATTTTTGTATGCACTTTCAAAAAAGTCTGTTACAACTATATATACCAATGTACCCAACATGACAGATATTACTACCAAATCTAATATGTACAAGTGACCATTAATATGATCTGACCCATTCAATGGGAAATAACTTCATTTTTCTAGAAGCACCTGACTCACCTGTCCAACGGGAAAGACGCCAAAAATAGTGAACATGTCTCATTATTAATATTTATGGCTATAAACACCTAAATCAAAACCTTTTTGTGGATCATATAATCTACACTCTTAATATCATAAATAAGAATTTTTATACCCCTATACAGAAATTAACTTTCTAATATCTTGACTGTGGATGGTCATTAAATTTTATTGCCATCAACTTAAAATGCACAATATAGTCACAATCATGTACTGAAAGTTACACTCACACATACACACACACACACACATATATATATATATATATATATATATATATATATATATATATATATATATATATATATATATATATATATATATATATATAATATATATATATATATATATATATATATATATATATATATATATATATATATATATAATCTTTATCACGTGCCATTGCTTTAATAAAGCATGATTAGAATGCAAAAAAATAAAGCATCATGCAACGTTTATATCGCTTTACACCATTGAGTGATTGTTAGTGAATATTAAATGAAAATTTCTTAAATTGTCTTCAACATTTCCATGGAGCTATGAAAACACATTCTTTTTTTCGTACTCAGTGTGGTTATAAAGAAACTCCACATCTCTAACACCCAAGTGACCAATCAAATTCGTAGTCCTCAGTGTTTCATGTGATTCTTTCGTTGTTTAATTGCTCCTTTGTTTTATTTTGACTTTTTCTAGTTCTCATTACAATGGAAAAGGGGATGGATAGGACTGAGTGTATAAAATATTAGTTAAGAATACGAATAATCAGATTGTACTATAAAAGATGAACATCAGATTTTGTGCCTTCTCTCTACGGTTAACAATTTAATTTCCCGAAGAAGTATTTTAAAACGATAAGACTTTCAGTTTCATATTTCCAATTAGTATTGAAATGCATATGACTTAGTAGGTATGAATAGTACAGATAACTACCGATGCCAAACCTTTCATTTTGTAGCATTTTAACTAACATTATAAGATTGTCATTAAACAATGAAATTAAGCGGAGTAACTGATAAACTGGGTGATATGTTGATAGGAAAATGAATTGCATTTATGCAGCATATTGCAACAAACAAGAGAATGAACCATTTCTTTATTGTACAACCAAGACAAGAGCTGCAATAGTCAACCGGAAGTCGTTGCTCTTTGCCATATTGTATCTAAACGGCCCTGGTATGTTCAAAAGAGAAAGTGCTCGAGCTTTGGTGAATAATAGTTTTTTCAGTTTTTAAAAGTCCTTATTAGTCACAACAGCTGATGCTTAGATCAGTATAAACGCTCTTGGATTATCTCGAATAAATAATCATGAATCTGCAGTGGGATTAGTGAGCCAAGAAAATTCCTACTTGATGAACCACGCGGGTTTAATTGCACAACATCAAAAAATATATCAATTCGGTGGGAATAATATATTTTTAATGATGTGTGAGATTCGTTACATGTTTTAAACAAATTCATTTCAGCTGTTTCAACATGCATATTCTGTATGCAGTCCTGTAGCATTTCGAGTCTATAAGGGTATTAACACTGGTTTTATGCATGAATATAAAATACCTAATCAAAATTATCTTGAAACAAAATCAAGTAGGAATAATAATGTTAACAATCTATGCTGAGATTCGTACATGTTTCTATTATAACAAATGCTTTTCTAATGTAAAGTATTATTAGAGATAACCCATTTAAAGAAAGTATTTAGAATTTGGAGATAATTAGCTACGTACACACAATAGAGCAAGAATCTTCAAGACCTTAAATAAAGAAAGATGTTTAAATTTTGGTGCATGTACGACGTCATAAAATTTGCAACCGGCATTGAAATGCATGATAAGCTGGTAAACGAGTTTGCTTCATCCCTTCCATTGCCCTAAAGATAATATAGATACATAATTGGGAGGATATATAGCGTCTGGCCGCTAAGTGAGTTCTCTTCTTGTGAGGCGCAGACAAGGTATTACTTTATCTCGAGGAAGCTCGGTACGAAGTCTGGCGAAAGCTCTGCATTGCTCTTGGAAATCTTGTGTCACACTTATAAATGATTAAGAAATTCAGTACACAGAAAACTGTAGATTACATTTAAGAGACTTGGAGTCCAAGTTATAAAAATAAAGATTCCGAAAGAAGGGATTATAAATGTGTGGAACTATACATGTGTAATTTGTTTAGTTAAAGTATTCTGAAGTATAAACTACAAAACATAGTTTTTTCTTACTATCATGTTAGTGTCTATTCTTTCCATCTTATGTTTATTATTGACTGAATGCGTAGAGCAAATTTTAAAAAATGGTGTGTAGAAATTTGCATGATTCCGCCATGTTTATCGAGGTGTGTGAACAGTTTATAGTCTTATAGTTCTGTCGATTGCAGGACATTGTGGATTAAAACCAATTTTGTTAGAACCAAAGCCTCTCTCTATGATAAAATAACGTCTTCTTGAGAAAAAAGACTAAATATTACCATTCAAAATCATGCCGTAAACAATGTGTGCTAGCACAATTCCGCAATGATGAAGTTAGCCATCTCAAATGAGTCGGCTATGTTCATATGAAATCTATATGAGTATTTTACTTGTTTTGTCTTTTGCCTCATTTGCATATATATAGTGTTTGATCAGTTAAAAGATTTTCTTATTTGCTACGGATTAAAAAGGTGAACATAGTCACCTGATTTGATATGATCTATATCTATATCATCGTCATCAATACTTTCGGATTGTAACATTTATCAGTAGAAGTCAGAAGATGGAACTGGATAGTTTTTAATTTGTGTCTACTTTAATATTGTTTTTCTAATGCGGATGCAGTTATGGGTATTGCTAAAGGTGATAGCTTTAGATTTTCATCACTGTGATATTTTTGCAAAAAATGTACGTTATAGTAATGGTTGTTTCTCTACTTTTCAGAAAATATCTCATATTTTCATCTCAAGTTTCTCATGATTAATATATATAATAAGGTTTACAATAGCCGTTTATGTAGCATTCTGTTATGCTTTTATTTTATATTTTGCATTTGGGAAATGTCTTAATGTTTACTGTGTTTATTTATCCAATATATTGAAAGTATTTTCACTACTTACAGTAAACTTTCATGTCAGCTGAGAAAAGACCTTTGACCTGGTTCACATTTACATCGAACATTCACACATATATCATTGCATTTAAACGTTGAACAGCGTCATTCAAATTAATGATGTGAAACAATTAAAGAAAGAAAAACGATGGATATTAGCTTTGCGAATTAACATAAAGCCTTGATAATATCCTGTACTTGTTATACGAAAGGTGGATATATGAACAGTAGGAGCTAACACTTCGCTCTCTTAGGACACTCAACTAGTCAATCATCGATTAAGAGCTGGAAGCTCATACATGGCTTGCTGAGCTGAGTCAACATTAGGTATTCTTATCTTATGACAGTAACAATCGGACGATCATAGGCAATAAAATCCGAATGAGGTCATCTGTAACGAATCAGGTCATCTGTAACGAATCACGTCATCTGTAACAAATCAGGTCATCTGTAACGAATCAGGTCATCTGTAACGTTAGGCGAACTTATCTGCCTATCATAACTTACATTGTTAGGTAATACAAGGATCAAAGTTTAAGTCGAACTATATTTCAAGGCGGATTAATCAATATTTTTATGTCAATTTGGAAATAATGCAACACCACTTTTCAGATACATGTATGGTACTATATTAATGTTCAGTTTCAAACATCGGGAAGACAATAGTCAAATGATCATCAAACAAATGTAGAATACACACAATTCATAGGTTTTTCTCCATAATTAAGCACATGACAGATGATGATTTATAATATATACCAGGGACTGATGTGCAGCCAAAACTGTGATATATCTCTAGCCAAAGATCAGTCTACGTTAAAAACGATAATTCCTTTCACACTTACGTCCAAAGTGATGCCAAATAGAAGAAGGAGACATTTATAAAAATTGGAAAGCCTCTTCGATATAATCTTACAGAACTGACCTATTTTTCCGTTTCCTCGACATTTGAGCTACTGAATAGTATCTTTTATAAAAATGTATGAGAAAAAGTATTATTCTTCACTCAATTGATTACTTGACTTATTTTTATCGTAAGAGGAAAAATGGTCTACAATCAGAGGTTTTATTCCCTAAATATTTATCGTCTGCTGTCCCTATTGGGTTGATACGGTATATAGGAATGTGAAGTGTTCCAATGGGTCCAAGAATATAACCTTTTAGTATCTTGCATTTTAAAATAGATGAAAAGCAATTAAAGTTTACGTATATTTAAAGAAAGATTGGGAACTATTTTCTTTGCCAGTTTGGCAAACATGCAAGGCCATTTATTTAATGCTTAAGAAGTTAGGTGTTAGTTAAATTTGAATACACGCGAAATTGATTGAAATGCTTGCGTTAATTTAATTTTGCTGGTTTTAAGGCATTTTAAAAACTCGTTTTGGTTATAGCATGCAGAAGAAAATGTAGCAAAGTACCTTTGCCATGAACACGCAGAGGCTCGCCTTGTGGATATAGAATCCACAAGCTATGGGTTGAGAGCCGAGTTAAATGGGACGAGGTATGAAAAACTTGGGTACAAATTAAATCAATGAATGTTTAATCTTTAAATATTTGCATAATGTATGGCTCACGGAGGATGTAGCCATACAAAGACTTATGATCAGAATTACGCCCGAATGTCCAATATGTAGAAAAGATATATCCACCAAAAACATGTAATTATAAATTGTAAAGCAAACGAAAAAGAAAGTGGCGGGGGAGATACAAAACACAACTAAGAGTGGATATCATGATAACCAATTACTGTATTTAGCTAGATACCAAACAAAGAAATACTGCATGTAATAATAGACTTCATGATAAAAACAATGAGGCAATGCGGAGAAGTGATTATTAAAGAAAATCGAAGATATGCTCCGATAGAGCCCATGCTAAGAAATTAATTAAACAGAAACAGCGAATATGAAAATCCTTGCATTGGAAAACAAAGTCCTCAAACGGAGAAAGAACCACTTTGATAATAGAACCAGCCTGGGCTCTTCAAACACTAAGGAAAATACCTCGACCGAAATAAAATGTCTAAATAAATTTTTCTACAAAATTCTATTTACTAAAAAAGCAAACACAGCAGATGCGTTACTGTGTTTCCTCCACTGCAGTTACAGAGTTTCATATACGGCATTCTCTGATTACTGTTTCTGCAGCTTTCTTTCATAAATGCACTTACACACCAATTGTAGTGATTTGATTTTGGGGTCAAAACCTTGATGAGATTAACTCATCTCGCTTAAATCTTTACAATCTTGTTATTTAGATGCTTGCAGCAAGCAGTTTGTCACTTCATGTTCTCTGCATCGAAGACATTTCTTTATGCAAGAATATAGAATGTGGACAACATATTACTAAAAGACATGATATTTAAAATATTATTATGATATCTCTTGGACTGAATCCTCATAATGTCGAAGTATCAAGTAAGACTTAACCGAGACGGAATGGAAAAAAAAACAAGGTCAGGCGATGTCGAGAAAGGTGTTTTTAACGATTGAGTCTTGATCAGCCTGCACTGTTATACAAGAACCCTGTTTTGATCAAGTTCTAAGAATGATTCCTTATCTTGTTTATTAGCTATATACAATTTATCCCTGAGTTATTTCCCAAGCACTTATATACTTGGTTTAATGACTGCGTTGGAGTTACTATGCAAACCCTTAAACTTTCCATTAATAAACAGCAGAGCTTTTACCTGCAAAAAAATATCAGCACAGACAAAAACAGTTTTAACTCCTATTTTTTAACAGCACTTAATCTGCTTGCAGTTTCGTGCTTAATGCTTTTGTCGACCTTACTCAATATATTAATGGATCTAATATTAAATATGTACACGCGAGGCATTACAAAAATAATTATTCAATTTTCCCTTAGTTTACGGCTGATTTCCTTGTAGCACATGAATTTTAGCAGAATAAAATTGTTAACAATAAGAAGCTGAAAAAACAAAAAGGTGAAAAATAAAACAGTTAACAGGAAAGCCTCTGGAATGCTAAAGAATACCTTGTACCTCGCTTTCATTGGCGAAGGCAACATAAATAATAATATCTACAAAACAGGTTACCACGGCAAGTCGACAAAAACTAAACTGCTTCTTTTCTCAATATAAATGAGTGAAAAAGTGCCAAGAGCTCCATAGTAATATCCTATACTGCAACTACTTTATTTGAATCAACTTTAAACTAAACCAAATTTAGTTGACTAAAAAAGAAGTGGTCAGTGTTACAACATTGATATAATCTCAAAAGCATAATGGCAATTTATATGGGTGAAACCTGCATAATGTCTGACCGTGAAACACGGAAAGAGTATATTGTTTTCCGTTAGAAAGACATGCATTTTACAAATTCAATCAATAACTGAAATGTGACACATGTTGAAGAAAATATAATTTGTTGCTGCGTCATTCCTAAATGACTTGATTCATCTACTTTTTGAGGTTGTACAAACCATTCGAAATTCAAACATATTTAGTTTTATTCGTCTTGTTCATGTGACAGAAGACATTGTTATTGAGTTTTGCCGAAAACATTGATGAAATATCACCTAGTCACAAATATTGCACACCCGACTTTTTAAAGGCTCTGTGGTCATCTAAATCATGACGACAACATAAACTAAGACTTACCATCTAACAATTAGCCAAACAAGAGATTTCACACGAAACACATTAGCGGTACGTCACTCCCATAAATACACTTAGCGCTGTCTAATGGCTTTATATATTATATCCTTGTGTTGGCATCCGTTAGTCTCGAGAGACGATGGAAATGCGCCCATGAGAAGCGTCCCGGTCATTAGTTGTTCAGCGTCTTCTGTGACTATGGAACCCCACGCTGGAGTGGCAATCCTTACTGCAGTTGCTGCACTTGAAGTTTAAGTCTGGTGAGGGTTCGAGCCTCTTCCTCTTTCTCTGAGATCGTTTTTCATCAGCGAGCAGTCGTTGCTTGTCCAAGCCGGCTTTCAGACCAGTGATCTGAGCATGTCGCCAGCTGTACAATTTTAGAGCAAGCTCTTCCCAGGTGTTGACATCGATCTCAAGGGATTTCATGTCTTCTTTGCAGACATCTTAGAAGCGGAGATGTGGCCGTCTGATCTTCGGCCAGAGGCAAACTTGGAATAAAAAAGGTCTTTGGGTATAAGTCCGTCATCCATCCGACGTAAACGACCCACCCAAATGATGCGACGTTGACGGAGGAGTGTGACCATATTGGGAATCCTTGCACAGTCAAGCACCTCGTTGTTTGTCACACGATCGCTCCAGGTGATCCCGAATATGCGTCGGAGGCATCGCATATGAAAGGCGCTCAATCTTTTATCCTGAGAGGTGTAGAGAGTACAGGTTTCGCTAGCGTACAGAAGAGTGCTTAGCACACAGGCACGGTACACGGATATCTTAGTGTTCAGGGTCAGCATGCTGTTGTCCCACAATCTCTGCGACAAACAAGATAGAGAGAGAGAGAGTTGTTGACGACTTTCCAATCCGCTTGTTGGGCTCGGAATCGAGTGCGAGGTTGTTGATGATGGTAGCCAAGGTACGTGAACTCACTGACTGCATCTAGTTTGTACTTGTTAATGATGATGCTGGAAGGATATGCGTCCTGATCCATCCCGATGGTTATCTTTAGGCTGATGGTCAACCCGAATTCATCGCATGCTTTAGAAAAGCGGTCCATCTTGTCGATGAAAGTAAATGGGTAGTGATCACTATACACAACAGCCGGAGTTTCATGGGCCAAACTAAGTATTTCCTGTCTGTAAGATTTTGGAACTACATTCTGATAGTTCATTGACCACTCGTCATTAGCAGTTACCTCGGACGGTCTCCATTTTCTCCTAATAATTCCATTTGTAATGAAGCAACACTTCTGTCGTTTCAGTTTCACTAACTGACTTCTGAAACAAACAGGAAATCTCAGGATCTGTTTCCTGTTCGACGACAAGTGATTGTCGTTTATCACCCTGATCAATACCAAATTAGAAGTGAAAGTGACCTCATCAAAAACCTGACCAATACACGTATCAGCTAAAGAAATAAGTTCCTTATGAAAATCATTGTCAAGAGCTTTCTTTGACATAAATCTGGTAACTGCACAAGTTGTATAAAGCTCATGGTATTCTTGTTTTAATTGGATCAAGTTTTTGATCCAAAGAAGGCTTGTGAGTTACAAGTGGATTAACCACAACCTTGTCTTCAGCTAGGTCGTTGCCTAGCAACAAATGAATGCCCTCAACGGGTAGGTTTTACACTATGCCGACTGTCACATGTCCTGAAACTAAGACTGATGACAAATTTGCAGAATGGAGAGGAACATTAACAAAGACGCACTCTACTCCCTGAATTATAACACACTCATTAGAACAGGACTTCTTAGAAGAGGACAAAACACCTAACACTTAAAAACTCTGAGAAGCTCCTGTGTCCCTTAACATTCTAAGAGGGATAGGATTGGCCGAATCACTCAATAGTGAATGAATGGTTCATAATTCTCCATAATAATATTAGACTTGGGTTTATTAGACTCAACAAATGTATTGCTTTCAGTACATGATCGTGACCATGACCTCTTAAAAATAAGATAATTTAGGATAAGTCTATCACAATTCTGGTGCCTATATTTCAATTTGAAGCAATCAGAGTCTGTGAATATAATCCAAAATTTGTTCCTAAGAATAAAACCACAAGTCGTATCACTAAATAGTCCTATAATAATACAGGTTCGAGTCCCGAAGAAAGGCGATAACATCAGATGTGGTCCAGTATACGAATAACAACAACACCGGACTTAAATCACAGTCTTTGTTTCCGAATAATTCCATAATAAATTTCCTTGAATATCTTTCAGAATTTTTATAAAAGTTCAACTTGTTGCGTTTCCAGTGGAATACATTATTAAATCCAAACATCAGACGAAGGACAAACAATCTGACAACAAATAAAATAATACGCCTTGTTCTTCAAGGTTATAGAATGACTCTGCCCGAAAAATATTAGGATTACGTATTTAAAATCGCAATGCCTCATTTCAAGTCTCGCGAGATTAGTCATGTGGTCTCTTACTAAACTATTTGGATCACGTAGACCGATTTGTTCCCATTTTTGAACCAATCATAAAAAGGTTATTTACACAAAGTAATCACGCAAAACAAGTGTGCCCCTGATACTGACCAATCATTTTAACTTTGTGTCAACACTGTCACCAGGGTAAAACGGACTAAATACTAATTCTCACATCTTCGTCTTGAATAAACAAACTTTGTTATGAAAATATATATATCATTAGTGAAAAAGAATCCAAAGAGCAAGGAAAATATTCAGTGCAATTAAATGTAATGAAACAAACATGAAATAAAAATAATTTTAAAACTTGCACAGAAGCAATTCAATCACATATACTAACAATGCTATTATACATGCATTTGATGTGTCCGATATCTACTGCTGACTGGATGCTCTGACAGAGTTGAAGCCAGTATTCATTGGCGCATTGCCGTGCTAGCCTCTGCACTTCGCTTCTGCTAGACCTGTATGCCTGTAGTGTCCTCTAGCAGAGGAAACTGTTTTATTCCACGTGGGCACTGCGACACTCTTCAATGGCTGACATGATTGTGACGGAGTTGGCGTCAAACCAGTCGTTGTTCTTTGTCTGCTTCTTGCCAAAGATTTTTGTGGCTCTGCTGTACACAGTGTCTCTGATGTGGTCTCATCACTCTTTGGCACTGCCGTAGGGAGGTTGTGAACTGAATGCATTGAAGAGGGCTTAAGTGAATTCCTCAGCCTTGTCTGGATATGACGTCTTGCTCACATCAATGTGTGGCTTACCCACTTGCCTAGAGTGATTGATCTTCTTTGGCTGAAACTTAATTTTATAGCAAATTAGCGAATGATCGGTGTCGCAGTCAGCGCTGTGGAATGTACACGTAAGAAGCACACTCTTCATGGCAGACTGTCTCGTGATGATCAAGTCCATCTGGTGCCAGTGTTTGGATCGGGGATGCCTCCAAGACATTTTGTGCTGTGGTTTCGTCTGAAAAAAATGAATTGGTGATGGTGAGCTCGTAGTACGAGCACATCTCTAGTAGTCGTTGCCCGTTTTCATTCATCTTCCCAGTGAAAAACTTGCCAAGACACACATACCAGGAGTCATGATTGGCATCCAACCTAGCGTTAAAGTCTCCCAGTAATATCATGCTCTCTTCCGTTGACATTTTGTCGATGAGCGAGTCGATCTCGTTGTAAAACGCATCCTTGGTATATATGGTAATACTGAGTGTAGGAGCGTAAACGCTGATCATGTTAATTGGCCCGGTTATGGTTTTCGAGGCGGAGAGATAGCAGTATTTCGTTTCCTTGTTGGCAGGGTTCTGTCATCACCAGCAGAAAGTTCCTGACGGCGAATCCACCACCATATCCCCTGACTTCGTTGGTGCTCTTTTCTTGCCAGAAGAATGTGTAGTTCTTTTCTCTGAACACCCAGAATTTGGTAGCCGTGTCTCCTGCAGTGCGGCGATATCAACATGGAGTCTTGCAAATTCGTCGTCGTTGAAGACTGTTGTCTTTCTAACATCACTGATTGCCTGGAGATCATCTAAGAGCCCAGTGAACATGGTCAAGAAATTCATATACCTACCTTTGTGTTGTTGGTTTACTAGTTGTTTTTATTTTATTGTTTCTTGGTGCACTGGTTGCAGCTCGCTTGTACGTGACACGCTTACCTTAAACCACACACACCCAGCAAAGCAGGCGAGCTATGGCGGGACGACACCTTATTGGCTGGGGGCTGCCCAGCTTGAGACGGGCGATAGCTGTCCAATGAGACATGTTGATATCTCCTACAGGCGGAAGCAACCCCTGGCGTCTGATTCTACGCCAATCGAGTGGTGGATTATAATCGGTAACTGTTGCTTCACGTGTTGTGTCGACGCTGTGAAGCGAAGCTGGAACGTTCTCTCCAGGGCGCGAGCCTGGGCAGGGTGATATGGAGAATCAGCTGTTGCCCAGGCAACTGACTCCACCTCTCCATGCAGCTGATGGATCCACGGGAAAAGACAAGCTGATACATCACGATGATGACTTGCCGAGATGACACTGAAAATATTGCCAAGTCGCCTTATGGACCTCGTCTCTGGATTTTCTGTTGTGGTATGCTCCCTTAGCCTTTTCCCTGTGTGGGTGTAGTCGCAAGGTAACGAAGGTTTGAAGTCTGAGTTTACCTTCTCCTAGACGGGCAACCACCCAAGGTTAACGAGCCCCATCTGCCCGAAGTATCCGGTTTCGAGGCGCCAGAAACTCGCCTTTCATCCCTTCTTCCGTCAGCTTAAACAAGTTCCGCCAGGCTTAGTAGTTAAGCCACCCGTGAAGGCATGGAGCTGGATTTGGTTGTCCGAGGCTCTCTCAGACGCAGAACAGTGGTGGATTTCCAGGGTAAGTGGATGGTTATCTCCAACACTGTCCCTTGGCAATAACAACCCTTTGAACTCTTGGTATGTATATAAAACTTC
Organism: Potamilus streckersoni; assembly: GCA_016746295.1. Taxonomy (NCBI): domain Eukaryota; kingdom Metazoa; phylum Mollusca; class Bivalvia; order Unionida; family Unionidae; genus Potamilus; species Potamilus streckersoni. The sequence goes on along the minus strand of JAEAOA010000815.1, from coordinate 648,130 downwards.
ATTTTGCGCAATTTATGGCAATATTAGGTAAATTTGCATACATTGCATTGATGCTATAAATATTTGTAATCAAGAGACATAACTCATGATAACCCAAACACCACACAGTATCTTCTTTGAAATTCTATTTCTAACTCCTCCATATTAAACAACATGATTCTATTATTTTGTGAACTATGTGTACTGTTAAAGTAAAACCTGAAATTAGTGTTTGCGCGTTTTCTTCGCAGTTAACTGTCCTCTCTATCCTCAGATGTTATGAGAGTAATTGTAGATTCGGTAAACATGCTCTGTATTATCATACTGAAATAATTGGTGTAATGCCAAGAACATAAATTGTCGAAGGCGGCGCACAGCCCTTTTAATAATATAGTTCCATGTCATTTTTAATTTTGTAATATAGCATCTCCCGTCTTTTACTATACCAGGGAGTGTCGTTTCTACTTAGTTTGCACTGCGCCATAGAGCATTGAATTTTTTTAGTGTTATTTTATGCCTGTATAAATGTTTGGTGTCTTACACTTATGCGCTCGTAGTGTTTTTTATTTTTCTTTTTTGCTTTATTCTTGTCGTCTCAGAGTATTTCTATACAAGTGTAGAAATGTTATTTCATTCATAGTACTAAATAAGTGTCACGATCAAAATATAAACACAATCCTTGCTAGCAAAAGTCAATTAATATTATGTACAATCATTCAGAAACATAGGAGTAAGTTGCTATGGTTTGGTCGGTTTTGTAGGGTTTAACGCCACATGATAAGCTACACTTGGTAACCAGTATATTTGGTGGAGGAAGAAACTGGTAACACCTCAGGAAGAATCAGTATCACACGGGAAAGTACTTGCAAGCTTTTTCGCATACTCCTGCCGAGTGTAGCCGAGTATCGAACTGACGTGGGCAGAGGTACGATGTTAGCGTGATCTTGAAAGGCAAGCGCCTTAGAACATTCACTGCATATATGTTGTCAAAATATTTTATTAAGCAAAAAAATTATTACAATGATATATACAACTTCAAACTCCATCGCTTGCATTTAATAAACAGGTGTCTAAATATTTAAAGACTTTTTGTCTGCATTTGTTTTCATTTACCGTATATAATCGCTTATACGCAGAATTAAAATGAAGGTTAAAAAAACCACGCAGATCTAGAGCTGCCATAGCATAATGAGCCTGCAGGTCAGGATCTATGTAGTTTGTTCTACCAATTATTACTTACAGACTGCACACATCCAGTTTTGCAGGGTCTGTGCAATTTGCAGATGGACTCGATTTATAAAAAAAGTTTATATGGTAATATTTTACATAATAAATAAAACATTTTCCATCATAATTGTAGACTCTAAAAGCTAGCTCATTTCTTTTCTAAGATAAAGGTATGATATTCGGAATAGATAAAATTTAGGGAAAATTTTCATTCTTGTCCAATCACACAGCGATGATGTATTTATTGTCCGATCCTACAGCTATAAAGTCCAAATATCCTATTACACCGAGCTATTTTTTTGTATTATAAAGGTTTAAATAGTATCCGACACAATCTTCTTTAATCATTTTGAATCGATTTTCTTAAATCTTCAAGTTTAATGTTCATTCCATTCCAGAGGTATTACGACCAAACGAAGGAATCCATTTTCCAAATTTTTTTTCTTTCAGGAACCATGTCGATTGGTAAGATAATTAAATTATAATAGAAGATTTTCTGCTTGCAGCATGGGACAGAATTTTAATCAGCATATCTCCAGTATAATTCTGTTTTTTTCCCCTTTATTTCTTAATATCCGCTGAAGTCAATACCCGATTGTGCGTGAAGTATCGTGTTATCGAGTTGATCAGGTTTCATCTGAACATATTTTTTTGCTTTTTTCGCTTTTCAGGCTCGTTATCTTTTTATAACATGACATTTTGCTACACAATGTGCCTGTTAGCTTTATATATAACATAACCAACTTTACAAAGGAAATACTAAACTAGTTATATATAAAAAAAATCAGTAACTGGGACCTTTTCTCCCGACATTTTCCTACCTGTAATTAAATTTAACTATTTATACGTCGTATACCATTGTTTAAACAGTTGTTCCTTATTTCATACATTTGGTTTTCTTTTGTATAATAATACCGACCATGTATGTATGTATGTATGTATGTATGTATGTATGTATGTATGTATGTATGTATGTATGTATGTATGTATGTATGTATGTATGTATGTATGTATGTATGGATGGATGGATGGATGGATGGATGGATGGATGGATGGATGGATGGATGGATGTATGTTCGTCCTATAAGTTTAGAAAATTCATTTTTACATTTTCCGAACTATACCATTAGTTGGATACAGATAGTGAGTATTGTGCTGAGGTGCTGTTAAACAATAAAACATACCTACCTACACGAAGACATACAAAATACATACGTTCATTTCTACATTCAATTGATCATGTTTGTATTTCTGTTAATGACACCTCAGCACAATGTTGGAATTAAAATATTTCAGTTCATCGTTTCTTTTCGAGACGTTTACCACCATGTAGACATCCATTGTTAATTTTTTTCTACTTCCTAACTAGGGAGAGTGGAAACAAAGCAATCAACATACAACTCAGAATATAAATTATACAGATGTAGACTGATTAATTTGCTCGGGCTCGTGTTGTCATGGGAGATGAGTAACTTGATAGTGAAAAAGGACATCAATATGCCAATATGCGGACTTGTCTATAGTCCCATTTAATTTCTTATATATATATATATATATATATATATATATATATATATATATATATATATATATATATATATATATATATATATATATATATATATATATATATATATGCAAGAATGCTTATGTCTTGGCATTACCTACCAAAACAATATCGGAGCCAAGGTTCCGTATTCACGAAATTTAGATTAAAATTCACGCCAACTTGAACCGAAGAAAGAAATCACATTGTCAATGAGCATGACAGTTGTAATATGTTTAGATGGAAATGTCAATTAAAAAAACAAATAGTGCCTTAAATGAAAATATAAAGACTACGGCATTCATAAGCTCGTGCAGCCATTCAGGTTAAAGAGTCTTGTGTATATTGTATACTGGTATCACCACAGATACATGTAATTTTGTAAGTTAACAATCAGAACGAATAGTCCTCAAAGTTATCACTGAAAACAAATATTATTTCAGACTTCGGTTAATAAATAAAGTTCACGGAGCCTCTTTCTCCCTTCAATCATATATGTAGATTTCAGAGAGTTGTATCTAAAAAAAAACAGATATCACCATATGTGTTTGACTAATATCAAACTTCCATGCCAGAAGTATAAAAAAAGCTCCCACGATCAACAACATAAAATTTAATAAAAAATAATGCTCTCCAAGCAGCAGATCCAATCGAGACACTGTAAGGTTTTGGATGACAAGATTGCACATGAACAAAGACAAGTAGAAAGTAGAATTGAATAAAATATAGACAAAATCAATTTAACTGTCAGTGAGGGTTATATGTATTTGGACCAAATCAGTTTAAATGTCAGTGTTTGTTATTGGTTTAGAAACACACTTTTATTGTGAAGCTGTGTTTCATGCTGATAAACTATAAGTTTCGCAGTCATTTCAGGGTTCACAACGTTTCCTAGTTTGAATTGCCAGTATCGTTATAGTTTGATCATCGTGTCCAAGTCTGAAGTGAAACTATCGTTATATTTTCATCATCTCGGTGAACGTTACGCCAAGAATAAAAAAGAAACTTCTTTATCAAACGTTTCGAATGTACAGTATGACTACGGCTTTACTGTTCAATTATGCTGTAACTTTGATCCCCAAAGTAAAATGACATTTAAAAGTTATGTTATATTACAATTACCAAAGTACCATACGGACAGAAAGACAGTACACATGAAACAAATTTGGCAAACAAATTGAATTTTCCAACAGAAAGTAACGAAAAAAAGCAAACTATATGTTAAACATCCGAATACAATCTTAGAACAGTTACCTTTCTTTGTAACACACACACACACACACACACACACATATATATATATATATATATATATATATATATATATATATATATATATATATATATATATATATATATATATATTCTTACAAAATTCTGCTCTTAAAATAGTAAAAGGAAATGGTGAAAGACAACAATCTTTGTAAAATTTGACAAATAATTTATTTCCATTGGCAACAACGTGAAAATGAAGGAAAAAGAACTTACGGTATTGCGAATTAAATCCCAAAGTAAGCAAAGAATTACAGAATAATGTCCTAATAGTTTAAGTCCTTAATAAAATTCAGAAGTCCCTAATAAATTCATAAACTGACGACGATAACGTTTTTGTTGTAGTTTCTAGTGTGTTGATGTGCTAACAGTCTTTTTTTAAATCACATAAATGTAATTCCAGTTTTGAATACACTATAAATTCATGTGAATCCATGAATTTTATCAGATTACTTTTGCATTTCTAGAGAAAAAAAATCACATGAATTCAATAATTTGAAGAAAAAAGATTCCAGCCCTAAATTACTGGCCACAAGAAATTTAAATGTGCTGGACCTTGAAGCTTTTGATAAAATCCTCTCAGTTATACTATATATAGTTTTCTACCTGACCTCAGGTCATAATCAGCATTTTGAATAAAAAACAACATTACCTATTGGAAAATAACCTTATATAATGATCCTGATGCTTACAAAACAATAACCTCGATTACTGATAATCACTTAGGAAAGTTTAAACAAGACCAAGTCCAAAATACAATATTTACATTACAATAACATGTGATGAAATAAAAAATAAAACTGACAATCAAACATATATATATATATATATATATATATATATATATATATATATATATATATATATATATATATATATATATATATATATATGTATGTATATATACAGTAGAGGAAAAGTATGAAATTGTAAGCCATCTAAGTAACAGCTACAAGAATAAATTGTCCTGCCACAATTGAAAATGAACTTGAAATGTTTAAAACGGGACACATACTTAGAAACATTTTATTGAAGGTAATGGTAATGAAGCCTACAATTATGTGAAGGTCAGTGGCATAAAGCCTCTATTTTCTTCCAAGAAGGTTAAAGGGTAAGAATAGGACATGAAGTATTTCGTAATTGGATATAAAATACACGCAATATAAAATTTAATTACGCTGTATTTGTACTTTCAGTGTTTCTGTTATTGTTGCCGTTCTGTGTCTTTAAATATCATTTAAAAATGGCAATGGCATTTAGTCTGAATTTGATTTCTGTCCTTTTCTATTTTGTATTCTTCTTGTGTCAGCCTTTCTCTACAATAGTCATAGACGACTTCTGGAATATCACTTTTTTATTTTATTTTACTAACCCTACAAACCAACAGACACGCGTTTTCCGTTGCTGACTTATATCAGCATCGATTTTTCCCTTAAGCTTACGACGATTTCCATTTGCGCTGAACCACACAACCGTCTGTCCAATTTAGGATTTCACTGCGACACCTTCTTCACTAAGATCTCATCTGACTCATTTTTAAACTAGTTACAATTCTATGTTCGTCAGTAACATCTAATGGGAGACATTGTCACTTGGTTTTTGTCAAAGAAGTCTGACTTTTACTTGCCGTTAAGCATGCATCCATAATTCTAATTAAAATCAATGACTATTGTCACAGAGCTCAGTTGGAATTTTTCTATGCAAATTATCATCTGCTTACGTTGCTCTAACGTTTAGTTTAGGGCAAATTTTTTATGTCTCTTTCAGTTTATGTTCAAATTCAGCAATGATGACTCCTTTGCTAAACAGCAGCTTATATGGTCACTTTATCAACGTTGTTGATATGTATTAATCACAAATGGTACTACAACATCTTTACATCTTCAAACTTATCGCTGCTGGCCTTGAGAAAATCTGCAATTTTTCATTTCCACATAGCTCGCAATTAAATATATGTGACATATATTATTTAATTAGAAATTATATGAAATAATAACACAAAACAAAGCTGATATTGGCGTCACATGGTCTGTGCTGTCAGTGACATTTTTCTTCTTTGTTACTGGAGAGAAGTTTGGATAAAAACAAAATGAATCGAAAAGGATGTGCCACAATTTGAGATGCCAGACGGCGCTGTGAGCACAACAAAAGAAAATCTAATTAACAATAAACAAAAGCTTGGTAATTAATTTGCCTAATGTAAACAAAACTAAATCTCTGTCAGATAGGGGAATGCTTTAAGATCTATTTCGTTGCCTGGATTCATATTTGATGTCATTCACAGATCATGTGGATACTTAGTGAATAAGTTCAAAACGCATCGGTTTTACACAAACAATTAGCAAAGGGCATAGTTATTTACTATATCTTCTCAAGACTGATATCTGCAATTTCTATATGCAGATGCAGTCTGGGCAGGACTAGTGTACGTCATAGAGAATTATTTAATTACAATTAACGACCAAACTTCAGGCGCAATGTTGCCAAGTAATCGTCCATTAGTTAGGTACATATGTGTGCTAAAAATCTGACTTATTGCATTTAAAAATGCATTTGGTTTGGTAGCTTTAGGGCTTAAGTCAGCAACCGTTAAAAACATGATGATAAATTAGGTATGACTGAAGTCAGGATTATTTTTGTTGTATTGAAATGCCTTTCTTTTTCAGCGTAGACGTAAGGTGTTAAGATGAAGTGCAAAAAACTGATTATAAATTGGTTTCATACAGATAAATCATGGTACAGAAATCAAAGTAGTTTCAATACGTTTCACCATATTATCGTTTCTGATTCGACCATGAATGTATTAATGGGGAAACTCTCATACTGCGCAAGATGATTCTTCACGAGTTCTCTGCGTTGTTGACCTATTGCAATAAAATAATACTCATTTATTTCTAAATTATATCCCAATATTTACAGGAATGTCATCACCAGCATACGACCAATATAAAAATGCAATTCGTTGACTCTTCCTTATTTGAGGAGATAATGTAATCGGTATATAGAGATGATGTACTCGGTATCTTTGTGTATTTGCTTTCTAGATTTTTTATTAAACATCAAATTCTTCTGGACTGCAATATTTGTGTTAACAGTTATATCAAAGTTTTTTAGGGTCATTTTTCAGAAATCATTCGAGTATGGCTTGTGAAATATTAAGCGACGACCTAAATAAAAACACCGGAGTCTTTATCAAGCAAAAACAGGAAACTTGATAGTGGGTTAAAAACATGGAGAGTCCTTTTCACTTAATACACACATTATACAATACAAGTCTCCTTTCACATTTAAAAAACAGTACGGTTCTTCTGATGCTCAGGGATCGGAATACTTGCTATTGTTTTCTCCAGATGCGGATGATAAATATCTAACTTAGCACGTAGAATTCATCAGAGAAACGTATACTATGATATTTAGATGCTTGAAGTTTCATATTTTACTCAATAAATAAACAGCCTACTCTTTCCTTAACACACATCCGAAAAAGTCGATAGAAAGCATATATTTGCTTTCGATACAAGAAGACGTCCATTTTACTTTACTGTTCATACAATAAATTCTCTTATATGGACACATAAAATCATAAATGATCTTGGAGGATTATGACATTTATTTTTCTATTTCAGTTAAAATTAATAGAAAAATTTTTGTATTGATTGTTTCGTTTGAGTTTCATAACTGAATAGTTAGCGACTGACTCAAGAAAATATAAAATAACAACATTACACGAATGTAAATGGTTGATATTTTCGTAATTGTCTGACAATCACATCCCACATAACTGCAGTTGAAGGCATTTTATGCATTGGTTTGACATTTTTATGTTGTTTATAATATTCTTTCGCCAAATTTTTATATATTGTTGTTTAGTACAAAATATATAACGCAATTTGACCTTTTTATTTTGTTCTTAGCTTATTTTAAATTTTTGAAATGATATCTTGTTTTTCCAACGTTCGATTGAGTGATAAAGACAATAATTATCGACCATTTTGCTCTATAAGTGCATACGATGAAATCTGAGACTAATATGGCATGAAGAGACAATATTTTATGGCTTATTTTCACATTAGTCAAAATAATCCATACTTATACCTGACAGAAACAAAACTTTTCTGACATTCAGGAGAATTGATTTCGGGAAAGTACACAAAATGTCTATAAATGCAGGGAATGGATTTGTCTGCTTCTAAGTCAAAGACTTTTTGAAGCTGAATGGGTGATGCACTACTTATAAAGAGTTACAAAAAGACTTACTTAAAAGCATCAGCCAGACGGAAGAAAGATAAATGCTCCGAAAATGATACCTTTCAATAGTATGATTCAGGAAGGAAAAGGAATCCTACTGGATACGCCGCCTTAGAACATTGAAACCAAGCGGTCTAAACCAAGAAGACTAAAAAAGGAAAACTATGCACTAGCAGAATATACTTGCCAAAACTTTTAAAATTTTAGAAAAAAATAGAAAATGCCTATAAACACTTGTGTTGACAATGTCCAGTACCGTGACGTCATGCTACCTGTAACATTCCTCTACTTCCTATACAAAATATTGCCAATTTCCACTGAGGCTATACAGACCCAGGGTGTGCTAGTCACTAATACAAAATTCCCATTGAGGCTATAATACCTCAGGCTGTGCCATTTGAAGCTATAAATCTTGAGGCTATAGAGGCCCCAGTAGGGTCCGTAATGTATTTTTCCAATGAGGCACATATTACTACCGTTGTGTAATAATGCAGCTACGCTTGTATATTTAATTTGTTAAACGGCATACATTCGGTTACTTTGTTTTTTTTTGTAGTGTGGTTTTGTTTATATATTTAAGCATTGGTAAGAATAAGAAAATGAGCATATGATTAAAAGGTTACTGCCAAGGTCGTGCAGTATACCATCCGAAAATCTCATTCATATTTTCCCATACAAATGCAGTAAACTATAAAAATAGTACGAACAAAGTATTATTGCGCAAACGATATATGTACATAAAATACTGTAATAGAGCAAATGTTTCTGTCGACCTCTGCAGGAAACATTTAGTTGGACACGTGTACGATTAAATTGATTTATGGGGACCTGCACGCGTTTGAATAGCCATAATACACGGATTGGTACAGTCTATGTCATGAGTTTAGCGATATTCAATTAAGGCTACGTTTGTTTAAACTGACAAGAAATTGTGTCAACTTCTGATTTGTATCGAAAACTTTCATTTTCGAAAGTTATCAGGAATTAGTTGGGTAATCAATGTTTGTCAGGCGAACTACATTGTTTGAGCCTAGTGGCGGGAAGAAATTTTTATTTGCATTGGACACGCTTTGAAAGGGGGCGAAGTTGCACATGAAAACTCTCAGTTTTAATGTGCTAATAGCAAATTTTAAAATTAGTCTACACTTTTCTGCAAGAGAAAACAAAAGTAAGGGAAATCCGAGTGATTTAAGAAAAAAATTCACTCGTAAAACCATCCAAGGGAAACGATTGTCTGGAAAAACTGAGGCACAATTCTGGAAAGTAAGATCTTGAAGAAACAAGGTGGGATAACTACACGAATCATATTAACCTTACCTGACGGGACGTTTCACGTATTACAAACCCAAAGTGGACACAATGTTGGAAGGGCCGAAAGTGGCCCTAGACTTAATAATTTGGAAAAGGAAGGGAAAAAGTTAGGGAAGGCCTAGACTTACCGGCACAAGGAAGTCAAAAGGAACAGTCGCTGTGGAATTTGGATTGAGTCAATACATCAGGTTATGAATCGATACAAGGCAGTGTTTTTCCATCTTTCACTGGATTCGACAATGAATTAATTCTATCGCTGAAGAGATCGGCTAATGACATAATCATATTTGTATATTTGAAATTCCTAGAATAAATTAATTGAAAAAGAAAGAAATATATCTTTCAAATTCTAACGCATTATCACAATTGTTTATGAATTTAATTGTCATGAATTTTGAATTAAATTTTGTCATTAGTTGTAATGGGGGCTCGTGTTATTGTGTTCTATATATCTGTTCAGATCATTATTTGATATTTAATTCTCGCGAGCAAATTTCACTGTCGGCAAATACCTCTAGATAACGATAACCAAAACCAGGTAACCTACCACACAAATGTTGTGGAAAGGTTTTCCGACACATAATTATAGTTGACTTTGGGGGTGGAGTGGGTATTTATATAAAGCCTAATTTCAATGGTCGCGTCATCTGTGTGTTACCTTGCAAAATTTTTCAAAACCTACAACTTGATTTACCTAGAAAGATGAATAGACCTGATCCAAAAACTAAACTAAAATCATAAATACTGTGCATAGACATCGTGAAGGGTATTTCACAAGGTAAAATATAATGGTGATGTTAATATTAAATTTTGGTTTGCTACGAAGAGCAAAATGCACAGTTAGAAGATAGCATATCTCTTCTTTTGGTGCTAATGATTTATGTCATGGCCGTTGTAAGTGATCATTGTCATGTTTAAATAATTGTCATCGATGCATTTAAAATCATACTAAATTTTGTATAGCAGACATTGCATGACAATATATTATTTTCAAACATTTTCATCGTTTGCTCTAAATAAATCATAATATGTCAATTATGTTCAAACATTTGTTGAAGAGTTACATGGATTTATATAGTTTACTAATGGGAACCGCTTCTTATTACAATCTACAGGAATAACAAAATGAAAACAATAGGACTGACGTAAAGCAGGGCAGATTTGCATTAAAATTTTATTAAACAGAAGTAGCTTTGAAAAAGTATGACTTTTGTCATTCTTCAAATTTCAATGAAACTTAATTATTTCATAACTTTCATTTCATAAATTATACAGCAATTCACTATGGGCAAATAAATGCTTTTTTGCTGTAGATATAGAGTACAGAATGGTATCATATGCTCTGGACTTACACAGAGTACAGGATGGTATCGTATGCTCTGGACTTACACAGAGTACAGAATCGTATCGTATGCTCTGGACTTACACAGAGTACATGATGGTATCGTATGCTCTGGACTTACACAGAGTACAGGATGGTATCGTATGCTCTGGACTTACACAGAGTACAGGATGGTATCGTATGCTCTGGACTGACATACCAAACTCATATGTTTCTTGTCATGCATGCTAATATGAAAACAGATATACAAGCCAATAATGTTCAGTATATTGGTCGAATTCGTCGATAAACAAACAATACTGTATCATAATATATTCAGTTTTCATTTTTACTTTTTACAAAGAACATACAGTCTTCACTGCAGAAGTATAGATCATAATTATGGCAAGTAAAAAACATTTGTAAACAAGCGCATTATTTCATCTCCTTTATGAAATATACAAGATGACGCAATGGTTGTGATATTAATCTGTATTTTTTAAAATTACTGATTTATTACTCTAAACCAGTCTACGAAGATACCACTGAGTAAATGACATGCGCCATTTTGAAACAGACTATCAGCATCAGAGAATCCTCATGCTGTTCAAAACGTTTAACTCTAGGTCCACTCAAAGAGTGTATAGAAAAAAGTCACATCTTGTCTCTCCTCAAGAAGTAAATGCCTCTAAGCTGTGAAGAAGACAAGAATACAAAATTGGCTTAAAAGGAAGATCAAATGAAATAGTGATGAGTCAGATGTGCTTGATGGGTGAGACAAGGTTTACAAGTACACGTAATATCGATGCATGGATAAATTGGAGAAAGATCATGCTCATTAGGCCTTAATTATCTATTAAATGTGATTCTACTGTTGAATATTGTAATCTTCTTCATTTTCAGAGATCACAGTTACACGAGCACTGTAAGAAATTACACAATATGTGTTCCAGTTCTGGGCCACCAGGTAAGGTGTGTGTATGTCTGCTGTGTGTCTGTGTCTGTGTGTATTCATGTGCATCCAATCTTTCCAACTGAAAAATAATTAGAATTTTTTTTTGTAAATTGTGCAATGCATAATATCGTAGCAGTCTAGGTTGATAGGGTCACTTACTAACCAGCCTCGCTAACCCACTCTTTTAGTCTGATAGTATGTTCACTTGGGCATGGGACGAACTACAAGATTCCATTTCTAACCGCAACTGGTAGACTTACTGTAACCGACCATTATAATATATAGTTTATAATACGCACATCTACAGCAGAAATCAGAAACATAATGCAGCCCAGTTATGTACCCGTTATGGTCAGGGTTAATACCATAAATCATAATATTATATGCTCATTAATGGGATCATTTCCGTTAGTTTTGCAAAAGTTGCATGAGTACTAAAGGTAACTAAGGGAATCAAACTTCTTCCTACTCATTTGCATTCGTGCTGCGTTCTTTTCTTGCATTCCATACGTTTCCTTGATGTGTTAGTTATTGTATTATTTTCCTTCACTACTAACTAACTATATATATATAAATATCTATATATATATATATATATATATATATATATATATATATATATATATATATATATATATATATATATATATATATATGTATGTATGTATGTATGTATGTATGTATGTATGTATGTATGTATGTATGTATGTATGTATGTATGTATGTATGTATGTATGTATGTATGTATGTATGTATGTATGTATGTATGTGTGTGTGAGTGTGTGTATGTATGTATGTATGTATGTATGTATGTATGTATGTATGTATGTATGTATGTATGTATGTATGTATGTATGTATGTATGTATGTATGTATGTATGTATGTATGTATGTATGTATGTGTGTGTGAGTGTGTGTATGTATGTATGTATGTATGTATGTATGTATGTATGTATGTATGTATGTATGTATGTATGTATGTATGTATGTATGTATGTATGTATGTATGTATGTATGTATGTATGTATGTATGTATGTATGTATGTATGTATGTATGTATAACTATTGTCTTACTATTGCAGGTCCAGAGAGAATAGTGGAAGGCCCTCCTGGGCCACCAGGACCCAAAGGAGACTCCGGACGTCCTGGAGAAGTGGGGCCACAAGGACCACCAGGAAAAGATGGATTAGATGGACTTCCGGGTAGGTTTTTATCTGGACTATGAATCCTTATTTTGGGACATTTCATTTTTTATTTACAAGCTTTTCCTGACTGCAAATAAACCTCTACTAAATAATTGAGAAAGGAAAAAATATCTGATATAGATATATAGATGGAGTGTGCAGTATTAGACCCAACAATATGTTTTAAAAATATTTGTTCATGAATATAATGGAGTATGTTTAAACGGATTTTTTCACTCATTGAAGAAGTTGATGTTTTAAAGACGTAACTAATCATATGCGATTAATTTTAATTTTGTTTTGCACCTCCATTACGTAGGAATTAAAAAGTAATTAAGACATAAGAGTCCACGCAATGTTATTTTTAGAGAGGGTGTTCAATCTCCTTCATGTCGATTATTACGTATACATAACACAAACTTCAATGTCATCTAGTTTTATCATCTAATTTTATCCCGCATCTGAGGCGGACGCTATAACCGGGTTTCGAACCCATGACATCCCGCATCCGAGGCGGACGCTCTAACCGCTAGACCACCGGAGCTGTTCAAGCACAGAGCAACAAAGCTATGATGATAATTCGCAGCATTTTAAAAATCTGAATGGTCTGCACTCTTTTGATTTGTAACAGTTTATAACAATCAAAATTATACAGATGCTTATGTTTTGGTGGATGTGTTTATGATGAAGATAATTGTGGATATGTGATGATGATTGGAATGTTGATGATGATAGTCATGATGATGATAATTATGATCATTATCATGATCATGATGATCATGATGATCATCATCGACATCATTACTACTATCAACAAGGCAAACATCGGCGATACATCGGCACAATCAATATCATCGTTACCACAGCAAATGCCGTGAGAGAAAAAAAGTACGAAAATAATTGTAGTCCGGTATAACATCTTTTGTAACTCCTGGTTTTGCATTTAAATTATGCATAGTGTCTGATGTAACACCTGTAACGCCTGCTTATAACTTTCGATTAATAGTTCGGTATACAGAATTTAAAGGTAAAATAAGAGGTAATGTTTCTAAATACGTATTGTCAAAAGGTCCAGTATTGTCTCTTGTTTTCTCTTAGACTAATAATGGCGGTTGCTTTCAATGCTAAGGATACTCTATTTAAGTACCAACAAGAACCCTGTTGACTATTCGCTGCATTGATGACTTGACCAACCAATCAGAAGACACTTTATTGGTGTCTTGATCAACCATTGACAAGACACTGCATTGATGTCTGGACTAATCAATGGGAAGACACTGCATTGGCGTCTTGACCAACCAATGATAAGAGACTCCATGGTGTCTTTAATCATTGACAAAACACTGCGTTGGTGTCTTGACCTACAACGAGAAGACACTGCAATGTTGTTTTGAACTAACAATGACAAGACACTGCATTGGTGCCTGGACCAACCAATGACAACACACTGCATTGGTGTTAAAACCAATCAATGACAAGACACTGCACTGTGTTTTGACCGATCAATGGGAAGACACTGCATTGGTGTCATAATTAACCATTGATAACACACTGCATTGTCACTGCAATGTTGTCTTAATCAAACAATGGCAAGACACTGCACTGGTGTCATAATTAACCAATGATAACACACTGCAATGTTGTCTTGATCAAACAATGGCAAGACACTGCATTGGTGTCATAATTAACCAATGATAACACACTGCAATGTTGTCTTGATCAAACAATGGCAAGACACTGCATTGGTGAATTAATCAACCAACGACAAGACACTGCATTGGTGTTTTGACGAACCAATGACAAGACACAGCATTGGTGTCTTGACCAGCTAATGAGAAGACACGGCATTGGTGTTTTGACCTGCCAATGAGAAGACACTGTATTGGTGTCTTAAACAAACAATGACAAGACACTGCATTGATTTTTTACCTACCAATAAGACACTGCATGGTGTCTTGATCAACCAATGAGAAGGCATTGCATTGGTGTCTTGGTGTCTTGGTGTCATGGTGTCTTGACCAACCAATGACAAGACATCGTATTGGTGTCTTGACAAACCAAAGACACCAATACGGTATCCTGATCTGTTTTTAGGAAGTATAGCCATTATACGTTGTTTACAAAGTTTAAAATTTTTTTCGAAGCAGTCAGAAAAAGCAATCAAGACAAATGAGTATAGAAAGGTGTATTATGCAGACAATAAAGAACGAACCTGTAGGCCATTTTACCGACTATTATTGAGGGAGTGTGAAGGGAAGCTGTACTCATTTAGTATAACAGTACATCATCTAAAGGCCCAAAGATTATCTGCACGCATTTGAAACGCTGAAGGCAATTTTTTAAGAGACTTTCGCACATTTACGGTGACAGATAAGTGTTTAATTTTCCAAAAGTTTCAAATTATCAGCTATAAATCATGAAATTACATCAAGATCTCTCCTCCATGTAATTATTACACAAAATGTCATGCAGAAACTACTATATTTATGTTGTAAGCCAGATGGAATCTCCTGAGGAAAGCTAATCTCACAGAGAAGGCTGGAAATAGCAATGCATTCTAGCCAGTGGATATTACATGTGTGTTACACAAGTTCAAGTTGTACAACCTGAAGTGTATCCCATATGTATAAGACAAATTAATAGGAAAAGTATCATAAAGTCTCGAGGTAAATTATATTTCACAATTAGTCAGTCTGCCGGACAATTGCAGATACTATGATACTAAGCGAGAAACATTCTTCCGAACATGATACTTTTTCGTGTTTAAATATGGTATTTAACTACTCTTCAATGGATGAGTATATTAAGTACCATTAAATTTGTACAAGATAGAAAATCCAAGCTCTGGTAACATCTCCTGCATGTCCGTCCTTCACTTCTCCCCATAAACAGACAAGTTTGTATTAAACATTCCGCCCTCCGCTCTTCCAAAAAGACATGTTTGTGCTAAACAGTCCTCCCCTCCCCTCCCCCATTCAGATTAGTTTGTAGTAAATATTCCGCCATCCCATCTCCCATTTAGACTTACTTCGTATTAAACAGTCAGCCCTCGACTCTACCATGCAGACTAGTTTGTAATAAACAGTCCGCCCTCGCCCATCTCCATTTATATATTAATTTGTACTAAACAGTCTACTCTCTGTTTTCCCATGCAAACTAGTTTGTACTAAACATTCCGCCCTTCCCTCTCTCCCATAGATTAGTTTGTATTCAGCAGTCCGCCCTCCCATATAGACTAGTTTGTACTAAAATATCCGCCTTCGCCCATCCCCATTTAAAGACTAGCTTGTACTAAATAGTCGACGCATTAAATAAAGCATGTGTTAAATATGTTAAACGTTGCTGGGATCGAGAGGGAAAGATTTTTCATAATACAGATATTTTGTACATGTCATGACCTTATTGTCTGTATTCATCAGATTATTCACATAGGTATATTATTTATAGTTATTGTTCAATGTTACATCCTAATAGAAAGATTGACCATCATTTCAATCTGAGGATTTATTTTGAATTGTTTGGCAAATTTTGGAATGACTGGTGGAAGAAATTGTGTCAACCATGTCTACCTAACCACAGCTCAGGCTATCTTCCAAATTGCTAAATATGTTAACTGTATCGTAAAATTAAAGTCTTTATACACTAAGACATGTTCTGAATATGGTTGCGTTACTCTTCAAAAATGATCTTCATTTACTATTTTATACGCTGTGTTAACTCTCAAAACAAACACTAGTGGAGTTTATTTAACGCATCACAGTACAACCGAGGCATGATATACATTGAAAAGAAAACTCCTCTTCAGTCTCACAGTCTTTCACGATTCAGAAAACGAGATAAGTATCTTTGAGTACAAGGTGTACTGGGTAGAGGGATGGCAAACGTTAAGATCGCGAGATTTGCCGAACTGTCTTAAAAGTTTCGACCTGAGACCAAATCTATTCAAAGACAATAGTTTTGAATTGTATTTAGTGTGCAACACTCTATCATAGACGCTAATAGTTCAAGATGAGGTAAATTTACTGCAAAGCCGACATTTTTCAGTTGTAATTTGACCAGGTGTCCACTGAAGAATATGAATATTAAACAACAAATGTAGCCTCATTATATTGATGCCTCGTGCAATACGCTACACGAATGTAATTACTCATCTGTAGCCTCATTATACTGTTGTCCCATGCAATACTCTACATGAATGGAATTACTCAACTGTAGCCTCATTATACTGTTGTCCCATGCAATACTCTACATGAATGTAATTACTCAACTGTAGCCTCATTATACAGTTGTCCCATGCAATACTCTACATGAATGTAATAACTCAACTGTAGCCTCATTATAATGTTGTCCCATGCAATACGTTACATGAATGTAATTACTCAAATGTAGTCTCATTATATTGTTGTCCCATGCCATACGCTACATGAATGTAATTACTCAACTGTAGCCTCATTATACTGTTGTCCCATGCCATACGCTACATGAATGTAATTACTCAACTTTAGCCTCATTATACTGTTGTCCCATGCAATACGCTACATGAATGGAATTACTCAACTTTAGCCTCATTATACTGTTGTCCCATGCAATACGCTACATGAATGGAATTACTCAACTGTAGCCTCATTATACTGTTGTCCCATGCAATACTCTACATGAATGGAATTACTCAACTGTAGCCTCATTATACTGTTGTCCCATGCCATACGCTACATGAATGTAATTACTCAACTTTAGCCTCATTATACTGTTGTCCCATGCAATACGCTACATGAATGGAATTACTCAACTGTAGCCTCATTATACTGTTGTCCCATGCCATACGCTACATGAATGTAATTACTCAACTGTAGCCTCATTATACTGTTGTCCCATGCCATACGCTACATGAATGTAATTACTCAACTTTAGCCTCATTATAATGTTGTCCCATGCAATACGCTACATGAATGTAATTACTCAACTGTAACCTCATTATACTGTTGTCCCATGGAATACGCTACATGAATGGAATTACTCAACTGTGGCCTCATTATACTGTTGTCCCGTGCAATACGCTACATGAATATAATTACTCAACTGTAGCCTCATTATACTGTTGTCCCAAGTCATACGCTACATGAATGAAATTACTCAACTTTAGCCTCATTATACTGTTGTCCCATGCTATAGGCTACATGAATGTAATTACTCAACTGTAGTCTCATTATACTGTTGTCCCATGCAATACGTTTCATGAATGGGATTACTCAACTGTAGCCTCATTATACTGTTGTCCAATGCAATATTCTACATGAATGGAATAACTCAACTGTAGCCTCATTATACTGTTCTCCCATGCTATGCGCTACATGAATGTAATTACTCAACTTTAGCCTCATTATACTGTTGTCCCATGCTATAAGCTACATGAATGTAATTACTCAACTGTAGCCTCATTATACTGTTGTCCCATGCCATACGCTACATGAATATAATTACTCAACTGTAGCCTCGTTATACTGTTGTCCCATGCAATACTCTACATGAATGGAATTACTCAACTGTAGCCTCATTATGCAGTTTTCCCATGCAATACTCCACATGAATGAAATTACTCAAATGTAGCCTCATTATACTGTTGTCCCATGCAATACGCTACATGAATATAATAACTCAACTGTAGCCTCATTATACTGTTGTCCCATGCAATACGCTACATGAATGTAATAACTCAGCTGTAGCCTCATTATACTGTTGTCCCATGCAATACGCTACATGAATGGAATTACTCAACTGTAGCCTCATTATACTGTTGTCCTATGCAATACTCTACATGAATGGAATTACTCAACTATAGCCTCATTATACTGTTGTCCCATGCTATACGATACATGAATGTAATTACTCAACTGTAGCCTCATTATACTGTTGTCCCATGTCATACGCTACATGAATGTAATTACTCAACTGTAGCCCCATTATACTGTTGTCCCATGCTAGACGATACATGAATGTAATTACTCAACTTTAGCCTCATTATACTGTTGTCCCATGCCATACGCTACATGAATGTAATTACTCAACTGTAGCCTCATTATAATGTTGTCCCATGTAATACGATGCATGAATGCAATTACTCAACTGTAGCCTCATTATACTGTTGTCCCATGTCATACGCTACATGAATGTAATTACTCAACTTTAGCCTCATTATACTGTTGTCCCATGCTATAGGCTAGATTAATGTAATTACTCAACTGTAGCCTCATTATACAGTTGTATCATGCAATTCGCTACATGAATGTAGTTACTAATAACGTTGGCATATATACTATCAAGCAACGAATCAAATTTGATCACAAAGAAAACTTATTACAGTAAATAGTATAATTAATGCTGCAAAAAGAATGTAATTTTTTTTTAAAAAATCAACATGTTCTAGGATGGTATTATCACGAGGTCAATCACGTGGTCCTTTGGTGGAACAATAGGTTGATTTAATTGGATTCACAGTCACGATGTATTATTTGTCATACAGTATAGATTCACTGTTGTTTTTATAGATATTTATATTTTGCACATCCAATGTTGAGTCGAAAAACAAACTATACTGTGAATGCGAAGTCTGCAAAGAACAAAATAGAATGATTGTTTCACTCTGGGAACTTGTGTTTGCGGGAGGATTTTGAACTGTGTGGATGGATCAGAGAATATTGGTTCACATATTTGAATAGCTTCTCTGTTGCTTTTGACTGATGGGGCGTAATTTATGATGGACTGCACTTTTTTCCAGTAATTTTCATTATGCGTGTTAGAGGCGCATTTTCTGAATGCAATTTTCTAACCAAATATTTGTTCGGATTGTGATTTTTAGGGGTTTTTTTAAAATGGAGCCAAGCTTAGATTTAAGACCATTGCTTTCAAGAATGCCGATAATTTTCTTCCAATGCGTTGCTTTTTGAACCATACAGGTGTTCTGGAATGTCTGATTGGTATAGTTCTTCTTGCTACGAACCAAGTGACATCTGTTATAAAACTTTCTGGATGTTTACGTAACATTTGTACACTGCGAGAGCGTCTCGGTTACATAGCGCTGCAAATAACTGCCTTTCTTATATCACTGATGTTTATACCAATTCGGACTTTCGCAAGTTGTCCTACGAGTTTCAAGTTCTCTGTCCCATTTGATGCATTCTTGCTCAGAATGACTCCCGATTACATGATAGCTTTCCTTCACATTCAGCTGTAAATTGTTATTGAACCATAATGTGAATTTTTGAGGATCTGCAAATTCACAAAATCTCAAAAAAATTTCATAAAAAATTGTTCATTTATTCGGCTGATATTGGTTGCCATTTATCTCCCTTGCGAAAAACTGGAATTTCTTCAATTATTTGTTCAGAAAAAGAGACCTGAGATATCCACAAAATTCCTCACGACGATCTTGATACTAGGTTGTCACATTTCATCCTGTCAGTTAGAAAACAGACGATCAGGAGTTTATTAATTAACAGCGTGGACAGACAAATGAAAAGGCAAAAGTACGACCACTAGATAACGAATTTTGATGCCGCTGCATTTTACTTGACAATATATATTCTTAAGGATTCTAAAAAATCATTTAAAAGGGAACAAAGAAGCAGCCGTAAAAATATTAACCAAAAGATGATGTTTCATACGTTAGTCTGTCTTTTGCTTTGCAATTGTACTTGTATATTAAAATTTCAAATTGAAAAGTAATAATTCCATATTTCAGATGCACAGTTTTAATCTTTGTGTTACAAGCAACGTTTTTCAAAGTCGATTACCGTAATTTGTACTAGTCTTTTATTTGCTAACTTTAATAAACTCAAGGTATTCAAGCAAAAGGACATGTTTGTCAATGTCGTCTATGACTGCATGCCTCCAACGATTATTGTACTTCAAGAAGTAAATAAACAATACTGACAATAATAGAAGAAAAATCGGTGTGTGGAATATAATTGTTTCCGACAAATCCTTCTGACGGTGAGAGAAGTAGCAAAGACAGAGTTCAACGACCAACTCTTTTGTCAATTTCTATTTTCAGGCCTCCGGGGTCAGAAGGGAGAAAAAGGAGACAAAGGTCTGCAAGGTCTTCTGGGGTTTCCTGGAATCAAAGGAGAAATGGGTTTGTATAATTTTTATCCCAAAATTTGTTTAAAATTATTGTTTCCGTTCTTCGAATATTCCCATCCATGCAGTACTGCTTTGTCGCTTATCAAAGAAGTGCATATAAGAGGTATTATAATATTTTTGCAAATCTTTCTGATATTTTTTAAACATTTCAGAGACGAAACAGGTTTTATATAAAATTAAATGTGCTCATCTGTCTATCATTCATGTTCATTTTATTGTCTTAGATTTTTTGCTGTTGAACCATACTCGTCAAATGTTAAGAAATGGTGAACTCATTTGAATAGAAAGAAACAAATAATGACTTATTACTAGGACTCGGGCTCACTTTAAGTTTCAGTTTCGTTCCCATTATATTTATCATTTATGTTTCATAATATCACAAACAAAAGTGGCTCCATCGTACATACATTAGTTTCTACATTTAAGTTTGGTTTTTTATCCCTTTTTACTCCACCGGTCGGTAAGTTTACTCAACCGGTCGGTAAAGTGTTATGTGAACTATCGCATCCATTTGTGCATTTTAAGTCGTGCGCTGCATGCAGGGAGATGTGCCATGCTGAGCTACATTCTCTCACTATAGAACCAATACTTAATCGGTATATTATAATAAATATTGTATAGTGCTGATGGATCTCATGGCAGACTATGGACAGGTCAGTCAACTCTTAAAGGTATATGAATCGAAGGTACGATGAGGTATATATATATATATATATATATATATATATATATATATATATATATATATATAAGTATTCTCCATAGAGTTGGGGTATTGCACTTTAATTGATTGAATTCATTACATCAGTTATTGTTGGAAATTTCTCTTTTGGGATGTTTTACATATTCAAAAATTGTGCTCCCACTGGGTAGTAGCATTCAAGAAAAGAGCCCTCTTCTCTATTGATCCTTTTCACGTTGAAAAACTTGTCATCTCGAATTTCTTCAAAATGTTTCTTGCTTCCATCTCTTCACGTGCAATTCCTGTGAGTCGTAATCCTTGTTGTTGCTGGTTATATTATTTTTTGTTTTTCACAAAATGTACATATTATTTCATTTATAACCTGGTTTTTAGTCCATGATGTAAGTAGTAATGTAAGTAGTACATTAACAAAGTCTAGTCTGTGCTCTTGCAGGCGGTTTGCTTTGTTCAGGCCATTTTTTTCAGAATGAGAATCCTTCACTTCACTTCTCTCTGTCATAAACGACTTTGCAAATCCCATAGTGGATTTCGATCCATAGTGATTGGTCGGGTGGATATTCTGAGCGTTGCTGTATTTCTGATAGCTATCAGCATGTGGACGTCGTCCTTTAATAGCATGATGCATGACGGGAAGGCAATGTCAATGCGTTAGAATCTGACTGAACTTGCAGATAGTTTAGAATGGAATAAATACAAAAATGTAACTTAAATGCTCAGGTCATCTATTCTTTTTTGAGATATCGACAACCTTTATTATAGGGTGTTATGTCAGGCTCAAGAATTGTATCTGCTACCTTGAAAACATGGCTAAACCGATTCTAGGCACGTCGTTGCTTGCAATTTTGCTATACCAACGTTCTCGAAAATGATGTACCTTACCAGAGACTCTTAATAATAACTGATATTTTCCTCAGCTGGTTTACATCCTTGAGCGGCTCTGATATTTTTACTTTTATAAAGTTGCTTATTTGTTTTAGAAATCTAATAAACGATTCGTGGATTTTTTTTACATTTATATGAAATATACAAAATACCTTGTTCACACAATGTTTGCCTATGTATACTTTGTAAGTACTATTCGTTAATACAGTTTATGTCGTTTCAGGTGAGAAAGGAGACAAAGGAGAAAAGGGACTGCGCGGATTGATTGGTTTCACAGGCTACAAAGGTGATAAAGGTTGGTTAGTCTGTCGAGTCCATTGTTGAAACAACTAAATGAAATAACCAGTATTTTGATTTATTACTGCGTAAAGTGATGAATAATCCAAATAGAGTAAACATTGCTCTCGCAGGATACCTTCTGAAATATTGAACAGTAATATATCTAAACTAATCAGCACTTTCGACATCGAAGGAATTACCAATGTCCAACTCTTTCAATTTTGATCTGATACGACGGCAAGATATTATGTCCTTCACAATTTGGTTCTGAACTCATAAGCTAAAATCAACGGAAATCCCAATAGACTTTGCTAATATTCCGAACTTCAAAATGTTTAAATCCATGAAAATAATTGTATGAAGTGCATCCCAGAACGACCATTCATTTTTCATAACAATTGTAGAATGGAATAAAATAATCACTTTGGATAAATTGTGTCGAAATTCTTTGACCGCAAAACTACACAAACTAATCCGACGATTTTTTTCCAGCGTAGTTTTGTGAATATTATTATACATTACAAAATAAAATTTAACTTAAGACGCTATTCACCATAAACAATATGTTTTACACACATATATTTCAATATTATGCAAAAGGAAATTATTACTTTTGCCCTATGGAATGTTAAAATAGAGAAAAATGTGTTAGGCTTGAGAGACTTATACAGTCAAGAAACCATAGTCATTCCATAGTTTCTATACAAAAATTAATGCATCAGTTGTCTTTGTTGCCTTAAGAGCGTGCATAAGGTTTGGTATTTGATTAACGGTGATTAATTTTTTCAGATTACCTTTAATTATTCAACTGGACGTTTATACTATGCCTTCAGATCTGCAAGCGTCAGAGAACCCGCCCCCTCCCCGAGAAACCCTTTTGTACTAATTGAAAATCCTTTGTTTTTAGAGATATGTGCGCTCTTGTGAGAATTCATTTATATTCGGGGCTCTGAATGACCCAGTGGTCTAAAGCGCTCACTGTTAATGATCACTGCCATCTCACCTCTGTCTGCCTGGGTTCGAGTCGCGTCGCGGGATAGGCTAATGTGGCTTTCAAGTAGCTTCTCGTGGGTCGGTGGTTCTTTCCGGAGTTTTCTCTGGTTCTTTCTCCACCATTTATACTGTCAGACATGTACATTCTATATTGTGCTGAATGATGGCGTTAAACCCTACAAAAACTGAACAAATAAACAATAATTTATATTCATTGATATTTCACATATTTTATTTCCTCGCTGGTATCAATCACTAATTGAATCTCTGATGGCGCTGGCAAAACATTGCACTCAAATGATTAAGAGACGGGCCAAACATTTGTGTCATTTAATGTGTACAGATTTGCAGATACGGCCATAACAACGCGGGTCCCGATTCGAACCATTTTGACGGGGCTCTCTGGAATTACGTGAGGGGAATTCCTGTGAGCAAGGCATTTGAAAATAAACTTTTCAATGCATTTTATATAACATTGAACTTAGAATTTTCTTCTATCATTTTAAAATTAATTTCTTTCTACAGATATGTTTTTTAAAAATTACTAACTTGAAACCAGATTGGGCCAAATCGGTCCAAAAGTCGACCCTGCAAATTTGGTTTCTATGGTAGTGATATGAATATCGTCTGTGTTTTATGATTTGTTTAAAACTTGATGCATTTCCTTTTCAGCTCAGATCTCTATGTTCATTTTCAGGTGATAATGTCAAGGGAGAGCAGGGTAATAAAGGGGAAAAAGGAGACTGTGAAGGTATTACCAAGTGCCACATATTCTATCTGTCTCTATCTGTCTGTCGCTCTTCGACACCAGAATCACGAAATAGGCGTTATTCCGTATTAATCTTAACTTTTTGTTGCATTGAAAAGTGACATAATGTGAGTTATTTTACCTTGCCTATTTTATATCAATAATGAAATTTATGAGAAAATGTTCCGATTCAGATATCAATAAAATCATTACAAATCATGTAGATCTCCATATTGACCTTCCTGTATTGATAGCATAGTTGATATAATTATGTTATTTGACGATGATACTCTAATGAGAGTATGTTTCATAAATCTCTCTGAAGATCACAGAGAGATAATAGGTGGTCGTGACACAATATGTCCTGTAATTGACAGCTTTATGGAGTTCACAACATACCTTTCTCCAATTTTTTTTGTTCGGAAGACGACCAGTGCAACAAATTGTTGATTAGTCAACGGAAAAATAGGCTTAACAAATTCTATATAAGTATCAAAAAATTTCCCAAGCAAGAAAATTAGATATAATTCATACATTCTTTCTGAAACGTCAGTGTCATTACAATCAGTTCGAATCGTCTTCTCCGATTCACTTTGTTATCATGATTTAGAGATCAAAGCAAGGAGCCATACGGTTATAGCTTGATGTTTATTCAAACTATCGGTCACTTTAGAACAGCATGTTTCTATATTTGAACCAATTTCCACTGTTTCCACAGTAAGCTAATACGAGTTTTCCGGACCTGTTGTAATAGCAAAACTCGGCTAATGTAATGAATTATACGAGCAGAAATGTGTCCAATAGCACGTACGAGTAATCAATTTAAATTTAGTTCTTAATTATTAACACAAGTTTTATGTTTATGTGAAACTCATACTAATGAATTTGATATTGACTCAGTTCCATAATTCAGCCTTTTTCTACGATGCATGTTGCCGTAATAGGGTACCATGTTTACGCGCCTACAAGTTGGCTGCAACTGCGATTTGGTGCAAGTAGTTTGTTAAAATCAATCAGTAGAACAAACAATATTGAGAAATATTCAGGCGCATTGTTCGACGGAAGATCGGGGTATAAGTTGTTTGCAGGTGGAGCCTACTTATAGTCGAGTATGCGGCACCAAAAACAAGACCTTAATCGCATTTAACATAAAAACATTTGTCTCTATTTTTATTGTCATGAATACCTCCAGTGTGAGTTTATTTCGGTACAAATGCTTCGTGTACTGATAATTGATGCTTTTGCCACGAGCTGATGGTATATGGTTAAAAACAATACATTTTTCTTGTAGTTCCGTGAAAAAAAATTCTGTGTTTAACTTAGTAGATTATAATGCTTTGGAGCCTGTAGTTTCCCTTGGAGTCATACAAGTAACGCATTTGTTTGACTTTGAATTTTCTGTATATTTATGCATGAGTTTCTATTCGTTTTCATTTGCTAGCTCAATTGTCCATAAAAAATATGTTTTTTTTAATATTCTTGATGACTAATTTCGGTTTCTTAGTTATTCTTTTGGTCTTGCTAACGCTTCCAAGTGCTGTCCCTGCATGCAATATGAGATGATAATGTATAATCTTTCACAACTATCGCATGTAAACTGAGTATGAAAGGGCATTGACGCGAAATGCCATGTGTACAGAAGAAATAAAAATAGGTAAAGTACTCTACAATATGTTTACTATCATTTTTAATACATATGCTTTGCTAATAGCTTTTTTAAGCGAGGAGAGTAGACGAATGCAGGAGATGTATTTACCGGAGTATGTTCAGAATGGTATGTGATATTTTCTACTGCAACTTTTCTTAAATTCGGTTTTACTCAATTACTTGTTTCTTCAAAGTTATTTCAAACTACATATACATGTATTTTATAGATGGCTCCAGGGGAAACGATGGCGATATTTACAAACTTATATAATTGTTTAGAAAATATTGCAAAACTCCAACATAACATTTTTAAGCGAAATAGAAAGGAAACTTGTTAAATACTGGTAACAATTATGCCCTGGAGCTATCTTTATATTTGCAGTATCCAGGAATACAATCTAATCATGTTTTATATAATTGAATGTAACACTAATATTTATTAAAATAAATTTTGAATTATTCAGAAAATTAAGGTGTCAAATTTGCATTTATTGTAGTTATTTATATCTCGGTCATCTTTTAGCAATGTATAAATATTTAAATGTACGCATTAACTACCAACATATTAATTGGATTAATTAGCGTTACACTTTTTTATTACTGTTTTAAATGTTTATGAAAGGGCACAAGAGTCATTGATTTTCTTATTTACTCTTCTTACTACGAATTAAAACATCCAGTAAAAATGGTGTATGATGTATGTAAATAATTATGCGGTTTTTGTGGTTTTTATTTTGTAATGAAGCCATAAGTACAAAAAAATAACAGTAAATGTTATCAGCGCGCACAAATTTATCGTTATACAAATTCAGAAACATTGATACTTTCCTGAAGAAAATATACGTAGTCTAATGCGGTAAATTTGCTTATATATGCAACCAGTCAATTGTAATTCGAATGTCATTTCATTTCAGATGTATCCCAACATAAACAGAGAGCAGTGTTATCTAATACTGCAAACAGAGGTACGACGATAATTGTCTCGAAATTTTAAATAATTTATGTTTATTTGTATTTATCTATTTCTGTAAGCATTCGTGCAGTGTTAATGTGCTGAAAGGATCATTGCCTCTGCTGTAATTATTTCTATTTGAAATAACATTAGAAGCAAAACAATTCTCGAATTAAAATGTTTTTTGTTACATTGAGACATAGCAATTATTAAATAAAAAATCTTCATGGATATGAATGTATTCAGTTTTTTTTATTTAGCCATGCAATGTTAATTTTGTAACTTTAAGTTGTAATGCGTAATTCATGCCATTCTGTGTTGTTTTGATACTGTCTGTTTCATTCATTCAAATTATCTTTTAACAAGCAAATAATTCATGTAATAAGATATTAGCAAATTAGCACCTTAATTTACCTATATAATCTATATTGGATTCAAACGATCACCTGTAATTGTATTTTTATTTAGCTGCTCTCTTGATATATTTACTAAAACAAACAACAAAATTGTAATAATGTTTTTTTTTTAAAAAATATGACCATAACCAAGTGAAATCTTTTGGTAAAAAAAATAAATGTATTTAAGCAAGTTCATCACGCGCTTGAACACCATTTATTTGACTACATGGTGTATGAAAGATTCTTTGTTTCCCATATACATCTCATTTTGCTATTATGTGTTCCACCTACATTGTTTGCCAGCAACATTCTTGTTTAACTGTTGTATATGTTTTCTTCAGAATCTCGGTCTAGCGAAGGAAGTTCAACTGGCGGTGCTAGATCTCACTTCTCATTATCCATATGGCTTTGTACTTTGTTAATCGTGCCATGGAAGTACAGCTGATTGTGCATTTCGTGCTTTTGAACCAATGCAAAGACTTGTATAGGAATGAATTAGGTTCTATAGATCACATTTAGCAATAATTCTGAGTATGAGAGAATTGGGAATGAATCTCACTACCCTGTGGATTGTTTACAGTAGGTGCACACAGTTGCGTACTAACGGGGGTAAAGGCAGACGGGGAGGTATCTCGGGCGCCAGAGGTCTTGGGGCACCAAACCACTTTGGGCAATCGTAGCAGCCCCGGGCGCAATTTATGCTTAGTACGCCGCTGCATGCACATTAATTTGCAGACTGAGTGCTGGTTGATATTCCCAAATTGATTTTAAGTTCCATTTCATTGGAATGTTGCTTTGACTTTTCACACACAGATAACTGTATGTATGTATGTATGTATGTATGTATGTATGTATGTATGTATGTATGTATGTATGTATGTATGTATGTATGTATGTATGTATGTATGTATGTATGTATGTATGTATGTATGTATGTATGTATGTATGTATGTATATATGTGTGTGTATGTATGTATGTATGTATGCACGCACGCACTCACCGGACATCACACTGGAATTTCCACTTGAGATCTAGTGTTCAGCAATGACGTTGTCCTTCTCACATGTTATAATAATTGGAAGGGGATTTGCTCTTTGAATTATAATTTGTATTTAAATGTTACTGGTTATCGAATTATGTATTATTTCTTAAACTTGCATATTAGACTACTTTTCACGCACCAAAATTGAAATGGTATAGCGTCTGAGCCAGAATCTGTATTTTGTTTTCTAGTTGCGCTAACAATTCCTTCCATGTCCATAATTATATGTCTATCTCAGTAAGCAAACCATGCTTTTAACGAGAAATATGTCACCATATTTATTATCTTGTGATCGCATTAAGGCTTCTGAGTGCTTACGTGTATTTACAGCCAATATTTATTTGCTATACAAATTTTACAAGACTTACACTATTTTAACATGATAACTCGTTCTGAGGGGAAACAAATTGAAAAATTCCATAGATAATATGAATCTGAGTGAAATATTATGCAACATTCTAAAGAAAGTGTCATTTATTGTATATTGTAAAGAATAATTTACAGCACATTTTGTTTTAATCAAAATATTCTATAGCTGTGTGTTTTATTTTTGTTTCCTAGAACAAAAATATGTGTGTGTTTTGTTTTATTCAGCGTATGTATTTTTAAAGTTATATTGTTTCTTATAATTCATGTTTATTTCGTCAGATCAGAGTTCAAAAGAGCATTGATGCATAGATCGATGAATATGACTGCAAACATTGTGTGTGTGTTGATTACTTAATATTTCATGTTGTCTAGAATTGTGTTATTGCTGACAAGATAACTGAGTGATCTATATTGGAACTTTTCCCAGATGACTACAAATGTTGTGTAAAAAATGTCTAAATCTATTTTCATTTTATTTGTTTCCCAGCTCTGTGAATAAATCGATAAAACTTTTGCTACAAATTGTCTTTATTGTTTCATATTCATTACAGTTAGATGATACAAAAGATGAAAAGAAGACTCACCTTAAATCATACGTGCAATTTAAAAATCTTCTAGTCTTTCAGGTTTTAGCTAATTGTCACTCACTGGAAACATAATATGTACATATCAGATGGTCCAATTAAGTAAAAACATTTAAAAATATTTGAAATGTGAAAAGAAAACTAGTAATTGGTTATAATAATAGTCTCCGCTTTCTATTAGGTCTTCATAGACGGAACAGTGCCTCCAACATGTTTGTAAATTATAATGTATTCAGTTTTGAGGAAGTAATGAGAAAGTATGTATATTCAATGATAACAAGACTTTCTAATAGTGAGAACTGTATATCGAAATCACTTTGGAAATATGACATTAATTTAAATTCTCACATTGTTAGTAGATGGAACCAATTACTATTTAAATGTGTCAATTAATTTCATTTTTTAACAATGCATGGCGCAAATAATTGTTGTAAATGTATTTGAATACTTGTACATATGTTGTGTATATATATAAAGAATACAAATCATATGGCGAATAACAGCCCTTTCAAGCGTACTGGATCCACCAAGGGATCACGTGTGTCAGGGATTAATTAAAATAGATGCAATAAACTGACGACGAACAGTACGAAACTAGTAACTAACTAGCCTAAGCGCTTTCGACTCTTAATGAGTCTTTTTCAAAGGCAAATACAAAACATATATACGACAAACAAATAAACACAAAAACGTTGTGTTTGTAAACCTCTACATGGCTGTCTCCACATGTGTTAAAACTATAAATACAACCAGCTTGTATAGACTAGTTGCGGAAACTGAAAACGGTGTATAATTCCCTAAAAGTCTACAAGATGTCGCTTTGGCTTGTAGACTTTTAGGGAATTATACACCGTTTTCAGAGTATATATATATATATTTATATATATATATATATATATATATATATATATATATATATATATATATATATATATATATATATATATATATATATATATATATATATGTGTGTGTGTGTATATATATATATGTTTTACTCTATATCAGTATTTTAATTTAGATGTATGGACTATGCAGTCTGAAATAAAGAATTCTTATCTTATCTTATATGGAATTTAAAAGAAGATAATGTGCTAAACCTTGTGAGAGCGTAGACATGAGGTTACATTTTGTCAAAGTCAAAGTCATCCACTTTCACATTAAATAAACAGTGAGGAAAGGCAATTTGCAAAATTTTATGCAGAATGGGAGATGATCCTAGATCTTGAGCCTACTGCTTAGAAAAGTAGAACCCGCATCAATTTGACCGCAATAGCCCGTGAATAATAATGATACTAATAGTGTCGTCATCATCGTCGTCATCATTTAAACCGATAGATTGGGGAGAAGAGTAAACTAAAATATGAATAAAACTACATATGTGTCAGCTTGAATTAGGACATGAGAATACTGTACCATATTATTATTATTATTATTATTATTATTATTATTATTATTATTATTATTATTATTATTATTGCTAATATCCTTCTTCTATGCAGTTTTGTTTATTTTTGTATCATATTCCTTCTTGACGAGATAGCAAGCAATCTCAGTCGAACCCATACTACTTTATGACTCTCACCCTTAGTTTGAGTTAATATGATTAATCGTCTATTAGAAACATATATTAGCAACCCTTAAATTGAGTTTATATGTAGATTCGAACAATATATATCTATATATACTACGCACAAGCTTGTATAATACCGACTCAGTGCCATCACTCTTTTGGTGATGCGTGTTTAGTCGTGACGGTATGTGGGCTGGTGCGTGCAGGCAAGGCTATGGATGCCGATTACTCGCGGACCTGGGTTCGAAACTCGGTAGAGTATGAATTTAATTTCTCTAACCTGTATGATAGAATTGTTTGTATCTCTCTCTCTCTCTCTCTCTCTCTCTCTCTCTCTCTCTATATATATATATATATATATATATATATATATATATATATATATATATATATATATATAGTTTCTCCTAATTTGAGCTTATATGATGTGAATCCTCATAGATAAGCTTGTATTAGTCGCCCTTAATTTGAGCTTATATGGCGATTATATGGAGCATTAGAGATTTGTATTAGGTTACGTGAGGGTAACATATGGTATGTCGTTTGTGTGCAGTTTGTAATTTAATAGAAAAAACAAGGGCATTACTAGTAAACTGAAGAACTGTGCAAAATATTTGTCTTCCGTACTAAGTTTTTAATTAGAGTATCTAGTATTATACAGACGAATCTTAAACATGATTGCTGTGTAATGAAAAATGACGGGAAAGGTAATTGGACATTAAAATCAACAGACAATTGTTAGTGTTTACAATGGTATTTACACAAGACTTAAGGTCGCCGATGTAAAAGCAATAATGCAAATGAAGTCTCTGATATTTTATCAACTAATAAAATGTCTCCACTGAGTCTCTGAAGTTTTCGAATGCGGCGTTGTAAGAGTGATCTGATCATGTCACCAATCACATATCAAACACAAAGCAAAGAACAGTTGAAATGGAGGGTACCCAAAGGTATTTATCAAATAGGCTATTTGTCTTCGCTGCAAATCCCATGGCCCATTTATTCACTTTGATCGTAGCCTCTAGTTTCATGTTACAGATGTAGATATTTGAACGATCAATATTAGTAGCAGTTCCCACAAAAAATGACGCTTGAGACATCGATAACTAAACATGCTTCGATCACGAAAATATAGTCTCTGTGCATGTACCTAATTAGTAACCTTATTCAATTACTCTGAAATGATAATTGCAAAATATAGTTCCTGACATTTAGTCATTTTTTTATTGGTACTTTATTTTGTTAACAAAAAACCATTCTGATGGTCATCATTATATATTTTCCGAAGTTGATTTTAATGTAAACTGTATTCGGGAGAAAATGGGATCTATAAATAACTCCTTGTGTTATTCACTGACACAGCAAAGTTGAAATCCTTGACTTAACAGATGCCATGAGGTATTTTAATGACTGAACGTCATCTTGCTCAGCAAAGTAATTTATAAAAACTAAAAGATTGTCTTTGATATACGAACGAAAATTTTAGGTCAATTTATGTTAATAGTACAAGTGGAAAATTATTTATCACATTATCATTTACACAACTGAGACGTTATATCCTACAAAGAAAAAAAAATAACGCATGCATACGGTGGTCTTGTCAGGAAATTAAAAAAGCAACTAAGCAACGGAGAACATATATTGTGAAACAGTAATAGTTTCTTATGAAGGGATGAAGCTGAAACTATTATTGGCATGTAATCAATGACAGTCCTCAACAAGAATATCGTAATGTCAACACCTAATGACATCTGAGTGTGGATTATATCCATTAGTAGGGTAAATATTGGTATTCAATAGAAAAGCTGTAAAGATCAACTCTGATTGAAAATACAAACAATATAGAACTGACTACCATTTTAACATAACGAAACAGATGTTACAAAATCCTGTTATCACAACGAGCAAGGATTCTGTGTTTAATTCCGATCATGTTACATCACAATCGAAACATCTTAGTCCAATTCTCACTAAAATATACAATATTCCTGAAGTGAAGAGATTTATAACATCTTAATCTTCAGGGATATTTATTAGTGTGATAGAGAAAAATACGAAAACTAACCACGTTTCTAATTGCTCCTTACGGAGATGGAGTGTCTAAAATTTGAGGAAATTCACAAATTCTGTACAAAGAATAAACCACGACAGCTTAAGAAATATTGAAATTATAAGATCTTCAATTTCCATAGTCAGTCTCTGCTTAATGTTAGGTATATGATTATATTTGACCGGAAGAAGTATGGGGTAGGTGAATATGACTAATATGTATTACGAAGATGAAACGAGCCGGAACTTACCAGAAAGGTGTCCACTTCGCTGGCAGTTTTTTTTCTTGTTACTTTTATTTTGGCACGTATTTAAAAAGTGTCAAAATATAGGCAATATATTACTTACATCCATCGAATATATGTCTATGTAACATGTGAATCACCTCAGCGAAATTTAACTGCGTATGTGGATGGCGAGTTGACCTGCCATACGCAAGTTGCAGCAAGGCCGTACCCAATTATAACCCTGCACACAGCTAATCTGTTTTGTTATAGGGTTGAGATTCTTTTACCATCTGTTCTACTTAAATTGGCAGAGACGTAAGCTGATATATTTTATTAAAATGTGTTACACTTTAGGTCTTTCCTCATTTTGTTATAACAAATAAAATGGCAAACTCTTTAGAGCATTTATGGGAGCAGCTTACGTTTTGGCTTGCTAGGAATTAAGGTAGCATACACAAATTCAACTTTGGCCGTTACCACAGAACCAATGATAATAAGCAATTAACCAATCATTGTTATTACAATTTATATTTTCCATCAATGACAATATTAAAAAACGATTGACATGAAATAACTATAACCACATATGCAAACTTTCGCGAGAAACAACCGGATGTGCAACGATGGAATACATAGCTCTTCTGGACTCTTATCTGATCAAACACCTTATCGAGAAATAATCAGACCCCCTGAATGGCTATAAAACAAGAAGTGTTTTAATTTGATATCTCCCTGACCTGCAAAAATATATTGCTCATCTAATGTATGTTAACAGTTTCACGCAATCATTTTCCAGGCGTTATAAGTTCATTCTCAATCGAACTTGGTTTGGGTTAGAGGAATTAGCAGAGTTGCATTCCATTCTTCGAAGTCACGAGGAATCACTATAAATTGCATGTAACCTTCTTTTACAAATGAATCTAAATAAATTTTAAGTGAAATAAATTGATTAGAATTTAAACGTAAAAGAGTGGCATTTAATAATAAACTGTCTGAAATTTCAAATCTCTTTGTAAGAACGTTTGATTCCCCTTGAGCGTTGTTACATGAATCCTGAATAGAAAACTCACTTGATTGGTTCTAACACACACACACACACACACACACACACATACATAATATATACATATATATATATATATATATATATATATATATATATATATATATATATATATATATATATATATATATATATATATATATATATATATATATATATATATATATATATATATATAACGTGTTCTTACGCATACAGTAAAGAGTTAAATGTTATGAAGTTATGTTAGAGAGAAAATGAGTGTAAGACCAGTTGGGTTCTAAGATGAGATGGTATAAAAAGAAATGTACATTCCCGTGTATACTCTTTACGACGTCGATAGTTTCGTAAGGAAGAAATATAAAACAAATACAGAAATCACTAACTAGATCAGTCATTCAAGAGTATAAAGTTAAAAGTATGTATGTACATAAATAGAGACCGACGTTGTATATGATGCTGACCAGTTTCGTGATTTTTTTTTATTTAAATATGTAATTAACCAAAACTTAACTGATTTTACAGCATTATATAACTATTTCGACCAAGATTATCCAATAAACGTTGTAACAATGAAGTATCAGTATTATAAGAATATGTTTAGGCTGTTAACGCCATTTCACATTATAAAGAAATTATTGCAGTTGCAACATCATCAGTTCTGAATAAACAGGACTACGATCGTATCAATAATACAATACAGCATTTGACAACTTTCTGTAGTGGTGGTACGATGCTGTGCAGTTGGTGAAACATTCATGCAGAAAAAAGACAACTCGTCTCGACCTAGAAGGAAATCTGCTCTGCTGAAGGATATGTGTAACACGTGATCCATAGCTTTTAAATATATTGGCATTTAAAAGCGGCTTACACACCAAAGCTGGCTAGAATATGTGGACCCAGTCCTACCTGGCATACATGTCCTTAGCGAGTGTCATGGTTAAAATACAGACGATTGAGACTATTTGGCTTTTTGATAAAAGACATTCACTAAACATTCAACGTGCTTCACTTCAAACTACAATTCAGTATCGTGGTCAATGTTGACCCTATAACAATTCGATACCATGGCTAATGAAAACTTATGACAAGATTACAATAAATGACTTTTGTGACTAGGCGTGTATGCTATGTTCTGAACATCAGTTTGAGTTTGTTTTACTAAGGCTAAAATCACTCAAGGCATTTCCAGCATATAAGTATAACGTAATCAATCTAAGATGTATTTGAGAAAAGAAATATTTACCATAGATACATTTGTTTAATTTAATATAAACATAAAAAAGGAGATTTGGTGTGTTGGTGGTGGTTTAATGACAAGAAAAGTTTAGTATTATGTCATGTATTATGTGCACTGTTCTCTAAAGGTTAATGTTTGCATCTGATTTGATTGCCATCGGGAGACGGCTAAAAATAAATACATTATATTAAATGATTTATATACATATCGATGCTCGTTTGAAATAACCAAAATAATAATAAAAAAAACTTTTTGGTCCTGGGATAAAGGGAACTTTTTTCAGTTTCGACTATTTGGTCTTACGCGCATGAATAAATGAATATATATATATATATATATATATATATATATATATATATATATATATATATATATATATATATATATATATATATATATATATCATTATTTATTTTTAACAGCGAAAAGTGCACGTGATTAAATATTAGCATGATAACGGCCAATAATAATTTTACACAGGAATCGGTGTAAACTTCTAGTTTTGTGTTTTCATTCACCATGACTGTCAATAAGAATTATAAACATTAGCACGTCAGAACTCCTGGATTGGTCGTTTGATTACGTCTCAAATCAGTAGCATAATTCAGAACGCCAACTTAAAATCGTGAGATAAACTCTAAGAGTCATTTGCCTTCTTTGTGATAATGCGTTTATATGTCATTAGAAAATTTCTATAAAAAGAAATAAGTAAAATCGTGGAATATACACAGAATTAGACATAAATATCACTAGAGAAGTACTTTTTAAATGTTCTCCTCGAGAACATATAATAGTTGTTTTATCTGAGATAACCGAGAAATTTTCAGCTATATAGATCACGCACTTCACAATTAGCTATTTTTGTTTTCATCATTGCATTGGATCTCGCACAAAATATTAAAAATACAATTTCGCAGCACGCATAATCCATGTACCAGCCAAATCACAATTATGTTTAGTTTATATTCTCTCTCTCTCTCTCTCTCTCTCTCTCTCTCTCTCTCTCTCTCTCTCTCTCTCTCTCTCTCTCTCTCTCTCTCTCTCTCTCTCTCTCTCTCTCTCTCTCTCTCTCTCTCTCTCACACACACACACACACTTACACACACAGATCATCTGTAGAGCATGGATTTACATCATAAGCATTGATGGAGTAATAGATCCACTTCATATACATGTATTGAATAATATATACATTATAATTATTTATTGAGCAATTGATCCACATCAAAAACATTTATTGAGTGATAGATCAACATCAAAATCATTTATAGAGTAACATGTCTACATCATACGCATACATTCAGTAATGGATCCACGTCATAAACATTTATGAAGTAACACCACATTAGATCATGGTCCACAGTCAATTTCTCAGTTCAGTAAAGCATGTGCAAGTATGCATCGTTTTTAGAAACACAATAAAAAAAATGCTGATAACATAATACTTTAACAAATACAACATAGGTGTACACACAGACTGACAAAAGGATTACAGCCAACTTTAACATGTATTTAAAAGAAAGAAAATACGAAGAAATTTTTTTATACATGTAGATAGTCTTGAGATAATGAACAAATGCCTGGACCTTTTTTTTTAAATACTATACCAGCACAGTAAACAATTTGATCAACATCCTATATAAATAAGTACCATGCAAATGTCGGCGCTGGTTAAAATCACCTTGCGTTTTTCTTCCAAACTGGACTCCAAAAGATAGTTGACATGTTTTCTTCAATAAAAATTCATGTGAGAAGTTATTTATGTATGTTAAGCTTTTCAAAAGTCATCTGCAGTCTGCTCTTTACCCTTTCTCAGGGATTAGATCCGCTGAAAAAATAGGAAGTAAGGTCATTGCATTTGCATTGTCATTATAGTTTTATAATCACGTTGATAAATAGCACCTGGAAGCAGTACAACGACATCATTACTGGCTCTATTTAAATATGTAATACACAATTAAAATAAATCTTAATGTAAAGGACGATTTTCAATGTATCTAATTCTGATAGTGAATAATGTATCGATGTTTATGCTCAGTTATGATTACATTTAGAAGGATCAAATTAAGGGGCAGTTATCGTGACCCATCATTTCCGTGTCCTGGCCACTTTTTACTTAAAATCTTCAACTTTTGTTTCTGCGAAGGTTCATTTTGTGTGCAGTTCAGACCGGTATGCCTAAGAACTGTGACCTAAATGTCTAAAATCAGGACAAAAAATCCGATTTCGACGATGGGCGAATTTTGGTTTCAAGAATCGTGTCTCAAAAGATACTTTTTTCCCTCTGTGATTTGTAATACGAAAAGAAAGTAGAGAGTATCTGGCATCTTTGTACATCTGCTATACCACCCATTTTGGTGCACCGTAAATTACCTTGACGCTATCGAGCTTGGAAATAAAGTACTAGCTCCTATAGGCACAAACGTGGCGCCAGGGGTTAATGAGTTAATAGTAAAAATGGACCAATTAATATTCTCACTATTGTATTTAATGGTACTGGAAGTATGGCATACTGTGTTGCCATAATAATTGATCACTCATGTTTGCTAAGCCCCTGCTGTAGTGTCATGTATAAGCTATAATCTACCTGTGTTGATAATATTACTGCTGCCATGTGTTTGATGTCTAAAAACTCTTGCGTAATGTTGCATGACCAGCCGGAAACAGTAAATTTTGAATCGGCAAATGCGATAGATCGCACTATCTAAACAAAGGTTTGCACTTATCACGCACATGTGTTAAATATTAGTTCAAAAATCACAAGAAAGTCCACGTGATAAACGGGGCATATTCTTATCCGTTTCCACGTTGACAGACAGTGAGAGGGACATCAACCGCTAAGTTTGATTGGATCGGTTCACAGCGATATCCAATCAGAAATGAGAACTTGTAAGCGAAAATTTAGCATTCGCCTAAAGGGATTTGGTTGAAATACTAAGATTATTTATGAGAGCATAGATATATGAATATTTGTGTACTTTGTATGAGCTGTTAGGTGTAGAAAAGCGTCTGATTATTGTGATATTGTTTAGCAGAACTGGATCAGGAATATGTACTGATATGACAGAATTTATTGATGTATGTATTAAAAGTAATTGATACCGTGCTGTATTATGATGTTTTACTATGCAAGAACGTATTGGTATTTCGATGTAAACTAATGCGTGACCGAAGAAATTTAATTGCCATTATCTGATGATAGCCTGTGTGTTGTGTGAGATGAGAGGGCTCAGGAAAAGTTGTTGTTGTTGTTCTGGGGCTTAAATCTATTTTTCAGCACACGATAGGCTATACATGGCGGACAGTATTAATGGTGGATGAAGAAACCTGGAAATCCGCGGAAAGAACCGTCGGCATTGCTGACTGGGTGTTCTGAACTTTACATCTATTTCTACTAAATTGACTTCATGGGTGGGACTTCCATGATAGTTTAAAGAAAACATTGGGAGCACCGCACCTTAACCATAACAATCTTCCACAATCACCTTTCAATGTGTTACCTGATTTCTCTTTACAACGAGTAAAACATTCTTTAAAAAAGTATAAAGGTTCTACAGAGATCTTTTGATAATCATATATTACGTTTTGAGGAGGCTGGACAATCTGAATTTGCAGTCATTTGTGGTTAGCTTGATCCAGTTGATCACAGTAATTTAGTTTCATTATGTTCAGTACCTTAGTATCTGCCGACATTGATACCAAAATCGAAGTCAATGTTTTCTTTATTTATTTAGTTAGCGTTCATACGTTTACTGTGTATGCAATCATGAAGTAAGTTAAATGCCGATTTCAAAATAGAAACAAACTTGGCGAAAGTGGTCAGCGTATATGCATAAATACAAGTAATTTTGATGAGCTATTAACGATAGTTAAAATATTTAATCTCCAAATTGATATGGATATATTTTTTTCTTCCTTTTAACAAGTATTTTAATTTTGCTGTGCCAGCTCCAAGAGATTTGGTGAGTTTCAAACAATAATATTTAAGATACAGTGACAGTCAACATCAGCTAGAATAAAATCAACGGATTTTCTATATACCTACTTTGTTTAAGAAAGAAATGTCTTTATTTTGCTTCTCAGTTGCTCTGTACTCAGTATATAGGAACTAGCTAGCTGCTGCGAGTCTAAGTCTGCTTTGATTCTCTTCGTTGTGACTGAGTAAGTTTTTGTTATGTTCCAGATGTAGAAGATTAGATTCGGCTGATTTCGGTCCGACTGTCGCTAACATATCCGAGTAGAATGTAGACAATAAAACACAACGGAAATTAATAGCAATCAATTTAGTAAAACGGAATTCCTAAATCACTTGCATATCAACTGTGTGTATTCTTTATTTCAGAATAAAATCAACTTACTTCTATTTCTTCCATTCTTTTAACATTCTGATTTTCATTATATTACGTGTTGCTTCTGTTACTTGTATATTGTCACTGCTACATGTATACTGTCTATGTTAGATGTATATTGTTTCTGTTACATGTATATTATCTCTGTTACATGTCTATCGTTCACGTTACATGTATATTGTCTCTTTAATATGTATATTGCGACCTAAGCATATGCAGTACTAGAATAAAATGATTCTCCTCTCAAGTTTCATCACCTGATAGTGTTACATGCATATTGTATCTTTAATATGCATATTGCGATCTTAGCATCTGCAGTACTAGAATAAAATGATTCCCCTCTCAAGTTTCATCACCTGTTTGATTTATGTATCGTTTGGTATGGAATTTCGTTCTTTTAATTGCACATCAGTCAACAAATATTGTTTTTGTCTTCTTTGTATTGTGCATATTTTGCAAAATAAGTGAGGAACTTCTGTACACTCGATAACTAAATTTCTTTCAATTTTCGGATCGGTTGTAATGCTTATTACTTTTTATTTCCTTCCAATCTGATCGAAATGTGCGAAATTACACAGATGCAGGATTACCGTTTTATTACTAGTTAAAGTTTAGACTAGCATTATCGGTTAGTTATGTCTTCAGATATCATTGAAAAGCAAATTTGGGTTTCATTCAGGAATTCACCTACCCTCTGCTTACGGACACTGTACTGTCTTTATGCCACGAGATACGTCATAATTTCAATTTCCTCGAATGGAAAAGAGCTAATTGTGTCCATAAGAATTTATGACTTACTTTACAGTAGTGTAGGCAATTTGTAGTACGCTACTCTCAATTATTGTCTGCTAGTTTGTTCCGGAGCGAAGCCAGACCCATATAAATTAATTAGTTATTTCCAGAAACATGGACGCTCTAGGCTCAAGAATGATAGACATTATATTTCTCTCATCATGTATTAGAAGTAACAAAGAAACATCCTCTCTAATACAGACGTACATACAGATTTTTTTCAAGTAGTTTTGCTTTATGGGCATGATCTTTCACATTAACTGTTTCTTCAGTATTGTTGGATGATGAAAGGCAAGCGTTAATTGATATAAAATCATCAAACAAGCTACTTTCATAAATTTTTATGTCAAATTCTACTATCACATTAAAGAAGAGAATTTTTCATTACTCATTGTTCTTGTTACGTAGCGTTGTTACATGTTATACCATACTGTTTTGCACGTTCTTTATGACCTGACGTTAAGACGTTAATAAAGGGAAATAATTTGATATGCAAAAAAAGCTGTCTTACACATGTCATTCAATTCATCTTCTAGTTAAAATAAATGTTACCTCTAGGTTGAGTTAAAACTGTTATACATTGGAAGAATGTCTTTAAAAAAAACTGCTGATTCAACAAAACAGGTGTCAAACTATATCTTCATTCGATAATTTTACGTCAAAAATTGTGATGTAAAATGTTATGAAAGTATAACGAATAATTTTATAATTTTGTAATGGATAATTGAATAAATGCAAAGTATATTAGCTTTAATTTAATATTAGGCTTTATAACTTAAAAAGCCTAGCTATTAGGACGTTGATTTTTAAATTTTTCAACATAAGTTTACATTTAGAGATGCTAACAAACTTTTGTAAGCCGTGAACACGGACGCTTATAAGGCAGATTTTTGGTTGACTTAATCTTTAATGCACATCAAGAGAGGAGAAGGTTATATGGTTCCAACGCAATTAGAGCAAAGTGGTTTGACTTGCAACAGACTGCATCAGCGGCACCCGTCTGATCCTGGTAGGATACACACCACCACTCGTGTGAACCCTAGTCCGGAGAAGGCTAACCTCTGAGCAACTGGAGCCCTTCAGTTTAAGAGGAAACACCCCAATTCAACGGATAGTAATAGACCCTAGTGGAAAATAAATTTGGATTCCTCTGTAGAATGGACGGTAAAATCTAAACCTAACTTTGCACGAATTTTATGATTATATATTAGATTATATATTGATTATAGATTATTGATTATATTATAATATAGATTATATTATATTATATATTGGTTTTGGGTCTCGCAAGTTACAAAAAACTGGCGGGATAGGAATGTTGTTGGACGGACATTTATCGATCTTTGATGCGTGAGGTTCGTGTGTCTATGATATTAACGCATCAAGATGGTCTTTGGCAATTTCCTTAAAGTACTTGTTACAAAATAAAATTCAGTTACAAATTATGCCCGTTATGTCGATTGTGCAAGATTGAATATTTGCAATGAATTGCGCTGGAAGACTTCGATATTGCTGCTGGTTGGTTAAACGTTACATTGATAGGCCATGAGGCAGTTGTACTCTGGAGGGAAGATTGTTAGGGTCATTGGTACAAAGTTGTCAATTAGTCTATTAAAACTCAAGGTGACATTGCAATATCAAATTAATATCCAATATCCTTATATAAATTTTATATATATATATATATATATATATATATATATATATATATATATATATATATATATATATATATATATATATATATATATATATATATATAAAACGTATTTAAATCGGCAAGATGAAGGATGTACTGAAAACAGGACAGAAGGAATGATAGCCAAATAAAGAAAGAAACACAATACTTTCGAAAACCAAAGCAAACGAGTGATCCGTGTACTTGGGAGAACGTGTGCCATAATCTATCATCAGATTGACTTACGCAAATGACTGACCGATTAATTGTAATGTGTATGATGATGTCATTGAACGTTTCTTTTATTTGTTGCATTTTATTTATCTCAATATTTTCATCAGGGTTTATATTGTTTATCTTAATATTTAATCAGGGAAGATGTTGTTAATGTTGATATTTTCAACAGGCTTGATACTGTTTATATTGATATTTCAATCAGGGTTGATGCTGTTTATCTTCATATTTTCATCGTTGAATGCATTCTGCTAATCTGCAACATTCCTGAAACATTGTAGTGCATCTTTTCAAGTTTAAAATGGGCATATCAACATTTGTATTATGCTTAATATATCTGTGTATTCTAATTAACATTGATCTCAATTGGATCCCTTAAAAGTTTTAAACAAGTACACACATGCTTCTTTTAACCGACATTGTTGGTTTTAGGTCGACTTCATTTAGTATTCATTTTACATCTCTGAGAGCCTCTCTCACAAATTTTCTGTTTATCACAATGATGTTAAAATAAATGAATATAGTAATGTATGTTTGTCTTTTTTTATAACTTACATATATTATACAATTCATTTTTTAAAAATAAAAATTGTTTAGACAATTTAAAAATCAAAATCTTTTCGAGGCATAGGAAGTGGCCCTGAAAAGGGCTTTTGTTTGTTATGTTAACACTAGTTCGTTAACATACAGGACATCTCATTGATCATCTTTTCTTCCTCAAATTTCTCAAATTTTGTCTTAAACTGTGCCTCACTGCGGGTCCAAAGATGAGTTTCCGCTTCAGACTGCCTTTTTTTTCTACATAACCTCCTCTTTTCTAAACAGTGGCACAGGTGATCCGGATGACAATCCATTTTGTTTTCACATACATAGGTAAGTCCGTACGGTAAAACAATGACGATACCCAAGTAGAAGATTCAACGTCGATCAACATCTTTGTAACAAGAACAGGGGAAGGAAATGAAGTGAACCGCGTATATTTATAGAGGAAGAAAGGATCGAAACGAATTTAAATTGTTCATCAATCCCAATACGCAACACGCGTTACAAAATTTTGCCACTTCGCAGAGTCTTTCTTCCAATCCGAAGAGAGCTACCTGTAACGTCACAATCAATATATACGTGCGCTAGCGTTTGTGCAGTGAATTTATGTGAAAGTGTTTGGTTACATGAATTAGGATACATGTACATCGTCATCGTACACCTTTTCAATTTACTGGTTTTTATTGTCAGTGTCATCCTCCACAAGAAACCACTCGAATGCCACCCTACGGATGTCACGTAAAACTGAGTCAATTTCTGCACATTTCACCACACCCTTTCATAAATGAACCTGCACAATAGGAATATTCATTCCCTTGTGCGTTTACCTGATTTATGTGACTATGAAAGTCGGATCCAAACCTTCCGATGAAAATTGCCAAAATATTTTTTGATGATCTACTCCCGAAGAAGTAGCCAGAGCTGGATTTTTCTACTTGGGCGAATCGGATAAAGTTAATGGCTTCACTGCACGAGTGGAAACAGAAAGATTCCGCTTACCTGGAACATGCTCGTTGGTCTCCAGATTGTCGTTACCTACCTTTAGTAAGGCCTCTTCATTGAAGTGGGACCAACCATGTCGTGTAAGACATCAGCGACATGGTTAGGAGTCAAACGTTGTCCACCCCTAGACAAGTA
Source organism: Potamilus streckersoni (assembly GCA_016746295.1). Classification (NCBI taxonomy): domain Eukaryota; kingdom Metazoa; phylum Mollusca; class Bivalvia; order Unionida; family Unionidae; genus Potamilus; species Potamilus streckersoni. The sequence continues at coordinate 603,486 of JAEAOA010000815.1, read as the reverse complement.
TTTAAACCCGATATCAAAAATAATCTTCAAACATGACACCTTGAATTGCAACAGAAAATCTACAAGGACATTTGGCAGGGACTTGCTAGAGCAAAATCTCAATTCGTGACTGCAGAACTTTTGTGTCGAGAAATTCTCAAGAGAAAAGTGAAAAAGTCAAACCACAAGTTAGATGTCTCTGGACCAAGGGTGTGTTCATTCTACTCTTTCGCCTTACACCATTTACATTGGAAGATATTATTGACATCCCTGACCGTTACCATGAATGGCAGTGGGCAGAAATACCTCACTACGTTCAATTACATTCGCTTAGGATAAGTGTTTGACTAATACACGGTCATCGATTCTTTACAAGAGAACATTCGTGGATTACCTGTGGAGTTGAGAGAACGCATTTACCGAGAGTTGATCAAATCGCAAGTCAAACGCGAAGAAGAATTGCATCCGTTGCGTCATCGATGTTTAAACCACTGGTATCTCAATACTATAAGAGGATTGTTTCTGAAGAGAGTGTTCAAGTTGTCAGACGTTGATCAAGTAAAAGTGGGCGAAAAGTATTGTATTGTTGATAATGATGTTTGTTACAACCAGGTACACTTACTGAATCTAATTTCAAAAAAAGAGTTAGAGTTTCTAAAATCTTGTACAGAATGTAATCTTAGTGGAAGAGGAAACTTCTCATGTGTCAGTGACTAAAAAATCTGGATTCGACAATGGAATAATACGAAAATGCAGAAAGTACAATTATAGCTGCCGAAAATAGAGACTATATAAACGTTCTACCATGCCACAACCTTTATCATTGGTGATACAACAGTTTCCGTGGAAGGAGATTCATGACCATATTCAAACAGTGGAGGAATACCATTGCCTTTTACGTGAACGGTATCCCTTGAATTGGGGTCGACGAGTCGAGTGGTATGTGTCTTAGTGACTTGCTTTATTGGATTTCATTTACAAGCCAATTCTTTGTGGACTCTTTACAAACAGTACCTATCACTCCAATAACATAGAAGTGGTCATTTTAAATGTTCACGAGAGACTGATTCTCCTTAAAGCTTTGCGCTTTCATCTGGATATTTCTCGACTTTTACCGGTAAAAAAGATTCGTCAACTTTTAGGTACTGAAGATGTGTATGAGGCTGTGGGTGTGGCTTGTGACTTACACACGCAATGGACAGATGTACGTGACTGAAAAAATAGGGATTAAAGGTTTGGGCTACAGAAGTGGCCGACTATGCCCAGATTTATAATCCTAAAACATTAAATCATTCCGTGAAAAAAGTTATTTTAATACTGTGTTAGTGACAGTACCAGAAGAAGAAGAACAGCCTGTCAGCGGTTCAGACAAAACATAATTTGTGAAACGTTTGATTGCACATAAGTGTCATTTGATCGATCATCCACCTCAACTCATCGTGTGGTGTCACAAAGAGTGGTAATCAGCGTACAGCTAATACGAGAAAGTCAAAGTGAATCCTCCGTGTTTGTGGAAGGCATTCCTGTCGAAGACAACGGAGTCGTGTCTGACCCCAGTCAAACCCATTTGGTCATCTCTGATGACATGATAGAAGAATACGAATAAGAAATTAAACTGTGTTCCAGTGTCATTTGTATTACACGTACTTTGTTTCAACAAAGTAAAGTCCATCATACCATTAGACTCAATTCTCATTACATCGTTTTGTATAAAAATCCTAGAGATAAATCGCAAGTGCAGGTCTTAGCCAAACAGTTAGGAACATTTTGGCTAACTCATGCGTACGATGTCACTCAAACCCCACACGCATATTTACTCGTAGATTTAAAACACACTACCCCTGATTATTTTCGATTTTGTACCCATCTGTTTCACCAAGTCGGAGGACCTGTCGTGTACACGTGTTCGTTGTTGACATAACCACCAAAGAAAAATCTATGGAAACCTTGTTCACTTCGACTGTCTCACACAGTGTCAACATGACGTCCCTTCAGTCTCATCTTCCCGTCAAATTGAATTTTACCTTGTACGTAATGGTGTATTAGAAGCCAGTTTCAAAGAAGTCTTACGATGGTTTACGGTGACAGCACGTCAATTACTGCAAGGCATCATTCAAATTCCACATCAAACCAAACAGTTTTTTTAGAGAACCAAAGTAGCCTTGACGCAACTAGCCGATCCTCGCATTGACGCTCAAACCGAAAATCATGAAAACATGGAGGCAGTGGTTCTCTAGGAAGTGTCATCATTCGTTCGCTCTTAAAATGGGATCCTAATGTTCCCAAAGTTGTCCCCATAAAAAAGCCACTTCCGCCGAACCCAGAAGAAAAAGAAAAAGAACAATTGTGTCAAGACTATGTCACCACTTCAGAAAAAGAAAAAGAGCAACGGTATCAAAAGCAAGTCAAAGCCTCAGAAAAAGAAAAAGAAAAGCCCACATAAAAAAGTTTCTACCTACAAGAGAGCGACTCCAAAAACGTTTCCTCCAGCAGCAGTGATACCTCTTCAGCAGCAGTGGCTACAGGTCAGAAAGTACCTGCCACCAAAATCAAAGTCCTAGAGAGATCAGGCATGTTACAAAGTTTACTGGATTTGTCCAAGCAAGAATTGGCTAGATATAGTCCCTTACAAACTTCTCTATGACGTTTGTTGCCTGTCATCAGGTTGATAGGACTCAAAGACAATCAGTTGAGACATATTTCAGTATAAAATTACCTGAAGCAAACCATACGAATCAGTGGTTTCTGTGCTCATGAACACCCCATGATGAACCCACCAAAAAGTACACACCGTCACCATTGTCATTTTATGTGCAAAAAGGAAAAGGTAAACGAAACAGACAGAAAAGTAATAAAAACAACAACAAACAAACGCTTAGTCCAATATCGACTTCACCCACAGAGAAGTTACACTCGCTCCAAGATAAGAAGTCACCAAAGAGGAGGATCCTTGATTGATTATTTGAATGATCACAATAATCAACTAAAGGCTGTTAGAACAAATGCAAAAAAGGACGTATGTCGAACCATGGATTTTTGTGTCTCTTGTGTACCAAAAGATGTCCCGTCATTGTCGTTCTCCTGTTCAGAAAAGAAAAGTAAAAAGACAGTTTCGTCAACCGTAAAAACGTTCAGCCAAACATAAAGGTCACCTCCAGAAAAGTCACCAAAGAGGAGGATTCTTAGGTAAAAGGCTGTGTTGTGTACCATGTCATCGACGTTGTTGTATGCTTTGATATGTACCCTTGAATCAGTCATCAAAGATGTCACCCTCAAAAAGATATTATTTTACCCTTTTAAGGAAAGAAAAGGAAAGGACTGCCACCTCGGTTAGCCAAACATTGGGACATGCTCTCCGTCTTGTCCAAATCTCCTCCACCGATGCGAAACAAATGATTCAAACTGCTTCCAAAGATGTCATCGATACCGTATGCAAATGTTGTCTGAATGTCTAGAAAGGCACGACACCTTTGTCTAAACTCCAGAAAAAATCTTAGCCATCGATACGATCTTCGCCAAATGATCCAGAAAATCCCCATTCGTCAAAATAAAATATGTTGGTACAACGAAGAGGATTTTTACCATATTTACCCATGATACTGAAAGGAGTCATGGATACAATAGGAGGACCCTTGCCCTTGCCGAAAGGAGTAATGGGAAACATACTGGGAGGATAATGATAAAAAGGACCAAGACGATAAAAGGGACTTTAGAAGTCAAAAGATCGTAGACGTCATCTCTGAAATCTAATGGAAGGACGAAAACTGACTTTAGTCCCTTACAAAGGATGGATAGAATACTATCGTTGGCAAAAACAACGATCCCCCATTTACATCCCAATCCACATTTGACCGAGATGTCCAAGTTACAACACGAATTACAATCGTTGATGGATCGCAATGGTTTGTCCGAAACGGAAAAATCTCAAATGTTCGGTCAACTGTTGCAAAGACTGCAACTCTTTCATCAAAAAGCTGTAGACGAAACAGATCTACCCAATCTAAAAGATTTTAAGGCCTTGATGAAACGTTAATAACCACCAATACCACCATCACCCATAGTGGTCAAGATAGAAAAAAAAGAAGAGTTTCATAGAAAAAGTGTTCAAGTTAACAACACCACCTACATCCAGAAATGGTTGCATTAAAAAGATGATGGCCACCAGGTTTCGACAGAAGTGAAAAAAGAAATAAGAGAAACCAGAAGTGAAACATGAACCGATTATTCCTGTTCCGTCATCCTCATCGCCGACACCTTTTGCTCGTAGGACACGCAAAGCATTACAAACCAAGAAAATACCACCGAAAGACATGAGTAGCATCAGAGAAAATTGGATCAATTTTTTAAAGTGGAGAAGGTGTTAGCCAGAATTTTATACGATCCTGCCTGTTACGGATGAGTTCAGAAATTGTATCGTGCTGTCAAAACAGGATTGAAAAGTGTCCCTTTACCTCAAGTACAACGATGGAACGGCGCTTCTGAAGTCATCAACTATCAAAAGAACTGACCATCATGCCTTTAACACAGTCTTAGCTCCTACAGTGACCACTCCTTCCTACTGTTCTTCTCTGCAAGATTTACAAATGCACCACTTGTGGGTGTGGTCTTTTTCTGCAATATCTTTGTGGTGTAATGTGTCATCGGTGCTGCCATTTCCAATTTGATTTTGCAATAAGGAGAAAAACAATAGTGGATGATTTTACTCAGCAGTTGCATTGGTGACCTTCTTCCCAATCCATCTCTGAATATTCCTAGAACGGAAACAACAACGAGAGTCCGGTGTCCAACGTGACTTCCAAAAGTCACCCTAACCGTCCTCTTTTAGACATTTTCCTCATCGGACACAATAGCTGTAGAATTATGAACTACCAATTTTACTTAACGTTACCGAGTGACAGTTCCATGAAGGTGTTTTCCAATAACACTTTTTGCTGTTACACGGCCAGATTACAACAGACTAATAAACTGGATCACAAAACCCATTTGGTAGTGGCTTTAGTGGAAATGATTCTCCATACACAAATCAAAAACATCGTTAAAATCAAAACACAGTATCCATAGACGTTTGTGACGATGAAATGCAAAAAGCCATGGACGAGCGCAGTGGTATAGATGACTATGAAATCAACAGACCAGAAAACTCAAAGAACTACTTATCAGTTGAAAATTCACGCGTGCTATTATTTTAGTGGCCAGCATTTGGTTAATACCGTTGAGATTCAATTTTATATTTGCTTAATCCTTGGAGAGAGCCAGAAGAAGTGTCACAATGAAGTACCACAAAATAGCTCGTCGTCTAATGATCAAATTTCAGGAGAACAATGTATTGGCCATTACATTTTGTCCTGAATTAATCAAGGCTGTAAGTGAAATACCAGCCATGACCGGAAAGATGGATTTTGGCAAATATTTGCGATACCCTTTAGAAATGAACCAAGGACTGAATTTTGATTTTTGTGTACTTCGATGTGGTGTAGTACAATGTAGTGGGACACCCCTCCATACCGGTATTGAGTGTCATTCCTTTCATAGTTGATTCTGCCACGTTTGCTCTACGAAGAAGGTGGAAATAGCTTTTACGTTCACCTTCACCGCGAAATTTTAGATTTCCGCGCTTTCCTGTCAATAAATCGTATTTCGAAACTTTCAACATTACTATAAAAGGAGATCTGGGATAAATTATCTCATTCACCCATGGGAAAGTAACCTTGAAACTCAATTTTCGAAAACGAGTACTCAAAAACTTCTTGTCAACACCAGAGGACTTCACACTCTCAAAGCTAGAAAGACTAAGAAAAGAAAAAAATGTTCAAGACTAAGACCTTTTTTATTATTAAAAAATTACAAAGAGAAAAAATGATGCACAGTCTTGTGCTTGTGCTTGTTCCAAGTTTGAACTGGATCATTTTGCCATGCCACCTACCATGATGACAATGCAAGAATCCCAATGGGTCGAACTTCATCCCGTCTCCTCTTTGACTGATTCAGCTCCCATCTAGTTTGAAATCATAGACAACCCGAAGATTACATCGATCTGAATATATATATATATATATATATATATATATATATATATACATATATATATATATATAGATATATATATATATATATATATATATATACATACATATATATACATATATATATATATATATATATATATATATATATATATATATATATATATATATATACACACATATATATATATATATATATATATATATATATATATATATATATATATATATATATATATATATATATGAAATTTAAAGTGATAAAAGCTTACAACACCAATCCGGAAGCCGATGACAGAGTAGCTTCCGTCAACAATTTCATGCATTTCTTGTTCAATAAAGTAGATTTGTACTTGAATAACAAACTGGTCAGCAGCAGCATGGATAGTTACCCTCATAGAGCGTACCAAGAAAATCTTTTGATGTAAGGAAAAGAGGCCCAGGACACTCATATAGAAGATTGCGTAGTTTGGAAACCTGACACCGCCAGTGAGGCTAAGTTCAACGATACAACTCTGACAGAAGAGGATAATCCACACAAAATGGGTTTTACCGATCGTCGAAGGGAACTTCTGTAAGGTCCTAGTTTGGAACTGATCGATCACTTACATTTGAACATGCGGTTGCAAGACAAATATTTGCTAAACGGGGTGGATATTCGGCTGAAACTGAATCGTAGTAGTATCGCATTCTATATGATAGCTCACACCAACGAATACAAAATTTTTGTCCAAGACGCCAGAATTTACATACGCCGCGTAGAAGTGTTACTGAAAACGGGAAACGATATCAGTCACACGTTGAGCAGAATGACTGTCCAGTGTCCGATACGACGTGTAGAAGTGAAAACATTCACCATTGCTGGTGGACTCAGATCCAAGATCGAAGATCATTTACTCCAATGACAGATACCCAAACGTTGGTCGTTGGTATCGTTAGCAATGCAGCACTCAACGAAACCGTCACTGCCAATCATTTCGAATTTAAGCACTGAAGAGTGTCCAAAATCGAAGTCAGTGACGAAGGCAAGACTTTGTGAACCAGACCCTTTGAACCTAACTTTGAGCAGAAAAATTACTTGAGATAGTACCAGTCACAGTAAGAATCTACCGGACAACTAAGAACGATCACTAGCCACGGCAATGCGTACGATGATTATGCCTGGGTTACACTTTGTGGGCACTTGATTTCACTCCAAACCAAGGCAGCAACGAGGGACGTTTCCACCCTATAAAATCCGGTCAACTGCGTGTAGAACTTCAGTTTGAAAATACTCTCACCGAGATAGTGAATGTCATCCTGTATGCCGAATTCGATAATACCAAATAAAACAGTTTGAGAGGAGTTATTCTAGAGTATTGGACAATATGTAAGACACTTTTCCTTCTTTGAAAGGTGAATAATCTCTAGAATGGCAGGTTAACGTGAAAACTGAATCCGAAGACCAATACAAAGTGGACGAGGTAGTCAAGTTCAGGTGGCCAGAACAAGAACAACATTTAGTACCCTGTTTTGCAAACACGTGGCAGATAAAATTACGGAATTGGTCAAGAAAGATTGCTATGGATGTCAAAACGATCATCCCAGTCAAATTCAACAACGTAAATGTCTGATAATTAACCAAAAAGAAAAATTGGACGAGTATCTGGACGAGGCTTGGAGTCTCATCACAGAAGAAACCGTATTACATGAGTGGTATAAAGGCTTGCGTGATCATTCATTTTCTCCAATGAGTACTCATGATATCTATCGCATAGACGCTCTATTAGCCCAGAGTTGGGATACAAAAAAGGCGAAGAAACAGTTACTTTTCAGATCTTTTCAAGCAAAAAGTCAGAATGAAATTGATGAAACAAGAAAAACAAAACAAAAAGAAAAAGATGGATACCTTGTAACTTTATTACCTTTTGAATAACAGTTCGTATACTGCTTCTTGGAATCCTGTTATGTGTCCTAAATATGAACTCCCTCATTGCAAACATCAAGACCATCAAGCTTATGTCATCAACATGGACGACAGTCATCTTCCAGTAACTCACTGGGTAGCTGTGTACTTTCCTCAAGTTAATTGTGTGGAGTATTTTGGTTCGTATGGATTACCCGCTTTGGAAGACGATATCATTGACTTTATGAGAAGAGATGCTCAGACGTCACGATTCAAAAATGTGAAATTACAAAGTAGCAATTCCATCGAGTGTTGACAATATTGTGTGTATTTTGTCATCAACGCAGGTGGTATAATCTTTAGAACATTTAGTAACTTATTTTTATCGTCACTCTTTTAGAAACGATGAAAAAGTAGATGGTTTTGTGACCGTTATGGTTATCTTTTGTCTTTAGCTAGTATACGAAGTGTACATCAATGGCCTCATGGCTTCATCAATTGAAATCTCACATGATTTCACAACGTTGTCAACCTTGTCAAAAATAATTTGTTTGTTGGATATTATTGTTACTTGTTCCTTGTTCCTTACCCCTATTATTCCTTGAATACAAAATGTGTTTTGTAAAACGTCTGTCATTTGTTTTGTTAAAAAAGCATATCCATGCCTACCCCTTCTGTGATCCAGACTTGGTATAACTTCCGTCCGTCGGCGTTGTCACATTCGAGATTAACAGAAATCGTCGACGTTTTATTAGATATAGCATGCGATGCATGACGACGACCACCTGTTGGAACCTTATTATATTTGGAGGGCCTCTTATTTTGCTCCATGCTGCATTGATTTTTGGCATAATGAACCAGGAAATTAATTATGCCATGAAACCATGCAGCATCTTATTGATGTTAAATCGGGGACGTTCAAACGTGGGTTGTTGGTCTTCGGTGATCTTAAAATGATCAGGAAATAACTTTTTGAATGTTACTCCGCTCAAACTCCTAATATCTTCACACCTGATAATTGTTTTTTCTATGATAAATTTTCGAAGGAATTCTGCATCAGATTTCACCTTTTTCAGATGCTATACAGTCTCATTGATTCTTCAGATTCTCAAGTATATAATGCTAATGCAGTTTTCTCAGATCATCTTGTGTATTGTTTTTGTTATGGAGATATTCTCTTGGTAATTATTATTTTAGGAGAAACTATAATCGAATCCTCTACCGTCCGTGTTACATGATCATAAGACCATGACAGGTAACTAATGCCACCTAAGTCAGCCACTCCAAACATAATCCCTATATTACTGTCTGTCAGAACATATCATTGAAGGTTGTATATATATTGTGGTTATTTTATTTTATATTTGTTTGTCTGTAAAATAATCCGTTTGGTTCAGCGGCCATCCCAAAGCGGTTCTGATCGACGACTTATATATGTCAAGGGCGTAAATAGGCGTTGATATTTCAATAGCTGCGCTTAGCGTTGGATTGTGTACTTTGATACAGATATTTGATTATGTTCCCGTCATAAATTTGATTCATCGTTGATTTCTTCCTTTTCTTATGATCATGTTGAAATTTCAACGATTTTCCAGTCTGGGACGGTCTAGCCACTTTCATCAAGCTTGGTTTCCTGCGCAAATACCAGTGAATGTTTTGTGTCTAATCCTCGAAATGAATTTGCTCTGATATATGGCCAACTAAAATACAGTCGCAAATGTACCAGTGCAATCTTAAGTGACCGACCATTAGGTGCTTTGATCGGAGCTGAGAAACTAATATCAAATTCCGACTGCGTTGACGTGGCTGATATCATTGTGTTCGTCCTCTGCGCTTTGTTAGCGATAATCTACTCCAGTCTGGTAATAATTTATACGGTCATTATTATCTATAATAGCGGATTCTAAATGTGTTGTTGGCATACAGATAATAAATATATATAATTGCGGTAAATTCACTGCCTGATATTGCACTGTCGTTTAACCCCATTGACAGTATCGATGATGTATGTATAAACTATTTTAGTGTGTTCATGTAAATTCATAGCCGCACATATTGGTATTTCATCGTGAGGATATTAACAATGCCAGCAACTCCGACAACAAAAACGACACCGACTCCCATTACGCACGATATCACATGCGTCGCTAATAACATACCGATTAATGTCGTTGTTTCAACGACACCGCATTGTCGATGACGATGATTTGTCTGCGGCATTTATTTTGTTTTGTCATGTGCTCGATGATGATTTTTTTCCAGCGTACATGACTGATTATGTCTGTAAGACTGTGTAATTCATTTTAGTGCCATCTTATATACTAACTAATTGATTGAGGCGTTGCTGCTACGAATTCCAGACACCAATAATACGTCGTTGCTGTTAAGTTATTATCTTCGGAATCCAATATATCCTCGATATTTTGTTTTAACACAACTAACACGGATCCTGAATATTTATCGGTGGAATGACACTATGGCTATGTCATAGTTATTTAAAATTTCTCAGAGATAAACACGGAAATCATGTACACTCCGGTGATCTCAGCGTATGTTTGAATTGTTTTGTTTTGACCATGTTGATGATTCAGACCTCACTGTTTATACCGTGTTAATGAACGGAGTCGTATAAATTAATCTTTTTTTTATATTTTCTCGATGAGCGAGCTAACATTATCGACCAAATCAGCTCCAAAGAAATCTTTAGCGACTCTTTAATGTTTCTGCAAAAATTTGTAAACGCACCAATCGTACTCGATTTGCAATGTGTTTCATCTAGCACTTGTTAACGTTAAGGTGGTTTCATCGGTGTGTCTTTATCGTCCACATATTTCTTTGTTGTGGATCTCTTTCACGATCGTCGCAATTGATACGTTTATATCTTCCGCCATCAGCAAATACCGGAATATTATCGGCGGTTGCACCTAAAATTCTCCAGACAATATTAGTTTACTGAATATTGCTCCTCTTTATCCGCCCATGTTGATCCTAAAAAACAACAACATCGCCCCGATCTGCCCCGGCGAGGTTCATAAGATGAATAAGCTCATCTTGTGTCACATACTTTGACAAATCAACCGCACCGAGACCGAATTTCTCAACTCTAACGAAAGATCTATATTAATTATTAACCTGTTTAAAACTACGCCGGACAGCTGTGTAGTATGCTCGTATTCTGACGCACGACTTTATGTATTTATTTTTTTTACGCCAGTCATCACGACTAATACTTTAAGTATACTCAGGTTTTATATTTTGCTACCCAAACTTGGTATGGATCCTTGTTGGCTTTAATACCTTCCTCAGTAAATTTATTTATTATATTTGTTCTGTCTCTTGGTGGTGGTGGTGGTGGTGGTGTTAGTTGAACTTCGTTTGGTGACTCAAATGGTGGTGGGGGGGGACTGAAGACAGCCAGCAATATCAGCAGGTAATCTCAAGAGTGTTTTTCTGTTGCCTCAGTTGATGCAACATTTTTTTGTTTGGTTCAACAATTGGTTCAGATAACTTGTCTGTACCTTCTGTAAATTCCACGCTGTTGTAGCTGCTTTCTGTAAGAATCACTAACTGGAAGATATTTCTTTAGCCGTTTGAGATTCCATAGTAAGCGCAGTATCACTCATTATTATCATTATTACAAGAATGATTTAATTACAAATCACATACAAGAATTCAGTATTTAGTAATATAACATATTTTTACCCCAAGCTACAACATTAGGACCCCATTGTAACGAGTCGCTATAAATGTAAATCTTACCAGCAAGACACGGATTGGTATTTTGTAAATAAAATCAACATTTTGTTAGGTCCCATTTGCAGCATGTAGGTCTTGTTGGCTGGCGCTAATTCGTATAATTTTTCTTCTGGACTATCTTCAATTTTGTTTAGGACGGATTACAAAATTGGGATCTTGACCGGGGAAAGGAGAAAAAGTAGATGACTCTTCTTTGTGGGTATGCAACCCTTTCTTGATGCTCCAGTCAAGCTAGAAATGTGCCTTGTTTTATGATAACTGGCTTTGAAGTATGATGACAGTGAAAAGTATTCTTCATAAAAAGACTGACATATGTATATTTACCACTTACATAATAAATTCATAAATGCGCTTTATTTCAATGAAATGTAGTAGATTCAAATGAACTTTTAATAATAATGGCATTAATATAGTAGTAGTGGTAGCAGCAGCAGCAGTATTAGTATTTTAGTAACCGTAAGAGTAACTTCCATTAGTTCAATATTGTGCGCTGATTAGTCTGTACCGTTCTTCACAACGGTGTCTTAAATGACAAAGGATGAAAATGTTAATATTCCTAATTTAATTTAATATAATTCATTATTAAAATGTTATTATCTTTATATGACAGAAAATTTAATATGCGATGATAACTGGTGTCCAATTTAAATGACTCAATGTTCTGAGACAACGTTCACACATGATAGTAGACCACGATGAAAGAATCTCATGCTACTCGGATATGTTGGTCTTTTAAAAACAGAATATACCTTTTAGCAGTATATGTGTGTAATGTCTCAGTATTGTTTAAATTATCGAGTACTCGACTGACATTTCTGAAACATGAGTGTAAGCGACGATTTCTTCAGTGTATCAATTCCAGTTAGAGAGTTAGAAAGATGCAGCACCTAACAAACTATCAGTGAAAGGGATGAATTCCGTAAGGTCGATCACCGTTTACTGTAATTTGGAACCACGGCAATCAAAACCATGCTAGATCAGGACTCTTCTTGTTCCTCAAAGGTACAATATCAAATCTATCACAATGAAATCAGAAGAAATGAAACCAGTATAAGCTAATGTTCTTGACAACAGTATCATATCAAAGTATCAGGAATAATAACTTATCAGTGAAGAGTCTGATAATTAATGTGGTTTATTTTTGGAGTCTTAACCACCACCCACCCTATGCATCGCACCAATGGTTCTCCTTTGCTCGCAATTTCCATTTCCAATGGATATTTGATGCTGGGTTTGATTTAAACTTTTTGTCGTTTAAAATTTAATCAAGGAAAGTCTTCTCAAGAATTTGAAGGCCAATTATTTTTTTAAGGAAGAAAGAAAATAATTATGTAACTTGAGAAAAAGTAGAGTACTAACACTTTCACAGACATTGGATCTTTCCATCCAGCTTGTTATTTATTTCTTTAGCCATGCATTTGAAAGTATTAATACTGCACAGCTACCTTCATGAGCATTGAAAAAATCAAACAGACGAAATAATTGCTAGTAAGATCGTGTAGTAATCTGCAAATCTAGCTTTTCCGTCTGATTCCATTGCTTAGTCATATTTCACAGAACTGATTTGATTGGAGACTATGAAAGCATTCAAAACACGTTACAGACTCATAATAGATAGAGACAGAGATAAGGAAATCATCTTATAAACCAAGAGTAGAGTTGTTTCCATTATTTAGAGCGTGTGCTATCCTATTATTATTAATACACATGAAGCCTGGATCACTGAAATTTACATGAGTATAGATATATTGCAATCGCATGTTACAGCATCAAAATCTGTTGACGCTTGATGAAGCCGTGAAAGGACTACGCTACCTCGAGGTTGCATGAAGTTTGATGGCTTTCGTTGTTCCGAGGGCTGGTATTACACAAATGTCCCATACCCCAACAGAGCACTTCTTCAATATACAAATTCGTCACAGCTCGATACAAGAGTTTGTACCACACAAATATTTCTCAATCCCATTTTTTTGATCACGTTCTGTGATTGTTGAAAAAACGTTGATGCTTTCTAATATATTTGTTCTAACCATAAATTAAAAATCACTAACATCCTAATTACATGTTTATTTTTAATTGTTTTATAAAATGTATATGGTTTGTATTATGAAAGAGTATAGTGTTTCTAAACATGGTTAATGAGATTTAAAATATCCTCAAACATGAAGACATGTTAAAGTCCAAAGTCAACATTATTGCTGTCCATTACTAATTACAAAAGAGTGAATATTGCTTTACTAAATATTTTTGTTAAAATTATTGTTAATAGTTTACGCCTTCAATGAGTGTAAATATAATCATTCACCTCGAAGATAAAGAACAAACAGGGAAGAAAAAGCTTACAGCAATATTTTTTATTTAATAAATTTGATGATTGAAAACTGAAATATATAGGATTATCGAGATTCTAAGTTTCTAAAATAGACCAGAATGGTATCTAGATATAGCCACAACGGCATCTAAATGTAACCAGGATGGTATGTAAATATAGCCAGGATGGCATCCAATATATATAGTTAGGATATTATTTAACTTCCGTAAGTTTAAAATGATTAGAAGATAATTACCACATCTGTTGGTATTTTAATCATTTTGAGCTTTGAATTTAAACTCATTTTGAAACCTTATTTAATTATTTATATTTTGTTCTCAGAATTTAATAAAATTATTTTGGTAGTCCTTGTTCTTCTTCGGTAACATTTCCTGATATTTACATCCGTCAAATCGTAAATTTAATAGAAAATATCAATTGAGTCTCGACTCTCGATTCGTTTATAATGTAACATTATTGAAAAAATGTGTTAGTTTGGCTTTTTTATTTGTTTCTTTCGTTTAGTCTTAAAGAAGAAATGCATCGGAGATGCAAAGTAAATTCATGCGCTTAAACCTCTTACTCACTTTATATCGGAGCTGTCTTTAGACTAGACATTCCAATCAAATGAAAATGGACAACAAAACGAACTTTTCATTTAAAATATATATTTAGACACATTTTCATAAAGAAACTAACGAGTAAGATCCAGAAATATGTGAGACATGACAGTAAGAGTGGCGGGTAATTAACTGATCAAAATCTATATTTCCATTTTATAATATTGGTGATTACTGGTTTAAATAAATTTGCAATTATGTGAGTCCGAGTCATCTATTATTTTGTTCCAATAGAACGAATTCAAGTCGTGTATTAAAATGTTTGACATAGCATAGTGTTATGGGATTCATTGCCACGCCGATTTAAGGTAGTCTTTGATGATATGAAAACTTTCAGCATGCAGTAGATTTATATCAAATTGGAAGCAATATCATGGATAACATGGCAGTCTTCTATCTACATTATTGTCCACATAGAGTATTACTCAATGAATTATTCATGATCCGGTTTCATCAGGCTGAATACAGTAGACTCGGGAAGAATAAACATTGGCAAAGATCCAGGGCAAGCTTGGTGTGTCTTCCTGTAAATACTACTAGATATGTCATCTGTGTGACATTAATTAATTAATTAATTAATTAATTAATTAATTAATTAATTAATTAATTAATTAATTAATTAATTAATTAATTAATTAATTAATTAATTAATTAATTAATTAATTAATTAATTAATTAATTAATTAATTAAATAATTAAATAATCACCTAATGAATGAATAGAACAATTAAACATACACGAAAAAGACACTTTCTCTCTCTCTCTCTCTCACACACACACACACACAAATGTATAGCATAAGCATTTATGAAACAATAGATCCACATTATAATATATCCTCATACATTCCGAATTACTCATCTTCATTTTGCACTTAACTGGTGCTGAGCACATACAAATTTAGTCACCTAACAAATTCCATATTTTTTTGCAGTTGATTCACTGAAGTGGCTTAGGATCCGTCCAAGCAAACCTCACAACTGGGGATAAGGCTGAAATTACCATCAAACAAACGTGTTAGGAAAGGAGACCCCAGAATTAAGTTTGGGTGGACTAATGTTAGCATTTATTGCTATGCCACTCCTAGAAAATTTAAAATTGATAGTGATACATTTTTTATATACATTATATTCATTGTGTGGCATTAGAGCACATTACTTGCCTGGACATGATGCAAAATGTAAAGTGCTTTTGTGAGATTTTTAAGATTCCCAAAAAAAGCAAACGTTATGTTTTAAAAACCTTCTTCATAGTATATTGATAGTATGTTCAGATATATTCTAGACATATACTGTTCAGTCATCATTAATGCAATATACATGAATCTTATGGTTTTATAAAGATACACAATGATCAGTAAGATCTGACATTTGCGTCAAATGGAAGAAGCTGGGGGAATTAAATTTATTTTTAACAAGCGGTTCAGACAATCAATTATACAGTAGTTGCATGTCCCTTGATAAAAATTGACATGATGCTTCGAGCAAGGTTGAACCAATGTTATTGCAGTCATCATCATGGAGTTCTTATTTGCTGATGACTGCTCCCTCAATGCTGGCTCAGAAGCTGAACTGCAACGCAGCGTTGACAAGTTATCCAGTTCCTGCACAAGCTTGAATAGAAGAGACATCAGCATCACGACCAAAATAAAGGTCTACAGGTCAGTTCTGGTCCTCACACTACTTTACGCATGAGAAACGTGGATGGTGTATCAAAGCCATGTCAGAAAGCTGAACCACTTTCACACCAAAACTCTCAGAAAAGTGTCAACATCAAGTAGCAGGACAAGGTCCTAGACACTGAGGTACTCGCCCAAGCAGGTCTCCCCAGCATCCTCACCATCTTGATGCAGTCCCAGCTACGTTGGGTTGAACATGTTATACGCATGCTAGACCACAAGCAGACTAAGTGAATCTTCTATGGCGAGCAACAGTAAGTACAGCGATCCCACGGAGGCTAGAAACGCTTCAAAGACAATTTAAGGCTGCATTGAAAGCGTTCAACATAAATCTTGATTCATGGGAGCAAACAGTCAGCGATCGAGTCACTTTGTGTACCTACCTGCATGCACAAAGGCTCCAAGCTGTGAGAATCTAGCAGGACAGCAGCTGTAGACCTGAAGAGGCAAGCCATAAAAGCACGTGCCAACAACCCTTTTGGCGATGTCCCACTCATCCCCTGTCCCTTCTGCAACCGAACCTTCCGTGCAAGGATTGGCCTTACCAGCCACCTGCGTACGCACAGAACAGAACCAACCCCTCCATCTCACAGATGACTAGAGTGATCTTCATGTACTCAACAGACGAACAAGAAGGAGTTACATGTCTCTTGATTAATAAGTGTGCATGTACGAAAGAGTAACTATCATGTGGCGGCATGACGGTTGGTTCATGATGTCTTTTGCCATCATAAGATAACTGTACATGACATATTTCAGTCAATAACTGAGAATGGCAAACAATTGTAATGGATTCTATTCAACTTTAGTTTAAAATTGCCTGCTGATACTGCTATGTATTTTTCCTCATCTAATGTGCAGTTTTACTATGGCAGATAAAAAATATCATATGGTTTCAAGTTGAATTTACAAAGTGGGTATATGATGTCCAGCTTTTGTGAGTCTTGGGTGGATCTTATTCAGTCAGTGAGTATCAAGATCTAATCTTGTATCATTATCCATCTGGGAGTCTTTTTATCACTCAGTTTTTATTTTCTTGGAAATATTTAAGAGAGAAAGAAGAATAAATCTCTGTCATACTGACTCCGGTGTTGCGCATTTCATTTGTTGCAAGTCCCAGACACCAGTTCAATGATGTTCAGGTTATAAGGCCATATTCGTGAATTTTGATGAGATTGTTTACAATGTTTCCACTGAAGTGTGTCACTACTAAGCATTCCAGTTGTTGGGTGTAGAAATTCCAGATTTATTGTAATGTATTTATGATCAGTTATTTGCGTTATTTGATTTGGAACTTTACATTATCCTTTTACGTATTTAATTTGAAGTCAGAATTGCATCAAATAATAAGAAACATGAGCTCCTTGGAGCTATTTTACTATGTAAAATATCAAGTGGTTGAATAACATTGTCATTTTGGAGATCAGCTTATGTCCACATTATTTTCTAAAGAAAATGTGAGTTTATTTACTAGTATAAGTTAACATTGAAACCATTCTCACCATATGGTGGGGTCCAAGTTACAGGTCCCCCAAGCCCCCATCCATTGACTGATACTCTTTGTTTAATTTGTAACGAGCCATATCCTCACAGACGTAACCCTTTTTTGACAAATCACCCTTTTACAACTGATTTGAAAAATGACAACTAAAATGTTGATATGTAGTAATAGTAAGAATAAAGTTCCAGGGTGTTCATAGGCCAGTCTGTTTTGTCCTTTTGACAAGCTGTTCCATTATTTGATCTGCTGGAGTATGTATATTTGTCTTCTGCCTGATACTGACAAAAAGGCCACAGATACACATACTATATGATGCTTGTTGATGGCATAATAGTACAAGATCTCTAGAACATATTTATGTTGTTATGACTCTTGAGCATCAGCATGGCAACCAAGTAAAGTGTCTGTTTGAGGAAGGGTGTTGGTGTTGGTAGGATTGATTGACTGATTGTACCTTCTTACAAGGTATCCGCTTTATTGGGTTATCGTTATCTATAGGGTGATCACGCGCGTTGTTGTTGCCTGGATCGAGTAAAAATTACTAAAAAGTGTGAAACTTATAGGTGGATAAATAGAGATGTGAATTGATACATACACAGAATGACAATGGCCCCCGTACATGCAAGACAACAATTTAATCAATTTCATAAACAACTGTGATAATACATTACATTATGAATATGCACTTCCTATTGAAATATACTATTCACAGAATTTCAAAACACAAATATACTCATATAAGTAGCCTATCTATTTTAAATGAGAGAATTGGTTCATCATAGATCTTGAACAATCGAAACCTTTTACAACTTCATAACCTGCTTATTTCCGGTTCAGTCCAACTTCACTGTGGCTGTTCTTTTTCGGCCCTTTCCGCTTCTTTTCTTTTTCTTCTCCAAACTCTATCGTCTCGCCTCTTTCGGCCGTCGAACATTGTGTGGGTAGGTGGATACGTAAATACGTATTTCTAAATTCAGACTCGGTGTTTCCTGTAATTTTTCTCTTGCAGAAAAAAGTAGACTGACTAAATTTTTTCGATAGGGCATATGAAAACCAAGAAATTTCGTATGAGAACCACGCTTCTTATTTAGCTCAACCAATCCGTATAGACCTCTCTTAATATTATCTCATGAATATTAATGCCTGACTCAAAACGAGGCTAACTGAGCACAAATGCCTTAGCTTCTACAGCGTCTATAGTGATATAATGGCTACTTCCTACAGTGACAAGGATGTAGATTTAGTGCCGCCACTTACCTTTTCATTTGTTGAAGCTTATGTCAAGTTAAATAAGAAGTCATCAGGTGAAAAATCTATGAACAAGGGAGTCAAATATTTCAATAAAGGATACATCCAAGATCTAAGAGGTAAGGGTTGTTTTCCTTATCATCCACACTATGTTGGAAATAATTGTTTCACCGACAGATTTGCTTTACACTCATTCTCTTTCCCTCTGTTAATACTATTAGCACTCTTCCCCTAACCACAATGTGATGTGATGAGAGATTTCCTACATCAGTTTATAACATCACCAATCTGTACAATATTATATGTCTCCATAGGATATCATATTCCTCAAAGATAATTACTAGTTTAATATGATCCAAGTTACTTGATACGTTTCAGATCTCCAAGCAACATTAAGGTTAGAATATATATGGCAATGATAACTTCAAAACGTGGAACTGCTTTCACTTTAGTTATACTCAATTTACCATAATGAACAGTAAAATAGTACAAATCAAAGAATTATAGGCAAAATGATCGTAGAGTAGCTATTATTATTATTATTATTATTATTATTATTATTATTATTATTATTATTATTATTATTAATCTGGCATGTTTTAAAAGGGGCAATAAGGTCAAAAAAGCAGTGCAAAATATTTGAGTTGGAGAATATGCTAATACAAAGGACTTGTTCAGCAGTGATATGTCACCGCATGGGATAAAATTTACACTCTATAGCCCTATCCTGTGGATAATGTAGACTGGGAATACAATATGTCCATCTTACAAAAGGATGACAGTTCCATGTTAATCTTACCTGCATTGCAATTACCTTCAGCAACAGAATTTGGTTTGGTACCTCATAGTTCTGTCCTCAGGTACCAACAAAAGCTAGAGAGTCACTGTCTTATAAATATGTATTACGATACATAATTTGCAGACCTGCCTTGTTCTTTTTACATGTTAAATCAACTTCAGATAGAATTAACAAATATGAAAATTATAAAATTAGAAGATTTAAAAATGAACATGGGTGAAATAAAGAAGTTTGAAGAGCAAACAAGGCTCCAGAGCTCATTATGGCAAAGGATCAGAAGACATAATTACAGCATCAAAAACGTTGGAGAGATTTACATACGCCTAAAGGATCTCACCATTTTGGTGAAGGGTTAAAATCAGTTAGATATATTACAACTGCAGCTAGGCGCCAAGGATTTGCATCAAATCCTGAAGCAGCAAAAGCCTATGCAATACACAAAGAAAACCAAATTAACATTTATCCTTGCGGAGTGATTGTAAATTTCTGGTGTCCTTGGTTAGCTGCAAGTCCAAACAGAAAAGTATACAATCCCCAAAATATCTCACATTTGGTTTATTATAAATTAAATGTCCTCGAGTAGGGAGTGTCCTAGAGGTCAAATATCTGGCTAAAGAACAAAATGGAGTTCTGAAACTGAAGAACAATCATAAGTACTATTACCAAATTTGGACACAGCTTGCAGTTACCGGATTACAGTGGTGTGATCGTTTGATATGTTGTCAAAATGATCAGCATTTAGAAACCATTTATTTCAACCAAGGTGTCTGGCAGCAAGTAAAAGACAAAGTAGATGACTTTTATTTCAATAACTATCTGTAACAAGATTCTTGAAGATACAACATTTGACCATGATTGCCCAATGGAAATCTCTAAAATTTTCAAGCAAACAGGTAACAGACCAAATCTGATTTACTGAACCAGCTAGAGAAAGTGGAATAGGAGAATCAATTAACGATTTTTTTATGCGTCCGTTCATACGTTCGATATGAATCCTAAGTTTTGCAATTTGCTATGCTTTTACAATTTCGCCGATATTGACCTGACTTTTACTGCTTAAAAATCAGGTATATTCAGTGTAATACCCTTTTCAGCCAAACGTTTACGAAGAGTAACACCTTTGTCTGCCATGACACCATCCCCTAGCTCTAGAAGATGAAGTAAACCAGATAATTTTGCAATTTCCACATCAGACATGCTGCCAGTATCAAGTGAAGATATGAACGTTATTGCTCCATGAGGTGCAATACCCAAAATGTGTTCGAGTTTTTGTAATTTGAAAATTACTGGAGTTAAGTACAAGGGACGAAGGCTGTTGAGTTCTTATAACGGTACAATCAATTATGACTCGGGTGGATGGATACAACGCTCTGAAACCTTTTGGCATTTATTTTTGAGCAATCTATCTTGGTAACCAAATAGGAATTGCACCAAGAACAAAATACAGAAAGTTAGCCCAAGTTACTATTTTACGGCTTACGGTTGCCAAAAAAAAAAACAACTGAATCTAACACTGAGATCCTTCTCAAGATGACCAGATTTTAAAGGATAAAGAAACATGAACAATTCATCTATAAGAAGCATACTACGTTTTCTAATGGCCAGATTAACCGATTCACTACGTTTGTAGTATGCACTCTACATGGTTGAGCTGATGGCAGAATACAAACAAGGAAAGAAGCAAAGGTGTCGTAGGAGAAAAAAAAATCTGCATAGAATAATGCATGAGAGTTTTCACTTGAAAACCTATTGACACTAAAATAATCTTTTTGCAACTGGTGTTTCAGTCTTTCGCATTCTTCCGATTTATGCCGACGTTTCTACTCCAACTCTTCTATCCTTTGCTGATATAAAGATTCACCTTGATCATCATTACCGGATTTGGCTTCTGTGTCAGCAAACAGATCCCTGTCAGTTTCATCATTATCCATACTGTTAAATGAAAAGAAGCATCCTTGTACAATACAACAAGTATACATCATTGTAATGTTAGCCAAACACTAACATATTTCACCCTTTTTTCGGGAATCTGCTGAATTTAAAATTACTTTTGATGTAATAATGACTCTTAAATTTCCTAGCTACAATTGGGTTTCTAAAGAACTATGTTATTAAAATGTTGCAATCAATTTTTATGTATTATTGTATTAATTCCTGTTGTTGCAATAAATTTATGGTTTAACAGTATCTAAAAAATAATTTCTTGTTGATATTTCCATGTCATTTTACAAAATATAATCTTACTTACCATTTATGAAACTGTAAGTGGTTCTTTAGGAACAAGTACGTTTCTTTTTAAGGGTCTCCTATGTATTTTTCACTGCTCCAGTCAAAGACTGATGGTACTGCATAAGGGCATAGTCTTTTTCGTACTGGTGTCCATGATTTATAATCATCTTCTGTAAAATGTTTTGGACACACGACTGTTAGCTTTGTAACCTAGTCGATGCAAATAAACAAAATATGCTGCATACAAGAAATAATACACAATACTAAGACGAAATATTTCAGACTTTCACTAACATATTACTACTGAGTAGTAACTGAAATTGTTTTAAAATGTATGTGGTAGAAGAGAGCAAGTCTTTGGAATTAAGCACTTTTATATACTGAAGTAAAAGAGAGCTGGAAATTTTAAATAAAGTGAAATATAAAACATTACCAATATTTATAAAACAAATATTAAACTGAAAAAGTTCAATTAAACCTGAGTAAAACATATATATATATATATATATATATATATATATATATATATATATATATATATATATATATATATATATATATATATATATATATAATTAGAATACTCACGTTTAAGAATGGGCCTTTATCTCTTCTTATCTTAGTTATCCATTGTTTTTTTCAATATTGGCAAAATTCTTAGGAATCGAATGAAAATAAAGTGTTGGATCATATCGTGAATGTGACATACAGTGGGGCACACAACAATGTTGTGCTGATTTTCTGCTAGTATTATTACTGGTATACCTCAACTGCTTCTATCATGGCTTGCTCAGTTAGCCTCGTTCTGGCAATGGAATCTCAGGCATGCATATAATATATATATATATATATATATATATATATATATATATATATATATATATATATATATATATATATATATATATATATATATATATATATATCGCCTTTTAGAAACTAGGCGCCAAAATTGATTGTGGTCCGCCTGACCTCTAGAGTTCCAAATAACTGATTCTGGACAATCTCAACTCTGACATTTTCGATGCAAAGATCGAAGTTAACCTTTTCGTTCCAGTCTGTCTGACTGTTAAATAAACGAAGAATTATTTAAAAATACTTCCTCTCACGACACAGATATTAAAAATCCTAGCAGGATAGCAATTTAACACGCATCTGTCCCCATAAATCTAATTAATCGTTCAACTGCCCAAATTAATGTGTTCTTTATAGATCGACTGAAATTTAGACAACTTACACTGTCTCTGTCAGATCTGTGTATCACATCCAGACGCCCCATATACAGTGAACCAACCTGTAAGACAGTATGGCCATTTGCTACAATGTAACATACAGTGATAGCTATATGCCTATAAAATTAACAGGTGTTAATAAGTTAGTGAAATGTAAGTCGTTAGCTAGACAGAGGTAGACTACCAGAAATTGAACCTGAATCATCCACTGTGCCTACGGATGCTCTGACACTCAGATATAGCAACTTATAATGTCAAGTCAAATGTCCAGAATGAACCTTATGCATAAATATTGGTAGAAAATGAGTGTTATTGTTGCGTGATTCACACTGCATATATGGCAGTATAGTTTGAACATGACATGACCTGTCGACCATTTACAATGTATAAAATGACCCTTTTAAATATAATGTGTAACATAAGGTTGGAAATTAAAGTTCCGATAAGAGAATTTGTTTTTGTTGATGTTTAGTCAATAAATCTTAAATAAAAGTTAATGGCAGTCAATTATTCTGGTTTGTGATGACACTATGGTCTTAAACTAAATTAGTGCCAGTCTTAACAAAACGTGGGATCCGATTTGGATCATTTTGACGAGGCCGCCTGGATTTACTTGCAAAGCCTCCTGTGAACATGACATTGGAAATAAATTTTTAAACAAGTTGTATATGACATTGAACTTCAAAGTTTCTTTTATCGGTTTAAAAGTACTTAATTAATATATATCTATTTTTAAAAATTACTAAAGCATAGGGCCATGTGAGTGCGGAGCCTAATTGGGTCAATTGACTTAAGGCCGTCTCTGAACTACAGAAAAGAGTGAAAAGCAAAACGTTTTGTAATATTCAACAAATAACTTATTTCACTAGAAAACAAACAATATAAAAGAACTTTCAATATTGCGAATTAAAACCCAAACAGTCCTCAAAGTTCTATTTTAAACTCCAAATGTATGAATTTCCAACTGGATTCCAGTGGTGTTCCAAATACGTTCCAATATTGATGTGTTGATGTGCCTGTGGCCAGAAATGTGGAGATGTGTTAACCAAACTTTTGATGGATTACAATAATATAATCCAAAATGTCTTTGTCTGAATTCACTGTAATTCCAAATTAATTCTTAAGTCCAAGAATATTATTATTTTTCAAGTAAACATCATTATGGAAAAAGCTAAGACAGAATGACAGAGACAGGATGTATGTCAGTCTCTTTTCTAAAACATTCAAAGTTGTCAATAAGTTTAGGAATTTCCAAATCAAAAACTAATATCCTACATTCATATAGAAGAAAACATGTTTACTTTCAGTGGAACGATCAGACTTTTTAATATGTACTGATAGAAAAATAACTAAGCAATTAAATATGCATAACAGATTATATTCCTAAAGATTAAGGTTATGCGCATGCCATTCTAAATAGGAGAATAATTTAGCTATAAGTTTTTTTTAAATGTTTCTCATCTTTCATACTTATTAAAATGTGAAATTATTACATTCAAAATGTAATTGGTAACTTTTATATCAAGAAGTGCATGTAAATAGAATGTGGTATGGTTTTGATATTCCTCAAGAAATTAATAACCTAACATGGTAGAATAAAAAATTAGCAAAGCTGTTTTTTTTTCTGGTCTCCATATTTGAGCACCTCTCTTGAATATGTTTTCCTTCAGAAATCTGAAAAAGAATGATACAGTGACAAGAGATAATAAACCAATTAAATAGCTTTCAAATTTTCATTGTCAATAATTTAAGAGACAATATTATGAAGCATAAAATTTCAGCAATGTCATCAAATGGACACTTGAAGCGAGATGCAATAAAAAGAAAATGAATTAGAAATATCCATTGGAAACCTGACACAAGTTTATCAAACAAATTGCATGGCATGAAGTTCATGAGTATACCTACCTTGACATGCTTTTTTCGCTGAAAATTTGCGTGAGTTTTTTTTCTATACAAAATTAGCAACTGTGAGTATTATTGCTTTCAAGATTGCAAACTTCAGATTGATATCATATAGAGTTAATGACTTGAGACTGAAACTTTGGGGAAATATATATAATACATACACTCATACATTTCACAATTGCATTTAAAAATTGTGGCAATATAATGATAATTATATTAATTGTTAAATACGGCCTCTATAATACACAACAAATGTTTCATCAGGTATGTTAATTTTGTTCCTAGGCAAGAGGCATGTTTAGTTTTTACTTGCCTGGTAGTTGGGATAGGAAAATTGAATTTTTCCAGATCTATTCAAAAACAAGTTAAACACAAAACAACTTTGTAAAATACATAGTTAATCATATGAAAATAGGCAACATATGCATTCGCTAAATTTTTATAATATAATATGCAGAATATCAAGATGAAACATTTGATAAAGAGGGAAGCAATCCTGTAATAAATAAATACAGATGAATAAAAGCATCAAAGTCTATATGTGTACAACCCATATTTCATAATATATCATAAAATGTGTCAATAGACTACTCGTGGAAACATTAGTCACAGCTACTACTTCTTTATTATGCCAATATTAAAAATGATGATAATTGGATGTCTGTTTTAGTTGGTCTAAAAGTAAAGGAACCCTGAGACATAACTTTAAGGAAAGATGAGCCAAAGTTTAATGACACATGAAAGTGACAATAACATCGTCTGAAAATCAGACAATAAAAATTTAAATGATCTCCCATTTGATTAAATAATTAGCTGAATGTTGATATGCCATGTTCAGGTGCTTAAGCACTAAGAAATATGGGGGATATAATGTATAAGACCAAGAAAATTCAGAAAAATATGTCATTCACTGTAATGAAGCTTAATCGTTGGAACATCTCAACATAACTTAAACAAAAGAGAATAACTTCAGACCTTTTCATGATTCTGTTTATTTTTCATTATGATAGGTATTATCTTCTATACAATGAAAATTATGTTAATTTATTGCACAGAATGGTAGAGTATACAATCCATAGCTTAGACAGAAGTAACCTAATGGACCAAATCAAGCCAAGTTTGACTGTTAGCAATGCTACTGTTAGAAATATTTCACCAAACATGGGGTTACACAGCAAATGTTCTGTGCTTGTTTCATTCCATGAAATGGTTGTCAAGTAGGATATAAGTTGTACAGTTTGAAGATGCCCTTTCTAAACTTCCCAAATGAACAGTATATTTACATCTTTTATGATTGAATCACTATTTTAAAAAGTCTCTGCATTTGTCCATAGAAAAACAGGGCAGCATGCAGCAATTTTGTTCTATCGGAGAGTGTTACATCATCAAATGATAATATTCTTATTTCTGAAAATTTTGTAGCTAATTTTTCTAATTTACTTTTTGATATTGGTAATTTATCATGTACAGACACATAGCTCCACCCTCTTTCAGTTCCTATGAAAATGAAATGTGGTATAAAAATCAAACAATACAGAGAACTTGTTTGTGTTAATACTATTAATCGGAATGACTGCATGTTTATATAGTTACAATAAGTACCGGTAGGTGTGTGTTTTGAAATTCATCTAGACAGATCTACTTTGCCTTCTACCAGGAATAAAGTTAGGTCTTCTGAGGTATAATAGCTTATATACTGTCGTCTGTCTGGACTGATTATATGCAGCAATGTATATAAGATATTATATCTGTTGAAGCCAAATAAAATAATAGTTTAAGAACAGTCCTCTCTAATTTAGCACAGTTTTTATCCATAGTCTGCTAATAAGTGTAAAAATTTTCAAATTGTATCAAAATTTGTCAATTAATTATTGATACATATCTACATGTAATTTCTTACTTAAATTCCAGCTCCAAAACATGCCTTTTCCAATGCCTTTCCTTCTAAATATGTATTAAGCAAGTACTGTATGTGTACTAAACGGTATACCTTATGTCCAAGACAAGTAAGTCCTGGTCAGTGTGTGTAGATACTGTGCAAGTATAAACAGGATCATTCTGAGTCAATTCTTCCTGTTTCGATGAGCTGATGGCTATATCATTAATGGTGGTGCCTTCATCACTGGCCAAACAGGTAGAAGGGAGCAAGCATTTCTCCCTGGCATACTCTGATCTGCAAGAAGCCCAGGTAAGGATTACACAGCTGGAAGCTATGTAGTTGTACATCAGAAACTTAACGTTAAATGCAAAAACTAAATAATCAGCAGTTGAAATATGTTACTCTGTCATAATCAAAATTCCAGTTTTTGATTTACAAATGTTTGCTAGCTCAAGCTAGGAAATGACATTAGGACATGAAAAATTCATTGATTCATTTTTGTCTTGGGTTCATGAACTTGTTTTGCTGTGAACTTCTGTTGGGTCAGGTCAAGTGAGTGTTATTGCTATCGTTTGTTTCATTATAGCTAAATACAGGCTTTTTTTACTTCATTGCTGTATAGTAGTGATTATGAAGTTTTAATTTAGTCAAGTCAGTGGTGTATAAAATTTGTGCTTAAAAAGTGTTTTTTGTGCCCCGAATTTAATTGCATTTGCAGGATTTTTTTCTCTACAGTGGCTTAATGGCTTTAGAAGAGTTTGCCATCTACGCACAAGAAAAAAAGTCGTGAATTATTTACTTGCAGTAATGGATAATAGGGCTGCTGGTGTTACAAGATAGCACGTTGCTGGATGCACAGATAACGTAACCATAAATCGCGTTTCGGCCAGCATACATAGTTTGTCTCTTTTTCCATCATTTTCATTGGATTTCAGTGTGTCATAAGAGAAGCAATAAAGGATCCAGTCAGCTCGTCAGTGTCAGTAAAGAATGATGTACAATGAATTCAAGTGTGCACGGAGGTAATTTCTAATATAACAGTCAAGATCACCTGAATTGACGAGTGTCCTTGTTGAAAGCTGAGAGGATGATAGATATATGCATCGGTAAAGGTTCATTGTCAATGATGATGAAAGAGAATAGGAAATCCACCAACATAGCGAAAACCTTAATAACAATGACCCATTCCTTTCAGGGTTCTCAAAGCCTTGGTAATTTTGTTGCAAAAAATAATTTGTATTCCAATTGCTGCATATATTTGCAAATTCGATAGATCAACTGACCATGTTGGACTGATTTCATACCGCTTGCAGATAAGGATCTTACATTTTGTATAAAATGGCATTCCGCGCCAGCTTTTGTGTACATATATGATAATTGTTTATTTATTTCTTGTAGATCACATAAGGTTACGTGGCGGAGCATATAATAATTGCTCCTGTTTTTAATTTTTGTTGAATTGTAAATGTTATTTAGATAGGAAAAATCTTAATAGCTTTGGTAGTGTAATAAAGAAGGAGTCACTTGAATGGCAAATTTATTCTGTTAGAAAATGGTGATTTTAATCCGACAAATATAGTTCTATAAAAACTTTAAGGATGGAAAAGAAATAAAGCGTGCACAAAATATAAAGAATACAAAGATGAAGAAAACCTATTGGCTAGAGCGAATAATAGGAACAAAAGACGAAATCCCTTGCATTACCTATCTTGTAATCTTGTGAAGAAACGCACACAAAATTTGATACAGCTACAGCTACGCATACATGAAATGTATATCCTATGTCATATTACTGAGAACTTTCATCTCAACGCGCATTGCTGGTTAGAAAGGCATGATGTGCCGCTAATATTTGTAATCGTTCGCATGATTGGGAAAATAATAATAATAATAATAATAATAATAATAATAATAATAATAATAATAATAATAATAATAATAATAATAATAATAATAATAATAATAATAATAATAATAATATTGTTAAACGTTTCATAATATTTAAAGTTTTGGATGTACCAAATTACACGTACAAGCAAGTTCAATAATCTCTCTCCCCCCCCCTTCGGAATAGTGTGTCATTAGAATATAAAAGCAAGAAAAGTCAATCTCTCTCTCTCTCTCTCTCTCTCTCTCTCTCTCTCTCTCTCTCTCTCTCTCTCTCTCTCTCTCTCTCTCTCTCTCTCTCTCTCTCTCTCTCTCTCTCCGGATTAGTGTGTCATTAGAATGTAAAAGCAAGAAAAGTCAATCTCTCTCTCCCTCTCTCTCTCTCTCTCTCTCTCTCTCTCTCTCTCTCTCTCTCTCTCTCTCTCTCTCTCTCTCTCTCTCTCTCTCTCTCTCTCTCTCTTCTTCGGAATAGTGTGTCATTAGAATGTAAAAGCAAGAAAAGTCATTTCACTCACTTTCTCTTTTGAATTGAGGCAACAATCTTGGACCCTGTAATTTTCCTTTATGAGCTTCAATTTCTTACAGCTTAGTGTCAAAAGATTTTTCATATAACCCTAAGATAGAGCGTAGAAAAAAAACAAACAATTAAACTGATTGATAGATACAGTGTAAATGAACAAAATTAAACCTAATAACAAGGCAGAATGAACAAAATTAAAATTAATGATACAAGGAAAATGAACAAAATTAAAGATAATAATGCAGGGAAAATGAACAAAATTAAAGCTTATGTTACAAGGCAAATGAACAAAATTAAATGTGTTGCTTGAGCCTTTGAATGTGATTGATTGGGTGTTGATAATAATGTTTGTGATTTGCTAAATCCGTCAGCTAATGATTAGCGTAGTTTGGAAAATTAAACGATTGCGATCACTAAATCGACAAATCGGATATACCGTTTGTAAAACTAAATATGATCTAAACAGGAACTATGCGATTTAACTTCAAAAGAACGATTTT
Source organism: Potamilus streckersoni (assembly GCA_016746295.1). Taxonomy (NCBI): domain Eukaryota; kingdom Metazoa; phylum Mollusca; class Bivalvia; order Unionida; family Unionidae; genus Potamilus; species Potamilus streckersoni. The sequence continues at coordinate 573,531 of JAEAOA010000815.1, read as the reverse complement.
GAAAAATTTCCAAGAAGAATATTACCACTTTTAGCAATATTTGAAGTCTTAGACCTTTTATTCAATTTGATTTTTTTAAAACAAATATCTTGTTAACGTGATGTTAGATATCATGTCGAGTGACTTTCTCGTTTGGATTTGATGCTAAAAGGCGACGCGAGACTACGTAGTTTTAAACGTTCTTGACATTACATTTTTATGATGGATGAGATAACTCTTCATACTTAAATGACAGAAGATTACCATATTTTAATGCAGAAATTTTCTGGAAGGCCGATGCCATATTCGTATTCGTCTCTGTTAATCACCTAGTCATTATTTCAATATACCGAAGTTTTGAAATGAATGCTTTTATACGCACCTATCTCAAAGTCCAAAATCTAGAGAAATTAGATCATTTGGATGATTCTGAAAAAATGAAAGTCCAAAAGAATGAAATGTTCCGTATAAATCTCATATTCACGAACAGAATGGTTCGCCAAAAGTCATTGTGTGTCAAAATCTCGTTGTCCATAACTCTTTTGAATAATTCACGATAATCCCAGAATTATGGTATAGTCCAATGAGCACTTCCTATTTCCACGGAATAATTCTAACAACGTGAATTAAAGACGTGAGGTGCAGGGCAACACGAGTGCTAACGTGTAGATTCAAAATAACACCTACCGACTCGACACCCACAGACTCGACACCCACACACTCGACACCCACACAGACTCGACACCCACAGACTCGGCATGCTTATAATGACAATCTACAGAAGTTAAATCATTTGGATAATAGCCATGTTTACAATTACGTAACTACGTGCTTATAATGTAGTCAAGGGATTGACGTTTCCAAGGTGCGGATGATATAATTTCTCTAGCTATTTTGAGACAAAAACTGTTTTATAGCTTCATGCATGATTGGAAATTTGGAGAATTAATCAAGAGTTTTTCCTACAATCATTCTAATTTGGAAGATATTAGGATCCAACTAGACAGACTTTCATTATTTACATTAGGAACACACAGTGTGAATAGAGCTAGACCGAATACGTCAATTTTCTTAATTCCAGAAGAGAAACATTATTTTTCTTTGCAGATCCTTTGTATTTGGAATAGAGGAAGTACCACATACCTATGTATTATTGGAGTAAATATCCATGTTCAAAGGTATCAGTTTGATATATATTCTAATACATATATTGTTTGTGAAAGGTAAGTATAATTTTATATGGACATTTTCAATTAAAATTAATGGAATACTTCATTTGTCTGCCAAAATTGATACATAATATAAAATAATTAATATACTATATCGGCAATTACAACAATAAAATGGAGTTATAATTAACAAGAAACTAGAATATTATTTTACCGCTTTTTCCCTATCTGATTATTGTCATGCTGCTTGAGAGCTGATGTATATGCTGTATTTGCATTGTCTATTTTAAGGGGGAAAAAAATAATATTTTATGTAAACTATCTCATCATATTGATAAATGGCACCTATATTGATGTATTACATATGGTTTTGAAAAAAAATCTGCTTAGGGTAATGTACTCGGGGACAGCATATTGTGATCATGGTCTACTACGGTTGTCTCCATGGTTTGGTGGTAGAGCACTAACCTTGTAAGCTAGGGTCTTGGATTCTAGACCAGGTGGAGATAAGATGGCCATGGTGAGGTGGCGGTATTGGTATAGTCTCGGTTTCAATAATTATTGATTGTGCTTCATTAAGCACTTGACGATTAGTTACATATATCCATGCACACTTATAAGGTTTTGGAGTATTTTCTGGAAAATGTTTAGCTTTCCCTACAGAATGGTATACATCGTCCTAGGTCAATGATAACACGCTCAAATGGGAGCGATTTACGATGGAAAGCAATTTATTTTTTGACAATGCTTTTGAACTAGCTACTCAGGTGCAAGTAACATGCAAAGTGTCAGAAAATTAAAAATAATTTATCTAAATAATATCTATCAAAATTGGCATTTTATATTTTCCTTTACTTGAGAGATGTTATAAGATCTGAATGTTGTGAATTTTTTAAAATACAAAATATTGATTGAAATTGTTATTGCATGCGTTATAATATAAACACTACAGACGTTCCATATTGTTTCCAACTTACGTGATGAGTCACAGTAACTAACGCTTTCTGCTGTCATCAGTTCGTTCTAAAGTCTGTTAAGCGGGGTTGGCAGATGTTACGTGCAACCGATACATCAGGTTTGCGTTGACAATTTACTGGCATGATTCCTCTTTATTGCAAAATGTTTTGACTGATGTCTTTACATGCACCAGGAAGTGTGTTCTTGCATAAGTCTAATGTGTGACGTATAACGATACATCCTCTTCGACTGATATCAATATGCATTGAGTTAATGTACTTTTCGTTATACATACATACATACATACATACATACATACATACATACATACATACATATATACATACATACATACATACATACATACATACATACATACATACATACATACATACATACATACATACATACATACATACATACATACATACATACATACATACGCACGCACGCACGCACGCACGCACGCACGCACACGCACACACACACATACATACATACATACATACATACATACATACATACATACATACATACATACATACATACATACATGCATGCATGCATGCATGCATGCATGCATGCATGCATGCATGCGTGCGTGCGTGCGTGCGTGCGTGCGTGCGTGCGTGCGTGCGTGCGTGCGTGCGTGCGTGCGTGCGTGCGTGCGTGCGTGCGTGCGTGCGTGCGTGCGTGCGTACGTACGTACGTACGTACGTACGTACGTACGTACATACATACATACATACATACATACATACATACATACATACATACATACATACATACATACATACATACATACATACATACATACATACATACATACATACATACATACATAGATAGATAGATAGATAGATAGATAGATAGATAGATAGATAGATAGATAGATAGATAGATAGATAGATAGATAGATAGATAGATAGATGTGTGTGTGAACTTCGTTATCAATCAATCAATGTTTATTGTCAACATGTTCCCTATTTATAATTCAGATAGACTAGAGATATTGTTGTTGAGATTTAAGGTTTGGAAGGTTGTAAGCAGATAGTCTATTTTAATGTGGAATAGTTTTTTCCTTTCTGTTGATATCTTGTGTTTTTTATTGTTGATTTAGCAAAATTTGGGACTGAAGACCTCTTTAAAGTCAAACAATGTAGCATTCTTGCTTAATCCTCTTCAATAAAAGAAACATTTAATTGAAAAGGATGGGATAAACTACTGTAAATATATTGAAGATTATTTTGAACAGTAAGTTATGTTTGTATATATATATATATATATATATATATATATATATATATATATATATATATATATATATATATATATATATATATATATATATATATATATATATATATATATATATATATAGTTCTTGAAGTTACAATGACTGCGGGTCACAAAATCACAATATTAGGATCTGTTCCGTCTCTTTTATATAAAAAGTGATATGAAGGCATGCAGAATTTTAATTAATAAAAGAAGAGTATAAATAAGAAAATAGACGCAAATTGATGAGTCTGTGGGGATTATGTTGAATCAACACGTTAACATTCGTGTAGCCCTGCACGAAGACACAAGCTGAGTTCGTTTTGGCCTGCACCAAGACATAAACAGAAGAGTATGTCTAATATGTTGAACCTACACTGTAGCACTCGTGTAGGCCTGCACCAAGACGCAAGTTGTCGAGTCTGTGGGTGTAATTTTGAATCTACACGTTAGCACTCGTGTTGGCCTGCACCTCACGTCTTTAATTCACGTTGTTAGAATTATGCCGTGGAAATAGGAAGTGCTCATTGGACTATACCATAATTCTGGGATTATCGTGAATTATTCAAAGGACTTCTCGACAACGAGATTTTGACACACGATGACTTTTGGTGGACCATTCTATTCGTGAATATGAAATTTATACGGAACATTTCATTTTTTTGGACTTTCATTTTTTTCAGAATTATTTTCGATTAAATGCATATTGCTGTAAGTTTCTTTTTTAATTTTTCATTTTATTACATTGATAATTAAATTGTTTGTTAAATTTTACAAAACTTGTCGGTTTTGTTTCTTTCTGTTACATTCTGGCCATATAGTCGTAGCAATAACTATTGGGGCTGCGATGACTCATTAGTAGATATCGTGCATGGGTCATGAGCAAAAAGTCTCAGATTTGCACCTCGCATTGACCAGACTGGATCACATGCTGCAGAACTCCTGAGACAAGAGATCAAAATTCGAATTCGTCTGGGCTTGCACGGCTCAGTTTGTTCTGTGTTCTTGGTCATGACTTTTCACTGCTGTCTGTGTTCTATAAAACAAAGGTCTCTAACGAATAAATTGAGTCAAAGTTTTATCGAAATTTGCTCTTAAACTTGACCTCCAGAACGGGTAAAAGCAACTGGAAAAAATACACACATTTCTCTCTCCTATAGTTCTTGTAAAATTCAAAACGTTCTTTTCATCGATGTAGTAAGGCAGATATTAGCACCATCGGCAAAGAATGGAGAAACAAAACTACAAATTGCATGTATTACCTTTAAAATATACAAAAACAAGAAAATCTACATCAGTGCCATCATTTTTTGGTGATGCGTGCTTAGTCGTGACGGTATATGGGTTGGTGCGTGCAGGCAAGGCGATAGGTGCCATTTACTCGCGGACCTGGGTTCGAAACTCGGTAGAGTACGAATTTAATTTCTCTAACCTGTATGATAGTATTGTTTGTAATAAACTATATATATATATATATATATACACATCATGAATTTTTAGAAGATGATATGGCAACACATAACTAAATGAATTTTGACCACAGTCAGTGTGACACGTAAAAATTAAAATGATGAATGAGCTTATGAGCCGTATTAAGTTGTAGGCTTCGGTGTCTAATGTCAATGGCTTGGTGCATGAGTGATTTTTCATTAGAAGCCATTCTGATAGCTCTTACGCACATGGACGCGGCAATGTGAGTTTGGAGTTTTAGCGTCTGAAAATGTCTGAATTGAGACCATGCAGAAAACAATATATGCCGTTTAAAACAGGTGTCACAAAACGAAAGTTTCCAGAAATTGTTATGAATAAAGACGGAATACAGGAATTTATCTTTGATGTGTGTATATTAATAACGGCGGTTAAATAAATTTAATCATGAATTCTTAGGCTAAATAAGGGTGTATATTCCCAGACGAAATTCAATGTGTTAAGCATTCTTCCTCGAAAAATTAGTCAGTCCAATTTTTTTTCTGTGGAAGGGGAAGGTATTGACTCGCAGATTAGTGGCAATTACTTTCTCGTTATAATTACCCACTGGAACCTTAAAGTTACAGAGAGAAATGCTACGATAGTAGCGAGCGAGTCCTGAAAACACGGGGTATTTGCCTCAATCATACAATTCGTACGTGATATGAGTTTGTGATATTAATTTGTAATTATTTGTTGAATTTGTTTTAAATTCATACATCGATCTTCCTGTGAGTTTGGAACATAACTGTTTGCATACACTCATCTTGGTTGTTGTATGAATTACTTCCTTACAAAGAATTTTTTGAGATAATTGTGTGAATTTATATGGCTTAAATATTGCAATTCAGATATGCTGAGAAATGAGTAGGAGGTTCACGCGGTGGATTTTTAGGTAGCAAGTATTGTGGTAAGACAAGAATTGAATTTTATCGATTCATTTGTATTATCTGAGAATAGATGGTATTAGCATTAAGAGCACCTGCCGACCAACATCTAGTCCAGTTAGTGATTTATAGTCCACGGCAGGGTGTAATAGTTTCTTAAGAGATCCAGACTATGCTGTAGTTTAATTAGTAATTCCGAGAAGCCCCTAGGTAGATACATTACGTTTGTACTAGAGTTTGTGTATCAGCTGTCAGGATGCGAACTAACCCGTGTTAACCTTAGTTTCTTTTGATTACAGTATGAGGATATCTGAAGTAACGAGAGGGAATAGTGTCTGACGTTAGAAAAAAAATCATGAGAAATATTTAGGTTGTCTATTAATTATTTTGAATACACTCATATATTGGGCAAAGGGTGTAGAGTGTAGACAACCAAATTATGATTGATGACCGAAATGAGGCTTGAGAAAGAGAGAAGAGGACAGGAATACGTAGACTCTAACCTGCCAATGAATTTGAATTAGGCAAGCAACTAGGTTATGTAGGCATACTGGGCAATTGAGATTGATAACGCTAACCAAAACTCCACCTAACATTTATTTAGTCTCCATACAAACTCAATCATTGAATTTTACATTCGAAATCAAGATAATATAGCACAGAATAAGGCATGGCGAGAGATTTCTAATTGGGTAAAATAAAATCAAAAGTCATAGTTAATGCTTGGTTCTCCTTATTATTCAAGCATTAAGATGAAAAATCACCATTAACCTGGACAATATCTGAGTGATAATAATATCGAATAACTCAACTGAGCAAAACAAAAATCCGTTTCAATTAATTTATTCATTGGTATTTCAAGATGATTATCATCTCTTGCTTTTCAATTATAGGGCTGATTACAACATAATTTGTTTTACATCCCCATCTTGTTGCATTTGTTTCCATTTTGGATATTAGCACGACACCCTGCGTCCCAGAAGTCAGGAAAATGTTTTCTTTCAAATTATTTGCTAAAAATGGGCATTTTAGGACGGAGTTTATCTTAGGTTTCATCCACCAACTTTAACAACAAAATGCATGACAATAATTATCTAAATTACCGACTGAAGGAGACGAAAATAATGAAAGATGTATTTAATTCGAAAACAAATTCAATGATATCGTGAGGAAAATTTAAAGGGGTAAATTAATTATTCATGCTTTATTACAAAACAGACGAAAACTTGAAGAATGCAGATAAAAACGATTTTTAAAAAAAATATTTTTATTTCTTTCCGTCTCTGCTAATAACGGTTTGTTTCATTTTTTTATTATAGATTGCAGTCATACATGCGCTGTAGTGCACTTCTGACATCGATATTATAATCAATGACAAATGTTCAGGAAAGTAACACGCAAGCTCTTCGAGGCCATTTCCCAAGTATTCATATGCTTGACAGTTTCTATCACGAATTTTTGTTTTACTCAGTTTAACTGAGCTTAATCTCGTGTTTGGTTTTTTTTTTTGGTTTTTTTGCTTCTTTTTTTTGGAGGGTGGTGTGGGTGGTGAAAGCTTAAGAGGCGATCAAAAGAATGAATATCCATCATTTTTTTCCTAATAAATAGAGAAGGATTTGACCTGGCGAGGGGATTCTTAAAATACTGCATTTACTTGTTAATAAGTCGAGTCCACCCGCAAACAATATATACCCTGATCCGCCATTGTTTAATGATTGCTACCAATAAAGTAACTGTGCACTATGCAATTAAAGGTCTGGGTCTATATAGATTGCAGATGGACTATACTTTTAAATGCCTATATACGGCAAATATTAAATTCATTAAAACTAACAGGTGTAATATTAATTCTCGAAGGAAAGACAGTTTTATAACATCCGCGAAAGTGAATGACAATTTATTGGCTAAAAATGGTCGGAAGAACAGTCAAGTGGAATGTAATTATTTGACACGTAAAAACATCATGTTTTATGACAACAAGCCTCTCGGTACTTAGAACAGAAAAAGACTTTACGTTGATAGAAATACTCATTAAAAAACTGATCCGAATCAGTTGCCAATTCAAGTAAATAGAATGTTCCACATTTGACCCTTCATTAATTACTTCACCCATTTCTCGTTGAATACCCCTGCATTTAAGTCTTAGCTGATCAATTATTGGCAGAACATTGGAAAGAAATACGATTTTATTCATGACAAAATGACGTTCAACTGATACATTGGTGTGTCTAATATTTTAAAACTATTCCATGATTGCTCCAACTTCGATGATAAACTACATAAGTTCATATTCTTTTTACACATACCTGCATTATCACCTTTCAGACAAAAACATGTATTTTTTTTAAGAAACAAAATGTTTAGTCTGTATATTTAACTGTACAATAGACATGTTGTCTTTTTGTAGGGAAAGGATAAATCTTTTTTTATATTAAAATTAAACTAAGGTTGTCAAATACTCATATAAAGGAAAAATGGACTTTTCAACTTAAGTATTCAGCAAAGTAAAGGAAACCTTTGTGATGGACTGACTAGGTTCATCACGCACACACACACACACATACACACACACATACACACACACATATATATATATATATATATATATATATATATATATATATATATATATATATATATATATATATATATATATATATATATATATATATATACACACACACACACGAACAAATCAGAGGCCATTGTAATAGAATGTCTAGTTTTTTTCTTTAGTATATAGACGCCTTTGTGATGGACTGTCTAGTTACATTCATTTGCACGTAGACGTCTTCGTGATGGACTGTCTATTTTTGTTCATTGGTGTATAGACCCATTTGTGATGGACTGGACAGTTGCATTCATTAGTATATAGACGCCCTGGTGACAGACGGTCTATTTCTATTCATTTGATTGTAGACGTCATGGTGATGGACAGTAGATTTGCTCTTTGGTATATAGACACCTTTGTGATGGACTGGACAGTTAAATTCATTATTATATAGACGCCCTAGTGAGACTATAGCTATATTCATTAGTATATAGACGCCCTTGTGAAAACAAGGGCATCTATAAGGGCGTTTTGTGTCTATACACCAATGAACAAGACAAGACAGTAGCAACTTTGCAAGGTTGATTTAATAGCGATGACAATATGTCAATTCTACTTATGTACTTATTCTACTTATGTACGATATCAACGGAATTATTTGGTATCTCAACATATTCGTTCTCATTCAATATTTGGTTAGGTATGTTCACCTTTTATCGTTTTTTTTTTCCTCTCTATAGAAAAAATGAATTTCCATATTTATATACTTGCAGCATACACCATAATATACAAAGGAATATTTGGTATTGAGTTTCTTTTATTCTCGGTTGTGGTATCCAACAATGTGCATCGATAGCTTGTATATAATTCAATAATCATATATTAATCAACTGACCTTAGACCTGGGCGAGATTAATCAGAATATACTTACATTGCATGACATTCGATAGATGTCATATATTTATCACCAATCGGATTTTGCCGCATTTTCATCAGTGTCAAACGTGTCTATTCATCAATGATAGAGTTGCATATAGATGTATTATATGGAAAACTAAATCCTATCATATTTGGTATCATGAAATAGTATTACAATATAATATCATTGTATGTGACAAAATCATTGCAAACTTTACTTCTCAGTGTAAATCTAGTGCAACTTACTGCAAATTTTTATATTAATCATCTCAGTTGTGCAGAGCTGGACGTGTCAGAAGCAGAAAGTCTGATTTTTCGATCATTGGAGCATTTTAAATTGACGTCTTTTAGCCGACTGATTTTTGTTTGCCTGCACGAACAAAAGAGTAATTCAGTATGAATCTCCACTCAAAAAAATTGAAATATACCAATAGACGTTTTCCTAAATAGGACTAAAATGTGACTGATTACAGTTGCATCGGCTTATGATTAAGTTTTGACCAAAATGAAGACAGTATCGTTTAAATCGATAATCGACAGCAGTGATGTTTTTCTCTAGCCATAAATGAAACAAGTGTATAATACATAAATGTCTTAAACTTTTCGAATTGCATGCGTGAGATGTGCAACAGTTTTTATTTACATTTATTTGCTCCAAACTAGCAGGCTGTTTCCCGTTTTGAAAAACACTAGATTTTCAATGGTGCACATAAATAATACCGTTAAACTACATGTAAATAGAAAAATCTGCATCGTTTTTAAATGTTTCTTAACTGTTATATTTATATATTATTGTAATTTTTATATTTCAAATATGTCGATATTCCAAAGAGATTAATTGCGAGCGCGCGCGCGCGCGCGTGTGTGTGTGTGTGTTAATGTAGATTAATAAATATTTGCAAATTCCATTTTTAAATAGCATGATGTATTTAAGATCGAATAGGCATTTTTTGTAAAACCATAAATTAAATCAAACCTAACTTAATTGAAATGGCACGACCCAAAATCTATTTTTGCACCAATAAGTACTGGGGATTTAAACGAATGCTTATTTTTGCTTTTTTAATGCAGCATTATTTTATCCTTGAATGCACGTAGGACCACATAATTCTTTACACATAATTAATATTTTCCCTTTTGGTGAGTAAGTTTCTTGTGCTAATGGTTTTCACTATCACAGAGTAATGTTTTCATGATTGACATTTCTAGAGGGATTAGAAAATGAGTACAATACATTCACGTTGTCTTGACTATAGTAAGCATACGAGTTAAGTTCATTTCACACACTGTAAAACCAAATATTGGAATACTTCTAAATCCTAAATACTTTATATCCTTGGCAGTGATGGACTTTGCCAAAATGACCTAAAGATGAATTCGATTAGTTTGGTGTTGTTAAATGCTCGAGTAATAGACGTTGCACGCTGACCACAAGGAGGTAACCACATCATATGCATTTCATGATCCAAGCGGAATAAACACCATATCAAAATTACATTGTAAACTTCAGAAGTCACCATAACACCTGCTTCTGTTTCTGTGTATTCGTTAAAAATATCTTAAGTAAGTGAATATACTCAAAACAGATAGATAAATCACAGATAATTGCTATTAAACTGTTAGATACCCTATTATTGGGAAGCTGGGGTATTAATTGTTATGTTATTTAATTTAATTGTTTGTTGTTAGTTTTAATTTTTTATTTCAATTCATGTCATTGTAATGTAACATTGTTTGCTGGACTTGACCTTGTCCAAAATTAAGTTCATTTCTGCTTCACCTGATTGACATTTTTATGTTTTTAATTTCATTTATATAAACAACTAATATTACTTTCATTATTCTCTGTGTGTATAAGCTTATAATCAGGATTATTATTCAGGTAAACAATGAAGGAGTTGATCAAGGTCTGAGTTTTAGAGCTTCCTAAGTGAATTATATAGAATATTTTGTTGTAAATAAACAAGGCTCATTAGATCATTCTTCAAAGTTATTTTCCATTAGGTAATGGCTGTTTTTAGAATATGTTCATTATGATCTGAGGTCAAGCAGAGAACTATGTTATCTCGTGACTATTAGGAGTTTACCAGTCGTGTTTTAACATCTAGAACTTTAAGTTGTATTATGTTGTGACCAGTTTTGGCTGAATTTTATTTTCTTCAAATTATTGAATTCAAGTGATTATTTTATTTGGAAATGTAAAAGTGATCTGATAAAATTTTGGATCAAGACATTCATTTAATTGTATACTGAATTCAAATCTGGAATAATATTTCTCTGATTCAACAAGAGACTCTTGACACATCAGTACTTCGTAGGCCATAACAGACACGTCATCGCCTTAAATTTTGTATCTCTTTGGGACTTGAGTTTATTTCAGGACTTTATATTACTATGACTTTTGTCTTTAATGTTTGGATAAGTTTTTTTTATTTAATTTGCAGTTCCGTAAGTTTTGTTATCTCATTTTTCACTTTATATTATAAGGAAATAAATTATTTGTTAAATTTTACAAAACGTTTAATCTTTACTCTTTTCGGTTACTTATTTCAAGAGCAGATACCCGCAAGATAAATATTTACTTTATATGTGGATTTTTTGGTGTGTTTAACTGTCGTAAAAATACAGATTATTTACAAACTGTGTGTATGCCTGATATGCTGTGCATTGTTCGGTAAATTACCTTGTATTTCTGTGGAATGTTCAATTATCATGCTGCGGAGTAATACAATAATGGTATTCTGACCTTTCCTTTATGTATTAAGGCTATTACAACTAAACAAACAGGACACGGCGTGACTATACTATGACATTATATTTCATCAATTCAGTTGAAAACACAATAATGACCTTTTGTTGAACTTATTGGAACTTATAGTCATCGATGCATCCGATTTTCTTCTTAAGAGTTGAAGTTATCGAATATGGCAGTCAGATGAAAATGACTGTTATGGGTAATCGGAGTTATTCTGTAATTACTCATTACTGGAACTGTACCTAACCATAATGTGAGTGATTCAGTCACACCGAGAAATTATTTCAAGAATAATACGATTTAACGATAGAAAGACTGCGATATTTATGGTATCAAAGAATGCAAAGAGACTTTAAATCATTGACATAATTCAGGCAAGCATGGTTTTTACTGAAGTTTGATTTACAAGAGCCTCCAAAAAGGGCATAATCAATTTACTATTAAATGTTTAAAAATGCATACTCTTATATACACTATTTTAAATGCAGTTTCCTTTGCTTTGTGATGTTTGAGGTTATACATGACGATCAGTATATATGGTAAATGAGGAGCTCGGGAAGAACCACAGACCAACGAGAAGCTACTGGCAAGTTTTCTCACATACTCACTTTGGCCGAATCATTTCTTGAACCCACGTGGACAAAGTTAAGATGTGATTGAACTGTAGACATGAGCGCCTTTAACAAAGTCGCCTCTTTTTCAGAAAAACTAAGAATTAATGTAATTATGTGCTATTGAATAGTATATTGATCTAATTTGTATTCTGGATAATGATTGTTCTTCTGGTTACTACTGGAAAAGATAGACGTTCTAAGTGTGAATTAATACATAATGACAATAGTATTCTAATGCATACTGACAGTGGTATTCTAATGCATACTGACAGTGGTATTATAATGCATAGTTACAATAGTATTCTTATTCATCCTGACAATAGTATTCTAATGCATACTGACAGTGGTATTCTAATGCATACTGACAGTGGTATTCTAATGCATACTGACAGTGGTATTCTAATGCATACTGACAGTGGTATTCTAATGCATACTGACAGTGGTATTCTAATGCATACTGACAGTGGTATTATAATGCATAGTTACAATAGTATTCTAATGCATACTGACAGTGGTATTATAATGCATAGTTACAATAGTATTCTTATTCATCCTGACAATAGTATTCTAATGCATACTGACAGTGGTATTATAATGCATACTGACAGTGGTATTCTAATGCATACTGACAGTGGTATTATAATGCATAGTTACAATAGTATTCTTATTCATCCTGACAATAGTATTCTAATGCATACTGACATCAATATTATTATATTACAATATCATTATCTTTTTATATCTTACAGTGCAAATACTAAAACCAAAATGCCCAAACCAAAATATTAGTGTATATTCTCCTTCTTTGCAAAGGTTTCCAGTAGAATGCATCCATCAAAGCATGATGAAATAATTGTTAGATATACCATAGAAAAACCATCCATGTGATTTGAATGGAACGCTGGCTGTTAATACTTCAAATGACAGGTTTTGTCTTTATTCTTTATTTTACATGTTGACTGATGATGGATACCTATTTCCAACAGACTCGTTGCAGAATTAGCTGCATTAAAAATCGTCTACACCCTCATACCCAGACACATAAGATTCTGCATGCCTACACCCAAACAAAGACTCTTATTCATGTCTATACCCAAAGAATCTACAAAATCTTCTTCACGTCCATACACAAGCTAAGAATCTTCTTCGTGTCAATATCCAGACACAGAATCTACTTCATGTATATACCCAAACTAAGAATCTTTTCATGCCCAAACCCAAACTAAAAATCTACTTTATGCCCATACCCAAACTAAGAATCTTTTCATGCCCATACCCAAACTAAGAATCTTTCCATGCCCATACCCAGACACAGAATCTACTTCATGCCCATACCCAAACTAAGAATCTTTTCATGCCCATACGTCAAACTAAGAATCTTTTCATGCCCATACCTAAACTAAAAATCTTTCCATGCCCATACCCAGACACAGAATCTACTTCATGCCCATATCCAAACTAAGAATCTTTTCATGCCCATACCCAAACTAATAATCTTTTCATGCCCATACCCAAACTAGAATCTTTTCATGCCGATGCCCAAATTAAGAATCTTTTCATGCCCATACCCAAACTAAGAATCTTTTCATGCCCATACCCAAACTAAGAATCTTTTCATGCCAATGCCCAAACTAAGAATCTTTTCAAGCCGATGCCCAAACTAAGAATCTTTTCATGCCCATACCCAAAATAAGAATATTTTCATGCTCATACCAAAACTAAGAATCTTTTCATGTCCATACCCAAACTAAGAATCTTTTCATAACCCATACCCAAACTAAAAATCCTTTCATGCCCATACCCAAACTAAGAATCTTTTCATGCCCATACCCAAACTAAGAATCTTTTCATGCCCATACCCAAACTAAGAATCTTTTCATGCCCATACCCAAACTAAGAATATTTTCATGCCCATACCCAAACCAAGAATCTTTTCATGTCCATACCTTAACTAAGAATCTTTTCGAGCCCATACCCAAATTAAGAATCTTTCAATACCCATACCCAAACTAAGAATCTTTTCGTGCCCATGCCCAAACTAAGAATCTTTTCATGCCCATGCCCAAACTAAGAATCTTTTCATGCCCATACCCAAACTAAGAATATTGTCATGCCCATACCTTAACAAAGAATCTTTTCATGCCCATACGTAAAACTAAGAATCTTTTCATGCCCATACCCAAACTAAGAATCTTTTCATACCCATACATTAACTAAGAATCTTTTCATGTCCATACCCAAACTAAGAATATTTTCATGCCCATACCTAAACTAAGAATCTTTTCATGCCCATGCCCAAACTAAGAATCTTTTCATGCCCATACCCAAACTAAGAATATTTTCATGCCCATACTTTAACTAAGAATCTTTTCATGCCCATACGTAAAACTAAGAATCTTTTCATACCCATACATTAACTAAGAATCTTATCATGTCCATACCCAAACTAAGAATATTTTCATGCCCATACCTAAACTAAGAATCCTTTCATGCCCATACCCAAACTAAGAATATTTTCGTGACCATACCCAAACTAAGAATCCTTTCATGCCCATACCCAAACTAAGAATCTTTTCATACCCATACGTAAAACTAAGAATCTTTTCATGCCCATACCTTAACTAAGAATTTTTTCATGTCCATACCCAAACTAAGAATATTTTAATGCCCATACCCAAACTAAGAATCTTTTCATGCCCATGCCCAAACTAAGAATGTTTTCATACCCATACCCAAACTAAAAATCCTTTCATGCCCATACCCAAACTAAGAATCTTTTCATGCCCATACCCAAACTAAGAATCTTTTCATGCCCATACCCAAACTAAGAATCTTTTCATGCCCATACCCAAACTAAGAATCTTTTCATGCCCATACCTTAACTAAGAATCTTTTCATGCCCATACCCAAACTAAGAATATTTTCATGCCCATACCCAAACTAAGAATATTTTCATGCCCATACCCAAACTAAGAATCTTTTCATGCCCATACCCAAACTAAGAATCTTTCCATACCCATACCCAAACTAAGAATCTTTTCATGCCCATACCCAAACTAAGAATCGTTTCATGCCCATGCCCAAACTTATAATCTTTTCATGCTCATACCCAAACTAAGAATATTTTCATTCCAATACAATAACTAAGAATCCTTTTATGCCCATACCTTAACTAAGAATATTTTCATGCCCATACCCAAACTACGAATCGTTTCTTGCCCATAACCAAACTAAGAATCTTTTCATGTGCATACCTTAACTAAGAATATTTTCATGCTCATACCAAAACTAAGAATATTTTCATGCCCATACCTTAACTAAGAATCTTTTCATGCCCATACCCAAACTAAGAATCTTTTCATGCCCATACCCAAACTAAGAATCTTTTCATGCCCATACCCAAACTAAGAATCTTTTCATACCCATACCCAAACTAAGAATCTTTTCATGCCCATACCCAAACTAAGAATCTTTTCATGCCCATACCCAAACTAAGAATCTTTTCATGCCCATACCCAAACTAAGAATCTTTTCATACCCATACCCAAACTAAGAATCTTTTCATGTCCATACCCAAACTAAGAATACTTTCATGCCCATACCTTAACTTAGAATCTTTTCATGCCCATACCCAAACTAAGAATATTTTCATGACCATATCTTAACTAAGAATCTTTTCATGCCCATACCCAAACTAAGAATCTTTTCATACCCATACGTAAAACTAAGAATCTTTTCATGCCAATACCTTAGCTAAGAATTTTTTCATGCCCATACCCAAACTAAGAATATTTTCATGACCATATCTTAACTAAGAATCTTTTCATGCGCATACCCAAACTAAGAATCTTTTCATGCCCATACGCAAACTAAGAATCTTTTCATGCTGATACCCAAACTAAGAATCTTTTCATGTCCATACCTTAACTAAGAATCTTTTCATGCCCATACCCAAACTAAGTATATTTTCATGCCCATACCCAAACTAAGAATATTTTCATGCCCATATCCAAACTAAGAATATTTTCATGTGCATACCCAAACTAAGAATCTTTTCATGCCCATACCTTAACTAAGAATCTTTTCATACCCATACCCAAACTAAGAATCTTTTCATGCCCATACCCAATCTTAGAATCTTTTCATGCCCATACCCAAACTAAGAATCTTTTCATGCCCATACCCAAACTAAAAATCTTTTCATACCCATACCCAAACTAAGAATCTTTTCATGTCCATACCCAAACTAAGAATCTTTTCATGCCCATACCCAAACTAAGAATCTTTTCATGCCCATGCCCAAACTAAGAATCTTTTCATGCCCATACCCAAACTAAGAATCGTTTCATGCCTATACCCAAACTAAGAATCTTTTCATGTGCATACCCAAACTAAGAATCTTTTCATGCCATTGCCCAAACTAAGAATCTTTTCATGCCCATACCCAAACTAAGAATCTTTTCGTGCCCATGCCCAAATTATGAATATCTTCATGCCCATACCTTAACTAAGAATCTTTTCATGCCCATACCCAAACTAAGAATCTTTCCATACCCATACCCAAACTATGAATAATTTTCATGCCCATACCCAAACTAAGAATCTTTTTATACCCATACCCAAACTAAGAATCTTTTCGTGCCCATACCAAAACTAAGAATCGTTTCATGCCCATGCCCAAACTTATAATCTTTTCATGCCCATACCCAAACTAAGAATATTTTCATTCCCATACAATAACTAAGAATCTTTTTATGCCCATACCTTAACTAAGAATATTTTCATACCCATACCCAAACTAAGAATCTTTTCATGCCCATACCCAAACTAAGAATCGTTTCATGCCCATACCCAAACTAAGAATCGTTTCATGTATATACCCAAGCTAAGAATCTTTTCATGCCCATGTCCAAACTAAGAATCTTTTCATATACATACCCAAACTAAGAATCTTTTTATACCCATACCCAAACTAAGAATTTTTTCATGCCCATACCCAAACTAAAAATCTTTTCATACCCATACCCAAACTAAGAATCTTTTCATGTTCATACCCAAACTAAGAATCTTTTCATGCCCATACCCAAACTAAGAATCTTTTCGTGCCCATGCCCAAACTAAGAATCTTTTCATGCCCATACCTTAACTAAGAATCTTTTCATGCCCATACCCAAACTAAGAATCTTTTCATGCCCATACCCAAACTAAGAATATTTTCATGCCCATACCCAAACTAAGAATCTTTTCATGCCCATACCCAAACTAAGAATCTTTTCATACCCATACCCAAACTAAGAATCTTTTCATGCCCATACCCAAACAAAGAATCGTTTCATGCCCATACCCAAACTAAGAATCTTTTCATGTCCATACCTTAACTAATAATCGTTTCATGCCCATACCTTAACTAATAATCTTTCCATGTCCATACCCAAACTAAGAATCTTCTTCATTCACTTACCCAAATTAATAATCTTCTTCACGTCCATACCTAAACTTAGAATCTTCTTCATGTACCTAACACAAATTTAGAATCTTCTTCATTCCATACTCAAATTAAGAATCTTCTTTATTCCCGTACCAAAACTTAGAATCTTCTTCATGCCCATACCCAAACTTAAAATCTTCTTCATGTCTATGCCCAAACCTAGAACTTTTACTTTATGCCCATAACGCAGACATAGAATCTACTTTATGCCCATTAACAAACTTATAATCTTCTTTATTCCCATACCCGAACTTATAATCTTCTTTATGATCATACAGCGACTCAGGCGTTAAAAATGATATTGTTCGGCATCCGAGTTCCGGCACTAGTTAATCCAGTTTTCTTTGTATTATGACAACTTTAGATATTAGTGTAATATAAAGAAAATTTCCTTAACAAACATCCAAAACATTTTGTCCTTAGATATAGGCACAGCACATCCCTAGTCAGATAGTGAGATTTATTTTAATATACTGTAAAAACATATATAACATCTACATTTTCCCATACAAATACAACAACATTTTTTATTTTATAATCATTTTCTTATTCTACCTAAGGCTTTCATATAAAAAATACACTACAAGAAATAAAGTAAATGAATTTGTATTGTATTCCAAATTAAATACACAGCAGTAGATCATTAATACACGTTAACAATATTAATGCGCATATTGTACCGCCCAGAGACCTACTAACTTGTCGCGCGCTGGATTCACTTTTAGAAGAATTATCGTTGTGGTCTACTTCAAATTTAAATTTAGAGTCATATTGTGAATGAATAAATGAATGAATGTGCATTGCAACTGCTTTTCCAGCTGGTCTGGAATGAATGAATTGTTTTGGGGGTTGTCGATTCTACTCAATTCCACTGATTATGGAGTGGATTTATTAGCTGTGTTGATTCCACACAAAGTACATGTATCTGTGATTTGAGTATAGAGAGACGCATCCTGATTTGCATGTGGTTTTTTTTGTTTTGTCATTGAATGCTTGGCATCATAATGTAGGAAACATGAATTCTTTCAATTGTAATTATCAAATGTGGCTGTAGAATATCACGATCATTTCATTTTGAGTGCAGTAAGGAGAATGCTATTGCAGTTGAAAATATAGTCGAAAATACAGTTCAGTTTTGACATGTGCAAACAAGCTTTGTAACCCATGGCATATATCATATAATTCGGATTTGCCGAACTAAGATAGCACATTTTGATAAAATCAAGATGAAATAATGTAAGTATTTTTTGCCATTCTTATTACTAGTTAAAGAAAACATGTTTATGCCTAATCACCTACTATGTTATGATATGCCTGATCACCCCAGCTATCCTACAACCTGTATCACGTCTATCGCTAGCCTAAATACGAAACATCGTATCAGCAAAGTTAATTTGGAAAATTGTAAAGCAGCTGGTGTATGACAGTCCACTCATCAGCTGGTTTGTGACGAATTCATCGTCTTCTTCGCTTATTGTTTCTGATGCCCTTTCTTTTCTACCAACCCCATCAGGTGCATTTTTCCCAAGAATATAGTATCTATAAAATGGTACGATTTTGATAAATATGTCATAGTATTTGCACTCAGTATGCTTTTCTATGCTATTTCTATACACCCCTGAGAGCAATGGTCAAAGTCTGACACATTCTATTAGCGAGAAGTTACGAATATTTCTCCTAAATAATTGTTTAAATGATCAGAATGGTACTTTCAATTACTGCGTCTCTCGCGTTTGCTGTGGACATTGTGAATATTACGTTCATTCATTTGCTTGTCTGAAAACTTCATTTATAACTCTTTAAATTTGCCCACATTGTTCACTTTATCATCTCTAATTTCAAATAGACGAAAACGCTGCTTAGTTCATCCACAAACAAATCTAAAAACTAAACCCTAAAGCATCTACTACACTGTTGTACATGGTTTGTTTACAATGTTGTGCCTAATACGCTATACAATTTTTAGACACATGTGTCGTACATGTGCGTGGAAAATCGAGGTGTGCAATATCGTAAAATATTGCAATATAAAGTTAACGGAGGAAAAAGGAGTATATATGTATACATGTGCCAAGAATAGCTGGCAATTAATTTACAATTTTATCAAATAAGGAAGCAGTGGTTTCAAGCTTGCAGCAGGGTATTGTCGGCGGTTTTCAATGGGTTTATAGTAACGACAGTTCACAATATTTGTTATAATCATTAATTTCTTCAAAAATGTTTCATCTTGTTTAACTTATGGTAGCTTTGTATTATTTCCTCCAATATGAATTGATAGTATTGGCTATGGGATTCCTTTTTGAAAACTACATTTCTGACATCCGCGAAAATATGTGTCCTGTTAGTGAACGAAATAGCATTAAATGCAGCAATGTGGGCTATTTTTGTTTTACATTTACTCCAAGATATCGTATGTTCTACGTAAACAAGTATTTGAGTGTACTAGCAGGAGGCTCTATATTTCTAAATGGTACCCATTAATGGAATTGGGTTCCCTATTATGATTAAATTAATTTTGCACACCGTGTCCATTCCCATACCTATTTTTTCGCTCAAAATTAATCCATTTTCATTTTAATATCTCCTTGAATGCTTTCAAACCTTGGCATAGCCAACGTGACAAATGTACGGTCTCGGGTTTCAAGTTATTCCGGAGTGCTCCGGTAAATGTTCGCATCAATTAATATTGTATGGTCATTATTTTTATATGATCAATAATCCTAATGCGTAATTGACAACAATAGCTTCTCCCCAGGGAAGATTCCAGGAATATCGTTCAGGGGTGGGGGTGCAAAACAAGAAGGCCAGGAATCTGTAGGATGGCACCTCTGGTATGGGTACAGGGTCCTTTAAAGCATTTCCAGGGCATAATTTAGCCATCTAACTGTAAAAAAGTTATTATAGGAAACGATGTTTCACGCTCATTTTCAGGGTGGGCACACGTCGAACATCCCCTCCAACGAATTAGGCCACAAAAGTTAAAGCTATGTGTTGTTCAGGGTAAGTTAACAGACGCTCATGGGCCTTGGAAGTGAGCGTGCTGTGGAGAATGAAAACCTGGCCAGGGCATTCTTGCCTTAATTAATTTATTACATTCCCTGTTCTCTGACGAAAAATTATACATTCATTCACCTTTGGTCGAATCTTCTTTGCCACGTCGAACTTGCTTTCATTACATTTGCAACTCGAGTTTGACTGGTAAGGGTACAGGAAACGATGTTTCACGCTCATTTTCATTAGCAAAAGTAAAATAAAAGCCACGCTCACTCCGCATGCTAATTTACGTCACAGAAACACACATGTCAAAGCAGTTCAAACTCGCCTATACGTAATTATGTTCATGTTTACATTTGGTTTGTATATTGATCAGTGAAACCCAACAGTTAGCAACCGCCATTTTGAAGAGACATCCAAAGTGACACTCCTTACTACTGAATATGAACAACACTCGTTGGCATAACATTTGTAATAACAGCTGATTAACTCGATTACATTTTCACTAAAACTTTGTAAAGAATATTTTTTCGTCAGAAAACGTAATAATTAGCATCTATTTTACAGCAGCAAATACTTCTGAACGGAATGAATGTTCGAAATTCGAATGTGTAAGGTGATCCCTATGGAAATCAAAGCCAGCCGCATACAAGCGCTGCATCATTCAGTTTCTAACGATGTATATCTCTGGCGCTAAATGCAACACTTTTTCTGATAGGCTGCTAAACATACGTGGCCCTGATCCGCATTTTCACAAGAATATGAACCTTTATCGATGCCTATCAGATCTATCTAATAAAAGTAGACGTCACTTTGATCAAAATTCACTAACCAGATGCTTGGATCTTTCCGCATCATATGGGTTTTGTCATCGTTGCGGAAATACGGACAGTCAATCCACAAGTGCGACGTATTTCATAATTGAAAATGAATTGCCAAAACTACGAGTACATGAAGAATCTGCACTGTATATTTAAAAAAAATATATGTTTATATCAATATATTCTATCCCAAGATACAAATATTGAAAAAATACATGTGGCATTATCGCTTTTAGTGTAATTTTGCATCTTTTTATTTAATGAGAACTTGTTTCAATCGCTCACAAATAATTCGGATTGTTTGCAGAAAGTATGATCACCCAGTATATAACACGTTTTGTCAGTCAATTGTTCTGGATTTCTATACCCAGAAATGTTAAGTGTTAATCTTCAAAGGGAACACTATAACGGTATTATGATCTTTGGCGTTATCTCCTCTTTGCGTAGAAAAGTGCTAACAGGCCAGTTTTGGTTTTATCATATACTAGGAAGACCCAGTAATCAACCTTGCATTGTGCTTATTGTGCGACCAATTAATGTGTTGCTTGCGGGTAAGCATTATTTCCGATCGCAGTTAGTTGCAAGTTGCCCATGGTAAGACAACTATACAAGATGTGCAACAAACCATAGTCAGTAATATTCCATATACATCAATGGTTTCGATCCGTAATTTAATTGGTTTTGCTGATAAAAGGATTGCCGTTAAAATCATCTGATAATTGTGTAATTGACAAAAAGAATGTGGCGTGTGTGGCGTGTGTGTCTGTCTGTGTGTGTGTGTGTGTGTGTGTGTGTGTGTGTGTGTGTGTGTGTGTGTGTGTTTCATGGTCGCTGCTAGACGGAAGCACCGGTTTGCTGCTGGGCGGAAGCACCAGTTGAAAGTGCAGAACATGAGATTTCATTAAAATTTATTAATCAACCTAAGATGTTAGAAAGACTTTAAACAATAGCGCAAGCCGCTTCTCGCATGGCGATCGTCTGTAGCACGATGTCCAGTCATAGACATCACTATAAACTGCCACAATGCAGACAGCGATATGACTAAAATTGTGAAAGCTACTTTAAAAATCTTACACGCTCTCTCTCTCTCTCTCTCTCTCTCTCTCTCTCTCTCTCTCTCTCTCTCTCTCTCTCTCTCTCTCTCTCTCTCTCTCTCTCTCTCTCTCTCTCTCTCTCTCTCTCTCTCTCACACACACACACACACACACCTGACAGTAAAATTATTAAGAGCAACGATACAATAAGAATGCCTGATTGTAATGGAGAAGTTGACCCCGTACTTGTTTGCACGATTTTCCAGCAGAGTGTATTGTTTATCAAAGTACTCTGTGGTCATTCGAATCGATGCAAGTGAAATGTTATTCAACATTTGAGAATTTAACATGCCCGGAAGAGTACGACGGACATTTATTTCCAATGGTCTTGCCGTAGATTCAGAGTCATCGCTTGTAAGTCCAGTCCAACAACTGTACAGACCCAGATCTGGGTCTATGCTTTTGGAGTAATCAGTAGATCAATCACATAGACCCTGATATGCCGGCGCATTATTATTAAATAATACGGTGATATACATACGAAATAATCCATGTTTCGGGAACACATCTCTGAAAACTTAAAATCTCTTCATTGTGGAGCAGACGTTTTGCTAGTCACATGATCAATAAAAACCCATCCAAATTAAATGAAGTATCATGAGCCTTTGAGCCATGCACAGAAAATACATGTAATTATTAACATTACATACAAAAATTTAGGAAAAAATAATCGGATGTTATCATCTTTCAGATCTTTCAGATGAATACATTTTCTAGGTAGGGAAAGATAACTCAGTCAGTGAATTGAGAGTAAAATGGATATGATGCCTTGGGATCCACAGCACAAATATTCATCACATTGAAACACATATATTTCAAAGTTATGCAGTATGGATTGATTAAAATATTTTCAACCTTTTGTAGTATAAGCTTCTGTAATAAACTCTGACTTTTAATTAGGTATTTATCCAGCACGCACGCACACCCACGCACGCACGCAGTCGTGCACAAAGAAACATTATTATATACATTTTTCCTCCATTAACTTTACATTGCCAGAATTGTGCGGTATTTTAATATATTGAACACCTTGATATTGCATACATATGCACGACACGTGTGTCTAAAATTAGTATAGTTTATTGGGAACCACTCTGTAAACATTTATGTACTAGACGTTTTTAGGTTTTAGTTTATCAGATTTGTTTCTCGGTGAAATAAAGATGTTTCGTCTCTTTGAAATTATAGATGATAAAAGTAACGATGTGGAACAGTTCATTGAGTCAGACAAGAAACTTTCAAACAAGGAAACGAATGAACATGATATTCGCAATGTCAACTACAAACATGAGAGACTCAGTAATTGAAAATACCATTCTGATCATTGCAACAGTTTTTTAGAATAATATTCGTATCTTTTCGCAGATTAAATGGTTAAGACTATGAGCAGTGCTCTCTAGGGTCTAAAAATATAGCAGCATTCACAAAATGTAATGATACATCAGTACATATAAAGCCTCTATTATTGCATAGTTGGGCCAGTACACTTACGCATCTGCAGAAAAGGGGGTTAAATATAGTCCAACAATATATTTAACCATTTTCGTTGCAATACAATATTTAATTTTTTTAGTATTTATTCTAGTTGTTAACCATAGATGCAGCTGATATGATTCGTTTCTATGAGTAGAATTATTTAATAGAGCGATTAAATGAAACCGGATTGTATAGAAAACGAAGTTTATTCTGCAATTTTAGTCTAACAGTTTACCGGAAAGCTAGAGAAATTATATCCATTTGCAATGTATATGTCTGGAATAGGATGAGTGAGTAAATTCGGAGCAATTCAGTCAGGAACAAACTGGTGTACACATAGTACAATCACGAAATATAAGTGATCTTTAAGAACAAAGAGAATCTAAATCATAGATTTAACTAAAGTTAGAGTTTATATTTTACTGTTATTTATATATATATATATATATATATATATATATATATATATATATATATATATATATATATAACTTAATCAAATCACAAGATTAATACGATATCAACATAAAAACGGTAGTTTCACTTTTTATTCTATATGCAGTATGAATCTCCTATCCAAATAGTGAGAAAGTGAAGGAACATTTCCTTTAAGGGACATCAACTGTCTTGTTGCGTAATAAAATTATCATCTGGGCTAACCGATCATTATTTTCCCTAAAGATTAGACCCGCATCCCAGCCACTAGATTCTTTTTCGCACTTTTGTAGTCCTTTCTCTGGTTTTCTAATGCGTTTTCTGTTGTGACCAATCTGAGTTGAATTTATTTTCTATTTTTCGGAATTAATAATTTATTTAACCTAGAAATTATCTGTGCTCATCAGAATTATTGGACAAAGACATTTATTGCAAATTATTCGCAAATTTAAACTGGACAAAGCAGGTTGTAAAAGACATTATCGCCTTCCAACATAGAACTTCATCAGGATTCAAACTGTTATTCACTTAGGACGTTTCATTGATAGGACTGAGGGATTACTTTTGGATTAGTTTCATAAACCGTATTTCCTTTTTCATATTTTACATTGTTTTCTAGGAAAATAAATTATTTTGTTAAATCTTACAAAGCTTATTGGATTCAATCTCTCTTTGTTACTTTTCTACGAGCCTAAACAGGTAACACTTTATAATATGCTAGAAGCATTATTTCATGTTGTTCTTTATTTGCATGCACGATATTTTATGTCATACTTGGCCATACTTTTATAGGAATGTCTTTATTTTTTAAATTTTGATATCTTTGAATCATTATTTGTAGGTTTCTATTTCAAAGTAGTTATTTCGATCTGCTTTTGGTACCCGTGGTCTGTTCATAATTATATATGTAATATTCTGTATAAGTGCGCCTTGATTCAAACCAAATATATTTCGTTAACAAGTCTTGACGGGTAAAGCAATTGACCCATTCCACTCAGTTATAAATACAAAAATTTATGGACTGCATTAAGGCTTAAAATATCCCGTCTGTTCGATAGCATCGCAGATAACTTAAGTATCTGCATCAAAGAATTTATATCCTGTACTATAGTATTTAATGTTATATGCTACGTATAAACCTTACTTTGTTATATATAATTATAATTTACAATACGAACGTTCTGACGTGATTGTTTTATCTTATTGTTATGATTATTAAATACGTATTAAATAATTAGTTTGAGATACACAGTTGTTGATAAGTACATTACACCCAATTTCATTTGCTCTTTTTTATAATTGTTTTAGTGAAGAATATGAAGACCTTTGCCAGTTTAAGTTGGAAATGAAGAATAATGCAATCGATAAGATCTATAAAGCATACAAATTTACAGACAAAACAGTCTACTTACATATTCATTCAGTACACACACATATTCCCACGTGACAGGGTTTATTTTAGTAACTCAGATGATCAGAAATAGGCTGACTTACAATGATATAAAATGTAGCAATAATTATAGGTATATTTAACAGTGACGGATGTATTCTTAAAAATGCGCCTGGGCAAATAAACCAAACTCCAAAAGAGAGTTGACGTGCATGATGGCTTTATAAAAAATTTAAAGTTAGGAAACAAGAAAATAGAATTTGATGAATGAAAACAACTGCATAATGATAAAACAAAATTATTACTAAAAAAGAGAAAATACTGAGTATTGTTTCCACATACTCAGGAAAAAGTGTGTGCAATATAAAATTCTGAAGGACTCCGAATACTACAGTGTTAAAGCATTTTACTGAAAACGAAACTAGAGAATATATATCACAAAACATTATTCATGGATACAATAAACCATCTGCTTGGTGTGAAACTGTCGGCAATTGGGCTAGCACGAAAAATACCCACATGGATAATTATGGATAAACGTGTCGGAATGTGATACTAGCTCTAACGTAGGGTTAAAAGTACTTAGCTGTCGGACAAGAGACGCCAAAGGAACATGCAAATATAAAATAGGTGAGAAAATCAGAATCTAACATAAAAATATATAATTGTTAAAGGAAAGTTTTCTAATCTCAAGGAAGAGAGTTGCGAATTCAGAAAAGTAATTTAAGCTGGTCCATTAGAATACAAATTAGAAAATCTAAACTGAGGGAATAGAAAAGGATTATTTTAGAAGAGTAACTATCTCTATACGACAAGCAATACGATGTCTTAAAATGAGAACAATTTCAAAGGTAAATAAATGAATGAAAAGTGTATATCCTGGGTAACCAGTAAATTAATAAAATAAAATAGAGACAAACAGTCACACATACAATTATATTGTTATAAAAGATATACAATTTAACAATTTAAAAGAAAATTATACAATTTTATATAGTAAATTGTTATTAAGACCATTAGGATACAAAGTATCTAATTTATGAATCCAATAAATTTCTTTTATGAGTCTATTCATGTCTCCATGCACAATATATATTGCATGAAAGAAAATCAGTAGACAGTGATTATTGCTATTCAAATGTGTAGAAATAATAGAAGAAAACTGAGGCTCTTTATAATTTTTTTTTATATGAAAGCGATGATTATTCATTCTCTTAGAAACTTGTTGAAGTGTTTGTCCAACATATGGCATATTACATTTTTTACAGGTTATCAAATAAATCACATCAGTTGATATGGAGTAAATTATAATGTAAAAAATAAATATCTCTTTTATATTAGTGATACTGAAAGAAGTACTTTCTCTTATGTTTTGCACATTGAGAGCACCGATGCCTATTACATTTAGATGACGTGAATTGGTTTTTTTTAATATTTTTTTCTGTATGTTTAGTTTTAATTTAAAAAATCTTGCAAATTCTTGGGTCTTTTATAAGCAACAATAGGTTTATTGTTGTAAAGTGATTTTACGCTGTTTTTATTTGATAAGTTTAGGAGACTCCAACATTTATTAATTATAAGACCTATATTAGGTAATGAAGGATTGTATTGTATAGTAAAAGGAACTATATTTTTCTCCATTGTAGAATTTGCTGTAATTAAATCCTCATGTTGAGTAAGATTACATATTTAAAAAAAAAACATTTTGTGCCTGAAGAAGCATGTATTATATGCGAAATTAGTTGCACGGAATTATCGGCGTTTGTGTTCTTTTTTTTTGGTTTTTTTTTTGTTGTTTTTTTTATCCCATATCCTCTTTAACACAAAAGGATAAGGTGATTACTTTATATTTTGGAGCCGAAATAAAATGTTGTCGGACTTTAAACATTGTAATTATATGTAGAAAGACTATATTATATACAAAAGAAATTAATTTATGTCATATGCTATGAAATTTAGTTTATTGATGAAAAATGAGATGTCGAAATAATATCTAAAGAATGTGCCTGTAGTCTCGAATGAATTAATTTAATAATGGCCTGACGCGTGATGAAGGGCTTACGGTCTTTTGATGACTCATAATAACAGAATCCAAGATAACCTTGTCTGAATTCACTATAATGTTTCTGGCCAAAAATGCTATTGTGCACTTTGTAATTCCTGTGAATAATATTTTGAAAAAATATTTCCAGGTCAAAAATGAAATAATGAATACAGCAATAAAACTCGTTTGGTTTCAAGATCTTAAAGCACAAATAAATATTTTTTCCCAGTAAACAAGAGTATAAAACTGTTTGCTTGACCTAGATCACAATTAGCAGTTTCGAAATAACAAATTACGTAATTAAAACTTTCATTCTGGAAGATTCAGGTGCTAAAATTATAACATTAAATTTAGTAAACATCAGGAATTCCATGTATTTTTATGGTGGAATTCCACTATCCATGAGCCAGACCCTAATAAATATGTTTACTTCTACTGGTAATGATCCTAAGATTTAACATACTCCTAGGGAAATATTAAATATGTATTATTTGTTTACAAAATGAAAACCTCATATGTGTCTCTAGTCACTGTACTTGATTTTTACAAGGCAAATTATAATATACAATTATCCATAGCAAATAATGAATTTAGAAAAATAACTAACAAGCAAATTAAATATACACAACTGTACGTACTAAATTCTTTCCTTAAATCATGGACAAATGTTAAGTACACAATTAAAACTAAATATCCAAAACAATATGTAAATAATATAAAATTATATTGTGAAATAAATGATTTATCAAAATTGGTAACATCCCAAATAAATACAAAAGGTGAAGACAAAAGCAAGATAAAATGCGCCTTTTATAGGAAATGGATGATTTTTGCTCGCAAAAGGTTATGCAGCCAAACATCTGAAGCAATAGGTACAAATCTGTCCTTAAATTTGAAACTTCGAAACTCAATTGTATATTCCGTTTTCTATATATTGTGATTATGAAAGAATAATCCCTGCCATTAAGTCAAGTAATAAGATGTGCAAAAATGTTTTACAAAGGAGAAGACCGTAAATTTGAATTCTCATGAATATTTCAAATTACCTTCAGAAAATGTGTACCAACATCTAAGACCAAATAATGTTACTCAAATTATATTCAGTTGTAAAGATAGACGGCATAGTAATTTCAGCAATATATCTTATCAGTGAAGAGGCGTTGCCGTTGGGTATGACATAGACAACTCTAACGAAAAAGATCGAATTAACATTAACGTACAGACGCAATGCACATCTACAGTGTAATTTAAATTAATAATAGCCCCCGTTTTTTATAACTTCAATGGATACGATTCTGGTCTAACAATGAAAACCTTGATAAGAAAGAATTCTGATCAACATATATATATATATATATATATATATATATATATATATATATATATATATATATATATATATATATATATATATATATATATATACACATATATATATATACATATACACACACACATATACACACACACACATATATATATATATATATATATATATATATATATATATCTTTTACGAAAGATTTTTCAGTCGACAGAATCAATAAAAACTAGAAAGAGGATTTAAAGTAGATAATAATAAAACTTTTAGACAGAGGTTTTACGGGTCAGTCATTGGATCAACTTTTCATAACTCTAAACTAAAACCAATACAGAACCAATGAACATTTCATGTAAATAGAAACAAGAATTTTGTGCAAATAGATTTATCCATACAAATATATATTGATTCATTTTGAAGATTTCATGAACCTGAACTACTATAAATCGATAAAAACATTCGCAAAATTAGCTGTCTTTAAAGTAAATGAAAAACAAACAACATAAATTTGAGTAAATAAGCAATAATAAAAGTTAAACCAAATACCAAAAATGCCGTTCTGCCAGTTAGCCAAAACAAATGGTGTAATTGTTGTTTGTCTATCAAAAACAAGTCAACTTTTTTATAATGTAGTAGAAAAAATAATTTTATACTAAATATATTTAAACAATAAATTTGGAGACCTGCAACCACTGAAAGTGTATATACTTTATGAGAACATACATGCCCAACATACCCACTTCTTCATCGACTTAAGTCTATGTCCAATTAAAATACATGAGTTTGAAATATAATACCATAATATGTGACACATAAACTTCAAATTCAAACTGAAAACATACATTACTTATTTATTCAAATTTATGTTGCTTTATTTTCATTTACTAGACTAGAGCTAGCGCGCCGTACTCACGACCATAAATACTTCAATCGGACCAACCTGGGTCAGCCACCGTGGTGTTTCCATCGGCAAGGCACTTTAACTCAATATTTTTTCACATAATAACCTACTTGTGTTACAGTGCCATAAAACATCATACCAACCAAGCCAGACTTGAGCGGTACAAGGGGTTCGTCGACAAATAAGGAATGATACTTGGATTAACGAACCGACCGTATTTAGAGGGTTTTCAGGTAACTTCTTCGCGGAACTTGCAGACATATAACTTACGTTTATATAATTTTAATTGTTAATTATAACTTTCAAAAGTACGAATACTATTTTACTGTTCATTATCCTCACAAAAAGAAAACTATTTCTCCATAAACCTTCAACCATAAAAGTTGACTGGTTGTGTGTTTTTTTTCTGAAAGTTTCATTTACTGGTTCTAGACAATCGAATTACATTAAGTGATCGCCGCGTTGTAAAAATATGAATAATTCCGCCTGTTAGTCGAAGCAATAACCAATATTGTCTTCCGAGGCAAGACCAGATGTGACCATGTGGCAAAGCTAGAAACCCAGTCTACCGACCTTGCTGCTTACTCTTTTCTTTACACATAGTTAAATTTTTTCAAAGATGAGATGGTCTCGCAGATGAATCTTGGACATAATATGAGGTATATGCTTTCACTCCTACACTTGAAGATAAGTATTCATGACGCTTCTTACATATTTGTTTTCACAGAAAGCAATAATTATGTAATCTAAAGTATTTAAGAAGCACACCATCAGAGGCAAAACATGCAAGTTATTTAAGAAAGATTAAATTTAGATATATGTTCTTTGAAGAGTGAAACGTGAACTACAAAATGAAATCCAAATAAAGCAATTCTAAATATAAAAGACATGTCGGATATCAAATAGTTCTGAGAATTTAAATTTTGGCTTTTACAGTTTTATATTCATCTATCTTTTATTTTTCATTCTGTTCTGAATACTGAATTTGACATCTATGCACTGTGACCAGTTATAAACAATGCGAACAAATAATGTGTAATCACATAACAAACATCACCAAATACTATATCAGTGCCAATAAAGAATTCTTTACATGAGCAACACATTTCACCTTCCTTTGTCGTCAAGAGATTTCAACATTCAATATGTAATGGAGTTTCTAGACTCATCAATTTTTTAACTTGATCAAACCTTGATACATCTCACAACGTAATTAGATTACAATGGTTAACGACCCAACTCTCCAAACAAGCAGCGTTTACAGATGAATTGTTCTCTCAAAGGACATATTTCTCAAACCTTTCTCTGACTTATTTTCATTACAATTAACATATTTATATCAACATATTTCTCATGCATCTGACAATGTTGGTTAAACTATATGACCAAACAACAAAAACGACATTTTACCATCCATAGACTAAATTTTTAGTACACAACGTTTCAATTTACTTCATTTTAGAAATTGTAAAAACCAAATGACTGTTCCATTTAGGATATATGCAGTTTTTAGGGTTCATAATACAACTTGATCAATAAGATGCTGATAATGAGACAGAAACAGTAACAAAACACATATTATCATCTTTTTAGCATATGTTTGTATTTAGTATGAAGTGATGGAGACATAATTAGAATAAAATTATGTAAAAGTTTTGTTAAAATGTTTACAACAAATCTTGAATGCATAACATAAACTGTTTATTCATTTTTCAAACAACCAGGAAAACTATTAACGAGTGACAAATACGTAAAATATAAATATGAAACACGTTGGTTTAAAAGTGAAAAAAAAAGATTTAAATTATAAATGAAATAATAATAAAGTAAGAGATCATTGGATATGCGTTAAATATCATTATTTCGTAACATTGAAAAAGCATAATTCGGTTTTTATGAAAATATATTAGTTATTTTACAATTATCAATCTTCTCAGCTTTACGTATATTGCGGAAAACTGATGACTACAAAATATCGTGGAGAAGCACATAATGGATACAATTAAAATTATTCCATGTAAAACAAAAATTCATGTTATGTTCCATTTTTTTATGTTAGACATCTTATCATAAATGAAATAGGGAAAAAATCAAAAACAAAAAATAAAATACGGAGCTAAGAATATGGAACAAAATGTAACGTTTTATATTAGACAGCTTAAATTTATTAACATCATCCAGTTTATTTGTTTGTTCATTTAACTAAGATAACTAAAAATATTTGCAAAAAGCCGAATTATGATTTTTAGCATTGCGAAGAAATGGTATTTACCCATATGAATAAATAGACAGCTTTGAAAAAAAAAATCTCAAACTTTTATTCAACCCTAAGAATCGTACCATACCTGATAATAAATATTGTTATGAATATTTAATTTGCATTGTGTGATTGACCTATGTGTATAACTGATGTAAGAAATTTAAGCCTATCTGACTAATGTAATTTTTAAAAACATGTTTACTTGGATCAGAGATCAGGACATCGACATCTGTTTTTCCCTTGG
Organism: Potamilus streckersoni; assembly: GCA_016746295.1. Classification (NCBI taxonomy): domain Eukaryota; kingdom Metazoa; phylum Mollusca; class Bivalvia; order Unionida; family Unionidae; genus Potamilus; species Potamilus streckersoni. The sequence continues at coordinate 540,488 of JAEAOA010000815.1, read as the reverse complement.
AAATTCCTGGACAACCTGATATTTGTCATGTTATTTACTATACTTTAGGTGATATCCATGATCTTGTTTGCTACTTGAAATGTTCTAGAAATGAACTTTTTACCCTCATTCTGTTCATTTTATTGTGTCTTGGGTTTTATATTTAGGTTGTTTACATGAGCATTTTTCATTTCAGTTTCAACATCGGAAGAAGAATCAGTAGTTTAGTTGTGTTCACGTATTTACAAAACTAAAAGGACCACACAAAGTTGGAAGGGCCAAAAGAGGCGAGACACCTGAGGGAAAAGTGGAGGTCCCAGATTTACAGGAACAAGGAAGTCAAAAAGGAACAGTCGCAGTGGATTCTAACTGAACCAGAAACACCTGGTAATGAATCTGTACAAGGCAATGGTTACAATCTTTCGCTCGTTTTGATAATGAATTTATTTTATCGCTTAAAAGATCTGATATTTGTATAAGCATATTTGTCTTTGAAATTCGTTGAATAATTTAATTCAAAGAAGAAGTGTATCTTTAAAATGTAATGCATTATCACAGTTGTTTATTGAATTTTATTGTTTATGAATTTTGATTAAATTTTATGATTTGTACATGTACGCGGGCTTGTGTCCTTCTGTTCTATATATCTGCTCAGATCTTTATCTATTCCACCTATAGGTTTCACACTTTATATTGATATCTACTCGCTCCGAGCAAATTACAAAGTCGGCTATTATCTCTAGATAGCGATAACCAAAAATCATTCAACCCACCCCGTTGACTGATTGTTTATTGAAATATATTACTGGATCGTATTTTGAACCATTTGCTGATAAAACATATTTTTTTTTGTTTGATCAGTCATAGGGTGCATATCAATGGTTGGAGGAAACTATAGGCAAAAGAAAATAATAAATATATACTACATTATGATAAACCAAGTACAGCTTTATATACGTTAGACCTTGATACAAATGTAATATAGTCCAGGTCAATGTCACAACCTCTTCGATGCAAAAGATAAAAACATGAAATGATAAACAAACAAATAAATAAAAGTGATGCGGTGTGATTATGATCTTTATATTAGTATTTTAAAAAAATTCAGTCATATCGCTACGATGTCTTCAGTGTGGCAGTTTTAAAGTGATGTCTAGCACTGGTACATCATGTCGCAGACATGTAGCATGACGAATAAATAAATAAATACTGATCCTGATACTTTTCAGACATTGATCTAAAATGTTTTAGATTTTAACATAATACCACCACCACAATACATATTTCGTGCACGACGATGATACGTATCTTTTATAACACCATCAAAATAAATACATATCGTTGTAGCAACACCACAATGTCATCTTTTCATCATTACGATACATATACTTGATACACATCTTTTATAGCACTACCATAATGCATAAATTTGTAGCACGACCACAATAATATCATTGTAGCACCAACACAAAAATATCTTTGTAGCACCACCACAAAAACATCTTTGTAGCACCAACACAATAATATCTTTGTAGCACCTCTGTCTTTGTAGCACACGCGGATACATGTAATTGTTTCACCAGTACGATTCATATCTTTGAAGCACCACCACAATACATATTTCTAGCACGACCATGATACGTATCTTTTATAACACTATCAAAATAAATACATATAATTGTAGCAACACCACAATGTCTTCTTTTAATCATTACGATACATATACTTGTGACACCAGTCACGATACATATCATTGTAGCACCACCACTAATACATATTTGTAACACCACCATGATATATATATATATATATATATATATATATATATATATATATATATATATATATATATATATATATATATATAGCATCAATATGATACATATCTTTTATAACACTACCGCAATACATATTTGTATTGCCCCACTAAGATACATCTCTTTGTAGCACCATCACAATAATATACCTGTAGCACCAACATGAATACATATCTTTCGTAGCACAACCACGATACATATATTTGTAGCACCACCACAATACATATTATCTTGCACCACTACGATACATTATTTTAGAGTACCACCACAATACATTGCTTTGCAGCACCACCATGATAACATTTTCTTTGCGCCATTGCGATACATACCTTTTTGAACAACAACCACAATGCACATATTTGTAACACAACCATGATACATAATTTGTAGCACCACCACGGTACATATCTTTATAGCACCACCCCGATGCATATCTTCTTTTCACAATTACAATACATATCTTTGTAGCACCATAACGATACACATCTTGAAGGATCAGCACAATACATATATGTAGCACCACTGTGATACACATTTTTTATAGCACTAACACAATGCATAACTTTGCAGTACCACCACAATATGATCTTTGTAGCACCTGCACAATAATATCTTTGTAGCACCTACACAATAATATCTATGTAGCACCACCACAATAATAGTTTTGTAGCACCACCACAATAATCTCTTTGTAGCATCTCTATCCTTGTAGCACCTACCCAATAATATCTTTGTAGCACCTACCCAATAATATCTTTGTAGCACCTACCCAATAATATCTTTGTAGCACCTACACAATAATATCTTTGTAGCACCTACACAATAATATCTTTGTAGCATCACCTCAATATCTTTGTAGCACCTACACAATAATATCCTTGTAGCACCTACCCAATAATATCTTTGTAGCACCTACACAATAATATCTTTGTAGCACCTACACAATAATATCTTTGTAACATCACCTCAATATCTTTGTAGCACCTACACAATAATATCTTTGTAGCACCTACACAATAATATCTTTGTAGCATCACCTCAATATCTTTGTAGCACCTACACAATAATATCTTTGTAGCACCTACACAATATCTTTGAAGCACCTACACAATAATATCTTTGTAGCACCACCACAATAATATCTTTGTAGCAACTACACAATATTATCTTTGTAGCATCTCTATCTTTGTAGCACCTACACAATAATATCTTTGTAGCACTCCACAGTAACAATTTTGTAGCACCTACACAATAATATCTTTGTAGCACCTACACAATAATATCTATGTAGTACCTACACAATAATATCTTTGTAGCACCTACCCAATAATATCTTTGTAGCACCTACACAATAATATCTTTGTAGTACCTACACAATAATATCTTTGTAGCACCACCACAATAATATCTTTGTAGCACATACACAATAATATCTTTGTAGCATCTCTATCTTTGTAGCACCTACACAATAATATCTTTGTAGCACCACCACAATAATATCTTTGTAGCACCTACACAATAATATCTTTGTAGCAACTACACAATAATATCTTTGTAGCACCACCACAATAATATCTTTGTAGCAACTACACAATAATATCTTTGTAGCACCACCACAATAATATCTTTGTAGCACCTACACAATAATATCTTTGTAGCACCACCACAATAATATCTTTGTAGCACCTACACAATAATATCTTTGTAGCACCTACACAATAATATCTTTGTAGCACCTACACAATAATATCTTTGTAGCACATACACAATAATATCTTTGTAGCACCTATACAATAATATCTTTGTAGCACCTACACAATAATATCTTTGTAGCATCTCTATCTTTGTAGCACCAACATAATACATATATTTGTAGCACAACCTTGAATATGTATCTGTTTGAAAAAGGGTACAAAAATGATATAAAAATTTGAGTTACTATTAAAGACTCTGCAGAAGAACCATGATTCGAACGATCTCAATATTAATAAAGTAGACCCCAGTTTTTGGTCAGTTTCTAACGTTTTCCTCCTTTATTTTGGAGATCTTATAACAGTTTTTCTTTTAAAGTTCTTCATCTATGAAGATGAAATGTAACTAAATGTAAATTTTGTATATTAAAATGAAGTGAAATCCTTATATCTTTACATCTTTCCAAACACTCCTTCATAATATTTTAGTATAATTTTGGAGTGAATCTATTCTTCTGATACAAAGGTCTGTACTTTGCTTCTGAAAATGTCGGTGCTTTATTTAATATGGATAATAGGAGGATATCATGAAAATCTGAGGACTGTTTCAGTCTTTTAGTTAGAGTACAAACAGTCCCAATTCATCATTTCATCATTTTCTACTAAGAAAAATCTCAATGATCTAGAGGGGTATTGTTAAATCAATATGCCAATGGGTCGCGGTTTAATGATAACTTAAGGAATTTAAAAATAACATAAAGCTGTTGTTGTCCTTAAATTCTTCGACGTTGCATTTCGTATCAGCTGTATCTGTCAGGGAAATACATAAACTTGTATTTTCAGACAAGTTCAACTCACCCATCAACACATTCCAAGGATATATGACCAATATGGGGATAATTACGTATTTAAATTCTTGCCAATGATATTGTTTGATTTCCTAAGGGAAATCCTATGTCATTTTCGGCAGGTAATTGTAATTGCAGTCTGTATTTGTGCTAATAGGTTTTAAAATTTAATAGAGATGGTTATGATGCACACTGAGAAAAGAGTGAGATAGCCATGAACTTCACATAAATTGAAATAACGATATTTGTGTGATCTTGGCAGACGGGTGCAAGATTAATAATTATTATCTTTGCGAGACAGTTACAAATAGATTTATTATCCAACTCGATTCATTGAGCTTCTCAACCCCTGTGTACTCGCCAGCTCTTATTTTGAGTTCTTGTATTCTATCGTACTTATTTTATTTTTCAGTAACCATATCCAACAAAATAATTCTGCCTAATAAAGTACAACCTTTAAATGTAAATCTTTTTCTAAGTGTGTGTTAACTCAAGCTAAGGAGTTGGTAAATACAGGTACTAAATAAATAGTTACAGCTCATCGTTGATTTCTATAACAAAATGCGACAAATCAAATGCATGAGGTTAGGAAATATAATTTTAAAGTGTCGGGGAAAGACGCTCAAGGATAATGCAGCGTTAGTAACAAAAAACTAATGGATTCTCTCCAAAAAGTGAGTTTTATCACATCCTAGTAAAGACATAGCTAGAGAGCCATTTTTATTCGCAGTAGAAAGTAAAATTAGTTCGCACAGAGCCATACAAAAACGAATTATTTAACCTCACATGAATGGCAGTCATAAAAAAGAAAAACTGCGCTAGAAGGAAAATATGCTCATTAAGCCAGCAGAAGAGTGGTGCTACATTGTTGTCATGAATGGTGCTACGTTGTTGTCATGAATAGTGCTACGTTGTTGTCATAAATACGCCTGGTTGCATTTCCAGACAGGACGTTTTACAAGAAACTAAGTCATAACTCAAGACCAGAATACTCTGAAACCGTGCTCAGACATTGAAACACACACACACACACACACACCTCTAACGACACATTGGTGACAAAATATTGATGTGATTTCTCTCAGCTGATAGATTTGATATACATAATAAAATACAGTAAAAAGGTAACATAGAGAGGTCGAATATTTCCGGATACAGCTATTCATTTGAAAGAAAATTCTGATTTCGTTTATTATCAACTTTGGCTTTTCTTGTAAATACTGCTTTCATACATCGAAGGTATTGCTGACTGCCTAAACAAAACGTTTAAAATCAACCTTCCAGCCAATCATCGTCTAATCACAATGGATGCATGTTCTTATACACCAACATCCCACACGAAAAAGGTGTCACAGCCTGCAAGATGGCATGGTATGGTCGACCTGATCTTCACTCTACTACCAACTCTTTAGTTAACAATTCAGTAACAAAAACGTCTTATAAAACTTAATGGAACTAAAATGGCACCTTCAAATGCCAATATTTTCACTAAAACACTAAAGCAAACATTACTGAATGAGACACCCCATAGACCTCTAAGTTGGTCCAGGTTCATTGTCGACATACAATAAAAAATGACTCAAAGCGAGCGACAATTTCAAACTTTTTGTTAAATTCCTCAACCACGTTCAATGATTAGAGTCAAATATGTCCAATGTTTTCTTGGATATTTAATGTACCCTCGATGAGGGTACGTACAAAGTGACCTGTATTGCAGCCCTATTTACTCTTACCAGTATCTTACCCTGACAAGCTGAAAACCGAAAAAGGTAATCAGAAAAGATCTTTCTTGCAACCTGTGCGATCAGAAAACGCAGTTGCTCAAAGCTGGCTACCTTTGAAGAGACTTTGAGAGCTCAAACTGCATTTTAGATCAAGGGGATAAAGAAGAGAATGCAAACAGCTCATTAAAAATTATTTGCATCAGATCGATCTTCAACGATTAGAGTCAAATATGTCCAAGATTTTATTGGATAATCAATGTACCCTCTAGGAGGGTACGTAGAAAGTGACATGTATTGCAGCCCTAATGACTCTTACCAGTATCTTACCCTAACAAGCTGAAAACCGAAGCAGGTAATCAGAAAAGATCTTTCTTGCAACTTGTGCGTTCCGAAAACGCAGTTGCTCAAAGCTGGCTACCTTTGAAAAGAGACTTTGAGAGCTCAAACTGCATTTTAGATCAAGGGGATAAAGAAGAGAATGCAAACAGCTCATTAAAAATTATTGGCATCAGAACGATCCTACTGAGCTTACGAATGGGCATATTTTTAAAAAATCTTGGTTGCGTACCATAGACCCTATAAATCTAAAACACTATCTGTAAATGCCGTGGTAACTTAAAATATGACCACAGATTCAGGCATAAACGGCTACCCCCACCCCCAAACAAAACAAAACAAACAAGCGCTGCCTAATCTGAACACATGTACTCGAGATCTAATCGTTCAGGCGTTCGACGACAGGATTTACCTTTCCTATTAATCAGAAATTAGGATGTTGAACCCAAAATCGAATTTATCTCTTGACACGAAAAAGAAAAGATCTGTGTAACTCAGTATTCTGGCAGTGCATTGTATTTCAGAAAACTAATGAATATCCACATAATCCACAATCGCAACAAAATCAAGACGAAACTTGGCAGCCACTACAACTCAACAGTACATTCCGTATGATCCCTTAAGATGCTACAACAGAATCTAAAACGGGGTGAACCGATATAGAATGCACAAGCGAGGAACGATACCCGATACAGCAGCTAAAACTCATGATGAATTTGGCTTAATAACCAAATCTAATCTTCCCAATGAAATCTTTAAAAATTCCTGTTAGGCATCGACCATACGCAATTCTTTACATGAATTATTATTATTATTATTATTATTATTATTATTATTATTATTATTATTATTATTATTATTATTATTATTGTGTCTCTTGTTCAGTAACATGTTTCAACAACTCTCGAGACAGCTTCCTTTACTCCCTCCTGCGCGCATAACGTCAAAAGGATATAACACTTTTTGCTGATATAATACTATCTTGCATGGTCATTAGTCCATACCTTGGCAGCAAGATAAACCAGGCAAGGTCTATGTTCGATAAATACGATCACCCAATCTTTTTTTTTGTAAAAGCTCTAATAATTAGATAGCAATACAAAAAGACATACTGGTTACCTATTTTGAGACCGTTACAACTATTATGTTTTTCCATCTATTATTTAACTGTTTTGGAGATTCCACTCTGTCATTCTGTCGATGTTGGTTTTCTCTTGGTTTTTATGTTTGATATTTGTTTTGCGAATGAAAGCCGTTTCTTCACTTGATGAAGAACTTGATTAACTCAAAACGCGGAGTTTTTTTTAAACAATATGACTAGACTGTTTTTCGTGGTTCATTGCTAAACACGAAAGTCCATCAACAGCTCCAAATTTTTCTTAGTTTTTGTATTTCGATGACTGCTTTAGTTTCTGATTGTATTTGTTATAATTTTAATACACCTGCAAAAAAAAAAACCCACCATTTACCACTACCAAAGTTAGTGGGGTGCAAAGGTGTTTTGTCTATCCGGTATGGAAATACAAATTAACATTTTTATTTCTTAAACAAACAAACAAGTCATTATTGCTTACCGTTTTGAGCAATATAGAATAAATGTTGCATCAAGTAGATTTTTGCTTTCCAATTAAATTTAATATGTGAATGACTCACATTTAATTCTTGATATCATATTTTTTGCTGATACCATCTTGTCTTAATGTACGATTGGTACATATTGGTAAGTGAAAATAATCAAATCAAAAGTATTTCAATGACGCAAAATAATATCTTCGGCTTCTGGATTGAATCTAAAATGACCAGGGAGAAAATCCTTAAATTAGATACTTTTTGGATAGGCTGAACAAATATTTAAATGAATGTGGCGTGAAACATTTTCGCAGTCATTTTCAAATTCTTTACATAAGAAATGAAGGACTGAACGTCAGATGTCTATCAAATGTGAACCACACAAACTTTCCAAAGCGTTTACATGTATATATCAGCCTTTTCGCTATCGAGTACTATTTAAAAATGTGTGTATGTGTGTGTGTGTGTGTGTGTGCGTGTGGGCATGTTCTGTCATCATGAATCTCTTTTTGTCCTGGAGTATCCATTTCGTGTTGCAGACTTGAAATTACCTGATTATCACCTGTACAACTAACATAAACCTGCAACAGTATAGATCTGGAATGGTACTTACATTAAAATGCATCTACGCTATTAGTTGTATAATATAAATTAAAACTAATAACATAAATAATGTTGCGGAATATTTCACAGCCTGGTGTGTTTTATATACACGTAGATGTGGTAGGAGGGAAGGAGTAGAGATCTCAGCAAGAATATATTGGTTTTTAATTGGTAGCAAGGAAAGGTCGGTGGTTTTATTCAATCAACAGCACAATGCAAGCACAATGCACTAACTTGAGTAATCAAGTTATCGTTACAAATTAGATCACGCACGCTGATGATCAATCCCCACTGAGCCGATTTTCTTCTCCTTAACTACTGCGTGGTTTACAGGAAAGCGAAACATTTAAATGAAATTACCAATTTCCGGCTTGTTCAGCCTCCTCAAATGTAATTAAAGTGTCTCATATCATTCATGCTCAACATTGATACCAAGTTCCCATATATATATATATATTTATTTATATATATATATATATATATATATATATATATATATATATATATATATATATATATATATATATATATATATATATATTACTTTTACATACTGTGAGTTCCGTATATCAAAGACCTTTCCTGGGCCCCGAGTGGCCGAGTGGTCTAAAGCGCTGACCGTTACAGATCACTGCCATCTCACCTCTGTCTGCGTGAGTTCGAGTCCAGACTTGGCTAACGTGGGTAAGTGAGAAAGCCTGCCAGTAGCTTCTCGTGGGTCGGTGGTTCTTCCCTGTGTTTTCCAGGGTTCTTCCTCCACCATTAATACTGGCCGCCATGTATAGCCTATCTTGTGCTGAAAAATGGCGTTAAAACCTACAACAACAACAACAACAACAAAGACCTTTCCGGTGGATTAGTGGTTAAAGCGTCCGCTTTGGATGCGGTAGGTGGCGGGTTAGAATCCCGGCCCAGTCATACCAAAAACTTATAAAAATGGTACAGATATCTCACTTAGCGCCCAGCATTATGAGGTTAGTGATAGGACTGGTCGGCCTGGTTTCAGGAGAATATGACTGGATGGGACATTATGCTATATGTCTGCGGCATGATGACCCAGTGCTAGACATTATAATCGTAGCGATATCACTGAAAATTTTTAATACTACGCTACAAATTCAAATCACACACACATACAAACACACACACGCACACACACACACACACACACACACACACAAACACATCAGTTAAATATATAGACATAGCATACAAGACTGGGGATGTGTGGTGGTGTTTATAATTTTTAACGTAGCTTTAACAATTTTTCAGTCATATCGCTACGATGTCTACAGCGTGTCTAGCACTGGGGCATCATGCCACAGACATGTAGAATGATGTCCCACCCAGTCACATTATCCTGACACCAGGCCGACCAGTCCTAACACTAACCTCCTAATGCTGAGCGTCAAGAGAAGCAGCTAGTACCATTTTTGTAAGTCTTTGGTATGACTCGACCGAGGATAAAACCCACAACCTCCAGCATCAGAGGCGGACGCTCTAACCACTAGGCCATCGGAACGGTTCATACAAGACTGAATTCAAGTGTGCTTCCAGAAAATGCAAGTATTTTTTCCATGGTAGTACTTTCTTTGTCAAAACAGTTCAGGCAACTCATGCAAGATTTCTAACAAGCAATTAATTGCAATGCCTAATCTGGTCCATTTGTATCCGTTCTTCGTTCGCAGATTATATATCACCATGAATACCAATTAACATTGATATTTACGAACCAATTGTGATTCTATAATTTTCTTAATGGAGAAAGCGTGCTCCTCGTCGAGCTATTGTATTCTTTGATTATTTAATTTTAAGGTGTTGCAAAAAGAGATGATGTTATGTCCGTTTCGATTGCACAAGTACATGCGAAATACATGGGCTTTGGATAGTTCGGGTTGAATAGTTGTGACATTATCGGCCAAAACTGATTGACAAAATGTAAGCTTGGCGTGCTTTTCATGTGGTACTAAAACACCGTTAAGTTTATTTATTTGGACAATCATTAATTTTGACTTATCGTCTGCACGCGACGAGATATGCAGACAGTATTCTCTTTTTACAAGATAACAAGACGAGTTTGTCACCCAAGTCCCTGTTGTCAGCATAATGATTTATTCATAAGTCTGTCTATGTTTGTTCCGTTGTTAACAATAATTATTTTGAACATTCAAACTAGATTTCACAGAACGCACTTTCATAACATAACGCTACAGTCCTTGTCTGTCTGGACATGACTCAAATTTAGACGACTAATTTTGTAAGTTCTTTTTTTCATAAACATCTTGGTGTACATGCAAAAGATACACACCTACCTAAGGTATGTGCAGTATATATTTACGTATCTGTTTATACCTTTGTTAGAGGGGCCCCGAGTGGCCTAGTTGTCTAAAGCGCTCTTCATTACGAATCACTGTTATCTCACCTCTATCTGCGTGGGTTCAAGTCTAAGATTCGGTGAATGTGGATATTTGAGAAAGCTTGCATGCAGTTTCTCGTAGGTCGGTGGTTCTTTCCGCGGATTTCCCGGTTTCTTCCTCCACCATTAATACTGGCCGCCATGTATAGCCTATCGTGTGCCGAAAAATGGTCTTAGCCCCAGAACAAGAACAATAAATGTTAGATTATAGTAATTATATTTTATGGGGAGTCAGTATTTGAAAGATGTCTCAAACCTAGTAATTAGCCAGTTACTGTAAGCAGACATGATGTAATAAAGTAAAGGAATTCTCGCGATATTTTCCCGTATAAGTGTTCAGTAATTTGAGACAGGTATAGTTTTTTGTATTTGGTGTTTGAGTAATGTTTTGTTTTGTATCCCATACAGATCTTCTGCTTAGAAAAGTGTACTGATAAATCATTAACATGAATAAAAAAAACTGTTTGTGAATATTTGGTTGTTAGTTGATTAAGAGTAAAAATCATTTATGTTGCAATCATTTTTAAGATCCCTTTCGTTGATAATGATTATTGTCTTTAAGTTCTTGAAAACAGGGAAAGATTTACAATTTTGTTTGATTCGCTCGGTAGTGTGACGCTGAATTGTAGTACTACAATTTATACACAGGTCATTACCTACATACATATATAAAAATCCATTCAGGAGTAGCAATAAATATATTTTCAAGATGGCCACTGTGATGGTCATATTGGATGTCAGATTAGAATCATTTTCATTTTAAGACCAACTGGACATCAGACGTCTTCTAGTGACAACCCCACGTCAATAATTTTTTGTTGTGATGGAGTTGTGATAAGATGGCTGTCAAAGCAGCTACCACTTTATTAGATTAACACCAGTTTAATTTAGGACAAACTATACATCTGCAAACGTCTTTTAGTGAAACTCCCAAGATGACATGACCGTTGATTCAGAAGGAGTATCGATAACAAGATTTTCAAGATGGTTCCCATGAACGCCATATTGAATTTCAGAATGGCACCAAGTTTATTGAAAACCAACAAGACATCAAAAGTCTATCAGTGAAATCTTCACGAATATTAATAATAAGAGCTTAAAGATGGCTGCCATAGTGGCCATGCTGGATGTCTGATCATCACCAGCTAAATTTGTCATGTTTTGAAAACTTCCCCATAGCTTCCTGTGGGTCTGTGAATCTTCCCAAGGTTTTACCTTTAACAAATAAAAGGTGCAGCGACAAAAGTATTTCCAAGATGGCTGTTGTTTGGGCCACATCGGACACCATTTTTATCCAAGATCTAATAGACATCCCCAATAATTATGATCATCCCGTTAGGAGGAGTTTTAATAGCAAGGTACTGTCAATGAGTGAAAAATTCAGCTGTGTTTAAATTTTCTTGGATAATTATTTGGTCTATTTTGTATCTAATTTGCAGCAATGAGGCTTTTGAAGCTCAAGTTGTATATGCATCCAGACAAAATCTCTCTGAGTAAGTATCTGGTCAAAGAATATGCAGTAAGGCTTACAAGTTGATCTGCAAATAAATAAGCCATAGTAAAGTCACTTATAACTGGAATAAGACCTTCCTTCTGGTCAGTTCCTGTGTTGTCCAGGGCTTTGCCACTTGATCGCTGCCATCTCACTTCCTTCACCAATTATGCTGGCCACCATACATAGCCTATCTTGTGCTGAAAAATGGTGTTAAAGGCCAAAACAACCAACCAATAAACCTTTGCCACTTTGGTTATGTAATATGAAGAAGGAAAGTTAGTTCTTGGTAAACACCAAGTCCTAAAACATTGGTCTCCACAACAACAGGGATACCGGAAATGACAAGATTGACTTTCAGAACATCATGAACTCTGTGTAATTGGCCAAGGTATATACAACAATTTCAGTCTTATCAACATCTGTGGTACATGAATCAAGAAACTGGGTCACAGTCACAAGAAGAATAGGTCTTTGTTTCCTATATTTTGTATTTGAAATGAATGCAACAATCAAGTTTCATAAATGTACATAACAAGGTTTAAAAATAATGAAGGTTAAGAAAATAAAAAACCTTAAGCTGATGTCTGTCAGATAGTGACCACAAACACAATGTCTTAGATAAGAATCACACTTTTTTCATCTTGTGTCTACTTTGCACAGCAAGCTGAGAAAACTCTCCTGTGCTTGGAATAAAAGTCCATTGGACCTTTCAATAAATAAACACTCAAATAACATACAAGTTCTATATAAAAATGTATTCAGTTCACTGGCATAAAATGGTTCATGCATTTATGTGATGATGGACCTGAAATACTGCCCTCAATTAATTAAACGATTCCATACTAACTGGAATTAGTTTGACAGAAAAAGCTATCAAAATCATGTGGCTACAGGAACAAAAATATACATGTTGTCCAAGCAGCTGAATAAATTTACAGTTTACTCCATTTAATAAAAACAAAGACTATATAAATTTCTTCTTGCTGTAAACAAATTTACAAATTACCAACAATGCTCCACTTGATACAAACATGGTTAACATAAACAATCATGGTAAACATAATTAATGTGAACACAATTTTCATTGACATGGTCCCAATTATAATGATTTTTGATATATTTAACAAGAACCACAATTATGAGGACAACTACCTTACAAAATAAAATTACACACATAGACAACACTGGAGCAGTATTTATGACTAAAAGACTCCAGTCCAAATTAAGTAATCAATATTATTAACTGTAAACTTACTTTATGTCATTTTATGTTTTGCTAAAAGAAAAAGAAGACATGCAAAAAAAATGTATTGTAAATTACTAATCATGGTTCACAACTGTCATTTTATTTACTACAAAAAATGAACAATTTTGGGTACCAATAAAAGACTATTATGCTATGGCAGAACTGAGATTAGACATGGTATCCATCCGGGTTTAAAATGTCAAGTGGTAACTACAAGCACATCTCCATCACAAAACCAAAATTGAAAATACTGTTGATAAAAGTCCTACTACCTAGAAATGAAAGAATATAAAGAAAATTTTTCACTCAATAATAATAATAATAATAATAATAATAATAATAATAATAATAATAATAATAATAATAATAATAATAATAATAATAATTTATTTATTTATAGAAGGTAATTTTGATACTAAGTAACCTTATCTAATTCTTGTCCACATGCTCAGTCTGTTTTGCTACAAAACTTGGAAAACACAAACTGCAGTCTCCATGAGCTTTATTAATCAGTGTACAGAGTGGTACAACATGAAAAACCAATTTTTATTTGCAAATAATTCATGAGGACTGCATAAAAGTGCTAACGATTTTTTTATATAAAAAAAATGGACATAAATCACTGCATTATTATGTGAAATTTACATCTATTACACCTAAGAAACACAATATATACTCTTGTAATAAATTTCATTCAATTTCAAAGAACATAAACCCTGATGTGCCATTATTAGATCTGGGTCTATGTTGTTTTGTTTAATTTGTACATGACTTATAAGTGAGCATACATGATATTATTGATATAAAAGAAACTGAAAACAGAAATAACTTAGCCCCACCTACAGAGTCTATCCTGTTTGCAGTCTGACTCAACTTAAATGCAAGTATATACAATATTTTCATCACTAGGGACTTGTACACCATATTTACCCACTTATAATATGTGTACAACTGTAAAAACTGCACAGACACATATCTGTCTCTGCATAATGTGCTAGTAAATCTGGGTTTGTGCAATTTGTTAGGAGTAATCAGTAAAACAAAAACAACACAGAAGCTGATTTGCAGGTACATTATTCCATGGCAGTTCAGGATCTTTGTTGTTTGTAGTTTAACTTGACTTATATGCAAATACACACTGTACTTGGGGCACAAATATCCAAGCAGATCAAACCCTGAGCTGTGAATTAAAAATGTCAATAAATTTTCAGAGCTTTACATTAACTTTTAGAATACATTACAGTTTTCTGTAACCCAAAGTGCTCTAAAACCATATTTATAATATCATAATACCCTGAAAATGTAAAATTCTGGAATCAAATTAAAGTTTATTGTTGCAAAGTTTTAATCTGGACACAAACTTTTACATCCCTTCAGTGTCTATTACACTATATCAACGAATATTCTAATTTACAAAACTGTTGGAGAATTTTAGGTGCATACAAAATTTACTTTACCTGAATTTGTTTTTTATTTATGCAGGAGTTACCACTCTATGAATCTCATACTGGCAAAACATTTTTCTACTCACCTTCATAAAACATTATTTTACCCAACATACATCAATTATGATAATGATAATGGAATCATTCATAAATTCAATTTAAGAAGAAAAAAGATATTTTTAGCTCTTTATATAATATATAACCTCATATGAACATAGTAACTTTTATAAAAAATAATTCTTAACTTACAATTCAGCTCAATATTTTTTAAAAAAGAACATATGAAAATAACTACTTGTGATATAACTTATAGGATTTCCTTGTCAATGGTACATGACTGCACATAAACACTTTTTTCCTATGGAATATGGATAATAGTACATTTAGAAAATATATAATGCAGTTGTGATACTCACAAATTATTGTGAAATAAAGGAATTATAGTATATTACTCCAAAACCCTAAGAAAATTAATTCAAAGGCATAGAGCCATGTATATTACAAAAAAGTGTGAAATTTCTACAAGAGATTTTTAAATTGTGAATTAACAGAAATCTTTTGAGAATTCACATTAACAATCAGGGCTTTTATTTTAAATTACATGGAAATAGTAACAACAGTAACTTCAGTCTTCAAACAAATAAATCAAAATAATGGAAGATACAAACACATGCATGGTATATTGGTGATGGATGAAAATAAAAAGCAATACTATAAAACCCATGCAGAAATTGATTTCTTTTTACCTATTAATATCTGTGGTGCTATTTTGTTACAAAAGAGGAAAATGTACAAGACTGAATATATCAAGATTTATCACATAATTTGGCTAAAGAGCAATGAACACTTTAAAACAATACTTGAGTACAGAAAATATGAAGGATTTTCTAAAAAAAATTCAGATTCTAGCTGTTATTTTTGCTAAATCTGCTAGGAAATTTTACATCAACTTATAAATTTTCAGTTTTATAATAGATTCAAATAAAACTACTGTGCTGAACAAATACTATCATTTACTGCAACATACACCCCATTTTTTGATCACACCGTGTGAACAAATTACCCTACAAAACACGTTTCTTGATCCAAGTTTGCTTTTTAGGACAGAACTGGCTATTTAAATTTGTCAGGAACATTATCTTAGAATTTACCACTAAACACGTCTCACATCTTTTTATCAGCCTGATCAAATTGGGAGAGACCATGCACCTGCAAAGTGGATAACTCCCAATCGGCATTGGGAGATAACTCTTCTAAAATGTGAATGATATTGGTGTGCACTTACTGTGATGAGCTTAAAACACAAGAAATTTACCAAAGTAATAATGTCTTAAGCGCACACCATAGGTATCGTGTTCAATATAGGAATTAAAATCTAAAGCAAAGGTTCCCAACCTGTGGGCCTTGGACCCCTAGGGTTATTGCAACAGTCTGCGACTGACTAAATATTGTCTCACATATATGCTATTTTTCAAACATATGCATTTGTTGTTGTGATAAAAAAAGCAAATTCATTAACAACAATTACTGAGTTCATAAAATTTTTTGACCATTATGTATTTTGTCAATCAATGGAGCCTAATTGTGGGGGGTCAGCAAAATCGTTTTAAGTTAATAAAAAGAGGTTCTTATACTTGAAAAGTGTAGCAAACCACTGATCTAAAGAAAGTCCAATCACTATGTACTGGCCAGCTTTTATCTTCAATCTGGAAGTTTGGCAGTATGTGATACAAGCAGCACACTTGAAAGTTACTGTCAGAGGTCCTTATTCAAATACTCTTCTTTAGTCAGTTGCAAGTTTTTATTACATTCTAGTTGCCCTGCAAACATTATCTCCACCTTGCTAAATAAAGACCACATTCAAACAGGAGATAATATAATATGACACAATTAATTGTCTTCCTTTATCTTATTTTTTATTTTCTTTTATTTTGCTGGTATGCTCCTACCATAAAACATTGATTTTATACAGTAGTTGACTGAAGTTTGTGCAATTTTTTTAGAACGACTTCAAATGATGGGCGCTCATTAGGTTTCAATTTCCAAGTTTCCAGCATAATCTCATATATATCTTTAGGACATGCTTCTGGTGCTTCCATTCGATAGCCCCTCTCCACATGCATTTTCACATCTTTCACAGGCTGAAACATGATGAGAAAACACTCAATACCTCATAGCATAAAAAAAATAATAAATAGATCGAGGACATGAGGTATGATCTGGAACACGAACATGCAACCCGAAAATTTAATTTTTTTCCCTAGTTTTCCTGTAAACTTTTCAATTCTGTAAACCAGTCAATCATCTTATCAACCTAATCTTATAAAAGACCCCAAAAGTAAATTGTTCAAAAGAACCTTAAAAAAACTAAGTTTGCTTTCATTGGTAAATTGAAAATGTTGCATAAACAGCATTGCTTCATTATAATTCATATTATTCTCATAATAATGTGGTCCATGGGAATAAAACACCTTATATACATATAAATTTACTATTACATAATAAAATGGCATCCATGACCATGTTTTATTACAGGAAATGGGTTATAATGAAGTCTGCTTTAGTGAGGGAGCACTGAATATAGCTACATGTTAATGAAGGTTAACAATAATAAACATATTTCACTTGCTTAGTACAGAGAAATACAGCATGGAAGAATATATGTGGTCATAAACACAAATACCTAAATCATATTAGACGAGAACAAAATGTAGGTTACAGTTACCTTTGGTTATAAATGTGTAGCACTAACAGAGATGCATCCATTTATCAACATACAAGATTGGAACATGAAGAATACCCAACAAAATGAACTTTAAACTAAAAAACTCTTTTATTTATCAGGATGCAACCAAACACAATTTTCATTAATCACAGCATGCATATATGCCAATAGATTTCATCAATTTCACGAGATTAGCATAAACTGTGCCTTGAAAATGAATATCAACATAAAATTAACACAAAAGTGTGGCATAGAATATGGGTCATAGTGACCTATTATTAAGAAGAAGTATTCATTAATATGCATTTCCTCACTAATTTTCATGGTTCAGAAATATAATGTAAATCACAGTGACAGTTCTTGTAGCTAAGACAGATGAATACAGTCATAACTAGATATTGGAATACAATCATTTTGTTGAATAATACAAGCATAATCTGTAAAACAATGTTTAACCAAAGTCAGTGAAGCATCAAATATAGGTGACTGTGAGCCTTACTCATCAAGATGCATATTTAATTAATGCATATTTAATTAAGTTTCTTGATTCCAGTTGTAACAAATATTATATGGAAGGTAAATAAACACCTCCATCGTGATGTGCTTAAACAAAAAGAGTTAACATAAACTAGTAAATTGTAAAATGTATGTCGTCATATTGACCTTTTTGAGAAATACTTAATACGAAGTATAGAAGACTTTCTATACTCAAGTCATGTTGGGGATCTTGATATTTTGTGCATATTCATAGTGTCTCTAACTCACATGGACTGAGGTGATAAGTGCGAACGTGATCTGTAAAGGCAAGTATCTTAGACCACTTGACCACTGGGCCCCCCCTCTAAAAGTAACATGTTTTGGACAAAAAAAACACTATACTGTGTGTCTAAACAGTGCTTTAAAATGCACAAAAATATAACGGTAAATGATAAGAAATCATATCATAATTGATTTTCATGCACCAAATAAAGAGTGACATCAATAAATTAGCCATTATAAAGCAAAATTCAACCAATTATAGTGGGGTTCATGACCAAACTCATTATAAGATGGGTAGCGGTATAATGGTAGGCACTATAATGAGGGACTACCATAAATAATTCCTGAGAAGAAAATTACTTCTAGTGAGCTTTATCACACTAGTACTATTCATACAAAATAACCTGACAGTCTGTAATAGTATAAAAGAACGAGCTTTTGTGATTAGACAAACATAAATTTTACAAAATCACAGGTATATATGTATGTGTTATTTATTGTTTAAATTCATTTAATTTCCCTCAGATTCAATTAAAAAAGCATTCATAAAGCAAACAGTATTTTTTATTGTCTAAAATCATTTTTTCTCTTTCAGACTCAATAACAAGCATTAATAAGATGAATTAATCTGTTTGTTAAATGCATGTCCCCTAAATTGACATACAGTTCAAAATCATCAAGTCCAAAAAGTTCAAAATCTGAAAAACTTACTATGAATAACTAATCAGGTCATCCATATATAAAAAAAACATGCATACCAAATTTAATTCATCTACTAAAGTGGTTTTTGCACAATTGTGGTCAAATATTTCTATTAAAACGAAGTAAAAAGTCAACAAATTTAATAAAATGTGTTGTTTTTGGGGCACAACACCATTTTTCAGCACATGATAGGCTATAAATGGCGGCCAGTATTAATGATGGAGAAAACAACTGGAAATTCTGCAGAAAGAACCACCGATCCATGAGAAGCTACTGGCAAGCTTTCTCACATATCCACATTTGCCGAATCTTAGATTCGAACCCACACAGACAGAAGTGGGATGGCTGTGATCCGTAACAAAGAGTGCTTTAGACCACTCAGCCACTCTGGGAATAAAATGTGTAAAAGATCAATATAGTGTGGAAATTACCTGAAAATAATTGGGTCAGCAACACATAACACAATGCCAACCAAATTTCTTTTGGCAATCTTATCTTGATTTACCTAATCATGCTAACAAAGTTTTTACCCAAAAAATCTAAACCCCCCAATTTTTTTTTAAAGAACTAAAATATGTCCATAATAGCCTGAAAATCTGATAAAAGGTTGTCAACATCTGTATACAAATGTAGGCAAACTTCATTTTTCCACATCAAGTGGCTTATGTGTACTTCTGCTAACAAGGCTTTATAGATTGGAAAATGAACAAGATCAAATCATGCTACCTCTGCTGAATAGTTACTATAGAAACATAGAAAAAAATTAGAAAATAAGTTACTATGGAAACATAGAAATTAAATAGCAAACATGTTACTATATAAGTTATGCTTACAATTCTTGGATAAGGTACTCTTCCAAAGGAATAGATTTCCCATAGTAATATGCCGAAGCTCCACATATCAGACTTGCTAGTAAATATCTGTAAAAACATATAAAAAAGTGTTACTTGTGCTTGGCCCTGACTAACTAAAATGTTTTATCTACATGATCGTTATCTAAGGTTACATGATTTTTATCTATGGCACACATAAATACAAAAAATGAAATTACATTCTGGGCATTTACGATCAAAATTAATTACACTTTCTTGGTTCATCACTTTGCTTAGTTTTTACACCACATTAATTTCTATGTGCCAGTGAGTGGCTAAACGTTCATGTGATTCACCAACCAAGTGTTTGTAGTGCTCTATTTTTATCATTAAAAACATATTTCATGTTTAAATCATAAGTGTGTATGATATTGATGTAATCAATGTAAAGAAAAATAGAAACTAAGAAAAGAAAGCAATCACCTAATCAATATGCAAAGATGATTGTTAATTGCCACAAAAGGCATAGAACTACATTTTATAGCGGAAATAACTCAGGACTGTGAGGAGTTCATTCACTAGTTCAATACACAGATGCCTATAGTAAATCTCAACTCTGTTCAAAGGGCTAATATATTTATTTGTATGTGATATAAATTAAATATATGTACAGTATGTATGCTGCATAAATAATATACCATTCGCTATATAAATCTGTCATTAAAAGGAATCTCAGCAAGCCTTGTATGTATACATTTCATTGTATATCACTGACACAGCATACAATATATATATATATATATATATATATATATATATATATAAAGAATACAAATATATATAAAGAATACAAATATATATATATATATATATATATATATATATATATATATATATATAGAATACAAATATATATATATAAAGAATACAAATATATATATATAAAAAGAATACAAATATATATATAAAAAGAATACAAATATATATATATAAAGAATACAACTATATATATATATATATATATATATATAAAGAATACAAATATATATATATAAAGATTACAAATATATATATATAAAGAATACAAATATATATATATATATATATATATATATATATATATATATATATATATATATATATATATATATATATATAAAGAATACAAATCATATGGCAAATGACAAACCTTTCAAGCGCACTGGATCCACCAAGGGATCATGTGTGTCAGGGATTGATTAAAACAGATGCAATAAACTGATGAAGAACAGTGCAAAACTAGTAACTTACTAGCCTCACCTAGTCAATCTGGACCCTGTGGTGATAAAAGATGCAAAACCTGTCAACATATGATAGAGACCAAGACATTTACTAGCACAGTGATTAAAGAAAAACTAAACATACATGGTCCAAACAAAACGTGCAAAACAGAGAATGTGATTTATCTCATCACATGTAAGATCTGTGGCCTTCAGTACGTCGGAGAATCTGAAAAGCTACACAAAAGGATAAACCTTCATAGATCTGATTGGATGACAAAAAAGCTGCACAGAAGCCCGGTCGCAGAACACTTCTCCTCCCCTGGCAACACTTTCAGTGATATAACACTTATCGCTATTGCTAACAACCAGAGCTGGATTTCCAAAACCAGGAAGGAAAAGGAATCATACTGGATACGCCGCCTTAGAACATTGAAACCAAGCGGTCTAAACCAAGAAGACTAGAAAAAGAAAACTATGCACTAGTAGAATTTAACTTTTTCTAAATCTTCTTAGTATCCTTCAATTTTACTATAAGAATAACCGGTATAGAATCAAATATCTGGGATATAATCTGCATTACATAAATGTACAAAAAAGTAAAAATAGATGTCACTTTGGCTTGTAGACTTTTAGGGAATTATACATCGTTTTCAGTATCCGCAACAAGTCTATACAAGCTGGTTGTATTTTTAGTTTTAACCCATGTGGAGACACCCATATAGAGGTTTACAAACACAATGTTTTTGTGTTTATTTGTTTGTCTTATATATGTTTTGTATTTGCCTTTGAAAAAGACTCATTAAGAGTCGAAAGCGCTCAGGCTAGTAAGTTACTAGTTTTGCACTGTTTGTCGGCAGTTTCTTTGTCTATTGTCTTAACATTTTTATTGAATGACAAGCTGAGGACATCTCAGCAACATTTGTGTGGATTTTTATAAATGGTAGGAGAATAAAGATGGCAGACTTTCATTTCACATGTGAAATCACACGTGCTGCCTATTTTTACTGAGTTCCAGGTTGCACCCTGCTGGGATGTAAAACACTGTGGGCAGCAATATTGGAGGTGGAAAACTTACTAACCTTTTCTTTTAGAGCTTCAGGGGCTGTCCACTTGATGGGTATCTTGTCACTTTCTTGGCTGTAGTCTTCATGCCTTGCTAAACCAAAATCTGACACCTGTCAGAAAAAAAAATAGCAGAGGTTTTAATGTCTTTACCATAACCATCATCCAGAAATTATATTTTGTTGTACTTCTTGTGATTAGAGGACTAAATTTGTGTAAGCAGGGCAAGACAATGAAGTTGTTAATTTCAACCTTTGATTTTGTCGGCAGGACTGGCTGGCTTCATTGTTTAAAGTTGGTCAAGGTGGATTATACTATGTGTGAGCAAATTGATTCTGAACGGATTAAAGATGTTAATTGATTATGATTGGTTTATCAGAGCTCAATCAGCATACAACAATAAACATTATTCTGCTTCAGAGCTTAAAGCTGTTCAGATGGACTAGCATCTATACTATGTATGATCGAAAATAATTGGACAAGATCATCTTCCAAAGCCAAAATACCAAAACCCAAGCAACCAAAATATCACACAAAAATTGATGACAGATGGAAATAAGAATTTCAGTTGCAATCAAATTCAAAGATATGAATATGAATTCTGCTCTTTGTGTAAAACTGATTTTAAAATATATTATGGTGGTAAGAATGATATTACGCATCATGCAGAAATCTCATTTTATGAAAGCATATAAATCAAAACAAATATGAAATCACTGAAATCCGTGTTTGCAGAATCTGCTTCAAATGTGGGTAAAGTTACATGTGCCAAGACAATATTTGCGCACTTTACAGCTGAACCTTATCTCCCATTTTCGGAAGATCTTTTTTCGGATCTAGTCAAAATAATGTTTCTAGACTTAGAAATTGCACAAAAGTTCTCATGCAGATCTACTCATATAGTGACTATTTTATTGTTCATAAGAAGTCATAATCTTAGTTGTATAATAATAATAATAATAATAATAATAATAATAATAATAATAATAATAATAATGATAATGATAATGATAATGATAATAATAATAATGATAATAATAATGATAATAATATTAATAATGATAATAATAATAATGATAATAATAATAATGATAATAATAATAATAATAATGTTGATGATGATGATAATAATAATGATGATAATAATAAAAATAATAATAATGATGATGATGATAATAATAATAATAATAATAATAATAATAATAATAATAATAATAATATGATAATAATATTAATAATGATAATAATAATAATGATAATAATAATAATAATAATAATGTTGATGATGATAATAATAATAATGATGATAATAATAATAATAATAATGATGATGATAATAATAATAATAATAATAATAATAATAATAATAATAATGATAATAATAATGATAATAATAATATGATAATAATATTAATAATAATAATAATAATAATAATAATAATAATAATAATAATAATGATGATGTTGATGATGATAATAATAATAATGATGATAATAATAATGATAATAATAATAATAATAATAATAATAATAATAATAATAATAATAATAATAATAATAATAATAATAATAATAATAATAATAATAATAATAATAAATTAATAAATAAACTCAGTATTGTGGGTGATCAACCTGTAGAAAACAAATAGTGACTATGATTTTTAGGCAAAAACATGCATTCTAGACGATGAACGACATAACAACTTATATAAACAGTGATGACTTTGATTTAATCCTTTGTCAACATGAATAGAAACTAGACCAATATGAATGTTACTAACTGCCACTGAAATACCTGGGATGATTAAGGCTTTTGTTTTTTAATACTAGTATATGATATTGGTTTTGTGATTGTCATTATTCAAGATTGGTGATAGTCATGACAATGACACCAAAGGTGTCTGCAAATTAGGGAGTAATGATATAATGTATGAATTTGTGCTTCATTTGAAGAATCTTACTGACATTAAAACAACATTAGACCCAGACATAAAACAATCTTGAACAATTCTGGCAGGCAAATTGCAATCTGAATCTACCCACAGGCAGGAAACAATTTAAACTCTTCCGTAAAATTTTACTAAAATTGTCCAATTACACTGCAGACTCTAAAAGGACATTGTCCATTCACAGAAAAATTCTGGCTGACTCCATTGGAAACCTAGATCAAATAACAGAACAGCATCTCCTAAATATTAAGCCAACCAATGATCAGGACTGCCAATAATATTATCAGGACTGCCACTATTATTATCAGGACTGCTACTAATAAAATCATGACTGACACTAATATTATCAGGACTGCCACTAATATAATAAGGACTGCTACTAATATTATCAGGACTGCCTTAATATTATCAGGTCTGCCACTAATATAAACATGACTGCCAATAATATAATCATGACTGCCACTAATATTATCAGGACTGCCACTAATATAATCATGACTGCCACTAATATAATCATGACTGCCACTAATATTATAAGGACTGCTACTAATATAATCATGACTGCCACTAATATAATCATGACTGCCACTAATATTATCAGGACTGCTACTAATTTAATCATGACTGCCACTAATATTATCAGGACTGCTACTAATTTAATCATGACTGCCACTAATATTTCAGGACTGCCACTAATATAATCATGACTGCCACTAATATTATCAGGACTGCCACTAATATAATCAGGACTGCCACTAATATTATCAGGACTGCCACTAATATAATCATAACTGCCACTAATATTATCAGGACTGCTACTAATATAATCATGACTGACACTAATATAATCAGGACTGCCACTAATATTATTAGGACTGCCAATAATATAATCTAGACTGCAACTAATATTATCAGGACTGCCACTAATATAATCATGACTGCCACTAATATAATCATGACTGCCACTAATATTATCAGGACTGCTACTAATATAATCAGGACTGCCACTAACATTATCAGGACTGCCACTATTATAATCATGACTGCCACTAATATAATCATGACTGCCACTAATATAATCAGGACTGCCACTAATATAATCATGACTGCCACTAATATTATCAGGACTGCTACTAATATAATCATGACTGCCACTAATATTTCAGGACTGCCACTAATATAATCATGACTGCCACTAATATTATCAGGACTGCCACTAATATAATCAGGACTGCCACTAATATTATTAGGACTGCCACTAATATTATCAGGACTGCTACTAATATAATCATGACTGCCACTAATATTATCAGGACTGTCACTAATATAATCAGGACTGCCACTAATATTATTAGGACTGCCAATAATATAATCTAGACTGCAACTAATATTATCATAACTGCCACTAATATTATCAGGATTGCTACTAATATAATCAGGACTGCCACTAATATTATCAGGACTGCTACTAATATAATCAGGACTGCCACTAACATTATCAGGACTGCCACTATTATAATCATGACTGCCACTAATATAATCATGACTGCCACTAATATTATCAGGACTGCCACTAATATAATCAGGTCTGCCACTAATATAATAAAGGCAATGATCTCCTAATAGATGCTAAAAATGCTTGTTGTACATATAAGTAGGCTAAAAATGACAACAATTTACTATGAAAGGACCAATTTGCTGAGATGATATGCATATCTAAATTTTATAAAAAATGTAAATTTTTTTTTTTTAGTTTTAACTTTTGTCCATCTGCATCCTATAAACTAGGTTGATGAAAATCCTCCCCATTTTGACATTTTGCGGTTAAAACTCCCGACAAAATTTTGGAAATCCCCTACCTGTCCTGACCCGAGTCTTTCTGTCACATTCAGTACATGTTCATATGCTAACAAACATGCCTACAAAATATTCTTCCCTTCATCAAATGGGTTTTGCATAATCCTGGTAGCAAGTTTTACATTTACAAAAATCAAGCCCTAAAAAAGTGCCCCCAAAATTGATAAAATGTGATGAATCATTTGCATATAAACATGACCACTGTATTTTATTTGTGTACATCAGGTGGCTTTTGCACAAGAATACAGAAAAGGTTTTCACCCAAAAGTTAAAAAATTTGTTCAAAAAGAAAAAGGAAAAAACTGCAAGTAGTGTCATCATAAAAATTGTTGTTGTTGTTGTTGTTGGGCTTAACGCCATTTTCAGCACATTATAGGCTATTCATGGCGGCCAGTATTATTGGTGGAGGAAGAATCCAGGAAATCACCGGAAAGAACCACCGACCCACGAGAAGCTACTGGCAAGCTTTCTCACATTTCCACATTTGCCGAATCCTAGACTCGAACACATGCAGACAAAGGTGAGATGGCAGTGATCCGTAATGGACAGCGCTTTAGACCACTCAGCCACTTGGGGCATAAAAATTGTAGATAGGCTGAATCTCACCTAGAAATGTGTTGACTGATTGATGTATAGTCCATATTCTCAACAATAAATGTGTACACTGACATGTAAAGCCCATAATTTCAACAAGAAATGTGTACACTGACATGTAAATCCCATAATCTCAACAAAAAAATGTGTACACTGACATATAAAGCCCATAATCTCAACAAGAAATGTGTACACTGACATGTTAAGCCCATAATCTCAATGTAAATGTGTACACTGACATGTAAAGTCCATAATCTCAACGTAAATGTAAAGCCCATAATCTCAATGTAAATGTGTACACTGACATGTAAAGCCCATAATCTCAACATAAATGTGTACACTGATATGTAAAGCCCATAATCTCAACAAATGTATATACTGACATATAAAGCCCATAATCTCAACAAGAAATGTGTACACTGACATGTAAAGCCCATAATCTCAATGTAAATGTGTACACTGACATGTAAAGTCCATAATCTCAAGGTAAATGTAAAGCCCATAATCTCAATGTAAATGTGTACACTGACATGTAAAGCCCATAATCTCAACATAAATGTGTACACTGACATGTAAAGCCCATAATCTCAACAAGAAATGTGTATAACAATGTAAAGCCTCTGATCTCAACTGGAAATGTGTACACTGATGTAAAATCTCTGAGCGCAACTAGAAATGACTACACTGGTGTAAAGCCCCTAATCTCAGCTACAAATATGAACACTGAGGAAAAGTCCCTGATCTCAACTAGAAATGAGTACACTAATGTAAAGCGCTTGATTTGAATTAGAAATGTGTACAAATCATGTAATGCCCCTGATCTCATCTAGAAATGTGTACAATGATGTAATGCCCCTGATCTCAACTAGAAATATGAACAATGTAATGCCCCTGATATCAACTAGAAATATGAACAATGTAATGCCCCTGTTATCAACTAGAAATGTGTACATTGATGTAATGCCCCTGATCTCAACTAGAAATATGAACAATGATGTAATGCCTCTGATCTCAACTAGAAATGTGTACAATGATGTAATGCCCCTGATCTCAACTAGAAATGTGTACAATGATGTAATGCCCTGATCTTAAATAGAAATGTGTACAATGATGTAATGCCCTGATCTCAAATAGAAATGTGTACAATGATGTAATGCCCCTGATCTCAACTAGAAATGTGCATAATGATGTAAGGCCCCTAATCTCAACAATGAATGTGTAAACTGAGGCAATTAACCACCACGAAACATTTTGACATCATGAGGACAACTTCCCAGGAATGAAAGGCAGCAATTATGCAGGTGTATTTTAGATACCGTCCCCTTCAGCTCACAAATCTGCTGGTCATATTGAAGTAATGCAAAAGGTTGGCATCTCATTATGCATAAAGACTGATTAAAGAAGTGTCATAACTTGGTCAAGATTTGTACATGCCGAGTTTTTGATAAACAAGGCCATCTTGGAGACTGACTCAAGAGTTCAACAATCCATAAAATTTGTTTGTCAGGAAGGCAAACTGAACTAGAAACTTAAAACAAAGAAAAAGGAGTGGGCAAAGTGAGCTGCCTGCTTTGTCACAGACTCTACACTGCCTCTGAACTGCAGTGGAAAACCAAACTGTAGGACCTTCGAGTGATGGGGCTTGAGTGAAGATAAGCAAAACAAAAGAGTATTTCCATCTTCTCAAATCTATATTTTTAAGGTAGTCATGACATTTGCCACAGTGTGGTGAGCTGCCCTGTACATTTAGAACACCTGAGGCATGTCTCAAGTGATATCCTCTGAGACTTTGAACTTGATACATGGTGCAACTCGTCACCACTGTGTGCCTCTAACAGTAGTGCAAAACTAAATCAAATAATGAACCACATAATGATGCAAACTTGTGCAATATTGTATGTAGATTCCTAAGCATCAACAAAATTTACTTTCTCTACAAGTCTGAAAAAGTCAAGTCAAGCAAATATGAGATTGCTATAATATTTCACAACAATTCCTATGTTGCCTGGAACACCCAAAGGTCATTTTTTTAGAAAAGTGGGCAAACATGTTATATCTTTGTATAGACTTGGCACATTTACATGGCATGTGCCTGAGCATATTCTACACCAGTGTGTGGAGCAAGTTGTTGGCAGTTGGCTTTTGGAGAAGAAAGATTTGGAGTTATCAGGATCTGACCAGTAATGTCTTTGATTATAGGAGATTGTGGAAGCAGATGGAAGGAGATTTGGTAGTTCTTATCATCAATGTCCACAGATACCTTAACCAAGCAAACCTGGTTTAATGATGCCGGTGGCAACCACTCGACCATTTACAAAATCCTAAAGTCTCCCTGACTGCAGCTTTAGAGCTATCTTTTGTACTGTACAATCAGGGTGATAACCATTCTGGACTTGCAAATGAAGAGTGAAGGGTAGAATCCTACCATCAGACCAGGCTGGTACAGCTGCCATGGCATGTTCTTGGTCAAGGCACTTTACTCCAAATTCTGGCAAGGCTGGTAGAAAACCCCATGTGCCCAGACTTAATCCCTGCTTTGGCATGCAAGAGGATTTATGCCCACTAGGCAAAAGTGTGGATCAATACATGTATCTCCAGTCACCTCCAAGTCAGTAGGTGCAGTAACAGGCAAGAAAGAAAAATTCTGAAGCCAACATATATCTGCCAACTGGTCTCTTGGATCGATCCTCTCATCTGAAATGTGTGCATTTTTTCAACTTGCAGGATTTCTGGATTTAGGAAATTTCAGAAGGTCCTGTCACAAATTTAACATTAGGAACCAATTTCCATAAACTCCTAACATAGATGTGATTGGTAGATGTATCTGACTTCTGCATTATTATATTCATAACATCTCAAATATCCTTCACAACATTTCTGCACTACATTCAAGACAGTTCAAATATCCTTCATCTCATTTCTGCATTATATTCATCACATCTCAAATATTCTTCATGTCATTTCTGTATTATTATATTCATGTTGTCTCAGATATCCTTTTACCTAATTACTGCATTATAAAACTGGATGATTAAGGTTGCACAATGTTGATACTGTGAAAGATATCATGCTGATATCTGAGAACCTACTGGTAAATATAGGAAATGTAGGAAGTGCTGATACCTTGCCTACACATTTCTAGCTACACAATCGACATAATAAGCATGAAACTGAGTATCAAGCCAGCAATCAGGCAAGACATTTATCAGAAAAAGCCAGTAAACATAAAACACTTACTCAACAAACCAACAAACAAAAAAAACTACTTAGTGGACTTTAGAAATTACAAAACATTCAGACAAAAACAAAATGCTCCTGAAAATTATAGGATGAATCACAGGAATACATATAGATGTACTTAACATATTCACATACACTAGTAAATAACAAAAACATAACATGTGGGTTTTTTAAAACATTTTTATAATCCGATAATTTTTCCAAAAGTTGGATATGGATCAAATATGTTTCACGACATTCCATTTGGCCACAACTTTAGTATATGTGACTGGTTTAAACATGTGATTAAAGGATCACAAAATAATTATAGTTGTAATACTCACCATTAATTTGTGACAGATACAACTGTTTTGTAAAATAAAAAGATAATGTTTTGATCTGTTTTGTCACAAATAATGAAAACACAGTGTTAATATCTTCAAAGTCTTATTTTGCTTCCATTGGAATTTCTGCATATTCCTTATGGATGTAAATTACTGATGTACCATTACAGTGAGAAAAGTACTGTGGTACATACTACTAGAGAAAAATCCTGCAGTAAACTGGTGCAACAGTAATACAGGACACCTCTATTATTCAATATTTTAAAGCAATTAAATAATACATAAAAAATATACCCCTAATGTAATATACAGGACATCTTCCCTAATAAAGACATCATTTTATGATGCTAAATGTTTAAAATATGTGTATTAAGTGAGTCATTAAAAGTTAAATTCTGACTTTCCAAAACAATAACAAAAATTACACTGTATCAACAGGTAACAAGGATTTTATGTGTAGTTAAATGACAAAACACATCAGTATCATTCCAACCAATTAATTCTATGTAGGGAATATAAAAAACATTACTTTATTCCTAATAAATGGAGTACAATTAAAAACAAATGAAAAGTAACATAACAAATATGACATACAACAAAAGCAAATCAGGAAGACTCATACTGATAAAAATTGCAGACATTTCATTGTGGCTAACACAGCTCATGCTAGGGGGTTATCACATGTTTGGAACTTAAATGAAGCAATTATGCACTTCTGTCAACATCTTGCATTTGTTTTAAATGCATATGAGATTTAATAAACTCTAAGAATAATTTTCAGTGTTTAACCTGGTTGCTCACCAAAGACTAAAATATAGAAAACTTGTTCAAATGGTTTCATTAATTTGGCAAGAAATATCCATTCATGATAGAATTCCTTGATAGCAATTTAAAAGTTGTAAGAAATGCAGTCATGTTGTTTGTCAAAACCAAAGCATGATTTTCAAAATAATATCATGCACATAACATTTTATAATTGGGGTAAAATGTTGCAGTTTAAGAAATTATTGAATTTATAAATGGGCACTAACTTGGATACAAATATCAATAATACAACAAATAAGTGATGTTATCATATGAGAATAATGGCATGAACCAGGTAATTTATGAAAGAACAAGTAAACTTAAGAACTGCAGTGGACACAAGACTGACTGCTTTGTAATGTATAACTGACCTTGGCTGTCCCCTGGTCATTTACAAGAACATTCCTAGCTGCTAGGTCTCTGTGAACCACATTTTTCCCCTCTAAGTAGGCCATACCAGAGCATGTATCACTGAAAATTTAAAACAAAATGTTGTAGTTTCATTTCTTTTCATGGATCTCATATTTTTTCATGATTTTGTATATAAAAAATATATTTAAATTTGTTTGTTCCTCAAAATGTTCACATATCTTTTGCTATTTAATTCCAAGGACTAACATCAACAAACACCAAAAAAAATAATACAAACAAACAAAACTATGGCAAACAATAAAATGGAAGCCATTTCAATGGAATGTGTCTGAATACTTTACACTTTATGCTTTATCTTATTTCTCTCTATCATTACTTATTTCACAATATATTGATTTGAGGCCGTAAGTGGAAATTACAGCTCCCAGATACTGTAGTAACAATACAAAATGCTTTTAAATTCTTTTATTTAAAAAGGTTAATATAAAAACAAACACAGGTAAAAGCTAATATTTGATAACAAGAATGCAGTAATAAAAATGATTTATTAAACAGTCTCAATTTTTTTCTAGTAATAAGAAAATTGGATAGTTGGGTCTTGAAATTCATGGTTTGTGGCAACAAAGAAATCCACAAAAACTGATACCCAATGAAAATTAGTGAAATTATTGTAAATGTCTATTCATCTGATGCATAAATAATCTCTCAAGCTACCACAAATAGTACTCTCAAGCTACCACAAATAGTACTCTCAAGTTGCCACAAATAGTACTCTCAAGCTACCACAAATAGCTACCACAAATAGTACTCTCAAGCTACCACAAATAGTACTCTCAAGCTACCACAAATAGTACTCTCAAGCTACCACAAATAGTACTCTCAAGCTACCACAAATAGTACTCTCAAGCTACCACAAATAGTACTCTCAAGCTACCACAAATAGTACTCTCAAGCTACCACAAATAGTACTCTCAAGCTACCATATTTATCTGATTATAGGCCCATGCTTGATGATAAGCCCACCCCACTGTTTACAAGAACTTCTCACCATATGTTAATCTATCATTGCATAAATAGATACAAAAGTAGAAGAAAAATATAATGGCAACATAATAGCAAATGTATGCTACTCCATCTGGTAGCTACCAGTGTTTGCATCTTGAAATCAACAAAATTTTATAAAATTTTACTTTTATTTTGTAACAAGATGAATGTAACAAGAATTTGGAAAATAAAAACTGCTCATTTATTCAGTGTAAACATTTTGTATTTATACATAAAAACTCAAGGAAATTTTGGCAAAATTCAAGGAATTTTTCAAACAATTTGTGGACTTTTCAAGGAAGAATCAAACTCTACAGTGTAGACACAGATGAATTACATAATTAATTATAAAGTCATGGTCTTCACTTTGTTTTAGCTATGATTTCATACAGTGTGTGTGTGTGTGTGTGTGTGTGTGTGTGTGTGTGTGTGTGTGTGTGTGTTTCAACAACACTGTGCCAATTAAAAGTTCAGATTTAAAATATAAAGGGTTACAACAACAAAATATTCAGATAAACGTTTCCACAAAAACATAAACAAATATAACTCCAATTTACATGAAAAAAGGTAAAGATGTTAAAATTCTGTAAAATGTATATAAAATAAAATATAAAGTAAAATAAAAAACCATAAAATTGATAAAATATTGGTTTGAAATTGCCTATATAAACCCGATTCCCACAAACAATTCCATGATTCACTCAGCACTAATGCTGCTAAGCAATGCACCTTCACCATCAGGCAATCTAATATATATGATTTTGAATATTACCACTATGCTGACCAGTTCAGTGGACACCTGAATATTTGTCATAAGTCTAACAAAACAGTTCCACACACATGACCCCTTTACATTTGTTGTGATGACTTATTCAAATCATACTAATATATGGTTTGGTTGCTAGGTAAAATTCTTAGTAACAAGAGTCCCTTGATGGGACTGGTGCTCTACAGACCAAAAAGAATTGGTAAGAATTTAAGATAAGACCATTTAATCTTCTTTTTAACTTCTGAGTGTTGAAACCATTTTTGATATTCTTGAGTGGTATGGTTTTAAAATTAGGTCTTGTGGCAGCCATATTGGATGTAAGACTGGTACCATTTTCATTTAGGAGTAGTAGCAATAACAAGATGACTGAATTCGATGTTTGGTAGCATAATGATAAAATAATTTCATCATCTCAGATAAAACTTCATTCTATTTGCCTCAACACAGAGTAGTTCTTAATGCTTTTATATCTCTGATTGCAGTGTATTATCATGCCAGACATATTCATAAAAGTGCCTTAAGTATTGGGCGGCTTCTGAGAGGTTTCCCTGACACAGTATCAGGGCTTTCTTCAGTTTCCATACTTTCTTAACTTCCAAATTGAAGATCTTGAAAGAACTGTCACGTCTGTTTGGAAGTCTAGTAGATTTGTCATTCATTTGTTAAGTCTAGTATATTCATTCATCTGGAACTCTTGTAGATTCATTTATTTGGAAGTCTAGTAGATTCATTCATTCATTTGGAAGTCTAGTAGATTCATTCATTCATTTGGAAGTCTAGAAGATTCATTCATATGGAAGTCAAGTTGATTCATTCATTTGTTCTTTGTTCAGACATTCATTCATTTGGAAGTCTAGAAGATGTATTTATTCATTTGGAAGTATAGTAGATTCATTCATTCATTTGGAAGTTTAGAAGATTCATTCATTTGGAAGTATAGTAGATTAATTCATTCATTTGGAAGTCAAGCAGATGTATTTATTCATTTGGAAGTATAGTAGATTCATTCATTCATTTAGAAGTCAAGTAGATGTATTTATTCATTTGGAAGTCTAGTAGATTCATTCATTCATTCATTTGGAAGTCTAGAAGATGTATTTATTCATTTGGAAGTATAGTAGATTTATTCATTCATTTGGAAGTCTAGTAGATTCATTCATTTGGAAGTCAAACAGATGTATTTATTCATTTGGAAGTCTAGTAGATTCATTCATTCATTCATTTGGAAGTCAAGTAGAAGTATTTATTCATTTGGAAGTATAGTAGATTCATTCATTCATTCGGAAGTCTAGAAGATTCATTCATTTGGAAGTCAAGCAGATGTATTTATTCATTTGGAAGTCTAGAAGATTCATTCATTTGGAAGTCAAGTAGATGTATTTATTCATTTGGAAGTCTAGTAGATTCATTCATTCATTTGGAAGTCTAGAAAATTCATTCATTTGGAAGTCAAGCAGATGTATTTGTTCATTTGGAAGTCTAGTAGATTCATTCATTCATTCATTTGGAAGTCTAGAAGATTCATTCATATTCTATTCATTCATTTGGAAGTCAAGTAGATGTATTTATTCATTTGGAAGTCTAGTAGATTCATTCATTCATTCATTTGGAAATCTAGAAGATTCATTTATAATGAAGTCAAGTTGATTCATTCATTTGTTCTTTGTTCAGACTTGTGAACCAGATCTGGCCAGTTTTTTGCTAGAAGTGTTAGGTTTCTTAGCTGTCACACTGTTGTATTGACCACTGGATACAGTTCACTTTTCTCCAGATCCAACCAGTTTTCCATCTGTAGTCACATTTTCACATTGATAAATTGCTTCATCTGTTTCATTCTCAGTTTGTGTGGCTGTTCTCATAGATTTGGGAAACATCAAGACTAAACTTGGTCTCACCCTGTGACCAGGTAATGTCTTTCTAGGTTTTATCGAAAAATTCTTCTCCATTCCAGTTGTGTAAAGTTAACAGGCCACCCATTTTGTAACCAATTTATTTGGTCCCTGAGACAGTGGGTATGACTGAATATACTGAACACTGTCAAATCAAGACAGAATAAGCTTTCATAAAAAATATCTGTGTTAGTCCAAATGTTACACCCTTACAAAAATAATCAATGATGAATTACAGCTTTTCTTGTCATGCCCTTAACCTTAATGATGGGTGAATGACTATGGTGTGCATGACACATTGTCAGATATATTAATGGCTAAAGTTTCATTACATTATCCTCAGTGGCTTGAATCCTATAAAACAAACAAGGAAAAAGTCACAGGAATTAAATTTTTTATTACCATGACACTAAGGAATGGGGCATGGCTAGGATATCAAACACACAATCTTGTCAGGCTATTTACCTGGGTAGAGTTTCATTAAAATATCTTCAGCCATTCAAAATATTTACAGCTGACAAGAATGCATATAGATCACAGACATTTTCTCTTTCTGTGACCTTGCTCTTGTCGAATGAGGTGAGGATATAGAATGATATATGCCATCTAGTCATGATATTTAATTAAAGTCTTCTTCAAATATCTTCAATCATTCAAAGATATTCAGCAGATATGTCACATAAATACATTTTCACTGTGACCTTGACCTTGAGCCTTTAGTGAATAGCAGTAAAATGTGACATATCTAGTCTTAATTTATGCTTGGGCAAAATTACAAGAAAATCTCTTGATAATTACAAACTTTTAAGCTATACCACCACCACAATTTCTTTTGTATAATCAAAACAACACTTGAAATTCATAAACGAAGATGGAATCACTACAAAATATTGATCGAGGAGATAGCCGTAAGAAAACTTACGTGGCATAATTGATTTGATCTATTTTAGTCACATGATTTCTTCCTCTAGATCTAAGGTAGTCAACCAGATTGCCTTTGCCCATGTATTCTGTCACAAGGCGTATTGTGTCTCCCAGTACCACTCCAATTAAAGAGACAAGGTTTGGATGTCGCAAGGACCTAAACAAGGGTAAAATATTGTTTACAGCTTTTTCAATTCAGTATATACATAGCAAACTGATTTTTGTAAAGAAAGAAAATAAAATTGACAACAATAAATTGTTAAACTAGAGGAATTGTGAGCAATTTTTATTCAGGTAAGTATGCCCACACCTTTGCATAACTCTTATAAAATAATTGCAATTGGACAAAATGCACATCTTCTGATATGACCATCATATGTACTAAGTTTCATGGCAAGCTACTGACAACTTCAAGACTTGATGCATTCACAAGATTTCTGTCACATATTGCATACAGATTTAAGTAAAAAAGCAATAATTCTTACAGAAATTAGGACAGCAAGATTCCTCTGATTTTTAAGATGATGACGATAATAAGTTTCAAAGTGATCCATAATAAACTGCTGTAGGACACATGTAGAATAAGTATATAATGAATTGCTTTATTCACAAAAAGTGTTGCTAACATATTCCATTGATTCCAACTAACTTTCACTCAATGCATTCCATTGTAATTTATTTATAAAGAACATAATGTTGAGACAACAGCTGACTGGTCACAATTTAATTGGCTCATGCAATAACAATCTTTCAATTCTTGAACCAAATTAGCAATTCATTCTTCACCATTTTTGCTCTGTGTGTGTGTGTGTGTGTGTGTGTGTGTGTGTGTGTTTTTAAGATAGCGTTAATAACTTTTCAGTCATATCGCTATCAGTGTGGAAGTTTATAGTAATGTCTGGCAATGGGACACCACAGACATTTAGCATAATGTCCAATGAGTCACATTATCCTGACACCAGGCCAACTGGTCCTAACACTAACCTCATAATGCTGAATGCATAGCATGGCAGTTGTTTGTATCATTTTCACAAGTTTTTGGTATGACATGGATGGGGTTCAAACCTGCGACCTACCACTAGACCACTACTTCTGAGTGAAGTGGCTTGATAAACATGAGAGCTTTTGAAGTCTGAGGTGAGTACTTTGGCATAATTGAGCACCTGTCTAGAAATGGCTGACTAAAATAGATTACTGAGTACAAAAGTTGATGGAAATTGTGGATAAGCTTCAAATTTTTTCATTCAGATGTAAAATATGTGTGACCTGGACCAACATAACACTGTCTGACTAGTCGAAAACGCACAGAATTTTTCATTCTTCATTTCTCACAGATCTAAGTCCTAAAGATGTGTAATGCCTCATTAAAAGAAAAATTTCTCCAAATTAAATGGCAACAAGATTACTGAACAGTGTCACTATAAATGCCAATGCCAGTAAGTGTCACTATAAATGCCAATGCCAGTAAGTGTCACTATAAATGCCAATGCCAGTAAGTGTCACTATAAATACCAATGCCATTAGGAAATCTAGGCATGAAACTGCAATGTGTCGAGTTATGAACCTTGGTTCTTATCATACATTTATCCAAGAGCCATGTCTTTGCACAAAACATATTTTCACAATTGCAATATTATTGTCCAACTGGAGGTGGTGTAACAATGGTTATTTTCATACTAGTGTAAATAGTGTAGTGTGTTGAGTAAAGTGAGGATGAGTAACTGCTGTATGACTCATTCATCCAAGAGTTTCTCCAAGCATGGTTGATTTTTATAATTTGCTTGTAATGGCAACTGTGATCACAGTGTAGATATCGTGTTAGACTATATTTTGGCAGATCATTTTTTTTCTACTGACATTATTCTATTTTTAGGTCTTTGACAATAAAGTTTATCTTGCAGTTTCTGAAGTGCTTACAAAGAAGCAAGCATTGACATTAAATGTCTTTTCATTCAATAGTTTTGTGTATAACAAGGCAATGATATGGACGGACACTCACATACACAAAATGAGATAGCCAAACAAGTCATTTAGTAGAAAATGGTGCATATCCCCTAAAAAAACATGCAAGGGAATATAAATATGTAAATATGATGAACTTTCAGCTTGTTCCACATTAAACAAGAAGTACTTAAAACAGTTCTTACATATTTAATATTTATTTTCATGTATAAAAAATTTGCAACATAAGTGTAAATAGTTGAGTATCTGTACTCACCAACTGAATGTTTTATCCAAAACAGTTATTCATCATAAATGCGTGAAACAAAATTTCAGTAATAAAAATATTTGCTAGGTCCATTCCAATCTTAATTTCTTTCTAACACATACACACAAACTTATTAAATTGGTGGAATTTTTTTTCCTTACAACATTTGTATTTGCTGGACATGTCCAAAGTATCTGAAAACGCCCAATTAAGACATTGACAATTTCTAAAAAAAACAACCTGTATTTTGACTTCAAAAGCATGTGAACTCCACATTCACACAAAGTCAAAGGTATTGATGAGAATTCAACAGGTGAGTCAATGTAAACTGTCTCAACCCAGTTTACTAGTAAACCATTAGACTGTGTGGGTTCAGAGCAAGTTCCGTGAAAAAAAAATCATTCTCTATAAGACAGAAGAAAAAAATATTTAAAAAATAAACCCAGTATTCATTGACATGTTTGTTTTATATTATGACTTTGCTTCACTGCAAAGCAAAGGGCAAGAAAAGAATGTTTGATTATATCAGCCAATATCTTCACACCCATAACTTGAATGATTTTGTTCCAATCAGTGTTGATATTGGAAGGACAGTTTCCTGTGTATATGAGAATGATCTCAAGCTAGAAAATAAAAAGGATTATGAATATGGGGAATGGGTTGTTTATAGGGTGAGTGATGTTTTACATCTTTGTGGCAATGACTAAAACTGAGTTTGGTACATAAACACTTTCTTCAGTATGTAAAGATGATGGTTGATTAAACAGGTAATGATAATCTATTTTGTTTTCTTTTAAATTGGTAACAGGGTTCCTGCAGACTCTATAAAAACAAATTCCATGACTTTTCCAAGACTTTTCAATGGCCATTTCACAAAATTCAAGGATAACAATATTTTGCATTGACAAATAAAATTAATCATCATGTAAAAAACAAGGTTTGTAAATATATGCTTGATGCTCTATTGGCAGTGATCATTTTTTTAAAACTCCATTATCACAAATTCCATGACTTTTTCAAAACTTTTTAAGCTTTGGAGAAATTCCATGACTTTTCAAGGCCCTTGAGATTTATTGTTTTAATTCCAAAACTTTTCCAGGATTCCAGGACCCGCCCATGGTAGACAAATTAATTGATTAATAAATAGACCACCAAACTTTGCTTGACTTATGAACACTAAATATTGAAGCTAATTTTATTTTTTAAATGCTGGACATAATCCTGCCTGTGGTTTTAAGCTGCCCTTAAAGAGAAGCAGCTTTATTTCTCTATATCCTCTTATCCATTGTAAATACCCACTAATTAACACTCTAAACCCTGTATATTTGAATGTCTATCACAAGAATAACTGTTAACAAGTAATGGGGTTAATTTTTATAGGAAATGCTGAATAGTATTCACTGGTTAACTGTGTGACAATTCATAGCACCACAAAGCACATGGTTGCAACATTTCATTTTTTTTCTTCTTTTTAAAAATAAATAATTATCATATAATTAGAATAACTTATTGTAATGTGATTACATATAATTACATACGTCATTAATGAAGCTTCCTCCAGAAATTGCTGTGCTGCTTTGTTCTTGTCCCTAAGTGATTTAATTGCTACATGCATATCTTTGTAAACTCCCTTATGCACCACTGCAACACAAAACAGGAAAGCATTAGCCTAATGTTCAATAGATATGAGGTTCAACTTATAAACCTAAAAAATCCTATTGCATATTTATCATTGTACCATTACACAATTCAAATGCAAGAGTATACATGCCAATCATTTCTTTTTTCATTTTTCAAATTTGCAACAACAAATTTTGCTAACATGTAGCCAACTAGAAAAAAACAACAATAGTGCTGTAAATATATAAGTCAACAGAATTAGGTGACCTTTTATGTGACCCTGCAGAAACGACTAACATTGTCAGATGCCGGCACCTTCAACCAAATCCACAGCAGCAAAGACGCACAATCACTGTACTACCACTATTAAATCTTTATTATTTTATCTATGCTCAATCTGTATTTTGTCTAAATTTTGTTTTGCATTCCATTTTCATTTCTCTGGTAACAATACCCATTTCTGGATATAGAACAAGATTTTTGTCAAAAGTCCACAAAATTAACAAATGTTAAACAAGTAGAGAAGTAAAAGCCAGAACATGTAATCAGTTCATTTATGTATGAAGATAAATACACATTTAAAATTTAATGTCTCTACCAATTGTGTTTTTTGCTTTATCTTGCAAATGAGGTTTATTTTAAAAATGTCTTAGTCCAAAGTTTTAAAAAAATGTGTAAAAAATTAAAACTATAAAAAAAATATTAAAACAAGATTGGACTGTTGCTACTGGCCAAAACATATTTTCCAGAAATTAACGTCTGTTTCTTCCTTTTAACTGCTGGGTGTTGAAACCATCTCTGATATTCTTCAGCAATAACAAGATTTTCAAATCAGCTGCTGTGGTGGATGTATTGGAAGTAAGACTGGCATCATTTTCATTTATGACCAACAAGACACCATAAGACAAGATAAGTCTTCTTGTGGAAACATCAAGTTGATATGACATTCTCCATTGGTAACAGTAACAAGAATTTCAAGATGATTGCTATGGTGGCCATATTGGACATTAGACTGGCACCATTTCCATTCTGGACTGACTAAACATGACAAAAACTCTTCAATGAAAGCACAATATCAGTAATACCAGCCCTCTCAGACAAACATGACCAACAATACACCATTTTTTATTTTGTGTCAAAAAATATTGGAATCAGATTGATACCTTTTCCATTTAGGACTAACTAGACATAAAATACCTTTTACTGAAAATACAATTTTGATATTAGCACATATTCAAGAGGAGTAACAATAATGATATTTCAGGATTGCAACTGTGGTAGCCACATTGGATATCAATCAACACTATTTTCATTTAGTACTAACTGAACATCATAATAAGTCTTTTTGTGAAAATGCCATGTCAATATGACTTTCTGTTCAGGTGGAGAAACAATAAGAATTTCAAGATTGTTGATCCAGCACCATTTTCATTTAAGACCAACCAGACATCATAGGTGTTTGAGCAAAAATTCCATGTGGACATTGACCATCCATTCAGAAGTAGTAGCAATAACAAGATTTTAAAGAGACTGCTGTATTGGATATGCTGGCCCTGAATACCTGACCAACTCCATTGAATCGAACATGAAAACCTGGATCCAGAGAAAAAGCCAGAGACAAGTCCATAAATTAAGGGTCATTTCAAATAAAACTCATATTGTTATGGTTGGCAGGTCTGATATGTAAGTAGTGCAAAATCGTTTCAGTTTCAAGAATCTGATCTTGGATAATTATGCAAATGGTATTTAAATCCTGGAAACTTAGCAGCATCCTGGAATATTGGTAAAAGATTTCAAAATCCATTTACGAAATGCATGTTTTTCACTTCATTCTGATTTATTGTTCATCTTTATGCATGCTGCATTTTAAATTTGCAATTTCTGTTTTCTTTCTTTTGCCTTCATTATTTTACCTGTGCTCAATCTGCATTTTGTCCAAATTTTGTTTTGCATTCCATTTTCATTTCACTGGTAACAATACCCATATCTGGGTACAGAACAATATTTTTGTCAAAAGTCCACAAAATTCACAAATGTTAAACAAGGTAGAGAAGTAAAAGCCAGAACATGTAATCAGTTCATTTATGTATGAAGATAAATACACATTTAAAATTTAATTTCTATATCAAATGTGCTTTTGACTTTATCTTCCAAATGAGGTTTATATTAAAAATGTCTTAGTCCAAAGTTTTAAAAAAATGTGTAAAAAATGAAAACCTATTAATGGTTTGAAAATCTAGTGAGATCCTTGTTAACAAGTTTCTTGGTATAATAATAATAATAATAATAATAATAATAATAATAATAATAATAATAATAATAATAATAATAATAATAATAATAATGCTTTATTTATAGAGGGTGACTCATTAGTCAAGGACTATTCTCCCTCGAGGCCCTCTTAAGGAGTATAACAATGCACATTATATGAAGATAGCAATAATTACTGTTTAACATATTTAGTATTAAAATAATAAATTCTATTATCTATTATGACAAATGTGTAGATCGACATAAAAACCAAATCAAGCAGTGTGAGCATAAAAATGATGGACATCATATTTTTACCTCCAAATTCTCCCTCTCCAATCACCTCCCCCATAAGTAAATCTTTAAGTTTGATTTCCCAACCACAGCTTTTGAACTGTATGTTGGCACCTTGAAATTCTTTTTTCTTGTTTTGAAGAGGCTTCAACAGATTGGTACACAAACCATCAGCATCATTCTGGTAATGCTGTAAATGAAATTAAGAAATGTTACAAATGATTGTTGTAACTAATAATATTTATTATATTTTTTATTATCAAAGTTGTACATTTTAAATTAAATTTTAAATTCAATTAAAGTGAAATCAATGTGCACAAGATACAAAAGTGAATACAATCAGATATCACATTTATTTTGATCATGTTTAGCAAGACATCTTTAGAACCAGTTTATTATTAATATCCTCAAAATCACTGTCACATATACTGTTTATCACAGTTAAACCTGCCTTAACAGTCACCTTTACTTAGCATTCACCTGGTTCCAACAGCCATTCCCATTTCAACCAATCAACTTTCCTATACAAACATCAGATATTTAACTGTCACAT
This sequence comes from Potamilus streckersoni, assembly GCA_016746295.1. Lineage (NCBI taxonomy): Eukaryota > Metazoa > Mollusca > Bivalvia > Unionida > Unionidae > Potamilus > Potamilus streckersoni. The sequence goes on along the minus strand of JAEAOA010000815.1, from coordinate 497,306 downwards.
GCCTTATTCAGTCAATGGAATGGACAGGTGTTTCCTAACACAACACTTTCAGCAGTCACTCAAATTTGTCAACCATACAAATAAAATGTTTCTTTTCCCAAGAATGGCACTGGTCATATGAAATGATGTGTAAACAGGCTTTATCTGACTTACACTACACCAATTACTATCAGTTAATCATTTAAATAGCTGATCTCTCCAATGTTATTTTAAAATTTTAAATAAAGCCACAATAATGCTCAGATTCTATTGCTGGGGTAAATACTCGAGGTAAATTCTCATTTTTATAGCCCCCTCACCATTTTTAGAGGCAAGAGGTACTGATGACCATAATAAATATATATGCATCATAAAAGCTTTGTTTTCATTGGTTTAACACATTACTTGTTTTATTATACCAAGGGAAGGAATCTGAGTTTTCATTGGTTGTAATGTTGAATACATTACTTGTTTTATTATACCAAGGGAAAAATCTGAGTTTTCATTGGTTGTAATGTTGAATACATTACTTGTTTTATTATACCAAGGGAAGGAATCTGAGTTTTCATTGGTTGTAATGTTGAATACATGACTTGTTTTATTATACCAAGGAAAGGAATCTGAGTTCATTGGTTGTAATGTTGAATACATTACTTGTTTTATTATACCAAGAGAAAGAATCTGAGTTTTCATTGGTTGTAATGTTGAATACATTACTTGTTTTATTATACCAAGGGAAGGAATCTGAGTTTTCATTGGTTGTAATGTTGAATACATTACTTGTTTTATTATACCAAGGGAAGGAATCTGAGTTTTCATTGGTTGTAATGTTAAATACATTACTTGTTTTATTATACCAAGGGAAGGAATCTGAGTTTTCATTGGTTGTAATGTTGAACACATTACTTGTTTTATTATACCAAGGGAAGGAATCTAAGTTTTCATGGGTTGTAATGTTGAATACATTACTTGTTTTATTATACCAAGAGAAAGAATCTGAGTTTTCATTGGTTGTAATGTTGAATACATTACTTGTTTTATTATACCAAGGGAAGGAATCTGAGTTTTCATTGGTTGTAATGTTGAATACATTACTTGTTTTATTATACCAAGGGAAGGAATCTGAGTTTTCATTGGTTGTAATGTTAAATACATTACTTGTTTTATTATACCAAGGGAAGGAATCTGAGTTTTCATTGGTTGTAATGTTGAACACATTACTTGTTTTATTATACCAAGGGAAGGAATCTAAGTTTTCATGGGTTGTAATGTTGAATACATTACTTGTTTTATTATACCAAGAGAAAGAATCTGAGTTTTCATTGGTTGTAATGTTGAATACATTACTTGTTTTATTATACCAAGGGAAGGAATCTGAGTTTTCATTGGTTGTAATGTTGAATACATTACTTGTTTTATTATACCAAGGGAAAAATCTGAGTTTTCATTGGTTGTAATGTTGAATACATTACTTGTTTTATTATACCAAGGGAAGGAATCTGAGTTTTCATTGGTTGTAATGTTGAATACATGACTTGTTTTATTATACCAAGGAAAGGAATCTGAGTTCATTGGTTGTAATGTTGAATACATTACTTGTTTTATTATACCAAGAGAAAGAATCTGAGTTTTCATTGGTTGTAATGTTGAATACATTACTTGTTTTATTATACCAAGGGAAGGAATCTGAGTTTTCATTGGTTGTAATGTTGAATACATTACTTGTTTTATTATACCAAGGGAAGGAATCTGAGTTTTCATTGGTTGTAATGTTAAATACATTACTTGTTTTATTATACCAAGGGAAGGAATCTGAGTTTTCATTGGTTGTAATGTTGAACACATTACTTGTTTTATTATACCAAGGGAAGGAATCTAAGTTTTCATGGGTTGTAATGTTGAATACATTACTTGTTTTATTATACCAAGAGAAAGAATCTGAGTTTTCATTGGTTGTAATGTTGAATACATTACTTGTTTTATTATACCAAGGGAAGAAATCTGAGTTTTCATTGGTTGTAATGTTGAATACATTACTTGTTTTATTATACCAAGGGAAGGAATCTGAGTTTTCATTGGTTGTAATGTTGAATACATTACTTGTTTTATTATACCAAGGGAAGGAATCTGAGTTTTCATTGGTTGTAATGTTGAATACATTACTTGTTTTATTATACCAAGGGAAGGAATCTGAGTTTTCATTGGTTGTAATGTTAAATACATTACTTGTTTTATTATACCAAGGGAAGGAATCTGAGTTTTCATTGGTTGTAATGTTGAATACATTACTTGTTTTATTATACCAAGGGAAGGAATCTGAGTTTTCATTGGTTGTAATGTTGAATACATTACTTGTTTTATTATATCAAGGGAAGGAATCTGAGTTTTCATTGGTTGTAATGTTAAATACATTACTTTTTTTATTATACCAAGGGAAGGAACCTGAGTTTTCATTGGTTGTAATGTTGAATACATTACTTTTTTTTTATACCAAGGGAAGGAATCTGAGTTTTCATTGGTTGTAATGTTGAATACATTACTTGTTTTATTATACCAAGGGAAGGAATCTGAGTTTTCATTGGTTGTAATGTTGAATACATTACTTGTTTTATTATACCAAGGGAAAAATCTGAGTTTTCATTGGTTGTAAAGTTGAATACAATACTTGTTTTATTATACCAAGGGAAGGAATCTGAGTTTTCATTGGTTGTAATGTTGAATACATGATTTGTTTTATTATACCAAGGAAAGGAATCTGAGTTTTCATTGGTTGTAATGTTGAATACATTACTTGTTTTATTATACCAAGGGAAGGAATCTGAGTTTTCATTGGTTGTAATGTTGAATACATTACTTGTTTTATTATACCAAGGGAAGGAATCTGAGTTTTCATTGATTGTAATGTTGAATACATTACTTGTTTTATTATACCAAGGGAAGGAATCTGAGTTTTCATTGGTTGTAATGTTGAATACATTACTTGTTTTATTATACCAAGGGAAGGAATCTGAGTTTTCATTGGTTGTAATGTTGAATACATTACTTGTTTTATTATACCAAGAGAAAGAATCTGAGTTTTCATTGGTTGTAATGTTGAATACATTACTTGTTTTATTATACCAAGGGAAGGAATCTGAGTTTTCATTGGTTGTAATGTTGAATACATTACTTGTTTTATTATACCAAGGGAAGGAATCTGAGTTTTCATTGGTTGTAATGTTGAATACATTACTTGTTTTATTATACCAAGGGAAGGAATCTGAGTTTTCATTGGTTGTAATGTTAAATACATTACTTGTTTTATTATACCAAGGAAAGGAATCTGAGTTTTCATTGGTTGTAATGTTGAATACATTACTTGTTTTATTATACCAAGGGAAGGAATCTGAGTTTTCATTGGTTGTAATGTTGAATACATTACTTGTTTTATTATATCAAGGGAAGGAATCTGAGTTTTAATTGGTTGTAATGTTGAATACAATACTTGTTTTATTATACCAAGGGAAGAAATCTGAGTTTTCATTGGTTATAATGTTGAATACATTACTTGTTTTATTATACCAAGGGAAGGAATCTGAGTTTTCATTGGTTGTAATGTTGAATACATTACTTGTTTTGTTATACCAAGGGAAGAAATCTTGAGTTTTCATTTGTTGTAATGTTGAATACATTACTTGTTTTATTATACCAAGGGAAGAAATCTGAGTTTTCATTGGTTATAATGTTGAACACATTACTTGTTTTATTATACCAAGGGAAGGAATCTGAGTTTTCATTGGTTGTAATGTTGAATAAGTTACTTGTTTTATTATACCAAGGGAAGGAATCTGAGTTTTCATTGGTTGTAAAGTTGAATACAATACTTGTTTTATTATACCAAGGAAAGAAATCTGAGTTTTCATTGGCTGTAATGTTGAATACATTGCTTGTTTTATTATACCAAGGGAAGAAATCTGAGTTTTCATTGGTTGTAATGTTGAATAAGTTACTTGTTTTATTATACCAAGGGAAGGAATCTGAGTTTTCATTGGTTGTAATGTTGAATACACTACTTGTTTTATTATACCAAGGAAAGGAATCTGAGTTTTCATTGGTTGTAATGTTGAATACATTACTTATTTTATTATATCAAGGGAAAGAATCTGAGTTTTCATTGGTTGTAATGTTGAATACATTACTTGTTTTATTATACCAAGGGAAGGAATCTGAGTTTTCATTGGTTGTAATGTTGAATACATTACTTGTTTTATTATACCAAGGGAAGGAATCTGAGTTTTCATTGGTTGTAATGTTGAATACATTACTTGTTTTATTATACCAAGGGAAGGAATCTGAGTTTTCATTGGTTGTAATGTTAAATACATTACTTGTTTTATTATACCAAGGGAAGGAATCTGAGTTTTCATTGGTTGTAATGTTGAATACATTACTTGTTTTATTATACCAAGGGAAGGAATCTGAGTTTTCATTGGTTGTAATGTTGAATACATTACTTGTTTTATTATATCAAGGGAAGGAATCTGAGTTTTCATTGGTTGTAATGTTAAATACATTACTTTTTTTATTATACCAAGGGAAGGAACCTGAGTTTTCATTGGTTGTAATGTTGAATACATTACTTTTTTTTTATACCAAGGGAAGGAATCTGAGTTTTCATTGGTTGTAATGTTGAATACATTACTTGTTTTATTATACCAAGGGAAGGAATCTGAGTTTTCATTGGTTGTAATGTTGAATACATTACTTGTTTTATTATACCAAGGGAAAAATCTGAGTTTTCATTGGTTGTAAAGTTGAATACAATACTTGTTTTATTATACCAAGGGAAGGAATCTGAGTTTTCATTGGTTGTAATGTTGAATACATGATTTGTTTTATTATACCAAGGAAAGGAATCTGAGTTTTCATTGGTTGTAATGTTGAATACATTACTTGTTTTATTATACCAAGGGAAGGAATCTGAGTTTTCATTGGTTGTAATGTTGAATACATTACTTGTTTTATTATACCAAGGGAAGGAATCTGAGTTTTCATTGATTGTAATGTTGAATACATTACTTGTTTTATTATACCAAGGGAAGGAATCTGAGTTTTCATTGGTTGTAATGTTGAATACATTACTTGTTTTATTATACCAAGGGAAGGAATCTGAGTTTTCATTGGTTGTAATGTTGAATACATTACTTGTTTTATTATACCAAGAGAAAGAATCTGAGTTTTCATTGGTTGTAATGTTGAATACATTACTTGTTTTATTATACCAAGGGAAGGAATCTGAGTTTTCATTGGTTGTAATGTTGAATACATTACTTGTTTTATTATACCAAGGGAAGGAATCTGAGTTTTCATTGGTTGTAATGTTGAATACATTACTTGTTTTATTATACCAAGGGAAGGAATCTGAGTTTTCATTGGTTGTAATGTTAAATACATTACTTGTTTTATTATACCAAGGAAAGGAATCTGAGTTTTCATTGGTTGTAATGTTGAATACATTACTTGTTTTATTATACCAAGGGAAGGAATCTGAGTTTTCATTGGTTGTAATGTTGAATACATTACTTGTTTTATTATATCAAGGGAAGGAATCTGAGTTTTAATTGGTTGTAATGTTGAATACAATACTTGTTTTATTATACCAAGGGAAGAAATCTGAGTTTTCATTGGTTATAATGTTGAATACATTACTTGTTTTATTATACCAAGGGAAGGAATCTGAGTTTTCATTGGTTGTAATGTTGAATACATTACTTGTTTTGTTATACCAAGGGAAGAAATCTTGAGTTTTCATTTGTTGTAATGTTGAATACATTACTTGTTTTATTATACCAAGGGAAGAAATCTGAGTTTTCATTGGTTATAATGTTGAACACATTACTTGTTTTATTATACCAAGGGAAGGAATCTGAGTTTTCATTGGTTGTAATGTTGAATAAGTTACTTGTTTTATTATACCAAGGGAAGGAATCTGAGTTTTCATTGGTTGTAAAGTTGAATACAATACTTGTTTTATTATACCAAGGAAAGAAATCTGAGTTTTCATTGGCTGTAATGTTGAATACATTGCTTGTTTTATTATACCAAGGGAAGAAATCTGAGTTTTCATTGGTTGTAATGTTGAATAAGTTACTTGTTTTATTATACCAAGGGAAGGAATCTGAGTTTTCATTGGTTGTAATGTTGAATACACTACTTGTTTTATTATACCAAGGAAAGGAATCTGAGTTTTCATTGGTTGTAATGTTGAATACATTACTTATTTTATTATATCAAGGGAAAGAATCTGAGTTTTCATTGGTTGTAATGTTGAATACATTACTTGTTTTATTATACCAAGGGAAGGAATCTGAGTTTTCATTGATTGTAATGTTGAATACATTACTTGTTTTATTATACCAAGGGAAAAATCTGAGTTTTCATTGGTTGTAATGTTGAATACATTACTTGTTTTATTATACCAAGGGAAGGAATCTGAGTTTTCATTGGTTGTAATGTTGAATACATTACTTGTTTTATTATATCAAGGGAAGGAATCTGAGTTTTCATTGGTTGTAATGTTGAATAAGTTACTTGTTTTATTATACCAAGGGAAGGCATCTTATTGTTAAGTGCCTTTCCCAGAAATACAGAGTAGCTGACCAGTGCTCACTTATTATATTAAGTAAAACCAAAAAGTCACACTAGCTAAATAGTCATAATGGTATAAAAACTATAACAATACTTTTTCTGATTTCTTTGCCTTTTTTAACTTCAATAATTACAATCCACTTAACCTACAGATATGAGCAGTGTTTGAGAAGATGAATAAGTTTTCACATTATGAACAATCTGTACGAAAATCTTACCATGACAATGATAACCTAATAAAAACAGCTGAAGAAGAATAATGGTATGAAAATGTCAGCATAAATCTGCGACACAAAATATATAGCTCTAAAGAAAAATGAAAAGATCAAAGTAAAGAACATACCAAATCTTCACTCATGTATGAAAACATAACAGATAATGGACAAACAGTACAGTCACTATTTCATACACAGAAGACCTCAGATGGATAAAATGATGTAAAAATGAATTTGTGAAACAAGTTAAATAACTTAAAGCTTTTACAAGTTGAATAGTCTTGCAAAAGCTGTAAATTATTCAATAATTGCATTTTAAAGCTAAATCTTAAACAACATAATACCTAGGCTTTGCTTTCTATGAATTGTATATTTGCCTGTATATATTTGCTCAATGATTTACGAAAAAAAAAAACAATCTAATGAACTGGTACTTTCCAGACATAGTGATGTCCACCATTTTTTCCCACATTAATGGGACACTTAGTTTCAAACTGATTCTATGAAGAAAAAAGTACAAGAGGTAGTTAAAATATTCAGATCACTGATTTTATTCTTAAAATACAAACTGTTATATACATACTATTATTTGAGTTTCAAAACACAAGTATATATGTTTTTATCATCCAAGTATAATATGTGTAAATGGTAAACCTCTTAACAATGTAATCACAAAAAGTTGTGTAATAGTCCCTTACATCTTTATAGAACTGACAAAGGCTATAGCTTACTTTCAGCCAAGTATTTTCTAGTTTCTGAACCTTCTGTAAGTTTATCATCTGACTTTTGTTTCTTACAGTCATGATAATCGATATCAGTAAGATCCTCGGCTTGTGAAATTTCTGTGGCCTTTACAAATCTGATCAGCAACTGCTTTAATAATTCAGGTGTGTTTTCTCTGTTTTTGAATCATAGGTCTAGAAAGAAAAACAATAAATCCTCGCCCTCCAGGACTGTAAAGCCTTACAACTTTGATGCATTTTTGTTTGGAAGACATTTTCAGACGACTAAATGACAAAAAAAAAAATGAAATCTAGATCAGATGTGCGCTTCTCACAAACAAAATTGGCAGGTTTAAAGCATCTGACATACCACTGTATAGTTAGTCTGGTTCCCTACCAAACTCCACTCAGTCTAATATGAAACTCCGAATCAAAACACTGAGTTTAATACGAACATCTGGATCCAGAATGAACAAGTACACAAAAGATATGGAATTAAAAAAAAATCATATTTCCATACTTTTTGCTATAATTAAATAAGTCAGTAATTTCAGTGTTATTTTCGTAAGACTTATGGCAAAATTGTAAGAGTTGACAGGTCTGCCAAAGTACTGGCATCCAAACTCAATACAAGTAAATACAAAGCAACAAAGAAACCTAATTTGTAGATGGGAAGTCTCCTTTACACTGAAATATGTTATCAGTGACTTAATGTGTCAACAAGATTTTAAAAAATTCAAACAAAATCAGCAACTGAGGAAGATTTCATTCAAACCATGGAAGTTAGCAGTCACATTGGCCAATTTGTATAAAGTAAAGGGTGTGGGTGCTGAAAATATATAATCTTCCTCTTTCACTGAAACAAGTTCTTGTAACTGCAGCAGAAGTTTTGCATCTGATTGAAGGACAACATGATGAATATTGTTGTGCATATGGGAAATAAATGCAGTAAAGATGTCAACACATCTAACAACACCTTACTAATGACAATCTTTCTAAATTATGTATCAATAATTTATCATATAGTTTCTTTATTGTAATATGTATTTATACAAACTTCTGAACATGAAAAATAATCACAGGAAAAGCTTAAAGATATCTACAACACTCTTTCTGAAACTTAGGATGGATAAAATTATAGAGTGTATTGATATATAATAATAATAATAATAATAATAATAATAATAATAATAATAATAATAATAATAATAATAATAATAATAATAATAATAATAAAAATAATAATAATAATAATAATAATAATAATAATAATAATAATAATAAAAATAATAATAATAATAATAATACATAATTTGGCTAGTTCCCATGGTGAATGCTAAAGACTCAATCAAATATGAGGTTATGTGACAAGTCATAAGACTGGCATATCAGAAAAATATATTTGAATGTGTTTGTATTATGTAAATGTATCATTAATTTTTAATGTAAACTCAGCAACTTTTAAATGAATCATACAGATACAGAATGAATAATGCAGGTTATATCTACATGACTGGGAACGAAAAATACCAGATGCAATAAAAATATAAATGTTGAAAGATGATATTCCAAAGCATATTTTCTATATTACCATTATTTGGCCTTGAATTGACCAGTGTAGCATCAAATAATAATTTCTTCAGCAAAACTTTATTTCCATGGAAAAAAATCTTTATTATTTTAAATTATAAAATGTGCCATAAAATACAAGATAGTGGATATTTCCATTAACACAAAATCTGGCACTTTTGTTCCAAAAAAGTTAATTTTAATTTTAGCATGTTATATTTCAGCAATTACTGGTTTAGACAGGTTACAAAAATTTAAGGTGGTAAATTCTGACAGGATTTATTTTTGTGATCTAAGCAAGAGACTGATTAAATGATAAACTTAGATACTATGACAATGTATAGACAGAGAACTGTATTTTTTCTTAAAAATAAATGAGTTTTCTAAACAGTGAAAGCTGACATAATAATACCAAATTATATATATTTTTTAAATGGAATTTTGAGCAAATTTTATACTACCTCCACAAGTTTAACAAGGTTATCAAAGTAACCCTCCTCATCAATTGTGAACTGATTATTCCTATAATAGATTCGGTAATGTTCAACTTTGTTTTCAAAGCAGACACTAAGTGTGTAGTCTCCAGGGAAATTTACACTCTCTCTGATAAGGAAAAGGCCATTCTGTCTTGGATGAAGCAATTCTTCTGATTTCGGTCGCTCGATTTTTCCATGGAACCATCTAGAAAAGTAGAAAAGCAACATGCTAACTTAAAAGGAAGATTTGCTAAAAGCTTTGATAAGACTGTTACCTGGCAATAGATGCCCAAGAAATTTTACCAGCAAATGTTTTAAATTTGATATTTGGATGCCTATGTCTCTAATTTTAATAAACTGAATATGTATAGGCAATGTGTGTAACTGTGCTCCTCCCAATGTTGTCTCACACAATATTAATTCCCCAGGCAATAGGCATATAAGAAGCATTTGCTGCACATTTTTCAATTTTAAAATTGAGGGTATCTGCCTTAGACATTGCTTTTGAAAGTACTTTACAAGCTTCAAACCCACCTGCACTGAGTATTGTTTCAAAGTTGTTAATAAAACTGGAGAAAAAAACAAAAATTAATCAAATTTAGCTAAACAATTTTCTTAGTTGTACCATACTTAAACCAGTTAACAAGAATGTTTTTGTGACAGCATGACACAATGTAGTTTACAAGCACACATGGTGTTTGTGACAGAATGACACAATGTAGTTTACAAGCACACATGGTGTTTGTGACAGAATGACACAATGTAGTTTACAAGCACACATGGTGCTTGTGACAGAATGACACAATGTAGTTTACAAGCACACATGGTACTTGTGACAGAATGACACAATATAGTTTACAAGCACACATGGTGCTTGTGACAGAATTACACAATGTAGTTTACAAGCATACATGGTGCTTGTAACTGCATGAAATAATGTAGTTTACGAGCACACATGGTGCTTGTAACAGCATAAAACAATGTAGTTTACAAGCACACATGCTGCTTGTGACAGCATGACACAATGTAGTTTACAAGCACACATGGTGCTTGTGACAGAATGACACAATGTAGTTTACAAGCACACATGGTGCTTGTGACAGAATGACACAATGTAGTTTACAAGCACACATGGTGCTTGTGACAGAATGACACAATGTAGTTTACAAGCATACATGGTGCTTGTGACCGCATGAAATAATGTAGTTTACAAGCATACATGGTGCTTGTGACCGCATGAAATAATGTAGTTTACAAGCACACATGGTGCTTGTAACAGCATGAAACAATGTAGTTTACAAGCACACATGGTGCTTGTGACAGCATGAAACAATGTAGTTTACAAGCACACATGGTGCTTGTGACAGCATGAAACAATGTAGTTTACAAGCACACATGGTACTTGTGACAGCATGACACAATGTAGTTTACAAGCACACATGGTGCTTGTGACAGAATGACACAATGTAGTTTACAAGCACACATGGTGCTTGTGACAGAATGACACAATGTAGTTTACAAGCACACATGGTGTTTGTGACAGAATGACACAATGTAGTTTACAAGCACACATGGTGCTCGTAACTGAATGACACAATGTAGTTTACAAGCACACATTGTGCTTGTGACAGCATGACACAATGTAGTTTACAAGCACACATGGTGCAAGAGACTGCTGTAAAACATATACATACTATTGCAGACCATCAGGCAGTTGTTGAATCAAAAGGTTTGTTTTAAGTCCTGGAAATAAGATTTCATATCTATTTTGTCTTATGGATGTAAAGTATACAAACAATCACGAAAACATAATGATCCATTGGCAATGCCTCTACTGAATAATTTTTATCTAATAGAGAAACCATGTGTAAACTAGACATAATCACCTCAGTCTACACCTGTATTGATGGTCCAACAAAGACATGATATATATAGACACACACACACTGAACTAGATCCCTAGGGTCAGGATATACTCTCACTCACATAAATTCATGTTTTCACTCCCATCAATTACATGTTTACTAATTGGGTGGGGAAACACTCCAGGGTTTATGTTGGTAAGACCAATATATTCATCTTTTCATTCCCTTTAATCAAATATAACATTTTATGCATACTCATTTTAATACCTTATCTCCTTTTAGTGACTGTTATTCTTTTTCTCCTTTGCAATATTTAGAAAAACAGAATTTTCACCACAAACAATGACTTTCTTTTTTGTCCTGCTCATAAATTGAAGTCAACTTGCAAACAATAACCACAATGTATATAAAATAAAACTAAAGAAATCTTGATTAAATTAAGAAATATTGATTTTCAGAAATCTTTAAAAAGGTACTCCCATCAAACTAGTTCATGATCTTAAAATAATTATTTAACTTTCAATGCTCAAATACCTGGCACAGTATTACATTACCTTTCTGTCATGGTTCTTACTGAATGTGTCCTAAAATCAATTACTAAAATGTGTCCTAAAATTAATGACTAAAATTTCTAAATGTGTACATGGTTTACAATAACTGAAATGTTGCAATGATGTAAGTCTACAATGATTAAGAAAAACTATGCAATGACTTACAGAACTTGAAACACTGTTTCTTAATATTAAAAAGTTGTGCTAAGGTTTTGCTAACAAACAAGTGTTTAAATGGTAAATAATGTACTGTAGCAACAATTTTATCATTATCATCAGTAAATCAACCTGATGTGTGATGATGTGTATTGTGTACTACAACCAATTTTGGTCCATTCTGTTTTTCCTAAGGATGCTACATTTGATGTGAAAATTATACATACTTCAAGAAAAGAATTAACAGAAAAATCCTACTTAACAGTCCTCATTAACATATAATTTAATTAGAATGAGTAGTTCCTGAATCACTGACAGGTAAATCCAAGTTTGTTTGCATGATTACTGATTTTTAAACATTCCTCTTCAGTAAAACTAAACTCTGCCATTTACACGTGTAATTGTTGCAGCCTAAATCCAAATCTGGGTCAAAAAAAAAATTCCTGACCACCAATGTCAGAAACCTTACAGTGAAGTAAAAAATTGTTCAAACAAAAAAATAAGGGTGTCCGAAAATGTAGGGAAAGACAGACATTTCCTATATGAAATTTCTCTATATGTTAATTACTAACACATATATAATTTAGAATAAACCCCTATATGTTAATTACTGACACAGATCTAATTTAGAATAAACTTGCTTTTATTCATTACAAACTCATGGCTATACATATGCCATTTGCTGCAAGTTAAAATAGGTATCTGACAGAGTTAACTCCCCCTTATCAATATCAAAAGCTTCATGCTAACTCTTTCTACTATCATCTTTCACCTTTGCATATTATTATATGAACAGCTGTTTTAATCATACATATTAAATGTATATGAAATGCCCTGTCACTAAATTACTGAAGCATGTCATAGTATCCAAATCAAAGACTATCACAGGATTTTAGGGTTGTTGCTAACCTGGGTTGACTGTGAAGTTTTTTGGGCCTGCAACAAGCCAGCAAAAAGTGCTGTTGGACCTGATGAATTATACAGACCAGGGAAAAATGCTGTTGGGCTGATGACCTATAAAGACCAGGGGAAAATGCTGTTGGGCCTGATGACCTATACAGACCAGGGGAAAATGCTGTTGGGCCTGATGACCTATACAGGCCAGGGGAAAATGATGTTGGGCATGATGACCTATAAAGACCAGGGGAAAATGTTGTTGGGCCTGTTGACCTACACAGACCAGGCAAGAGTGCTGTTGGGCCTGATGACCTATACAGGCCAGGGGAAAATGCTGTTGGGCCTGATGACCTATTCAGACCAGGGGAAAATGCTGTTGGGCCTGATGACCTATACAGGCCAGGGGAAAATGTTGTTGGGTCTGATGACCTACACAGACCAGGGGGAAATGCTGTTGGGCTGATAACCTATTCAGACCAGGGGAAAATGCTGTTGGGCCTGATGACCTATATAGGCCAGGGGAAAATGCCGTTGGGCCTGCCTGATGAACTATACAGGCCAGGGGAAAATGCTGTTGGGCCAGATGACCTACACAGACCAGGGGAAAATGCTGTTGGGCTGATGACCTATTCTGACCAGGGGTCACTGCAGTATTGCAAAATCTTCTATGCAAGCTTTACTTTGGATAGAAGGAACTAATGGAACACTGTGTACACTTACGGCATGGAGTCCAAAGAAACCTCTTTTTTCTTCTGTACACTGGTTGCTTCATTCATATCTTATCTCTTCTGTGAATATTTCAACCTGTACACTATTTGCTATTCCTGAAATGGAAATCAAATTATTACTTACTAATAATCTAAACCTTTTAAATGGTGGAATGGTGCAGTGTTCTCTCTTTTTCTAAACCTTTTGCTTGAAGAGACCAGCAACTTTAACATGTCTCTAATCCTCCAAAATATTTACTTCATTTGCTTTTCCATATTACTCTAAGCTGGCCACAAGGACCAGAGATTTAAAAAAAAAAATTGATCTGAAAATCGATGTGTCAGACCAGCATGTAAACACTTATTCTGGTAAAGTCTTTGAAGTCAAATTCTAGTTACACTTGTATTTTATTTTACACTCTTTGTACAAGTATATGCAATGCTCAAAGAAAATTAGTGTCCAACAAGTCACTTTCAAACAATCAGATGCCCTGACTCAAATCCCATTTGCCCCACAGGACTGTATTTTTAGCTATTAATGGACACAGCATTGAAATTGTTATGCTTTTAAACAAAGCATATACAGCAGACCTGACATAGTTTAGTTTTCTGAGTGCTGCATAAATCATCACATGCTCCTCAATCAAAATTGAAAGCAAATAATATCTTTATTTCAATCTGTAAAGACAACGAATTCAAGTTTAATAATTATTTCATTTTACAAAGTCAATGCATCCTAATTATAGAAAACACTTACTCTGTATATCAACAGACTCAACAGCTACCAACTGTGTGAACTAAATGAGTTAAAACTACAATGCAATTATGTTTCCTGAAGGTGAAAAACATTATCTTGAACTTTTTTATAAGTTGCTAATGTTTAAACTTAGACTGACTGTTAAACAACTGTATAGGTACTGTTTGATATATTTGTGATGCATTACCACATCAGTGTGAGCATGGGATAGCTCATTATTCAAGAAACACAAGTGAATAATCATAGGTAACCAAGCAAATGTGGAGAAGAAAAATGATACTGCTCCCCATACTAAGGCCATATTCTACACGAGTTCAGTTATATTTAGTAGATAAATGAATGTCAATTTCCATTAGAAGTATCACTAATAATCATTTGATGATACAGAAATTTCCATACAAAACTGACCACTTTTGCTAGTCATGGTGGGTCATTTTTGCAAGGCATCATGGGTATGAGTGGTATTAGGTTCTCCTTTGCAAAAGTGTTCAATGTTAATTATCCAGTAAAATGTATAACAAAATACCAGTTTTATTAGCAATGCCTTTGGGGAATATATTTTTAGAAAATTTAAAAGTAAACTTATCCAGCCATGCTGAAATGGACTTTAGAAGGTGCTCAGCATCTGATACTGACAAAGTGTCAGTGAATAGAATAGAATAGAATAGTGAATAGAATAGAATAGAATAGTGAATAGAATAGAATAGTGAATAGAATAGAATAGAATAGTGAATAGAATAGAATTATAATGTCAATATGTAACTTTTTCTGTGTCATAGCAAAAAACTTAAAACCCTTATCAAGATAAGTTATTTGATAGTAAAATTGTTACATGCTTATCAATTTGATCAACAGTTGTCTTAACACTGATAATCTGACAATTTTAATTCTGTGGGCAAAGTGAAATTGATTCCAAGGGACAAAGTGAATAATTTCAGTTTGATGTAAAATTTCTTCATCCATAAATCTTCCTCAAAAATACTTTTGCACAGATGGGAAGAACTAAATTTTGTACTGTTATCGCTTTTGCAAAGGTCAGCATGTCCCACTTGATATAGGGAAGATCATCTGCTGTGGCCCTTCTCAAGAACGCATTTCACTTCTTCATTAGGATGCCATATCTCCAACTGAAAAGAAAAGCAATTCACATGCACAGGTACATCTTCATTTCACTGACTGCATGCTTTTATCTAGGCCTGCAAATAGCTGTGGTCCTAAGTCTGAGACCTACAGTTTTCCCAGTCAGATCCAATGGGTAAACTTGTCTTTAGTCCATCAGACTTTCCACTTTCCAAGAATGGAAATTAAAAGTATTCCTCTGCAGTCTTTGAATTGTTTCTTAAACAAAACATAAAATATTAACCCATATATATACAAAATTATGTACAAACAATGTTACTGGAAGTCTACAAACAATTTTGTTGAGTGTGTGATAGTCAGACTGGAGCAACATGAATAGAAAAGTGTGTGAACCAGTGCAAATGTTTTCAATGATTTTTTTCACCAACATTACCACAAAGTTAAAAGAACCAATGATTGAAAACAACTTTATTGAACTGAAAAAGTTCTGCAGCAGCAAAATCTCTAAGGAGGTATGTTTCTCCATCCCACCAGTCTCAAAAAACTTTGTTAAGAAATATCTCAGTGAACTTGATACTAAGAAAGCTACAGGACTTGATCAGATTGGTCCACAACTCATTAAATCTTCTGCCTCTGCTATTGTAGATAGCATAACATTCATAATCAATTTAAGTATTGCATCATCATCTGTTCCCAAAATATGGAAAACTGCAAAAGTAACTCCTATTCACAAATCTGGTCCTAAGGATGATACTGATAACTACCGGCCAATCTCAATACTACCAAACTTGTCAAAATTGATTGAAAAGCATGTCCATGATTCAGTCATATCATATTTAACCAAACACTTTCTGTTATACCCTAATCAATCAGGCTTTAGACAGAAACACTCATGTGAGACTGCCTTGATCTCCCTAACTGATAAATGGCTTCATGCACTTGATCAAGGTAGAATAATAGGTTCTGTATTTGTAGATTTCAGGAAAGCTTTTGACATGGTAGATCATGAAATCCTTTTGAAGAAACTGAAAATCTACCAATGTGATGAAAGCACAGTTAGATGGTTTACTTCATACTTAAGTGAGAGAACACAACATGTTTATATTAATAATGTTCTGTCTGAACCTGAAACAATTAGATGTGGAGTACCACAAGGCTCAATTCTGGGTCCATTACTGTTTATTTTATTTATTAATGACCTACCACTTGTATTAAAGGACTCAGTATCATCTACAGATCTTTATGCAGATGACATTGTCAGACATCCAAAACAAAAAAAGAACTCGAAATTTCTTTACAGAATGCCCTAAACAAACAAGAATACCAGTGCACACGCAATGGCGTGGTGGTTAATACTGGTAAAACTAAAATATTACTTATCTCAACACAGAAAAAAAGAACAAAACTTGATAGTGATGAACTATGTCTGACATGGAAGGATAAAAGGTTGCAAGTGGTCTGTCACGATAGTCTACCTGGTGTTCTGGTAGATAATAACCTATCATGGACTGAACATATCAAACATATCAGTAAAAAAGTCAATTCAAGTTTATGGCTTCTCGGTAGGATAAGACACTTTCTCCCGGAAAAGCACAGAAAACTATTCTATAACAGTTACATACAACCCTATTTAGACTACTGTAATACAGTATGGGGTAATTCAAATGATAAAAACTTAGCAAGCTGGCACATCTTCAAAAAAGAGCTTTTGAGTTAATATCAAACCAGAAAGAAAGCAAGGAAAATTTAACTGGTAAGTTAAAAATACTACCTATTAAAGACCGAATCTGTTTAAGAAAAGATAAATTAATGTACAGGATAGCCAATAATAGTGCTCCTGAATATTTACAATCACTATTCAAGTATACGCTACCTGGAAATACTCCCCACCTGCGATCAATGTCTACCAAACATTACAAAATTCCCAAACCAAAAAAGGAATTATTTAAAAAATGTTTCCAATACTCTGTAACTTTGCTCTGGAATAATATTCCAGTTGAGATTAGAAATGCTCACTCTATTTCCTCTTTCCAAACCCAGTATATACAATGGCTTCAGAGATGCAGCAAAAATAAATAAATTCCTTTGAATGAGGGCGTCAAGGTAGATTAGTTCTTAGCTAATTGAGTTACCCTCTTTAAATGAAGTAATAATAATAATAATAATAATAATAATAATAATAATAATAATAATAATAATAATAATAATAATAATAAGGCTGAATTAGGCCTAGCCACCAACGTGTACTGTACAATAAGGCTGAATTAGGCCTAGCCACCAACTTGTACTGTACAATAAGGCTGAATTAGGCCTAGCCACCAACTTGTACTGTACAATAAGGCTGAATTAGGCCTAGCCACCAACTTGTACTGTACAATAAGGCTGAATTAGGCCTAGCCACCAACTTGTACTGTACAATAAGGCTGAATTAGGCCTAGCCACCAACTTGTACTGTACAATAAGGCTGAATTAGGCCTAGCCACCAACGTGTACTGTACAATAAGGCTGAATTAAGCCTAGCCACCAACTTGTACTGTACAATAAGGCTGAATTAAGCCTAGCCACCAACTTGTACTGTACAATAAGGCTGAATTAAGCCTAACCACTGACTACAACACTAAATTACAAACCAACCTGCAGTATGTGGTACAGCTCCAATGAATATAAATGGCAAACAATACAAGTCATGATTTTATTAACTTCAGCTTCTCATTCATCATGGAATCCAAAAAGCTGCAAAAGCTGAAAATGATGAAACTGGACTCCAAGAAAAAATTAAAAAAGACCAAATAAGGATGCAAAGTGCGATGAAAACCATATTTCATGCATTTTATAGAACATGGGAAAACCTGGAAATAAAATTGGCCATGGGTTTTAAAACAGGTTCAAGACATTTTTCATGTATCCCAATCAAATTCATGTGATGGGAATATAGAAAAAATGTGGTATTCAACCTGTTTGAAGTTCCTTGATATTGTCCATAGGTAAATCCCCTACAATATGGTACAACAAACTTTGAACCTATTCAGATACATGCAATAAAGTAAAGAACATTTGGAGTGAGAAAGACAACAACTGGCACAAGCCTGTAATAAAGAATGTAATTTTGATCTGGCTGATGCCCCAATTATTAAAACTAACTGAATAAAGAGCAGTGAGTTTACATGTCATACCTATTCATTATTGCCCATTGTGTTGTGAAAACCATTTTCTGATTCTGAACATTTTTGTACTGTGCAGAAACAAATTGTGCCATCGTAAGAAAAATATATTAATTCTGACTTCACTGCATATACTGCACACTCCAATAAGGATCCAATTAAACACAAACTAAAAAGTGCAAATTTCATCAGGATTTTTAGCGATAGATCAAGAGACACTGCCACTGTGGAGCAATAAATTGTGCATGTACCTGTCATGACCTGAGAAAATACTCCTAATAAGATAAGTTGGGACTGAGATCAGCATAAAATGGAAATTGCATTATTTAAAAATACTAATTTGCTCATTTCTTAAAGCTGATGCACATAGCTATGCTTTGAACAGAATTTTGATATTCTTAAAAACAGATCAAGGTGGCAGGGAACAGTTTCATAAATTGGCCCATGGCAAATTTCTTAACTTAAGGCTATGGTGTGACTTTATCAGCTATTATTGTTTACTAATTTAAGATATGGATATATTTGTGAACTAGGTGTTTCGAGCTTGTGTTGTTCTTGAAATTGATGTCAGGCATGTACACCTTCCCTAGTTACCCTGCAGTATGTAAATAGTGAAATACCCTATAGTTGCCTATGAGGAAGAGATAGCCTTCCATAGCAGTAAGCATGTGGGTTTGGAGCAAGTAGAATATCTCAAAAATGGATTGGATGACAACTATTTTCAACTGCATCAGCTTGTTTAGTACACACTGGCAGAATTGTAATCCAGGAAAAGGGCTTGTGTTTGCACTGTAAGCATGACAAAGTGTCAAAAAAGACATTCGGACATGAAAATTGCAGGTATAAATTTGGGGTTGGGGTGCATAAACTTCTTATGCTATGAACTGCCACTGACTTCTCTGGTCAAGAGGATAATATTTTTATGCTTTGTTTTAATATAGGTATCTAAAAATATGAACCGTCTTGACCTCACTTGTGTATTTGATATTAAGATATTAAATCTCTACCAATATGCGAAACACGATTTCAAAATCTAATAATGGAAAAGCAGACTTAATTTTGTAAACTAGCAGTACACATTTCAATGTACATGGAGTTGAATAATGTTTTATTATTGTATAGCCACTTACAAACGCAGTGATTTACAAAAAGTCACTACAGACTGATCAACATCATAGTTTCCAAACTTTCCACATTTCCATACAATCCTCTTTCTCAAAACATCCTGCTTAAATGGTTTATTTGAAGTACACTAGGGTAAATTATACAGGGAAGTTCAGCCACATTTAATCTAATTACACATAGGCAATATAACAAGCAAGGATGAAACCTGTCTGACATGATTTGTAATGCACTAAGTATTCTCTTAAAACTGTTTTATTGGATGGGCTTTTTGGATCAAAGCAGAATAGATTTTGTGCTGTGGAAGGTTACTCATGAAAAGTATGCTTCCAGCAAAGCCTGTTCTAAAATCATGCAGTTGTAAATAGGTCACATTTATTGCTTGAATAAAGTCATATTTCAAGGTATTCCATGACTCCATTATCTTCAAAATATTTGCTAGTGTTATATATATATATATATATATATATATATATATATATATATATATATATATATATATATATATATATATATATATATATAAAGCATTTATAATTACCCAT
Source organism: Potamilus streckersoni (assembly GCA_016746295.1). Lineage (NCBI taxonomy): Eukaryota > Metazoa > Mollusca > Bivalvia > Unionida > Unionidae > Potamilus > Potamilus streckersoni. The sequence continues at coordinate 476,877 of JAEAOA010000815.1, read as the reverse complement.
TCAACTGGATGGTATGAATGTGAACTGGTCTAAATTAAGTTATTCCTTTCATGTGAGTATGGAATCAATTATAAAATGTTTTTATGTAATCATACATCACATATAAATATATATATATATATATATATATATATATATATATATATATATATATATATATATATATATATATATATATATATATATATATATAAATGTTTTTACATAATCATACATCACAAAAAATATGTGTGCTTCCAGTCAGCCAACCTTGCCTGTTTTTGTTTCCATCCCTAGCACCACCACCATCTCCATAAAAAGATTTTAAACAACAAAACACAAAATCCTGAAATTGTTTTGTGTGTCTAATTGAGCTGGTTTTGCCCTGTACTAATATAATAATAGTTTGTAATACTGGCCCATGATACATATCCATACATCACTGGCCCATGATACATATCCATACATCACTGGCCCATGATATATATCCATACATCACTGACCCATGATACATATCCATACATCACTGGCCCATGATATATATCCATACATCATTGGCCCATGATACATATCCATACATCACTGGTTCATGATACATATCCATGCATTACTTGCCCATGATACATATCAATACATCACTTGCCCATGACACATATCCATACATTACTTGCCCATGATACATATCAATACATCACTGGCCCATGATACATATCCATACATCACTGGCCCATGATACATATCCAAACATCACTGGCCCATGATACATACCCATTCATCACTGGCCCATGATACATATCCATGCATCACTGGCCCATGATACATATCCATGCATTACTTGCCCATGATACATATCCATACATTACTGGCCCATGATATATATCCATACATCAAGTGGTACAAAAAGATGTTACAGTGCATAACAAAAGAACATTGTATTTATAAGAAGTAAAATACATGAGAGTAATCATTACTGCATTTTTTAAATTGGGTGAGATACAAGTATATACTGCACAGTAATCAAACAAACTTGGTGTTTAGTAATTAAATATTCTAATGTTTACTTTGGTATATATATATATATATATATATATATATATATATATATATATAATGTGTGTTTGTGTGTGTGTGCAACCCCGCTATATCACAGTAGTTGGGGTTCATAGAACTGACAATGTTATATATTGAACCATGCTATAACTAGGTCATTAACTGAAGAAAATGATGTATTTACTTAAAATATGGCAGACAGTTTGGGGTGGATGTGGGTAATAAAAGCGAGCACAAAAATAAGAGAGAGCTTCTGATTAAATGAAGACAAATATGTCTGAAAAACACTTGTATATTGACAACATTCATATGTGTAGTACAATATATAATCTGTTAAGTACTGTTCATGAACATAATAAATCATTGAATTTTAGTATAGATCACTTGTAATAAACTTCATGTACAACTCACATACTCCTTGAAAACTCAAATACAAAAAATGGCAGTCTTCATTTGAATCCATATTCGATTGTCACTTAAAAATTCACTACAATTGTCACAAGTAGCACATAAGCTATAGCTGTTTACATGCTACATGTACATGTTGTTAAATTGGTTGAGACAGAGATAGTATTATCTTGCCGAGGCTATCTAGGGGATGAGGCTATTGACAGGGAAATGAAAACCCGGAACAAACTATAAAGCTTAACAAACATCTTTGCAAGATACCCTATTTTCAGTTAACCTGATGGCCATATCTATGGTTTGAAATGATTGGAAAATTAAGCGACCATAAGCATATTTCTCTTTTTTTTCCTGCAAAACTGAAACTTTAATGGCACAATAAATGCAGCAATCTATTGGATTCCATTGTTTTTATTTAAGTTTAGTGCTGACTTCCTTTTGTTTTTAATGAAGATTGTAGTCTGCTTCCTTTAATTAAGGGTCCATGTATTATTAAAGTTACTGCTAAAGGACACCTTTGTAGGATAAAATTAGTGCTTGTTTCTTAATGCAGTAGCAACATCAAACAATTGAAGGATGTTGATTGAGACTAAATTTTTTTTCATATCCTTAGTATTTAGATAGAATGATCGGTGCTTCAATAGTAATAAATTTTCTTTGAAGCCGAAGCAAAGATATATTTTTTGGGTACATTTTAAAAACAAAAGGAATTAGCCGTCGTTTGGTCGATTGTAGCAGTTACTATTCCAGCCTTCAAATGCTGGTCATTTGCTGCTACTCACTGTAGCATAAGGAGACAAATATGTAGAGCTCCAATGGGGGGGTATATTCAGGTTTTGGGGGAGGAGATTCAGATATTTTGGATGGCAGAATGATGCTGCCTTCCACACATACGTCGGAATTGTTTTTTAAAAAAGGCCAACAGTCGATGAATATACTGGTGTTTTGTTCTGTTCTCATAAGAACTCTATAGGATTTAGTTGTATGTGTGAAAATATGAGGAATTTGACTTACCATCCAAATACAGAGGTCAGTTACAATAAATAAACCTGATACAATTTTTCCCAAAGATACATTGAGATAATGCCTCCTCCGGTTATCTATACTACCAGAAAGGTACAGTACTCAGGCCAAATGTCAAAATAAGTGGATTATGATATCACAATGCACTGTTAAAATGGTTTAGGGAAGAGTTTGTTTATCTAACAATGGTTAAATTCCAGTCCATTAAGTTTGAGGCTTCCTTTCATAAGGCCTCTGAATTTGTTCACTCAAAACCCAAGGTTGTTTATTCAAGTTTCCAGTCAATAAATAATGTCTGGACAAAAATTGCCCGATGGTATAATTTGTAATTAGTATGAATTATAAGTCGAAATTTGTGATGTTGGTGAAGCCCAGCATGATCCCTGAATAAATTTTTACATGTTATTTTTCTTACTTTTAACAAGAAAAAAACTTTTTTTTCAAGTATGTACTTGAAATTGTAGGAGCCACACTATGATCACCTTATATTAAAATTCGTACACTTTTTCCCAAAAATGATAATAAACTTTTTACACATTACTTATACTACTTTTTAACTACTTTTTAAGAAAGGAAAAAATGTTTTGTGTATGAGAAAAGTACATTTAGCCACAACCCAAGCATGTTATATCCAAATTCATGTTATAATGGATCATGCTATAGCAGGGTCATACTGTATATTTAAAAACCTGTCTACACTAACTTTACAAACAGTGCAATAGGAACCACACACTGTTTTTGCGTTATTAAACTTAAATTTTTAATTTATAATTTGGTTCACAATTAATGACAATATCCCCAGCTGGTGAAAATGAAGTTAAAAGTGAAAGTAGATTCAAAAACTAATTTGACTGTTCAATGCATATGTGGGTTGGCAACCTAATAAAACTCAACAGTATTATTGTCTGTCTTTTGTATTAACAATTGTACACATCATTTATAATTGAAAAAATTGCTAAAGCTACATTACAAATTCAACTTACACAACTTACCTGTAATGCTCTAATAAGTTACATTTGGGAATATTTTGAAGAAAAATGCAACTAACCAAATGTACCCATGTGACTTATATGCTGTGTGCCTGATTGTACTCAACATTCAGTTGTCTCAAATTTGTTTGCTATCAAAAGGTTCCATATAGCATAAAAAGATAGGCATAACCACCAAGATGAGCGGCATCTGTTTTTAATTTTACTTTTTCTTGGTGGATATCAGAGACCAATAATTTATGTGAGTTTGATATAGTAAGGCGACTTGAATTACCTGCCTTCTTTACCATAATACATTCAAACATCTTTTGTTAATGAAAAGGTAATTTATCTTCTCCATTCGGATATGATTCCCATTCTTTATCAAATTGGGGTTGGAGGAAGGGGTGAAGTGCAATTGTCAGCAAAAAAAACCCTGAAAATATCAGATACTGGATGGCTATTAAAAAAAATTAAAACTAACTATTCAACAACAGCTGCTCTGTCTGCACAAAAAAAAGCCTAGTGCAATATTTAAAACAAAATTTAAATTTTGAAGACTTAATCAGATAGTGAAAATTGTTGAATCCATGGGTTCTGTACCAGTTAAAAAATGAGCAGACATCTGAGTGAAAATATTAACATCCATGGGCCACAACAATGATAAAAGTTATTACACCTGCTTGACTTTGAATGTGGGGACTAAATAACATCTAACCTGAAACTGTAAATTTGCAGCAACTGTCATATGTACACTTTTGTATAGGTGTCAACAAACATGGCATCTCACTACAAGAAAATGACACATGGCCATAGGCAAAGCAAAATGCTAAGAGTCAGGAATCTCACAAATTGACCGAGATTAACTTAGTATCTGAAATCTGCAAATCTCTGATACATTACATATAATCATATAATCAATTCATATGCAATCTAACTAATAAGTTATAATATAAATATGTTTTCCTTTTCTTGTCCAAATTTGTTTTAAATGCTAAATATTTCTATTATCATATTTGCATAACAAAATGCAAAACTCACCTTGACATTAACTACAAGATGGAATGACATACAATAGATAAAATGAACTATAGCTAGGTATCCAGAAGAAGACTGCTATATATAACTGCTAAATAAAGGTGTTGATACATGTATTGTGGTGAGACTGCACAGTATAAAACTTGCTGAACATAAAGCATTAGGAACTAAACCTTTGAAACCTTTCGAAAATGTTTCACAAAAGGGAATCCATAGATTAGCTACAACACATAGATTAGCTACAACACAAGCATGTTATATCCAAATTCATGTTATAATGGATCATGCTATAGCAGGGTCATATTGTTTATTTAAAAACCTGTCTACACTAACATTACAAACAGTGCAATAGGTACCACACACTGTTTTTTGCGTTATTAAACTAGCCAAGGTTCTGATATGTTAACCCTATCTACATCTTGGTGGATCAGTCAGATATTTCAGTGCTTTACCCTAGCAACATTTGTTGGATTTCAGTTGCTTCCTTTAGTATGCAATGCCAACTATCTAAAATGAACTTAACTGTGGTGCCTTGCAAGTTTTCTGAAAATGGTGGAAGCAAATGACTTCAAAAGAATATTTAATAAGTTTGACATAGAAAGTATGACTATGTACCAGAGAGAAAAGGCTTCTCTCTGGTACATGATCATACTTTCTGTATACAGGTATATTTGAGGGAAAGGATCTATTTGTACAAACATAGACTAGCAGTGGAAAATTGTTTATGATTCCATTCCAATTATATGCTCCCCTTCTCTCAATCTGGAAACAACAGTGTTCAAATTTAAACAACTTGATTTTGTTTTGATGTGGTGGCTTCACAGACCTGAAGTACAGAAATATCTAATCAAACCACTAAGATGTAGATAGGGTTAACATACTGAAGCCTTGACTAGTGACAAATGAGATAAGCTGGTGACCAAAAGTTTAGGATTCTGGAGATACAGTGTAAGGATGCAAACTATGATTTCTCAGCACAAGAGTGAATTACATATTGTGTGGTTTAAATAGAGAATAACTGGACTACTGAAAGTTAATATGTCTATGTTTGAACAATTTTTCAGTCATAACACTATCACATTTGCACTGTGACAGTTTATAGTCATGTCCAGCACTGGGGCATCATGTCGCAGACATGCAGCATCATTTTCAATTTTTATGTCTCTGGTATGATTCAGCCACTGTTTGAACCCATGACCTCCTGTATCAAAGGTGAACACTCAAACTATGCAGGCCACCAGAGTGAATCAAAGATGGTAAAGAGTGATTGCATTTCCTGCAACGATGTTGAAAATTGTTACCCAGATGATTGTGTTAAGTGTATAAAAATTCTTGAATGAAAACTTAAAGATTTTGTAAAAAGTTTAAAAATACAGAATGTACTTTTTAGGAGGATATAGAAAGATCTCAAATGACATCAGCAGCAGCCATATTTGTGGTATGCTGGCAGAAAACCGTTAAATTTATATGGTCTATGGAAGATAATAATACAAAATAAACATACAAAAACAGAATACAAATCAGGCTTTGTGTTAGTATCTATATTTATAATTTCTAAGTTGATTTTGCCTCAGTGTGCCGTGTTCAAAATAGTCATTATGGATTGTCGCAAATAGGAGAACTGTCAGGTTGCTGATCATCCAGTTAAAATGGACAGAATATAGTCTGTTAGTGACCTTATCTGGATGTATCTATTGCATGATGGGTAAAACTGGAAAGTGAATCCTTACCTGGGCCACGATTAAAGACTGTGGACATTAATAATATTAAGAATATGTAGGAATTACGAGTCTATAATCCTTTACAAGATACAAGAACCATGAGAACGATTATCAAAAAAATGTGTATTATTATTCAAAATATTTGTAACAGGTGATTCTTAAGAAGTCAGTTTACCTAATATGCTGTCAACAAATATGGTTACTTACTTCTGACCCTTTACTGTTCTCCAGTCGATAGTTTTCGATCTTTAAACCCTCTATGATAATAAAAAATAGTAAACAAAAACTTTGAGGCCCCTGTATTTGTATCCTCGTAAACTTTTGATGATCTATCAGACCAATGCCATAATCTTACATAAAAATGCACTTCCGGGTTACCTGCTAAAACACCGTCCTCTTCAATAACACTAAGACGAGGAAGCAATTTAACCATTTAAACTCAAGATAGATTACTTTGTCAGGTTGATATAGATATTGGGCGACAACTGGAATAAGCAATTTCTGGATATATTGCATGCAACAAATTCGAATTCCAAACTGTTGCGCTCATTCTGAAAAAAAAAATTGCTTGTTCTGTTATTTTCAATGGGAATTAATTGTGTGTTTACTAAAAGTACATTAAATATTAAAAACTAATCACTTATAAACTGTATGGAATTATTTATTGCATTATACTTTTAACTATTAGAGAAATGTCAACACTCGTTTGTAATTTTAATATTGTCTGAAAAGGGCGCTGTTGCTGCTGAGGATAATGGGGGAGTGCCATAAAAAAAAAGGGAACTTGAAAAAGAACAAACAACAGCAAGAAAGCGTACCATGCGGTCCAAGATCTAACAAGCACAAAACAACGGCGAGTACCTCCTTACAGGACAAAGCCGGAAACTGCCCCGAAGAAGAAAAAGACATTCTTAATAGATGGACAGAGTACTGCGCAGATCTTTACAACCACCGAGTCACAATAGATCTAGAGGTACTGAACGTACCTCCAGCCACTAACAACGACAACCACCCTATCCTACGTGAAGAAGAAGCAGCAGTAATATCGCTGAAAAAGAGGAAGTCTGCAGGAGTGGACAACATACCAGCAGAACTGGCCCAAGCAGGGGGAGAAGCAATGATTAGCGACCTCTCAAACATCTGCCAAAAAAAAAAAATAATAAATCTGGCAAACATGAGTACGGCCATCGCCGTGACCCAATCGCTGATCATCACCCTTCCTAAGAAGGACAACTTGCAACAGTGTCAAAACCACTGAACAATCAGTCTTATAAGCCATACAAGCAATGACATGTTGAGGATACAGCTAAGCAGACGAAAGTCACAGGCTGAAAAGATCATTGCCGAGGAGAGGGCAGGTTTCAGAGTATATATATATATATATATATATATATATATATATATATATATATATATATATATATATATATATATATATATATATCTGACAGCAGCAGTCAGATATAAAAAAAAAGCAGAGACCTACTTGTTGGTCTAGTTTCAGAGCATCGCGCTGCACATCAGAGCAGATCTTCAGCCTCAGGATATTGTGTGAGAAGTACCTCCAACACCAGCAAGATCTGTACCACGTATTCGTGAATTTCAAGAAGGCATTTGACACGGAGTGGCATGCAGCCTTGTGGGCGACCATAAAACTGTACAACATCAATGCCAACTTCATTGCCATAATAGAGCACCTATATGACAAGGTTACCAGTGCAGTATACTTCAACGGCAGCATATGGGAAATAAAATTGCTTGAAAGTAGTGTGTAGGCCTATATGGTTTACGAAAAAAGTGTCACTTACTGGTCCAAAGCCTCCATTAGAGAAGTAGGGAAGAGGAAAAATCCACTTAGCAATGACTGTAGTTTAAATCAATTCCTATATCTCATTAAAACATTCAATGCTAAAGGCTAAATCACCATATCAGCGATGCTGACAGACTGATTACAAAACTGAGCAATATATAATTATATCTAACGGCCTCGACATATTCATACGCCACATCAAACTCATTATTTCCGCCCAACTGGAATGAAAAATATATGTAGTTTTGTCTATATACTTATGCTCCTTTAATCACATGTTTGACACGTGTTACGCATACTAACGCAGTGACCAAATGAAACGTTATTAAACATAGTCGAGCAATATCCAACTTTCGCAAGAATTTCCGATTCAACAAAAACACGTCATGTTTTAGGTATCTGTCCTGTGAATGTGTTAAGTATGTGTATTCCTTTGTAAGATTTCTAATCATCATACGATTTTCAGGAGCACACGTATTTCCTGTCTGAACTTTACGTAAATATCTCACTTCTACTAAATACTTTCTCGTTTATGAGTAATTATATTTCATGTTTGCTATTTTTTTTTTTTTTTTTTTTTTGTTCCTACTATACCAGTAGTGTAGCTAGTCAATTGCTGGCTTCAGTGTTGACACTTTCTATTTTGATCAATAGGCTCTCCAGTATCAGCACGATGTCTTTAAAAACAATAGCGTAAACTTATTAATCCCACTTTAAGTGACTTTAGTTACGGATTTTAGATTGCAACTTATACAACAGTTACACTTACCAAAGTCGTGTCTTTAATGTGTTGGCCATTTAATATTTAGAGTGTGGGTAGGACCGCGATTTTCTTTACAGCTGAAACATTTTATTTCCTTTTTTCAAGATAATACACTTTTTTTTTAATAATATCATGGATATAATATGGTGTTTGTTGTTGTCTTTTTTTTGTGTTATAGATCAAAGTAAAATATTTGTTCAACTATTGACAGACAGAAATGAAACAAAAAAGTGTCAGGTTACTGCCCAAGAACATTAATTTGTTGGTCCCTAAAAGTTTCAGTATACCGTGGTAGGTACAAATTTATTTTTGAATGTGTAAAACTTTATAAATAACAAACAAACCGAAAAGATACATACTAGGATCTAATGTTTTGTCGTTTTCAACTGCTCTGAATGATGACAGTAGTCAAGGGGGCTAGTATACCGACAATGGGAGTTATCATTAAAATATGGCCCGCGGCACTTTGGTGACAAGATTTTTGGCGACAAATGGCACAGCCTAGCCTTTATAGCGACAAGGAGAATTCTGTATTAGCACACCCTGGGTCTGTATAGCGACAAGAGAAATGGTCCCAGGTGGCATGACGTCACGGTACTGGACACTTGTCAACAGTGAAGCAATGTGTAAGTACTGTGACGTCAAGCATTCGTCAAGTACTGTGACATCAAGCGTTCGTCGTGTTAGTGAATGTAGTGAAATGTATGTTTTATAACTTATACAGGCAATTTGTTATGGAAAAGTATAATCTTTTCGAGGCATGAAAAGTGGCCCTGCAAAAGGGCCGTTGTTTATGATGTTAACATCATACCGTTAACATACAGGACATCGCATTGCTCTTTTCTTTCTCAAAGCTTGTCTTAAACTGCATCTCACTTCTTGTCCGAAGATGAGAGTCCGCTTCAAACAGCCTTGTCTTTCCACATAAGATCTTCTTTTCCAAACAGCAACAGCGAGAAGAAGAAGAAGAGACGAGAAGGAAACGACATGAAGAAGAAGAAGCAGTAGAAAAGAAAGCAAGTCCAGGAGAGAAGGAAAACAGTGAAAGTCAAACGGTCACGATACTCTTGGATATTTTAGCGGAGTTAAGAAATCTGAAAGAAATGTATCAGACTTCTTTATAACGACCGAAGAGAAAAAGACCTTCCCGAGCCAAGCAGCCTAACCCTGTGACTACACCAGAGATTCCACCATTAGTAATTTCTACTCAATCATTGACAAGAGCAAGTCCACAAGTTGGCCTTGGCCGTGGCAAGGCATAAAGCAATTAAAGCGAATTGCTTCTCGTTCTTGAGTGTGTTCTCAGGAAACAAAAGACCCAACGGTCCTTTTCAGGACCACTCAAGACGGAAAATACATTCACATCTATCATCACGATCATCATTTTGATGCCATTACCAGTATCACTGCATTCCTGTCCTACAGTTATTACTGTGAGAAATGTGACTATGGCTATAACAATCGAGAGCAACACAAACATTGCGGATCGAAATGTGAGGGATGTTTGGCCTCTAAACCATGTTTGGACGAAGGACAAGAACGTTTGTCAGTCCTGCCTGTTACCAACAACATTTGAAGACGCAAGGTTCACAGCGGAAAAGTGCATGTCAGCTCCTGAGATTGTACCCTACTTGTGGACAAGTCATACGTACCAATAATGCCAAGGCACACGTCTGTTCAGGAAAGAAAAGATATCACATTTGTCACCAAATCTTGGACTTGGAACACCAATACTACATTCAAAAATACCATTCTAAACATGAAGAAAAAGAAGAAGAGAACCAGAAAAAAAGGCAATTTCATCTTTTTCGATTTCGAATGCATGCAAGAAACCGGCAATCACATTCCTAATTTCTGTGTAGCTCACAGAGCGTGCGAAAAATGCATCCAAGAGCCTATCTTGACTCATTGCCCTCACTGTAGCAAGATTCCTGGTGGACGTGATAAAATCTTTCGGGGACCGAGTACATTGACCGATTTTGCCCAATGGGTCTTAGACCCTATCGACGAAACGTGGAGCCAAGAAGATATCGAACGTTACGGAGATTGTCAACGTTTTGCCACAGTCATGGCTCACAATTTCTCAGGATACGATGAACAGTTTTTGCTGAGATACTATACGGAACAAAGTACCGAACGTCCTAAAGTGACTTTGAACGGAGCCAAAATCATTTTCATGCAAGTGGGACAAGTGCAGTTTAAAGATTCGATGAGTTATTTGGCCATGCCTTTGAGTCGCATGCCTAAAACGTTTGGCATGTCAGAAATGGCCAAAGGCTATTTTCCTTACTTTTTCAGTACCGAAGCCAATCAACATGCCGTTCTACCCCATTTACCCGAGGTTCACTACTATGACCCCGACAACATGCGTACCGAACAACGAGAAGCTTTCTACTCATAGTACCAGAGTCACGCTTCGGACCCTTTCGACTTTCAGGAAGAAATGTTAAAATATTGTCGTTCCGACGTGGACATTTTACGGCGTTGCTGTGGCAAATTTCGAGAATTATTCATGGAGCACGGAGGAATCGATCCCTTGAAAGAAGCATGCACCCTTGCTAAAGCGTGTTCCTTAGTGTACCGTCAACGATTCATGCCCGAAAACACCCTAGCTGTTATCACCCCTCAAACGACCCATTTTGTCAAACGACAATACTCGGTTAAAGCACTACGCTGGTTACATTACTTGTGTGACAATGAAGACAAATGGATTCAACATGCCCGCAACGGAGGAGGTGAAAAGACCATCGGAAGGTATTCAGTAGATGGTTGGGACTTAGAAAACTCTCAGATCATGTCGAGTTTAACGGTTGCTTATTTCACGGATGTCCTACCTGTTATCCTCAACGGTGCACTAAAAATCAGTTTTTACAACAAACCATGGAAGACTTGTACGAGGCCACTTGCCAACGTCGCTTGAAGTTAGAAGAGCAAGGATACCAAGTGATAGAAATGTGGGAACACAAATACGATCAGCAATTGAAAACCGATCCCGAGTTTAAGCGCATCGTGGAAAGTTACAAGCTAGTGGACCCTCTGAACCCAAGGGACAGTTTGTATGGAGGACGGACGAATGCCACCTGTTTGCTGTACCAAGCCGACGAGGAGAAAGGAGAAGAAATCAAATACTTGGACGTGTGTTCTCTGTATCCGTTCGTGTGCAAATATTGTCACTTTCCCATAGGTCACCCACAATTGCTGACTGAACACATCGACGTGGACAATATTCTATAATACGAAGGATTGATCAAGTGCAAAGTCTTGCCTTCCACGAATTTGTACCATCCCGTGTTACCCCATCATTGCCAAGGAAAACTGATGTTTCCTTTGTGTCGCACTTGTGCCGAAATGTGCAACCAAAACCACCCTTGTCAGCACACACAGGAAGAACGTGCCTTGACGGGAACATGGGTTAGTGAAGAATTGTTTAAAACTATGGATCTGGGATACCGACTGTTAGAAGTGTACGAAATTTACTACTTTCCCAAGACAGAAAAGTACCACAAGGGTGACGAGACTCAATAAGGCATTTTCTCAGACTACGTAAATGCTTTTTTGAAACTGAAGCAAGAAGCCAGTGGCTATCCTTCCTGGTGTCACACTCCCGAAAGTCAAAAGCAATTCAAAGAGAAATACTGGGAACAGAAAGACATCACTTTAGACCACGTGGAAAAAAACGAAAGAAGGCGATCGTTTGCCAAAGTGATGTTATTTTTTGTGGGGTAAAATGGCACAACGTCCGTGTTTACCCAAAACGGAGTATTTGTCACAACTTTTTCGTTACTTCCAGATGATTCAAGACAAAACCAAATTCATAAAACACGTGGACGTCGTTCGTGAGGACTTGCTCTTAGTTAATTACGAAGAAGAACTGTAGAAGCCAACGAATTTGGAAATGTCATCATTGCGGCTTACGTGACAGCTCATGCTCACTTAAAATTGTACGAAGCTTTAGAACTGTTAGGAGATCGTGTGTTGTATTTTTTGCACGGACAGTTGCATCTACATTAGTTGTTTGGGACAAGAGCAACCTAAAATCGAAGGAGACCGTTTAGGAGCCTGGACGGACGAGCATCCCGAGGACAAGATTCTAAGTTTTGCCAGTGGCGGTCCCAAAAATTACGGTTACGAATACCGTAACCCGCAAGGAGAAGTGTACACAGAGTGTAAAGTGAAAGGATTGACTCTCAATTATCGCACCAGTCAAGTGGTGAACTTTGGTGTACTCAAAGAAGCCTTGCAGTCTGGTCAGGATGGAAAATTTAAAGTGATCACTTACCAACCTAACAAGATTGTGCGTTTACCCACACATCAAATCGTCAGTCGACCTTTGGAAAAAGTCTATCAAATCGTCTACCAGAAGCGTGTACGGCTTCCTAACCACTTCACTTTACCGTACGGACACGCTGATATTGCTCAGCATATAGAAAGGGACAACTTTCAAGACCAATAGTTCATTTGAAAAAAAGATGAATCCTTTAACACATCAAATATCCAGCAAGAGTAAACTTGAGTGCGATGCTGTACCTTGCGATGACGTAGATGCCATACGCTGTGACCTCAGCGATTCAGTACCACATTATCGTCATGGAAACTTTGCAAAGACGACCAAACCTATCCTGGAAACGAGTGATAATGATGGTATACGTGTCAAACCTGACGGATGCGAAAGTGATGCTACTCGTCATCGTACACCTTTTCAAATTTTTTGCGGATGTTGACTACCACCCTACGGATGTCACGTAAAACTGAGCAAACTTTTGCATATCTCACCTTACCCTCATCGAAGTGAAACTGGACAATACGAATATTCGTTCCCTGTGCGTCTGCCAGAATACTCTGATTATGAAAGTCGGATCCAAGCCTTTCGAGGAAAATGGCCAAAATATCTGGGAGGACCTACCTCCGAAGAATTAGCCAGAGCTGGATTTTTCTACTTGGGTGAAGGAGATAAAGTCAAGAGCATTAGTTGTGGCGTGTCTCTTCACGAGTGGGAACAGAAAGATTCTGTTTACCTGGAACATGTTCGTTGGTCTTCAGATTGTCATTACGTACCTTTAGTGGGACCTCGTCCTTTATTCAAATTCAACCATGTCGAGTAAGAAAGTAGTCACAGGGTTAGGAGTCCAAGGTCGGGTCACCCCTAGTCAAGTATTTAAACCCGACATCAACATCAATCTTCCAACATTACCGCTGAAATTGCAAGAGAAGATCTACAAGGACATTTGGCAGAGTCTTGCTAGTGTCAAATCTCAATTGGTGACTGTAGAACTTTTGTGTCGAGAAATTCACAGGAGGAAAGAGAAAGAAGTCAACCAACAAGTTCGATGTCTCTGGATCAAAGTTGTGTTCATTCTTTGTTTTCGCTTTAGACCATTTACAACGGAGATTTTATTATTAACATTCTGGACCGTTATCCTGAATGGCACTGGAATGAAATAACTCACTACGTTCAATACTTTCGCTCTAAGAGAAGTGTTTAATACATGGTTATGGATCCTTTACTAGAGAATATTCGTGGTTTACCTGTGGAATTGAGAGAACTCATTTATCGAGAGTTGGTCAAAATACAAGTCAAACGCAAAGAACTATTGCATCCGTTACGTCACCGATGTTTGAACCACTTGTACCTCAATACTATAAAAGGATTGATTCTGAAGAAGGTGTTCAAGAGGTCAGACATTAGTCAACATCGAGTGGGAAAAAAGTGTATGTTAGTAGAGATTATATATGTACTTCCAGTTACACTTACTGAATCGAATTCCAGAAGACGAGTTAGAGGGTTACCACAATCTTGTACAGTATGTAAACTTAGTGGAAGAGGAAACTTCTGATCGACTAGTCACATTTCATTTAGTGACTAGAAAATTTAGATTCGAGAATGGAATAATACGACTATGTTTGTGTAGAAATTACGGTTATATGCTGGCGTAAAAAGTGACTATAAAATCGTTCTACCATGCCGAAACCGATGTCATTGTTGATTCAACAGATTTCTTGGAAGGAGATCCATGACCATATTCAAACAGTGGAGGATTACCATTGTCTTTTACGAGAACTGTGTCCATTGAATTGGGGACGACGTATCGTGTGTGTCTTAGTGACTTGCTTTCTGGGATTTCGTTTACCGTCCGATGATTTGTGGACACTTTACGAACAGTACGTACCACTCCAAAAAAAAATATGAAAGTGATACCTTTGAATGCTCACGAGAAACTCATTCTCCTGAAAGCTTTGCGCTTTCATCTGCATCCTTCTAAACCTTTACGGGAAAACAAGATTCGTCAACTTTTAGGTACCGAAGAGGTGTATGAGGATGTGTGTGTAGCTTGTGACTTATACCCTCACTGGACAGATGTACGTGACTGGAAAAGTGTGGGCTTTGAGGCTTGGACTAAAGAAGTGGTTAACTATGCCCGAGATTTGTAATCCTGAAACATTAAAACGTTCCGTGAAAAAAGTCACTTTTCATTCTGTGTTAGTCACAATACCAGAAGAAGAAGAACAGTCTGTCTCGGAGGAAAACCATTCTCTTCAGGACAGGACGGTCCTTGACCTTTCCGAAAGACCATTCCAGGAGAACCTTTGTGTGACAGTACCAAACCATGTACAAACCTTAGAACATTACACACTGTCCCTAGGACACTACATTTGAATGACAAAAAAAAAATGTTGTAAAGTAGAAACTTGTTTATATTCCACGATAGTTGTGTTGATGTGTCTTTTATTCATGTCCTTGACCATTTGGCTATTATGTATTTATGTATTTCGTGTTATTTCATTTTAAAGTTTGCAATAAACGTGTCCTGAAAAAGTATTAAAAATCTTGTCTTGTTTATCTTCGTGTTACACGAAAGGTGACATTCCTGACACTACTATGGCTACCACTACTGTCTCTGCTCCCTCTTCCTCCACTTTCAAAGTCATTGACGAACATTTAGACCTTGCTAGTTGGGAAGCCTTGTATCTTCGACATCCCTTTAACATGCTCATTGCTGGACCTAGCGGTTCAGGCAAAACCGAATTTGTCAAACGTTTGATCGAACATAAACATCATTTGATCGATCGTCCACCTCAACGTATCGTGTGGTATTACAAAGAGTGGCAATCCGCGTACAACCTTCTACGAGAAAGTCAAGGTGAATCCATTGTGTTTGTGGAAGGCATTCCGGTCGAAGACGACGGTATCGTGTCTGACCCCAGTCAAACCCATTTGGTTATTTTTGATGACATGTTAGGAGAAGACGAAGAAGAAATTAAACTGTGGTTTACACGCATAGGGCATCATCATAATGCCAGTGTCATTTACATTACTCAAAATTTGTTTCAACAAAGTAAAGCCCATCGTACCATCAGTCTCAATGCTCATTACGTGGTCTTGTTTAAAAGTCCTAGAGATAAATCGCAAGTGCAAGTCTTAGCCAAACAGTTAGGAACACCTTGGCTAACTCATGCGTACGAAGATGCCACTCAAACTCCACACTACTATTTACTCGTGGATTTAAAACCCACTACCCCCGATTATTTGCGATTTCGTACCCATCTGTTTCACCACTGGTGTCAAGACGCTGGACCTGTCGTGTACTCATCCCCGTCGTGGACATAACCATGACCAGCAAAGACAAAAATGTATAAAAGCCTTGATTACTTGGATTCTGTCTCACACATTGTCAACATGACGTCCCTTCAGTCTCACCTTCCCGTTAAATTGATTCGTGCCTTGTATGGCATTAGTCGCGAGAAAAATCCACAAATACGTGCTCGTGTCTTAGAAGCCAGTCTCAAAGAAGTCTTACGATGGTTTACGGTAACAGCACGTCAATTACTACAAGGCATCATTCAGATTCCACATCAAACCAAACGTTTTTTTTGACAGAAACAATGTAGCCTTGATGCAACTAGCTGATCCTCGCATTGACACTCAAACCAAAAAGCAAATCATTTTGAAACCTGGAGGTAGTGGTTCACTAGGAGGTGTCATCATTCGTTCCCTCCTAAAATGGGATCCCAATGCACCCAAACTTATCCCCAAGAAACAAGTCACTCCCAAAAGTACCCAGAAGAAAAAGAACAAGGGCCACAGTAGCAAAACCAAGTCACCACCTCAGAAAACGAAAAAGAGCCACGGTACCAAAACCAAGTCACCACCTCAGAAAACGAAAAAGAAAAGTCCACCGAAAACAGTTTTAACCTACAAGAGAGCGTCTCCAAAAATGTCTTCTCCAGCAGTAATACCCTCTTCCTCTTTAGCAGCAGTGGCTGCTGCTCACAAAGTACCTGTCCCCCAAAATCAAAGTCCAAGAGGGAACAGGTGTGTTACAAAGTTTACTGGATTTGTCCAACCAAGAATTGGCTCGATTTAGCCCTTTGCGATCTCCTCCACGACGTGTGTTGCCTGTCATCAAGTTGATACGACGTAAAGACAATCAGTGGCGACGCATTCCAGTATAAAAAGACCTGAGTTCCATTTTAACATCAGTGGTTTTTTTTTGCTGCTAATCACCTCAAGATTGCACCACCAAGAAGTGTACACCATCACCATCGTCGTTCTTCTGTGCAAAAAGGAAAAGGAAAACGAAAACGTCAGTCACGTCATCCTAAGAAACGTTTAGTTCAGCATCGACGACACCTACAGAAAAGACACAGTCGTCCAAGAAAAAAAGAAGTCACCAAAGAGGAGGTTTCTTCAGTCCTTTTTTTGTTTACAGACATATTGACAACATGTTGGGAAAGGTTGACCAATTTCTAAAAGAGACAACAAAAAAATTGATCAGGGACAAAGGTCATATGAATAAGGGCTAACAAGGACGAATTATGAAGTTAAGTGGCTGTCGTGTACCCAAAGATGTATCGTTCTCCTGTTCCACAAGGAAACAAGACAGTTTCGTTGTGCTAAAAAAGGATAAAAGGTCATGTACCCAAGCGATTGACGTTAGTGTACTTTTTGGTGTCTACCCTGGAAACAATTCACAAAAAAATGTCACCCTCCCAAACCCATTCCTCTTCTACTCCTCAAGGAAAGAAAAGAAAAGGACTACCTCCTCGTTTACTCAAACATTGGGACATGTTGTCTGGCCTTTCCAAAGCTCCTTCAACCATGCGAAAAAAACTCATTCAAACCGCCTCGAAGGACGTCATTGATACTTTGTGCGAATGTTGTCTGAATGTTTTGAAAGGCACGATTCCTTTGTCTGCACATCAGAAAAAATGCTTAGCCAAACATCGACACGTTCTTTGCCAAATGGTCCAAAAGAAAATTCCTATTCGTCAAAAGAAAAAGATGTTGGTGCAACGCGGAGGAATTGCTATTTTACCCATGTTAGCACCCATGTTAGCACCCTTGCTGGGAAACAGCACAACCCTTGTTGCAAGGAGTAATGGGATCACTTGGAACTATCCTGGGAGGACAAAGATAAAAGGAGAACACTGGAGTCAAAAGATCCAAGACGTGATTCTTGAAATCTAATGGAAGGACGAAAACTGACTTTAATCCCTTATAAACGATGGATAGAATACCATCGTTGGCAAGAACAACGGACCCCACAATTACCTCCCAATCCTCATTTGACCTAAATGTCCCAGTTACAGCACGAATTGCAATCGTTGATGGATCGTAGCAATTTGTCCAAAACGGAAAAATCTCAACGGTACGGTCAATTGTTGCAACGACTGCAACTCTTTCGCCCAAAAGCATTAGATGAAACAGCTGTACCTTCTTTGAAAGATTTGAAAGCCCTGATGAAAAGTCCATCACCACCACCACCACCACTTACCTCAGCGGTTAAGACAGAAGCAACCCCACGGATACCTGAAGAAGACGTACGAGAAGTCTTTCAAACACCATCATCAGCTCCTCTTCCTAGTAAAATTTCAACGTCCTTGTTGACCCCTTCCCCTACACCTCAACGAGAAGAACTTAAAGCTTGGGTTAAAAAGATGATGTCCACTCCTTCTTCGACAGAAGTAAAAAAGAAAGAAGGGAAACCAGAAGTGAAAAAAGACAAGAAAACCAAAGAAATTCCCTTACCAACATTACCACCTCCAACACCATTACAAAACTACCTTCCACTTCGACTCCTGTGGCACATCGAACACGTAAAGCCGTTTCCAAACCACCCTCTCCCTCCATAGCGAAAAGCATCAGCGAAGATTAGATCACTTATTTAAAAAAAACAAAAAAAAGAAAAAAGAAAAAAATGGAGAAGGTCTTAGCTAGCATTTACTACGATCCATCTAATCCAGCTGGCTACGGAGGTATTCAAAAATTGTAACGTGCTGCCAAAACAAAACTGAAAAGTGTCCGTTTACCTCAAGTGCAACGATGGTTACAAGAACAAGCTACGCACACCTTACACAAACCCATTCGACGAAAATTTTCAAGAAGTCGCACCCAAGTGGAAGGTATCGATCATCAATGGCAGGCGGATTTGGCAGATGTCTCTCATTTGGCCATCTACAATCGTGGCTACAAATGTTTGTTTTGTGTCATCGACGTCTTTTCCAAATTTGTTTGGGTCGTGCCTTTGACTTCCAAATCGAGCAGTGAATTAGTGCGAACCTTGAAACTGGTGTTGAAACAAAGTGGTCGTCACCCTCTTAGATGGCAAACCGACAAAGGTACCGAATTTCTAAACCAAGCTTTCCAAAAAGAATTGAAGAAACGTGACATTCATTTTTTTTACCACCGAGAATCCCGAAACTAAAGCCAGTATCGTGGAACGTTTTCAACGCACTTTGAAAGAACGCATGTGGAAATATTTTACGCATCAACACACTCTTAAGTACATCGACGTCTTGCCACATCTCGTTCAATCGTACGACCAATCTTACCATCGGAGCATTGGACGTGCTCCTCAAGAAGTGACTCCCGACAACGAAGTGATCGTCTTCGAGCGTCTGTTTGGTACGTCCCCGTCAGTCACTAGTTCCAAGAATGGTAAACAGTTAGCCGCAGGAGATTGGGTACGCATTGGCAAAACCAAACGTACTTTCGACAAAGGTTACTTGCCCAACTGGACCACTAAATTGTTTCCTGTCACTGAACGAGTGCGTGGTCGTTATCCTCCCGTCTATAAATTGCAAGACATGAACGGAGAAGTGTTAAAAGGAACGTTTTACTTACCCGAGTTACAACGTGTGACCAAAAAAGAAGACGACGTGTACGAAATCGAAAGCATTCTCGATCGAAGAACACAAAAAGTGGGAAAACGGCGTGTCAAAGAAGTCAAAGTACATTGGAAAGGATATCAGTCAAGTTTTGACTCTTGGATTGACGCTTCTCAAATCATTGACTATAAAAAGAAGTGACCATCATTGTCTTCAACACAGCCTCAGTTCCTACTGTGAACGCTTCTTCCCCCAGTTCTTCTCTGCAAGATCTACAAAAGCAACCCTTGTGGGTGTGGTGTGGAAAACGTGTGCCTAAAACGCAAATCGTCTTTTTCTGCCAAATCTTTGTGGTGTATTGTGTCATCGGTGCAGCCATTGCCAATCTAAGTTTACAACAAGAAGACAAACAATTGTGGACCATTTTACTCAGCAGTTGCATTGGTTACCTTCTTCCCAATCCGTTCCTAAAATATTCCTCTAACGGAAACAACAACAACAACGGGAGTTTGGTGTCCAACGTCAGTTCCAACATTCATCCTAACCATTCTCTTTTAGACACTCCTCTGGTCTCCAGTGACTCCTCGGATACTAGAACTGTGGAATTATGAACAATCAATTTTACTTAACCTTACCCAGTGACAGTTCCATGGAGGTGTTTCCCAAAAATATTTTGTGCTGTTACACAGCCAAATTACCTCAGGCCATTCAATTTGATGACGAAGCCTATTGGGAAGTGGCTTTGGTAGAAATGATTCACCATACACAAATTAAAAACATCGTTGAAACTCAAAACAGTGTCCGTAGAAGTTGAAGATGAACAAGTGCAACAAGTCATGGATGAACGCAGTGATAAAGTTGACTTTCCGAAAACAAAGAATCCTGCCACTAATCGAACCACTTATATGATGAAAATTCCTTCAGGTTATTATTTTAGCGGTCAACATTTGGTGAACGCCCTTGCTGACAAGTTCAATGTCATGTTTGAAAAAGCCTTGGAGAAAACTAAATAAAGTGTCAAGATTAAGTACCACAAAATAGCTCGTCGACTCCTGATGAAATTTTCACATGACAAAGTCTTGGCCATTACATTTTCTCCTGAATTGTATCACATTTTAGGTGGAAACCCCGAAATGATCAAGAATCATCCAACCAAAATGCCTCCCATAGGTAACAATTTGGATTTTGCCAAATATTTTCATTTCCCTGTAGTAATGAACCAAGGACTGAATTTGATTTTTGTGTACTCCGATGTAGTGGAGTACAACGTAGTAGGTCACACCTCTGTACCGTTACTGCGTGTCATTCCTTTCAAAGTAAATTCTGCCACGGCTGCTGACGAAGAAGGTGGAAATACCTATCACGTTCACCGTGAATTTGTACATCCTCACTATTTACCTGTCAGTAAGTCGTATTTTGACACTGTCAACATAACTATAAAAGGAGATCTGGGACAAAATATTCCATTCACCCAAGGGAAAGTCACTGTGAAACTCCATTTTCGAAAAAGAGTACTCTAAAAACTTTTTTTGTCAGTCATGTATCCTGTGTACCAAGGAGTCACTCAACAACGAGGGCATGGTTTAGGGGATATGCTCAAATTGGTCTTTCGTACTGTGGTTCCCGTGATAAAACCAATGGTGACACGGGGATTGCACGCCCTGAAAGATGCTGCGATGACACACGGTAAAGAATTTCTCCACGATGTCATCATTGACAAACAAAACCCCAAAGAAGCTTTCTTATGAGCAGGCAAAAATGTTTTGCTTCAAACAGGCAAAGATATTTTGGGTCGACGAGAAAATCCTATAAATGCCCCGTTTGCCTAGGAGTCAGGCATTCCTGCTTCTCTGAGGTTCCAACAAGGACAAGGCAGAAAAAGACGACGAAAACGCCCTTTCAAAGGACTTCATACTCTCAAAGCTAGAAAGACTAAGAAAAGAAAAACTGTTCGAGACTTAGACGTTTTTGATTATTAAATTGTAAACAAAAAACAACAGAAAATGATGCACCGAGAATCTTGTGCCTGTTCCTAGTCGGAACTGGATCTGTTTGCCATGCCACCCACTATGATGACCATGCAAGAATCCCAATGGGTCGAATTTCATCCCGTTTCCTCTTTGACGGATTCCGCTCCGATCGAGTTTGAAATCAAAGGACAACCCGAAGATTACATCGATCGGAATAGCAGTTACTTGCATCTGAAAGTCAAAGTGCAAAAATCCAACGGTACCAATCCGGAAGCCGATACCAAAGTAGCTCCCGTCAACAATTTCATGCATTCCTTGTTTAGCGAAGTGGATTTGTACTTGAATTACAAACTGATCAGCAGTAGCATTGATACTTACCCTTACCGAGTGTACCTAGAAAATCTCTTGACGTACGGAAAAGAGGCCAAGAACACTCATCTGGATGCTTGCGTGATTTGGAAACCTGACACACCAGAAAAGTTCGACGAACTAGATGAAGACAATAAAAGATTTATTGCTCGTCAAAAGAAAATCGTGGGAGCCCATAATTTAGAACTGATGGATCGTTTGCATTTGGACATGTGGTTGCAGGAGAAATATTTGCTGAACGGAGTAAATATTCGTCTGAGATTGAATCGTAGCAGTACGGCTTTCCACTTTATGGCTGAAGAAAATGTCCACTACAAAACCAAAATTCAAGAAGCCAGACTTTACGTGCGTCGCGTAGAAGTGTTACCTAAAGCGGGAAACGACATCAGTCACACCTTGAGCAGAGCCACTGCCAAGTATCCGATACGACGTGTAGAAATGAAAACATTCACTATTGCTACTGGACTCCGATCCAAGATCGAAGATCATCTATTCCAAGGCCAGTTACCCAAACGTTTAATCGTTGGCATCGTTAGCAATGCAGCCTTCAACGGAGCCAACAATGAAAATCCTTTTGAGTTTAACCACTACAAAGTGTCCAAAATTGAAGTCAGTCGCGATGGCAAGACTCTGTGTACCAGACCCTTTGAACCTAACTTTGACCAGAAGAATTACTTGAGATCGTACTTGTCCCTGTACGAAGCTACTGGTCAACTAGGAACCAACACCAGTCACGGCATTTCGTACGACGATTATGCTGGAGGATACATTTTGTGGGCCTTTGATTTCACTCCAGACCAAGGCAGTGGCCAGGGACATTTCCACCCTATAAAATCCGGTCAACTGCGAGTGGAACTTCAGTTTGCAGAACCTCTACCCCACACAACGAACGTCATCCTGTATGCTGAATTCGATAATACCATAGAAATCAACAGTTTGAGAGAAGTGTTTCTAGACTATTAGACACTATGGAGGACACTTATCCTTCTTTGAAAGTGGAAGAATCCATGGAATGGGAGGATACCGTGAAAACCAATTTCAAAGACGAAGACAAAGAAAACGAGGTCGTGAAGTCAATATGGCCAGAACTAAAACAACATTTAGTCTCCTGTTTTGCTAAACACTTGGCAGATAAAATTGCGGAATTGGTCAAGAAAGATTACTATGGATGTCAAAAAGATCATCCCAGTCAAATTCAACACGATAAATGTCTCATGATGAGTCAAGAAGAAAAATTGGACGAGTATCTGGACGAAGCTTGGGGTCTCTTAGCAGAAGAAACCGTGTTGCATGAGTGGTATAAAGGCTTGTGTGATCATTCCTGTCCTCCACTGACTCCTCGAGAGATCTATCAGATCGAAGCTCTCTTAGCCCAGAGTTGGGAAACCAGGCAAAGAAACGGTTACTTGTCAGAACTTTTCAAGCAAAAAGTCAGAATTGAATTGATGACTTATCATCACCTGTGAAGAAAACAACAAGAGAATCAAAACAAGCAGAAAAAATGGATACATGGGAACTTTATTACCTTTTGAATAACAGTTCGTATACTGCTTCTTGGAATCCTGTGGTGTGTGCTAAAGATGAAATCCCACATCGCAAAACTCAAGACCACCAAGCTTATGTCATCAACACCGACGACAGTCATCTTCCAGGAACTCACTGGGTAGCCGTGTACTTTCCTCAAGTCAATTGTTTGGAGTATTTTGATTCGTATGGATTACCACCTTTGGAAGACGATATCATTGACTTTATGAGAAGAAATGCCCAGACGACACGATTCAATAATGTGAAGTTAAAAAGCAACGATTTCATGGTGTGTGGACAATATTGTGTGTATTTTCTTCATCATCACAGTCTGGGACATTCTTTAGAACATTTAGTCACTTTTTTTGATCGTGACTCTTCTAGAAATGATGAAAAAGTAGTTCGATGGTTTTGTGACCGTTATGGTTATCTTTTGTTTTTAGCTAGAAAACGTAGTGTACATCAATGGCCTCATGATATGAATCAATGGAAATCTCACATGATTTCACAACGTTGTCAACCTTGTCAAAAATAATTTGTATTTTAAATTGAAATGTTGTTTGTTCCTTGTTCCTTGTTAATTCTATTCATTGTTAGTTGAATAAAAAATGTTGTATTTTGAATAAAAACGTGTCTGTCGTTTGTTTAGTTATAAAAAAAACCCAGTTTGAATATATGCTCTTTGACTTTCTCTCTATCCCTCCTCATGACATGAGCTATCCTCACGTTTCAATAACTAAAACTCAGTAAGGATGTTTTATATCCCGTCCGCGCTTGTACCATATAAAGCGAACGGGTCTCCAGTCTGATCATTCACTGTTGACTCGTCAACCTACGAAGATGCCTTCCAGACTAGCTAAACTCAACGAAGCTTACGTTCAATTACATCGTGTCAGGCTAAACCTGATACCGAAGCCTGAAGAGATGGAGAATGTCAGAATGCTCTCTATAGCCCAAGATCTCATAGAGAATGTCTTTAGAGAGGAAATTGAGAAAGAAAAAGAAGAATGGACTGAGAAATACAGAATTCAGGAGGCAAAGAGAAGAGCAGCAACAGCAGCAGCAACAACAACAAGAACCAGACAAAGGATTTGTGGACTGTTGAATAGACACCAAAGACTTCTCTTTCTCTTTTCGCAGAAGCAGACCTTATCGTGTAGGAAAACCTGCTGTCAGACGGGGTTGCAATCTTAGTAAAATTGAACAAAGATTGCCATTACTCTTCGTCAAAAAAAAAAGAAAACAATCAGCTCTTTTCAGGGCTACCCTAGACTCTCGAAAAGATATACTTCTTTCATTTGCCTAAAAATTTTTAAAATTTTAGAAGTGTGACTATAAACACTTCATTTTTTAGGGGATCAGTAAAACAAAACAAAACAAACAAAACCCACCCTTTTCTCTCTGTCTTGTCCAACAACATACAAAAAAATCTGACTGTGTTGGTAAGTCAAAAAAGTTAACGTGAGAACTTCTTTTAAGTCCGCGCGTTTCATATCATAATAAAAAGTTAGGGGATGTTTTCCATCACGTCCGTTCTCCAAGGATATAAACGCGAACACGCGTCAGTCTAGCTCCCATTGTGGACCTGTTCACATTAAAGATGAGCGAAAGAATTTCAAAACTTATTGAACTCCAAAGACACCTGGAGTGTGCCAGACGTCTCCTGGACGAACTGACTATGGAGGCTTACAAAGAAGAAGCCAGACAGAAAGAAGTGGAGGATACAAAGAAGAAAGAAGAGGAGATAAGAGAACCAGCGAGGGATTTTGCTGCACCCCATGGTAAAACTCGTGTGTGAGGTGCTACCTGAGGTGAGGACACCTCCAGTAGCAGTAGCAGCAGCAGTTACACCGCAGAGACCAGTTATTCATGCCCGACTCTGACCACGAAGACAACAGGTTCAGCAGGTCTTCACTATTCCACAAACGGAGGAGTGGGATAGTGAAACCACTCAAGCTCCGTTTGCTCTGCAGGTCAGAGCAATAAATTGGGAGAATGACTGGAGCCGACGATGTGTGTGCGGTACTCGTCCTGGAAGATGTCAGCATTAGCCAGGTGGCATTGGAGTTCAATAAAACTGCCCTTTTCAGGGCTAACCAAATTTCTAGAAAAGAAGTACTATTTAATTTGCCATTTTGCCAACTTGTGTGAATATAGTGAAGTGTAACAATAAACACTCACTTCAATAAAGATGTGTGTGTGTGTTTGCATTCGTGTTCGTTGATGAGATGGTGTAGGGTATGATTTGTGCTGCTCGTTTCGTTGATGAGATGGTATATTTTGGGTTTTGTGTTTTCATTGATGAGATGGTATATTTTGGGTTTTATGCTTCTTTTTTCATTGATGAGATGGTATATTTTGGGTTTTATGCTTCTCTTTCGTTGATGAGATGGTATAGGGTGTGTTTTTGTGCTTCTCTTTCGTTGTTGATAGTATAGGGTGTGTTTTGTGCTACTCTTTCGTTGATGAGATGGTATATTTTGGGTTTTATGCTTCTCTTTCGTTGATGAGATGGTATATTTTGGGTTTTATGCTTCTCTTTCGTTGATGAGATGATATAGGGTGTGTTTTTGTGCTTCTCTTTCGTTGTTGAGATAGTATAGGGTGTGTTTTTGTGCTTCTCTTTCGTTGATGAGATGGTATATTTTGGGTTTTATGCTTCTCTTTAGTTGATGAGATAGTATAGGGTGTGTTTTTGTGCTTCTCTTTCGTTGATGAGATGGTATATCATATGTGAAGTGAGTTTAAGGGATGTTTTCATTCACGTCGTGCTTTACGTATATAAAACCCTAGTGTTCACCATTCGTGCCATTCTACACAGAATACAAAATGACTGGAAGTCTAGAGCTATTTACTCAGTTAAGAGATACTTTGTATTGGATCGTGGATGGAGTGCACGAACTGGACAAACTTAACCAAGAATGGAAGTTAAGAAGTACTGAGGACTTGATAAACAAACTAAGAGTAACCAGTTATCAGTTACAATTGATAACCATAGAAGAAGCAGACAAAATACGAGGAATCGTCAATTCAAAATACTTCAAAGTGGGGACCTTGAAACAGATTCTAGAAGATGTTATCCAAGCGAGATGCTATATGGAAGACATCTTCCATTTAACAGAGTGGGATTTTATGAAAAAAGGTGTAGATCACATGAAGAAAGGTGAAGACAATATCAAACAAATACTGGAAGAAGAGGTCAAGAAAATTAAGGAGACATGGGCAAAAGAAAGAAAGGAGAAAGAAAACCAAAAGAAGAAAAAAGACTTTGAAAAACTGAATGAAAATTGGATGAAGATACAAAAAAAGTTTAAGAGATATGGGACATCCAGACTGGATGCCATACGAAGAAGTAAAAAAGAAAAAGAGAGGAATTTTAGAGAAAGTTAGACAATGGTGGAAGAAATGCAGACAATAAAAAGAAGAAGAAAACAAAGGCCCTTTTCAGAGCCACTTTTCATACCTCGAAAAGATTATACTTTTCCATAACAAATTGCCTGTATAAGTTATAAAACATACATTTCACTACATTCACTAACACGACGAACGCTTGATGTCACAGTACTTGACGAATGCTTGACGTCACAGTACTTAAACATTGCTACACTGTTGACAAGTGTCCAGTACCGTGACGTCATGCCACCTGAGACCATTTCTCTTGTCGCTATACAGACCCAGGGTGTGCTAATACAGAATTCTCCTTGTCGCTATAAAGGCTAGGCTGTGCCATTTGTCGCCAAAAATCTTGTCGCCAAAGTGCCGCGGGCCATATTTTAATGATAACTCCCATTGTCGCTATAGTACCCCCCCCCCTTCACTACTGATGACTCCAGCCTCAAGGTAGGAAATGCCATCCTACGTGTATCAGTACCTTGAAGCGAATGAATAAATAACAAGCCAATTTAAATTATTTTATAAAACTTGAAAAAGTGGTTTAGGGTGTTCGTGTGCTTCATTCAATACACGTCTATACACAGACTCCCTCAATAGTAACACGGGCTACTTAAATAGCTTCCACTAGCAACTTATAAGAACATCGCCCAGTATAAGAATATATCATTTAAAACAGGCTAGTTGTATAGCTCCCATGAGCAACCTTTTCAGAATATCCCTAAATATAACACTCCCTCGCTTGTAGCATGTTAATTGTTTCTCACCTAAGAGCAGCATTGTAAAGATTTAACTTCACAACTTATCTTAAAAGTTCTATGAAACTGTGATGAAAGTGACAAATAACAAATAATACTTACCTTGATATTTGACTTTTCAGCTTTTATCTCTGCAAAATGACTGAAAAAAATATCACGTTAAACGTCATCCATTCAACCCCGCTCATTGAAAAGATGCAAAACTAGGCGCTCGGTTGTTTGATATGCTTCGCCCCGTCAAGCAATTTCTGGAGAAAGAGCACAATACTTTGGATTTCAAGTTGTAGTATTATTCCAAGTTGCCTAAGTTTGATTTAGAAAACGAAAGAACAAATACCGATTTGCACAATTTGCATATACAGTGTTGTACGATTTGCAAATGGTGCAACTTGATTTGCCAGTTTCAGTTTTTGTCAGCCGAGTTTTATTACGTTCAGTCTGTTAACGCAAACTCCATCAAGTGAATACCAGCCTCCCGAACAGAAAGCTTTTCGCTTTAGCATTAGGTCGTTCTATATATAAGCTGAAATTTGTGTAAATTAAAATTATATTAGCTTTTGTGTGATATACACAAATTATAGTAAAATCATAGTTTTTCAATATCGTTCACATGTGCAGTGATTTCTTACGGTCAAAAAGACAACACGGGAAGGAAAGCTGATCAATAGGCAAAGTCCGATAAAAGACATCACCGAAATACTTTTGGTAACACTAAGGCAAATATTTACAAAAGCCCAGGGTCTCAAGCGGCCGGCGGGACAGCCAATCCGTATCATGTGGCCCGCAAAAATGACTGGCATCACGAGGTATCATGAGAGATAACAAAGGTTGTGTAGCCCTTGGGCCATCGAAAATGCCCTCAGGGTGGTTTGAATATGAGACTCCTACACCTGACCAACAAGTAGATCTCGGATTTTTTTTTTCTTCCTGACATTTCTACCAATGATGTCAGGGCTAAAAAAGCGGATAACTTCTTGTTGGTCTACTAGCAGTAACTACCTTAGCAACCAGGGGCCCGATTTGGATAATTTTGGCGAAGTCCCCTGGATTTACACGATAGGTCCCCTGTGAGCACGAAAATGGAAATAAACTTTTAAACAAGTTTTATATGATACTGAACTTAAAAATTTTCTTTCATCGCATTAAAATTACTTTCTCTAGATAACTATATTTTTAAAATTACTAACGCGCGGGAGCCCTGAGAGCGCGGCACCTGATTGGGCCAAGTTGGTCCAACTAGCCTAAGGCTGGCCTTATCAAGGAGTGCCCTGTATGTACATTTAGGACCTTATGTTGTTTGGGTGTCCTTTTAAGGGCAATAAACGTGACCGTAAACAGCAATGGTAACAGTCTTTTATTAAGATATACTGCTTTTAATTTTGACATTCTTTGTATATTGCCTTGAAAAATGAGATGCATTTCCAAACCATCAGGCTGCATATCACGACTTTTTATATTTCTGGTATGGCAAATCAGCTCAAGACACTCTAAGATCCAAAAGTCGGGCATTATTGTTACAAGCTTTTTAGTAGTCAGGCAAATATTATTATTTCGCCATTTGAAATTCCAAAGAACTTTTTATATATTAAGCAGCTGGTCTTTAGTCCCGTTTGGTTGTTCTCTACAGTTCTTTTGTTCCTCCAGTATTTTTTTTTCTTCAACTAAATGGTTTTATAGTCATATCTGCAATGATTCTAATGTGTAATGTTCATGCCATTGCTGTGCAGATAATTTCTGACCTTTGTCCTTACCTTTCAAGACTGAGACAGTGCAACCTTTTGCCATCCATGTTGGAAAACTCAGTGTGTATATAATCATGCATTTCAGCTGCTAAACTTTCTTCGATGCTTGTGAATTTTTCATTACGCAGAGTCTCTGATTCTCGTCTAGGCTGTGGTTTTCCTGGAGTTCATTTCTAACCTTTTTCAGACACTTTGCATCATCCTTTTGTTCGGTTGGTGTCGTGTGCTGTTTATTGGGCAAGGTGTTGCATTTATGTGCATCTTCACCATTGAGCCCTTTGTTCGCCTTATATTGCTTTTATTTGTTTGTGCCGTTTACCGTTATCTTTGTACCTGTAATTTGTGATTTTCATTAATATTTGTATTTGATTCTTTTCTTTCATTTCAACTAGTTTCTTCGTTGTCTTACAGAGCGGAAGTACCAACTTCTTTTTGGATATAATACTTAACAGTGAGCTTGTTTTTGGTTTTTTTTTTTGGTTTTTTTTTCGACGATTTCCAACCGGATTCTTTCTATTGTTTACCCATATAGCTTTCTTTGCAATATGTGCATAGAACTGCTTTTATCTTCTTGTTTTGATGCATGGTTTAAAACCTTATGTCTGACATACTGTTACTTCACATACATATATCAAGTTGTTCGTTTTTCTTCTTCTATCTTTTAAGTATTACCCGACTATCGTACTTTAAATGGCATACTTCTGCATGTCTCCCAGGTGTTTTAACTCTCTTAAGGAGTCTTTGTTCATTAATTGCTTAATAGTGTTGCAACAATTTTCTTCTTTATTTATGTCATCCACAACTCAGTCTATTTTGATTGATATTGGATTATGTTCCAATTATTATTTCCAGGTTCCTTTTCTTCGTCTTTTGCACTGTGGCAAAAAAAAAATGATCAAGTTAGTCGTTATGTTTTGATGCAACATTTTCTTTTAATATGTGGTGTCTGAGCTTCTTAAAGCCAATCGTCCTTGGATATACATCAATTATTTCCCAATTACGGTGGTGCATTCTTTTCCAGCGATATAGACGCTTTCTTTTGGCTTACTTTTAAACTAGCACTTTATCAATATTTATTTTTCTTTACTCCCAATCTTTTTTCTGCAGGTTAGAAGCTGTGGCGTTATGACTAATAAGCGTCTTCTCAACTACCACGTCAATTTGTCAAACCAGAGATTTCCTTTATTCGGAGTTGTGGGCGGGTGGATGGAATAAATCTAATGTACGCCTTTGCTATACTGCTGTTTGATGCATTAATGTTTGCAAAACTAAGCATGAGTAGATATACTGATAAGCAGAATTTCATTCCCAAAGTCCGTAGGTTAATATCCTATGACTGAGTGTGGATTATTTTGTCTCCATAACAAACCCCCTCCTTAGATCCAAAGTGAATATCCTATTTTGACAGCACATGGAGAGTGAAATATATCTCCGGTTTCTTCGACGTAAGAGTACTATCAGAAACCGAACCTCACAAAAATGTCGTCCATTACTTAAGCCATTATATCCCAACGGCACAAGATGTTCTAATCATTATATCACACCGACACAAGATGTTCTATCGGCCAAAAAACAGGCCATGTTTTAAGCACTAGATGTCAAATGTGTCATGGTACCTAAACAAGGAAAGAGAAAAAAAAAAGACACGTGAAACAAGGCATCATGATCCATAACCTTATAATAATAGATGTTGAAATGAGACAAGATAGGACCGGTCCCATGGCTTAAGTGGTTATATGTATGTATGTATGTATGTATGTATGTATGTATGTATGTATGTATGTATATATATATATATATATATATATATATATATATATATATATATATATATATATATATATATATATATATATATATACACACACACACAGATTAATATATGTAATACCTTATTCTAAAAATACCACTTTAAAAGTTTTTTTACATGAAATACCTATACAATTTATACCTCTCCTTCGATCTTACCAACTTCACACATTTATGTAATTTCTGTGTTTAAGCATATAATACAAAGTCATATCAGCCAAAAGAGTATAAAATTAAATAACTGCAATTATTTTGAAAAATGTATTTAATTAAATATATAATAGTAATTTAGATTACTATACGTTATTATTTATAACTTAAAGAGTATTTTATTCCCAATTTAATTCCAAGCATGAAGTTGGTAGCGAATTCAACATTTTAATCATAATTACCACAAATACAAATGAATAGAAATTATCTTAAACGATTACATTCATTACATTATAACACATAATGTACTCACAAGAATGTTTAGAAAAATTTTGAAGTTTACCATGAAAATCTCTAACATCAAAAAGTCTCTATTAAAGAATTTTACAAACACAACCGATTCTTACCTGTAAGAATAGACAGAAAAGAGCTCCTTTATTTCGAGGAAGTGACTGATTTTAGACAAGCCTGGTCTTCAATTTATAGTACCAGGATCTCTATTCGCTCGTCTCGAATCAGAACGTGTCCTTCGTCCATTCCCACAAATACTAAGTGTATTAACCTCTGTCCTTATCAGAAAAATTTGTCTCATCAGCTTTACCTCAAATTGTATAGCTTGTCAATCAGTAAAAATTGTATAAATCTAGTCATTCAATGCGAACACAATTTATCGAGTGCATATTTTGATAGTTTTGTAAACAGGTCGATTTTGCTGCCTAGTTTACACAGAAATATACATTACAATTCTGCACCTGTTTGAAAGGACCTTTATTAAAACAGTACAAATTTTGCTGTCTTGTTATACAGGGATTGTACTTGTTTTAAAAGGGCACAGTCTATATTAAAATTGTATATAGTTATAAAATTAATTCTCAATACATTTTAGTGGAAATCTTTCAATACAATATAATATAAACAATTATTTTTAATACAATTTAGATAAAATTTCAACCCTAATACTTTTACTAAAAAATTATGTCCTAAAAGTTAAAACGTCCGCCTTGGATGCGAGGTCACGTGGTCGAATCCAGGCCCATTTATTCCAAAGACATACAACTGGAACCAGCAGCTGCATTGCTTGGTACGCAGCGTTAAGAAGTTAGTTTGGGCTAGTCGACAAGGTGTCAGGATAATGACTGGGTGGGACATTATGCTACATGTCTGCGGCATGATTCCCTAGTGCTGGGCATAAATTCAATATTGCAAACATCGTAGCGATATGACTAAAATTGTTAAAGCTACATTAAGAGTCTAAATCACACACACAAACACAAAAAGAAAGTTTCAAGTATGAAGAAGACCACGGTAATCAAGCTTGCCCTGAAACTGAGAAAAACCAGATTTTGGGAGACGAGAAAACGTTTCTGCGTTGCTGAAATCAATGATTCACTGGTCCTGCAAGACTTCGCCTTTACACTCAAAAACAAGTTCAGCATACTTCGGGATGAGATAAAATGTGTACACATGCTAACAATACGACGAAGAAAGATACTGGAGAGAAAGGTTACGGCTATCTTCTTTATATTAAAGCACGTATAAAGGAAAATACCTCTTAGCAAACCTGGACTGCTATCGAATAAAGTAAAAGATTAAGCAATGCCTTTAGAGGCAGAATTACCTATACTGAAAGTCTGGATATCCACGAGTACTCTGTCAAGGACAGAATTATCTGTACTGAAAGTCTGGATATCCACGAGTACTCTGACAAGGACAGAATTATCTGTACTGAAAGACAGTGTATCCAAGAGTACTCTGACAAGGACAGAATTATCTGTACTGAAAGACAGTGTATCCAAGAGTATTCTGACAAGAACAGAATTACCTGTACTGAAAGACAGTGTATCCAAGAGTACTCTGACAAGGACAGAATAGTAATAAACAGACCAAGAAGTGACAAGTGTCACTTCACTGAACAATTCATTGCAGAAGCAGAACAAATGACAGATGAACAAGGCATACATACTTGCACACAATTACAAAACTAAATACATCTAGTTTAGCTGAAACCATCCTCGAAGGTGAGAATGAAAAAGAAGCAAGAAAGAACATGTTAGTTCTGTAGCAGAACTACTCCCTTGACTACAACTGCCTCGAGTCTCACTATCTAGGGTTCCTTATGATAGGTCTTGTATTAGGAGTGATACCACTCTGAATCTGTCTGATATCTGGCACTCCAGATTGATATATATGTCGTCCCATACTCTGTCGATAATTCCCAAGCAAATGGTAATTGGTATGGCATATTATTTACTTTTGGCACAACAAATTTCGAATTGCTTTTGTAATTTAAAACATTTCATTTTAACCCAGAACCTGAGACGGTAGACAATGCAATTTGGTGTGGATTTGGGTGTTTTGTAACACCTCCAACATCAAAATAGAGGATATCAATGAGAGTAAAAGAAAAGAAGTCATCAAACCTCAAAAAGGGGAAAGCAATTGGCGAGGACAACATCTGCCTGGAAATGACGAAACCAGAAGGCACTGAAACAACAAAAATCCTCAAATCTAAGAAATATCCGACGAGTAGAAACTGGATAATTTCAGTGAATGTGACTAATGGTATACCTCACAGGAAAGTCATGAGTAAAATCATTCTCAAGCGGATCAACAATGACATCAGGAAAGAACAAGCTAGTTACAGGAAAGGAAGGAACAAGCTAGTTACAGGAAAGGAAGGAACAAGCTAGTTACAGGAAAGGAAGGAACAAGCTAGTTACAGGAAAGGAAGGAACAAGCTAGTTACAGGAAAGGAAAATCCCGTGCTGACCAGCATTTCATCATCTGACAATACCAGAACAGTCAACTGAATGGAACAGTAATGTCTACATCAATTTCGTAGACTTAGAAAATGCTTTTGTCAAACTACTGAGCAAACACATTCATCCCACGGTCGGGTTAGTCCAAACAATGGTGACCCTTGAACAGCCAATATGGCCACCATATTAAAAGCATAGTTATTGCTACTATTCCTGAATGGATGGTTGTATCGACATGGAGTTTTCACTAAATACCTGGGGTCAGAGTGAGGTGGGAGGTTGTAAAGAAAAAATTATAATATTTACACACAAAATTATAAGTAGGTTTTTATTTTACTGTGGGACTAGCCACATGCATATGTTCTTATTTCTGTACTACTGCTTACTACTACTAGTAGTAATATGGGCTGTTCCATGTAGACATATATGGCACACAGAGAGGCAATTTTAAAACGGATGTATGCCAGAATTCTCCCGTTACTCAGAGTTCACATGAAAATGATTCAATGCTCAAAACTGCATCTACCTGGGTACTATATATCAATTGTTTGGAACAACCCCAATAACAATATTTAAATTGCTTATTTTGTAAATGCTCAACAAATTACTTATATCTTAAATACTACCAAAATATGCACAAAAATAATTAGGTAAACCACTTCTATTCAGCCTTCATAATTGTGTAAAGCTTGGCAAGTATTGCGTGAACTAAAAGTCAAGTCAAACTGCAAACATAAGAGATCCTGATATAGGATAATGCTTTTACAGAGCAGGGTATATGTTGTTTATTCTACTGATTAGTCCTAACAAACTGCACTGACCAAGATCTACAGGCACATCATACAACAGCAGATCTAGTTCTGTGCAGTTTGCAAGTATATACTGTAACAAAATTGGTTAAAAATCCCAACTCTACTTACTGGACATTATTTACGATTCAGATAATTTCCTTCACCATGGTTTTGTCTAGCTGTTGTTGCAGTGGTATCTTGCAAAGTGTATACAGTATACATATATAATGACTTCTTTCTTACCTACAAGTGTTCCTTGTTTATGCCAATGAACCTGACTATGGTTTGCAATGTGTAAAAAATGAATAAATTTAATAATTCTGAGCTACATTGCAAGGTAATTACTTTCTGATATTGAAAGTGGGGGACAGTTAACAATGGTTCAGATCCCAACTATAGTAAAAGTCATGAGGGTCAGGAAAGCGCATTTTAGTGATATAAATTTCGAAATTATTTTTAGTTACAAAATTTTAATGTAATATAGTTAAAACAAAGTTTATTCATTTGAGTCTCTGAGTGATCTGCAAATTAACTAATAAAATTTCCAAACCAAACTTATTGATAATTTAGTATGATAAAACTATAATCTGAATCAACAGCCATGTTTGTACTATCTTTTAAGTGTATGAAGGCACATATTTGTATGGGAAAAATTGTACAAATTAGAAAAAGACATGACATACCATGCAAAAGATACACACAAGATACATGCATATACAAAATTACATAATTGACACCAAATAATTAGACTTGTGTGCCATTGTTTCCTGCCACTGTTTACCCTGGGTTTGGTTGTAAATGAAAATATTTTTGTTTATGTTTGAAGCACAACTTCTTCCCAACCACAGAGGTATTCCCTCTTACATCATAGTGCATGGCAAAAAGCTATTTAAATGGGATCACCCTGCTTGCTCAACTGTGCCTACAAATGTCCAAATACATTATCATCGAATTTGCCATTAAGCACTTTTTCAAGGAATTTAAAGAATAATCTTCACTGGCATTTTGATGGACAAAGCACAAAATAAAGTGAATAAATGTAATCATATTCTCCAAAATGACACCTATAGCTGCAAACAGTGTATACATGAGCTGTGTGAGTAGCACTATTGTCTCAATCCCTGTTGTTCCCCAAGTTGTGACTTTTTGAACATAACATTTCTTTTAATGCTCTATTTTTGTACTAATACAAGTTCTTCTCGATTTAAAGTCTGTCTTTCTCTTATGTGGTGCTTGTTTCTGTCCATCAAGGTCAAATGATACACATATCTACTACAGCCCAAATTATCCCAACCTCAATTATACCTATTTTGGAGAACCCAGTGGTCTGGGCACTGGACTCTTGACCAGAAGGGTGCAGGTTTGATTTCACCATCAAATCAGCTAATGTGGTGCTTCCACAGTTAAGGTGCTTTACTAGTTTTGGCACTTTTTAAACTTCAAAAGTGTTGCTGTGCCACAAAAACCTACAGAGTTAATATTTTGATTTAACTAAACCAAAACACCATACATTATTATGATATGATCCAATATTTTGATTTAACTAAACCAAAACACCATACATTATTATGATATGATCCCCTTTGAGAGACAGATGTTTCTGGACATGATGACATAACATGAGATCTGGAATTAAATAATGATATTACAATGGTTTACTCTTTTGATGGCATCACTCTTTTACTATTCAAAAACAAGTCTGATGTCCAAAATTTTTTCTAAGTTGTGTAGTAAAATGATTATACACACACTCACAATTATGTGTGTGTGTGTGTGTGTGTGTGTGTGTGTGTGTGTGTGTGTGTATATATATATATATATATACACACACACATGCATTATTTATTTATTATTAAATTTCCAAACCATTCTCATTTTCCATAACAAGTTCTAATAACTGATGCTCTACACACTAAAGTACTATTAAATTGTAAATTCGAACACATCTACTAATCAAATTCACTTTCTAATTGACCAAACATGAAAAAATCAAAAATCCACAATACAGTCAGATGTTAATAATGCCACTGTGACAACATTTTCCTTAATATCCAGTTCTATGGACAAATGCATGGCAGCCTTTTTTTGGGACAAAAATATTGAAAGTATTCAAACACATAACTGTATGGTATTTTTACATTAATATTGATATCTATATTGTCAAAAAAAAATTTTTATCAGATGCTCAAATATGTCACAATTAAAACTAAACTTGTGACAGTATAGACATTTATATATATCAGCAGTTATAAGTGTATATGACATGTTTGAGTTTTGAAATTTGTGGTTACCCTGCCCTCAAATGTCATTTATGAAATTTAGATACTGATAAGGACTCGTTTGTCTAAATTTATAAATGGTGCTGCAGTAACTTGCTCAATACATTCTTGATGTAATGTTTTACTTACTATATAACTAAATGCATACATTTTTCTACCTTGAGGAGATGAAGGCCTTTGTTCTTTAACCAGCATCAAAAATTAGAATACAAATTATGAACTTTTGTGAAATTGTAAAATAATATATATTCATTCTTTAATAAAGTTTTAGAAGAATCAAAATTAAGACCAAATACCAGAAGTCTAGTAATGTGTGGATTGCTTATTTATTTCTGAAAATCTCCAGCAAAACTCATACTGACAAGTATGGTACTTATTTTGAATTCACTGACAATTACTATCCTGAACAACTCAATCAAAATCAAACAAGACTTGGAAATAGTCATAAAAGTTACAGTTATCTCATAATACTACAACTGTTATCTCTCCAATTATTGAAGAATGTAAAAACATTCTTACAAAAAGGGTAGGGGCCCCGAGTGTCTGAGTGGTCTAAAGCGCTCACTGTTACAGATCACTGCCATCTCACCTGTCAGCATGGGTTCTTGTCTTGGATTCGGCCAATATGGTTATGTGAGAAAGCTTCTCGTAGGTCAGTGGTTTTTCTGGGGTTATCCTGGGTTCTTCCTCCATTAATACTGACTGCCATGTATAGCCTATCTTGTGCTGAAAAATGGCATTAAACCCTACAACAACAACAACAACAACAATAACAACAACAGCAAAAAAAGGGTACATTAATATAAATTCAATGAGAATGCCAAACAGGCAGCAGATTTTTAAATCAATACCAGAGTGCTGATTATCAACATGGTTCTTTGGAATTCATTACCAAGTCTTGTCAAAATTCATTTGTTTAAGTAAAAGTCACTGTGTTGGTATGCTCAAAGAAGTATACAAATAAAAGCAATTACTTTTGACTTAATGCCCAGATCAGCAATGGTCTGGTTTTCAAATCTACTTCACAAAAGTACAGGTATGTTGGTGGTCAGACCTGCATCATTTTCATTAAGAAATGTTTTAGTGAAAATCCTATTTCAATGCCACTACTCAAGCAAAAGGAGTTGGGATAAGATTTTCAATATGGCAAATATGGTGCCATGGTGGAAATCAAATGAACACAAATTTCATTGAGTACCAGCTCTCTATTGCTACTGTACAGAAGTCATACTGGATGTTCCTAGAAGAACGTTTTTAGTTCGGATCAATTAAACATAAGAGATCTTTCAGCAAAAACCTGTCAATACAGTGCTCCCCCTCTTAAAAAGCCATTCATTTTGCAACAGTAAAGTGGTCTTACAGGAGGGTAATCGGATGTAACAATGACCAATTACATGAAAGCATAACTAAGTTTTCAATATTGAATATTTTCATTTAAAAATCACAGGAATATTATAGAATCAATGTAATATAACTTATTAATGCTACATAAAATAATTATGAATACTCATCAATCATGGTGCAAAACTACCTTGTCAACAAAATCGGGGTACAAACATGACCATAATGATCACTGTCTGTTGATGTCATTTTCCCACTACTGTAACAGTACACTATATTACTGACAATGTTTAATTTAATCTGTCCTGCATCAAAGTCCAAAGTGGTGATGAAAGGACTTTCTCTTCATGAAGTCTAATTGCTTTCCCTTTACCTTCTAAATTGAGAATACTGGATGACCCTTTCGTACTTCTTGCAACAACTTATCCATTCTTAATCTTTATTTAAAACTAGATTACAAGAAGCTAGTGAGATTGTCATGTGATCAACTGGTTTTAAGTCTGGTACCCTTTCCAAGCTAGCAAATCATTTTTACTTGCTGGCCACTAGATCAAACTTAATTGATTTCTGTGCTTTACAAAACTGCTTATCTGTAATGATGTAGAATGGATGTTCTGCTTGAGCTTAACAATGGTGTAATTCTCAGTAGTTACCTTTCATCTTCATAATTATCAGTGGTAACAATAATCAGTAATTATCTAATTTACAAAAACTAACATCTAAAGATCATGCAGAAGTAAGAATAATCTGATTACCTCTTTGTACAGATTAAATTTACTTTTCTGTCAAGTTAGAACAAAGTTCAATGTGAACAATTTAGAAATCAACAAATA
Organism: Potamilus streckersoni; assembly: GCA_016746295.1. Taxonomy (NCBI): domain Eukaryota; kingdom Metazoa; phylum Mollusca; class Bivalvia; order Unionida; family Unionidae; genus Potamilus; species Potamilus streckersoni. The sequence goes on along the minus strand of JAEAOA010000815.1, from coordinate 437,299 downwards.
TTCTTAAGACTTATCTATAAATCCAATTATGTGGCTCACAGAGGAGTGATTTTGACAGTTTTTGAATATGCTGAGTGGTTGTCAAGTTAGAGAATTGCCTATGCTTCTGAAACACTTATTGGTGCCATAGGATTCTAGCTGTGCAAAGTTGGTGGCTGCTGGTTAAATTGGTCAAGAGGAAGAACATTATATAACCATCCAATCACAAGTAGTACTAAAAAGTTTCAAGGTAGCCACTGGTTGTCAGATTGGTCCCATTTTTTCAAATAAAAAACACTAGACATCACAAGTCTTTTAGTGAAAACCCAATGATGGCATTACTATCCATGCTGGACAATATTTAAGATGGCACCATGGTGGTAATATTGGAAGTCAGATTGGTACCATTTTTATATAGACATGGAAGTCTTAGGACGCATTAGACCCTTGGATGAATGTATGTGTAAAGATTCATTGCAGTGCACCAAGTAATTTAGTTGCATAATTCCCAATATATTCAGTTTAACAGATGAATAATGGATTTACAACAGTTGAATGATGGACACAGAACAGACAATTACATAAGCACTTCTGGACTATGACCATTAAAAAGTAAATAAGACATTATTTGCAAAAGTTAGGTCAATGTGACCTCAACTTAATCTTATAAAGACAATACAAACATTTTTTAAATACTATATCTGGAAACTTGAGCTCTATGGAAGAGTTTATAAACAAAAATAATCTAGGCTAAAGCATTTACATGGCATCATCTGGCATTTGCTTTCCCATGATTCTGTGCCATTTTGGAACTAGTCCTCTGTAGACATCAAAATCCCCCTCTCCTCTCCAATTCTGATCATATTCCATAACATCAAATCATCAATTTTATGTGTATGCCTCACATGCACATCCATTAAAACAAACAAGAATGTACAAAGATTTATTAATTATACTCTATTTCCTTGAAATATACAGGGGAAATAACCAAAACTTTGATCACTGCTATTGACATGGAACATTTTTATTGCTATTTAGAATCGATATAAATGAACAGTTCAACAATATGTGATACTAGCCCAGACTTGAAGCTAATTTTCCCACAAGTCCTAATTCAAAAGTTTTCTCTATGCAATTTTCTGTACATACAAAGATACAAAGTTTCTACTGCATTCTATCTGCGAGAAATTTATAAAGAAAAGCCTAAAAGCCTAAACAAAGCATCAAAGCCTAATAATACCCTTTCTCAGTCAATAGGTGATCAGTATCACTAAGAAAGGGCTGATAATAAAGATAATACAGTGAACATCCTCAACAGAGTTGTTTTCTTTGAATACCGCATAGGGTCCTGCCCTATAACACTCCATGTGTTATACCGTTATGGACTGAAGATTGTGCAATTTTTCTAAAACAGATGAAAATGTAGGGCGATCTTCAGGCTTCAACTTCCATGCATCTGTCATAATAGCATATATTTCCTTGGGACATGCCTCTGGTGTCTCCATTCGATAACCTCTCTCTACATGCATTATCACATCTGACAAGGGCTGAAACATAAACAAAGGTCAGTGTACATGTATATCTCACAACATTATTACAAACATCAATAACAATTTTATGAAAATAGATATATACCTGAAATGTACATAAGATGTACTTAAATTGAACTCATTTTTAATGGTCCACTTATATGATCAATTCATATATAACATTTATTTTACTCCTGAGGTAACATTAAGGGTTGCTTAGACTATGAAATGTTCATGATAGGCCATTATTTGTTGTTGTTGTTATATGCTATACATGGTGGCCAGTATTAATGGTGGAGTAAGAAACCAGGAAATCACCGGAAAGAACCACCGACCCACGAGAGGCTACTGGCAAGCTTTCACACATATCCACATTTGCCGAATCCTAGACTGGAACCCATGCAGACAGGTGAGATGGCAGTGATCCATAACGGACAGCGCTTTAGACCACTCAGCCACTCGGGGGCCCCTCCTAATTTTGCATTGTTTCATTTAGGCATACTTGTCACCATAAAACAGCCTGGTATTTTTTTCCCTCAGAGATATTGTTGTAGCTTGACAAAATACCACAAATGCAGAAATCTTTGCATGAATTTCCTTTCAATAATTCAAAATTTAAGGAAAATCACAAATACAGTTAAACCTATTGAGACAAATTATGATTCTGGAAACCAACAGTCATTTAGGACCAGATGTTTAATGCTTGGGTCAGTTTTTCACTATATACAGTGCACCATTTCGGATGGAACTTATTCTGGCTGGGTAAATGAAATGGATATAAAGAAATAAAATATATTGAAATGAAATATATTAAGTGCAGGACAAATCTGACTGTGTATAAATATGTGAGGCTGCTGTTTAAGACTTGATCGATTTGGGTAGCTAAACTTAATTTTACCAAACCTTCTAATTTAATCATCTTTCTGACATGCTAACAGTCCAGATTTCTGGCAATTCAATATATAATGTATCATATAAACTCACAAGTACAACTGCAAATAATACATCCTGACCTGCCATCAGATAGTGCATTGATAAAAAAGGGTCTATATTTGTTCTGCTGAATGCTTCTAACAAACTGCTTAGATCCAGATCCACTGGCACAAATTATGCAATGGCAGATCTTGGTCTGTGCAGCTAGATTCGACAAGCCAGTATATATGGTGCCATGAGAAACTTGGACATCATTGTGAGGCTATATTTTCCTCTCATAAAAAGGGCCACAGACAATTTATATTTTTTTTCAAATTAGGAGCTATTTTGTTATTTTTCCAGATTTGCTGATATACTGGTAAGTATACTATCACAAATGTTTAGACTATAAACTTAACATTAATTAACTATTATTAATTAACTTAACTATTGATATATGTCAACAAATATGAAAACATGGTACAATCAACACCTTAATCAACACCATCAAGAGACCATATATCATGAATGGCCATTACTTCTGGTAGAAAAATTATGCGGTCCTTTCGAGACAAGTTTTACTATATGAAACAACACATATATGGAATTATTTTTATTTAAGTCCAAAGCAAATAGGTTCTGAATGAATGAATGAATGAATGAATGTTGTAGTTGTTGTAGGGTTTAATGCCATTTTTCAGCACATGTTAGGCTATACATGGCGGCCAGTATTAATGGTGGAGGAAGAACCATGGAAAACCCAGGGAAGAACCACCGACCCATGAAAAGCTACTGGCAGGCTTTCGCACTTACCCACATTAGCCGAGTCTGGACTCGAACTCACGCAGACATGAATGAATGAAATGAATGAATAAATGGATGAATAAATGAAATAGCTCAACTATCCAAACACAAGAGATACTTAAAAATGATGTTGATAAGCAGGAGTTGAGTCAATGTATATTAGAAATGTCTGGAAGGTGGCTTTGTGTAAACAACAATATAAATAATGAACTGGAAATGGAAGCCATAGGAATAAAACAAAACTTTTCTTATTCTACTTACCCCCCACCTTCATATCCATTTAGCTGTAACTTGTGTAGATAAGTTCAGGTTGCAAAAATGAGTACATATTGCTGAGAAAAATATGATCTTTTGAGCCCATCCAATCCTAGGGACTTGATGCAGGATTTTAAACCTTTCTCATCTACTCAAACTCCCAAAACACTATTACCTATTATGATCACCTCTAGACAGATGGAGTTCAGATTACAAGGAGAACAGTGTCAGATGGCTGGTTGGATAGACAGAAGCCCTTATGGACAGACAAAGAAACATGACCTATCACAATATATCCATAAAAGTTCATAATATATCCATAAAAGGGCAGATTTAAGTAAACAGCTGTTAAACAGATTAGTGTATCCTACTTGAAGTAAACAGCTGCAAAATGTTTGTTTAGGGTACCTCTCAATCTAACAAATTAATGACCTTTGAGAACTGTAATGAGATTCAGAAGTTGAATGAAGACTGAATTTGATTTATCATAATTCATTTGTGGTATACCTATTTTCATTTAGAGCAATTAGAAAAGCCACAACATATGGTAACCAGTTGATGAGAAGGCTTGGTTATAAGAGAAAAACAAGCAAAGAAAAAGAAGAGAAAGCATTTCAGTGACACTTTAGGTTTTATTTCATCAATCATACCTGGTTAGCAATACCAGATATTTCAGTTGAAATAAAAATAATGCTGCATGTAAAAAAGGTGAGCAATTTGAAAATGTCAAGCCCACAAAAGAACAATGTCAAAAAATGTTGCTGACATGACACTGATACTTGTTATGCACATTTACCAACATGATAATGGTACTTGCCATGTACAAGAAATCATTATGGACCTAATATCTGGGTACTGCATTAAATCACACCTGTTTAAAACAACCTCCTCTGGGAAGTGAGAAAACTCTCCTGAAGACAGTTGCTTAATATAATTTTATTTATACATGTGATTTTGAATGTTTAACACATGCTTAAACAAGTAAAATTAAATGAAAGATTGACTAGTTTTCATGTAGAAATGTTTCTATGTCAAATGAATTTTTAAACATATTTCAGACATTTTGTAAATCATTTTCATCATTTTTATGCCCACAAAAAAAATCACTACGAAAACAGATGTATGTAGATTATAGAACTTTTCTTAGCTTTCTGTGCGATCTAAACTTTCAGTGCTTCATCCGATCTCATCATCTGAATTCTGGACAAGACTATTTTTTGAAAGTTGTTCAGTCCTGAGTGCACCGATCAAACAAACCCTTCCAAATGATAGTTACCACATGTACTCCCTTACAAGTTGACAGCAAACTGCAAACAACAATATGGATTGTTGCCAATGTGCTGGAAGATCCAAGTCATTGCAATCTATAGAAAAATCAGCAGAAAACTGATGTGCTCACACATAACATAATGGTAGATCAGAGTCTATGTTGTTTGCACTTGGACTTGTAAGCAGTTTATACGGTAATATAAAGATACTAGTTATGTCTATGGCATTATGAGTAGAGCATGAACTATTTCACTCATAATATCATTAAAAACAAATACTTTCATAACCTGCATGATGACAAGAAAAATGCAACAACAGGACAAATGCCAGACTTCATCCTAAAAGGTCTAATAATACATTTTCTAATACCAACAATGACTTTGGGGATACAGATTAAGGTATCTTAAGTGCAGGTGAACTAATAAAATGTATATTAAAAACACATGCTTACAATTCTTGGATAAGGTACTCTCCCAAATGAATAGATTTCCCATAGTAATATGCCGAAGCTCCACATGTCAGACTTGCTTGTAAATTTCTGCAAAAGGAACAATCTTGTTAATAAAACAAAAATTGAGTGAAAATTATGAACCAACATTTCATTCTGTTAAAATAAATGATGGTCTTGTTTAAATGCATTTTTAAAGCACAATGACTGTCATATGCACCTATAAAGAGTATACAATACTGGATGGCTCAAAAACAGTGTAAATCTGCGAGTGCAAGGTAGTGAATTTTCCTGTTGGAATATCAGCTTTCATAATTTCATTAGTCTGGTAGTTAGTAAAGTTGTGACCAGCCAGCATCTGTGCATGCTGGTGCAGAAAATTATAAAAAAATCAGACTGGGTGATGTTAAGTTCTCTTTGAACTATCTGCATCAACACTCCAAATTTAATCCCCCCCCCCTTGTGGGTTAGAAGTGGGATTTGACTGTATTTCAGATCAAGGCTCTATTGATAGGTGTTTTGTAGGATGCATCAAGGCTCTATTGATAGGTGTTTTGTAGGATGCATCAAGGCTCTATTGATAGGTGTTTTGTAGGATGCATCAAGGCTCTATTGATAGGTGTCTTGTAGGATGCATCAAGGCTCTATTGGTAGGTGTTTTGTAGGATGCATCAAGACTCTATTGGTAGGTGTTTTGTAGGATGCATCAAGGCTCTATTGGTAGGTGTTTTGTAGGATGCATCAAGACTCTATTGGTAGGTGTTTTGTAGGATGCATCAAGGCTCTATTGGTAGATGTTTTGTAGGATGCATCAAGGCTCTATTGGTAGGTGTTTTGTAGGATGCATCAAGGCTCTATTGGTAGGTGTTTTGTAGGATGCATCAAGGCTCTATTGATAGGTGTTTTGTAGGATCGACTAGTATATGTGACTTGTACAGTATAAAGGCAATTAGTAATGTTGGTCTGCCACTGCTATTAATTATATGAAAGGTCACTAGCATATTGATTGTACCACTGGAAGCAAAACAAATGCAGTTAGTTAAAGTGAAGTCAAAATTATATAAAAGATCCTGATTTACTGCTATTGTCTGGTATACTATAAACAAAAGTCCCCCACAAAGAACTAATGCTCTACTAGGCAAACAGAATTTCTCGGGAATTCAAGTAAGACCATTCCTTCCTTTAACTGAGAGTGATGAAACCATCTTTGAAAATCTTATCAGCAATACGATTATCAAAGGATACTGGATGCCAGCTTGGAACCATTTTCATTTAGGACAAAGCAGATATTATCAGAAGTCTTTTAGTAAAAACCCCATGCTGATATGACCATTCATTCTCTGGCAGCAATCCTGGATGTCCAAAGCAGAACCATTTTCATATCGGACCAACTAAACTATGGACTGAATGTGTTCATAAAGTTTCAAGCAGTTCAAAATGAGTAGCAATAACAAACTTGTACTAAACAGATGATGAACACACCATCCGATAAGTTCTGCAGGTCTATGATCAGTAGTGCTAAAAACTCTGCTTTTTGAGTTCAAGCAGTGCTCATTTCTTCATATAGTATCATTCTGGACAACTTCATTTTTGTGCTATTTTTATTATTATTACTATGGTCTTAAACTTTATAAAATTCAACAATTAATTTATTTGTCTAGAATACAAAGTGAAAAATGTTTTAAAAAAACAATAGCAAAACCAAATCCCAAATAATTCTAGAATTACAGATACAAGTTTCTAATGATTAAAGTTCTGAATAAACTTTAGAAGAAATCTAAATTAAATCCAACACAGGAAGTGTTGATGTGCCATGGTGATGTACCAACAATCTTGTATTGGATAACAATAAAATCCAAGAACATATCCTTTGAAATTTCAGTATAACTTCAAATCTCTATTTCCAAGAATATTTCAGAAGAACATTTTGTAATTTTAGAGAAGAATCACTTGAACTAAATAATTTTAATATATAAAAAATTCCAGCCTAATTGAACTTCTGGACACAATAATACCCTTCATTCTACCTCAAGATCTTGTATTATTAATAAAATAAATTTTGAGTAACAAGATTATATTGTCCTCTACCTGACCTCAGGACATAATTAGCATTTTCTAACAAAACAAACAACAATTTTGTCTAGTGAAGGTTACCTCTGGAAAGTTCATATTAAATGTATACAAGATAAAATCTTAGTTATAATCAGAAATCTATTAAAAAAAATTATAATATAAAATATATAGTAAACAACTGTTAGACCCAGCAATTCATGGGAAATTTGCTAAAGTTGAAGACAGGCTGAGAAAAACATGCTAACTACAAAACCAAAATCAATGACTCTGGTCAAGTAAAAAATGAACTTTGTTTTAGACAAGGTCAAGTCCAACATACAATGTTACATTATCAATAGCATATAATAAAAAAATGAAGAAAATATATACAAAAAGAACTAACAATACAAATTAAATATACATAACATTATGCTCCTGTACATTTTGTAGAGTTACTACCTGATATGTAATATCACTGGGATGTCACAAATGAATTATTTCAACAAAATATATCCAATAATCAATTTATAAATTTCAAATCAACAGAATGGAGGCAGCCATCTTTTTAACAGTTAAACTGCTGTCAATGATGCTATACATATACATGTGAATATGTCAAAGAATTTTCATACACCTTAACCAATGTTCTATACACTGAGAAATGCTGATACCATATTGTATGCACTGGTATGTGTGTCTGATTTAGATTTTGAACATAGCTTAAACAATTTTAGTCATATGGTCTATGGTGTGGCAGTTTATAGTGATGCCCAGCAGTGGGGCATCATGCTACCGACATTTAGCATAATGTCCCACCCAGTCGCATTATCCTGACCCCAGGCTGACCAGTCTTAAACACTAACCTCTTAATGCTAAGTGAATAGCGAGGCAGCTGATATAACTATTTATGTAAGTCTTTGGTACGACTCAGCTGGGTTCAAACTCACAACCTCCTGTAGTCAAGACAGATGCTCTAACCACTTAGGCCATTAAAGCAACCTCCAATTCACTGGCTACTGACCAATCAAATACCCCGAAAAATATTTAGGGCGTAATAATACACAGCTGCTGCAAAATGTCAGACCATCTTGACGTTATCTAGAACCTTTTTAAAAATGTTTGTAAAGGATGTTTTACTAACCTTGTCTTTGAGAGCTTCAGGTGCTGTCCACTTAATGGGAAACTTTTCCCCTTCCACACTGTAGTCTTCATGCTTTGCCAAACCAAAATCTGACACCTGGATAAGAATGTTTCCACTAATTGTATATACTGTACATATTTGCATACAAGTTAATCTGCAAAATGTACAGACCCAGATCTACTGCTGCATAAAGTGCTAGCAGATCTGGGTCTGTGCAGTTTGTTAGGAGCAAACAGTAAACAAACACCATTGATACTGATCTTTAGGTGCATTATGTTACAGCAGATCAGGATCTTTTGTTGTTTGCAGGTTTACTGGGTCTCCTCAAAGAATTATATCACTTTAGCTTTGATTAATCACTAAACAAAAATCAAAGGGTGTCAAAGTACCAGGTCTCCATCTGATGGTCATACAGTGCAGTGACCTTGTTAACAGTTAGATTCCTGGACTTGTATACATTCCATTGACTGCAAAACAAGGGTATGCTAAGTTGCCCTGAAACTCATTCAGGATAATGAAAAATATATTTTAGTCAAAATCAGTGTTTCACTAAATCTACCATTAATTTGTACTTGTCAGGGGTTCTTGCTGTCCCACCATGGCCAATATTTAATGGATGAGATACAAAGAGGATGTGAGGCAAATCCTAATTACTTCTTACCTTAAACAAGTGGGCCTGACATTACTAACAAATTAATGGGTGACCATTTTACCAGTCAGGCTTATGTAATACTGTAAGAACACATCTGATGTCAACTATTTCACAAACATTATACAATGTTGACTATTTTACTATATCCTGATAATCATTTTAAGATAAAGGCATAACTAATGTACAGTCTAGTTCATAATCAAAATCATCCAACAGACAATATACATCCATTCATAAAGTTTTATACAACTTGGAATAGAAATAGTCTCTAGATCTTGAGAGGCAACAAGCTCAGCCAATCAGATGCCTCTTTAATTTGAACAGAACCTGTTAGTGACAATGATAATGTAAGCAATAGAAACCAAAATAGTGGAAACCAGTTTAGCCAATCAGATATGTAATTATTTATTAATATGCATAAATCTTTTTAATCAAACATTTTGATGATATAAATCTGATCAAAAGGATGCAAGGTCACATTATTCATTTTTATCAATTTCACTCATCACACACAACCAAAATCTTCATCACATAGGCCTATTTACCAAGCTTGATCAAAATCCTATGAAAGATAGTCTCAAAATTGGTAGCTAAAAGCAACAGCCACCAATTAAATGTACTTTATTCATGTACTCATACATACAGTGGTTCCACTCTTATATGGCCACCCCTTTTATACAGGGAAAGTAGCCTTATAAGATGGGTGACCTTTCCAGAGAGGGTCTAAATTTTTTGTAAGTATATGTAATGTACGTAGTAAGAAAGCTACGTTCATAGCATTTATTATCTTCGTTTAAGGTAACATTAATTATTAAAGGGTTCTTCTTGTCATAATTGACTTATTTCAACTAAATATGTATTAATAGTCCTTATTCTTGATGTAAGTGTGATATGCGACCAGTTGTTATTGTTATGCACATTGCAAACCATTTAAAAACGTCATTTAAATCTTGGTACATACATAATTTTCTTTCTATTTGCTTCATTTTCCCACTGCTGCTGAATAACTTCCTTATCAGTTATGATGTTTATTCTAGTCTTTTCAGCATAAAATTGCTTTGAGTCTTTTCTACCTAAAATTGTTTGACTAGTTCCCCGTCCCACCTCACCCAATGTCGTAGACTATAACACTTTTTTTCTAAAATAATCATCTCGATTTTCGTGATGACATGTTAATGTTTGGTAATGATTTATTCGGATGCTGCTAACTGTATGCGATTTAATTATGCAGACGAAACTTTTGTAGAGTGGACAAAATGCCTTCATAAAGGAAACAAATGTGTTGTCAAGTGATTTTTCAGTCTGTCTGGTACGGTTTTGTTCAAGGTTAATTTCTCTGCACAAAATCTTTTTAGCCTATGCTAACCCTGTTATGATCTTGACACTTATATCTGGTTATGATCATCAATGCTGCCAACTACAAGACGGATAAAACAATTTTTCTGCATTTAAACAAACTGCCACATGTTTTTAAAGGCAGCAATTTTATCATGTGATTCATTAGTCGCAGTCTGGTGCCCTATTGTTTTTACATTTCTTGACACTAAATGAGAGAAACCAAAATGGCTTCAATAAGTACGCAGAATTGATTTGAACAATAGCACCTCGTGGTCATTAGGATTTGTAAACTTGACAATTATTGTCAATAGCAATAGTCACTAATTATGAAAGTGAACAAGCTCAACATCTTACTTAGGGAAGCCATAAAAGCTATCAAACCATTTTCCCGCTGACTTGTGTAGTTTACATCAATACCGCCACTTCTCAGCTGTTACTACTGTTCAATATTTGTAATCTTAACAATTATTAAAGTGTCTCAACTGGATTTGAGTCTTTCTTGGCTTTATGGAATAAATGTGGCTTTTCGTGAGGCATAAATGATATAATATTAACCTTAGTGGTACATATACTTTAATCAACACTTCTTTCAGTAATGAAAACCTGACATCGAGAAACAAATCAGATTACTTAACACACGTTTTAGAATAAAATACTAGTTCTGGATACACATTAAAAAATAAAATGTGAGGTGTAAATTTTATACTCTTGCACTAATATGCTGGCCACTTATTGTGTTAGCAAGGTGGCCTTTCATAAATGGGACTTTTGAACACAAACACGTCAGTGCTGTAGCATTCTGGTGGGGGGAGGGGGTTGTTCAAAAGGGGAACCACTGTGTGTGTGTATGCATGTATGTATGTGTGTTATCATGTTATCTAAATTATGTTGGGTATCAAAGTTGTTGACATTACTGGTCCAAAAATATCAGGGTTTAGTCAATAAATCTACTGCAGAAAAATGTTATATCTCAAGTACCAAAACTGAGGAGTTTTATTTCTAAAAATGAATGGCATTTCTAATGCACAATAAAAATAATTCAGTCATGCCTGGTTAGAGAAAAAAGAAGATTGGAGGTATTTTAAATGAGATTAAGTAACAAGTCCCATATTTTTACAACAATAAGTTACTGCAACAATGTCAGTGATTTAAAGTTGTTTTTATCTCCCTATGAATAGCCTCATCCCTTTGGTAGCCTCTGCAAGACAATGATTTTCTCATGCTATCCAAAATCTAGGCCAACATGTATACTACACTTTTTTTTTCAAAAGTATTTTCTTTGTTAGAGTTGACTTGTGACTAACAGCAAAATGTTGCTGTCCTTTATTGTGTGTGAAAATCAATCTTTTTTTTTGATCGTCAGCGGTTGCTTTACACCAGTATATGCCAGTTTTCACAGACAAATTTTGCTTCTGTACTGGAAAAAGATGGGGCTGTTAAAGTATATTTAATCCTGGTATGGTGATTACCATTTTTATTTTTTAAGCACTTTAGACCTTTTTTTTTATACAATACCGTTATTACTTTTATTTATTTTTGTTAAAAGCAAATTAATAACCAATGGTGGGGGCAGCTTAGTTTGGCATTTTGCAGGTTTTTTTTATTTATAGATTATTGAGTCACGTGATCTAGCCATACTGAAATTGAAGGCTTATGCTTGCACCATGCATGAAAACGCTAAATATTATTAAATTTGTTTTAAATATGTTGTGTAAAGAAACTTAGTGATTTTAGCTACATTAAATAATTTTCCGAGTTATAAATAAGATCATATTCACGATGCTGTTGTAGTGTGGACATGCATATGTAGAGGTCAGGAACACATGTATTCAATTTCCTTATACTAAAGTATTGTTTATATGATAATTTTCTCCACTCAGTGTAAGTGACAAAACCATGCATCAATGAGATTGGTTTATTAACATTTGTACCAATAAAATTTGGCCTTGTACTGAGTTTTTCCATCCTTGCCAGTATGAGGCACCATTAATAGCGGAAACGCCAGAACTTTTCTTGTACAATTTCTCTAGGATGGACATTAAAGTTGCATTTCATCAAATTAAGCGGTTCCACATGTTACTTTTGACAAACTTATGCCAGACATAAACAGGTTATCGACTTAAAAGGGGTTGAGATAAGTGGGGAAAAATTAGCTTAAAGAATTTTTCAGGATTGGACCAAAGTGCTCGACATACACGGGTTCTCAATATAACTGAGGTCTAGATAGTCGGTTTGACTCGTGTGTAAGTGTGTTTATATATATGTGTGTATGTATGTTATTGGAGAGAGACAGACACAAAGACAGACACAAATCACTAATAATAATAAAATCATGCAACAAGTTCATGACTTAATTTACAAAATGTAACTGAAACTGGGTCAAAATCCAGGTAGAGACCTATATTATAAATCTCATGAGTTTGATGTGTGTGTGTGATTTTGATATTTAACGTAGCTTTAACAATTTTTCAGTCATATCGCTACAATGTCTGCAGTGTGGCAGTTTAAGTGATGTCTAGCACTGGTGCATCATGCTGCAGACATGTAGCATGATGTCCCATCCAGTAACATTATCCTGACACCAGGCCGACCAGTCCTAACACTAACCATTTAATGCTGAGCGCCAAGCGAGGAAGCTGTATGTACCATTTTTGTAAGTCTTTGGTATGACTCAAACAGGGATCGAACCCATGACCTCCTACATCCGAGTTTGATAATACACCCAGTCTATGTGAGAGGTGATATTGCATGTGTTAGGTTGTTCTTGTTAAAACTCTGGTGACTATTGGTGATCAAGGTTTTATCGAACATTGTAAAGAAGGTTACAACATCAAGATCTTGGGTGATTACAGCTGTAAGATCCATGCATATAAATGAGGTGATTTTGCATAAAAAATAGACTGAACTTTAGGGACTTGTTTTGATATATTTTTTTTTATTAAACTTGCTAAATACACTTATATCAAGATATATAATGTGTTTTGTTATGAGCAAGATCTAGAAATTAATGGGTGTTCTTGTGATTTGCCTCTGGGAAAGGGACACCTACATTTCACCATCCTATGTCAAAAACAGTATAACAAATAACTGATATGTCCATATGCAGATGACAACTGATTTTTACACAAGATGATTTTAATAATCTGAAGTTAAATGAACTTTGTGGTCACAGATTTCATGACTTTTATGTTTAACTAACCTTGGCTGTCCCCTGGTCATTCACAAGAACATTCCTTGCTGCTAGGTCTCTGTGAACAAGGTTTTTTCCCTCTAAGTATTCCATGGCAGAACATGTGTCTCTGGAAAATCAAAATAAAATTTGTTTTAACTGTACCAGACTAATCTACACAAAGTAATAAGAAATATTAATTTATCAAAGACCCATAACTACCAACCCATACAGTGGAATAAGTGTAATTGAGGTGGCCAGTATAATTAGTGCAAAGACAAGTCTAATCTGTATACTACATGTCCAAATTACAATAAATTGTATGAAAAATGTACAATTAATTTTTGGCACTAACCTAGATATACAGCTGGTTCAAGTTCTTGTCATAAAATTAGCAAAATCTATGTTGACTGGTACCAAACAAAACATACAGATAAATTGTATAATCAATACACGCTTCACCTATTCTACATTTTTAACTTTACAATGTAAAGCCAATTCAACAAATCCTGCAATATGCATGCTATTGTACTAAACATGAATGACGTATAATACCAATCTTCTATTCATTCTTTAAAATCATTAAAAAACTACTGATTTTTTTGTCATTTATCTGATATGACAGGTTTCAAAGTTTAGAAAGATCCCTCTCTAACATCTTCAGCAACTTAACCGTAACATTGATAAAGCCTTCTTTGCTTAACATTTTTTACCATTTTTTACAATATAGACTGGTCTTCTAACTAATTCTCTTCATTAATATAATGATTCTGTGTTTTATCGACATTCTTTTCTCCTTTTTAATCCAAAATTGGTCCAAATGTTAGATTTGGCACGTCTTTTGATCACCATGAATAGTCTATCATGTGCTGACAAATCAGGTTAAACCCACAGCAACATAACAAGATGTTGATTGGGCCAAGTTTAGCATGTGACACTCCAACAACCCAAAGTGCCAGTTACACATCCTTGATCAGCTTGTACAAGTATAAAATTTCTCAGTGTGACAAACATATGGGGCAAATTTCTTTTTGTTTTGGTGCAACATGGTTGCTCAAATTTTACAGATGGGATAAATAAAATGAAGTGACAATTTACACCTTTGCCTGATTTTCCTCTTTAATGGATAGATGGACATAAACTTGGACAGAAAACTTTGCCTCACTGTATTGCACCAGCTGGTTTCCAAAACTGCCATGTGCAGTATTGTGAAAATGATTAAAAAAAACCTATGAATGTGTGTGTGTGTGTGTGTATGTGTGTATGTGTGTGTGTGTGTGTGTGTGTGTGTGTGTGTGTGTGTGTGTGTTTAGGAGGTGAGGGAAAAAAATGTGAGATTTAAATGCATTTGTCTTTTTTCATGTCTCTTTGTCTTGTTTGCAAGTTATGATAGTTAATTTGAGGGTCTTATTTACCAGTAGCAAAATTATGAACTACATCCTGATCTTATTGTGTTATAGGTTTTTATATAAGGTTCTAAAAAACATAATTATTCACTCCAATATGGCTTTTAGTGGGATTTATTTATTGTAATTACTTAAGTGTTCATTAACTGGATTAACACTATTTGGGGATTATTTTGAATTCACTCAAAGACACTTAGGATTACATCATTGTGTTGCATCAGTCCATTCAGGATTACTGGAATTCATTTGGAACACACTATACTTATGGACCTTTGATATAACGTGGATTATTTGGGATCTAATTCACAAAACTAAGTTCCTGCAAAATATTCATTTTATTACATAGAGAAATTGTTTGTTGAATTTTACAAAACTTGTTGATTTTGCTTCTTTCTGTTGTAACAAATCAACCAATATTATCTTAATTTGATAGACCAATTCAAGTTCAATGATTTAATATTGGTCATGGGGGTCCAAAGTGCTACAATATTGTGTCCATAAATCACATTATACTGAAGGGTGTTATAGTGAGGAAGAGGCAAAACAACAAAACAGCATGGTCTGCCTTACAGCATTAATATACAAAGCGTTCCTAAGACTGGGATTCACACTAATGTTAACTGTCCACAAAAATTGTTCTAAATTGTAACAGTCTGTTATGTTCATCAGCACTGTCCATAAACCATTAGTAGTTGTTGTTGTTTTGGGGCTTAACGCCATTTTTCAGCACATGACAGGTTATACATGGCGTCCAGTATTAATGGTGGAGGAAGAAACGAGAAGCTACTTGCAAGCTTTCTCACATACCCACACAGGCAGAGGTGAGATGGCAGTGATCCTTAACGGAAAGCACTTTAGACCACTCTGTCACTCGGGGCCCTTCATAAACCATTAGTCAGGACCTGCAGCTGGTTGACTCTCAGGGTCACTAGTCAGAGTAGGTGGGGTAAATGGTACCATGCTGATGCCTAAAGTGCACAATCTGTATAGAAGTATATGATACATGTTGATGCCCAAAGTGTATGGACATGGATGCCCCCACCAATATGGTCCAAATAAAGAAAAAAAACTTAATACATAAAGGAAATGTTCCATGTCAGCTAAAGTTATAAATGTCAAAATTGATCAGAAAATGTAGAAAATCAAAACTGACCAGCCAGCTTAATAAAAAACTTTCTACAAAATTTGGTTGCAGTTCAAAAGTTCTTAAAAGTTATGCAGATATTAAATACAAAGAAGACACATTAATAAAGAAATAAATGCACTTACATTATAAACATTTGAAGCTGCGAGACAAATTGTTACCAATCTGATGATGCAAAATCTTATTTAGAATCAGAAAATGCAGAGGCTGAGGCTTCCAGAAAAAGTGAAATTATCGAAAAAATTTCATCATCAGGGTTTTCTCTTCTTCAAAGTTCTCTCAGTATTATGAGGTACTATATTAAGCGTCAGTTAACAATACAAACCTGCAGATGATGGTGAAAACAAAACTGACACATCTACATATTTTTGTGATCAAGTCAAATAGGGCATCTCAAAGATAAATTGCTGAGACAGCTAGAAAAAACTTACGTGGCAAAATTGATTTGATCCTTTTTAGTTATGACATTCCTCCCCCTGGATCTAAGATACTCAACAAGATTTCCTTTTCCCATATACTCTGTCACTAGGTATACTGTTTCTCCTAGTACCACTCCAATTAAAGACACAAGATTGGGATGTCGCAAGGAGCTAAAGAAAAAGTTAAAATAATTCTTAAATCTGTTCTAGACCTGCAATGGTAGAGGATTGCTGTAAATTATTTAAATGAAAATGGTTTAAAAATATTTAAATTTCAGACTTTGGCCACTAAAATGCTTTGCTGTTTTTATTTATGATATCTAATGTACAAATGTCTCTTATTCTTGCTGTCATAATCACCACTCTTTATCATCCTTGTCCTCATCAATGTTATAATTACTGTCATAATCACCACTCTTTATCATCCTTGTCCTCATCAATGTTATAATTACTGTCATCATCACCACTCTTTATCATCCTTGTCCTCATCAATGTTATAATTACTGTCATCATCACCATTCTTTATCATCCTTGTCCTCATCAATGTTATAATTACTGTCATCATCACCACTCTTTATCATCCTTGTCCTCATCAATGTTATAATTACTGTCATCATCACCACTCTTTATCATCCTTGTCCTCATCAATGTTATAATTACTGTCATCATCACCACTCTTTATCATCCTTGTCCTCATCAATGTTATAATTACTGTCATCATCACCACTCTTTATCATCCTTGTCCTCATCAATGTTATAATTACTGTCATCATCACCACTCTTTATCATCCTTGTCCTCATCAATGTTATAATTACTGTCATCATCACCACTCTTTATCATCCTTGTCCTCATCAATGTTATAATTACTGTCATCATCACCACTCTTTATCATCCTTGTCCTCATCAATGTTATAATTACTGTCATCATCACCACTCTTTATCATCCTTGTCCTCATCAATGTTATAATTACTGTCATCATCACCACTCTTTATCATCCTTGTCCTCATCAATGTTATAATTACTGTCATAATCACCACTCTTTATCATCCTTGTCCTCATCAATGTTATAATTACTGTCATCATCACCACTCTTTATCATCCTTGTCCTCATCAATGTTATAATTACTGTCATAATCACCACTCTTTATCATCCTTGTCCTCATCAATGTTATAATTACTGTCATCATCACCACTCTTTATCATCCTTGTCCTCATCAATTTTATAATTACTGTCATAATCACCACTCTTTATCATCCTTGTCCTCATCAATGTTATAATTACTGTCATCATCACCACTCTTTATCATCCTTGTCCTCATCAATGTTATAATTACTGTCATCATCACCACTCTTTATCATCCTTGTCCTCATCAATGTTATAATTACTGTCATCATCACCACTCTTTATCATCCTTGTCCTCATCAATGTTATAATTACTGTCATCATCACCACTCTTTATCATCCTTCTCCTCATCAATGTTATAATTACTGTCATCATCACCACTCTTTATCATCCTTGTCCTCATCAATGTTATAATTACTGTCATCATCACCACTCTTTATCATCCTTGTCCTCATCAATGTTATAATTACTGTCATAATCACCACTCTTTATCATCCTTGTCCTCATCAATGTTATAATTACTGTCATCATCACCACTCTTTATCATCCTTGTCCTCATGAATGTTATAATTACTGTCATAATCACCACTCTTTATCATCCTTGTCTTCATCAATGTTATAATTACTGTCATCATCACCATTCTTTATCATCCTTGTCCTCATCAATGTTATAATTACTGTCATAATCACCACTCTTTATCATCCTTGTCCTCATCAATGTTATAATTACTGTCATCATCACCACTCTTTATCATCCTTGTCCTCATCAATGTTATAATTACTGTCATAATCACCACTCTTTATCATCCTTGTCCTCATCAATGTTATAATTGCTGTCATCATCACCACTCTTTATCATCCTTGTCCTCATCAATGTTATAATTACTGTCATCATCACCACTCTTTATCATCCTTGTCCTCATCAATGTTATAATTACTGTCATAATCACCACTCTTTATCATCCTTGTCCTCATCAATGTTATAATTACTGTCATAATCACCACTCTTTATCATCCTTGTCCTCATCAATGTTATAATTACTGTCATCATCACCACTCTTTATCATCCTTGTCCTCATCAGTGTTATAATTACTGTCATCATCACCATTCTTTATCATCCTTGTCCTCATCAATGTTATAATTACTGTCATCATCACCATTCTTTATCATCCTTGTCCTCATCAATGTTATAATTGCTGTCATCATCACCATTCTTTATCATCCTTGTCCTCATCAATGTTATAATTACTGTTATCATCATCATTCTTTATCATCCTTGTCCTCATCAATGTTATAATTGCTGTCATCATCACCATTCTTTATCATCCTTGTCCTCATCAATGTTATAATTACTGTCATAATCACCACTCTTTATCATCCTTGTCCTCATCAATGTTATAATTACTGTCATCATCACCATTCTTTATCATCCTTGTCCTCATCAATTTTATAATTACTGTCATAATCACCACTCTTTATCATCCTTGTCCTCATCAATGTTATAATTACTGTCATCATCACCACTCTTTATCATCCTTGTCCTCATCAATGTTATAATTACTGTCATCATCACCACTCTTTATCATCCTTGTCCTCATCAATGTTATAATTACTGTCATCATCACCATTCTTTATCATCCTTGTCCTCATCAATGTTATAATTACTGTCATCATCACCACTCTTTATCATCCTTCTCCTCATCAATGTTATAATTACTGTCATCATCACCACTCTTTATCATCCTTGTCCTCATCAATGTTATAATTACTGTCATCATCACCACTCTTTATCATCCTTGTCCTCATCAATGTTATAATTACTGTCATAATCACCACTCTTTATCATCCTTGTCCTCATCAATGTTATAATTACTGTCATCATCACCACTCTTTATCATCCTTGTCCTCATGAATGTTATAATTACTGTCATAATCACCACTCTTTATCATCCTTGTCTTCATCAATGTTATAATTACTGTCATCATCACCATTCTTTATCATCCTTGTCCTCATCAATGTTATAATTACTGTCATAATCACCACTCTTTATCATCCTTGTCCTCATCAATGTTATAATTACTGTCATCATCACCACTCTTTATCATCCTTGTCCCCATCAATGTTATAATTACTGTCATAATCACCACTCTTTATCATCCTTGTCCTCATCAATGTTATAATTGCTGTCATCATCACCACTCTTTATCATCCTTGTCCTCATCAATGTTATAATTACTGTCATCATCACCACTCTTTATCATCCTTGTCCTCATCAATGTTATAATTACTGTCATAATCACCACTCTTTATCATCCTTGTCCTCATCAATGTTATAATTACTGTCATAATCACCACTCTTTATCATCCTTGTCCTCATCAATGTTATAATTACTGTCATCATCACCACTCTTTATCATCCTTGTCCTCATCAATGTTATAATTACTGTCATCATCACCACTCTTTATCATCCTTGTCCTCATCAATGTTATAATTACTGTCATCATCACCACTCTTTATCATCCTTGTCCTCATCAATGTTATAATTACTGTCATCATCACCACTCTTTATCATCCTTGTCCTCATCAATGTTATAATTACTGTCATCATCACCACTCTTTATCATCCTTGTCCTCATCAATGTTATAATTACTGTCATCATCACCACTCTTTATCATCCTTGTCCTCATCAATGTTAAAATTACTGTCATCATCACCACTCTTTATCATCCTTGTCCTCATCAATGTTATAATTACTGTCATCATCACCACTCTTTATCATCCTTGTCCTCATGAATGTTATAATTACTGTCATAATCACCACTCTTTATCATCCTTGTCCTCATCAATGTTATAATTACTGTCATAATCACCACTCTTTATCATCCTTGTCCTCATCAATGTTATAATTACTGTCATCATCACCATTCTTTATCATCCTTGTCCTCATCAATGTTATAATTGCTGTCATCATCACCACTCTTTATCATCCTTGTCCTCATCAATGTTATAATTACTGTCATCATCACCACTCTTTATCATCCTTGTCCTCATCAATGTTATAATTACTGTCATAATCACCACTATCAGAATGTACAACCTTAATTATCTTTTTACAATGAACATCTTTAACTCAAAATAACAAATGTAGTGAACTCATACACCAACTGAGGTTTGAAACAGAGCATCAATTCTTTCTACAAAGTCACAAACAATTTAAGTTCCCATAATTTATGGATGGTTTATCATCAGATTTCAAATGTCTTCAGTCCCTTATTTTGACAGGACTAAAGAAATACCATTTCTAACTTCATAAAACATTAGTTCGATATTATTACTATATGCAAATAATCATCAAGATTCTGAATTTAAATTTACAGGTGAAAATAAAGCTGGTAATGATGCAAGTGCAACAAAACTATTCTGACAGACTTCAAAAACACTAATGTTTTGTGATCATTCTGTTACTATAGTAAATCCTAAAAAAAACCCTTCCTCTTTAAAACTAATCAAATGTTAAATTTGCTAAAGTTACTTCATACTATATTATAAAATGACTAACATGTCAATAAAGCATGAGAACATTCAAACTACATTATATAAATAGTTTCATGTATCTTTAGCAATTGTCACATTTTTAGTCACTGTTTACATACGTCATAAAGGAAGCTTCCTTGAGAAACTGTTGTGCTGCTCTGTTCTTGTCCTTAAGTGATTTAATTGCAACAGGAATGTCTTGGTAAACTCCCTTATATACCTCTGTCAAATAAAACAAAAACATCATAGCTACTGGATGATGCAAGAATACATAGTATGGCAAACACTAAACAAGAGGCACAAGTGGACTAGGTACTGTTCACCTAGGTAATTGACATATGTTAACTTGTGAATGCAAATTCACAAATGTATCGAAACTGTCGAAAAGAATAAGCATGGACCACTCAGCTGCTCGATTATTAATTACCGTTTGTGTCATTTATTTTCTTTCCACAACTTTATGTAATGGATCACTTTCTCTGCATGAAATGGATATTTTATATACATAACCAGCATTGTCTCCTGATTCTTTTCAAGCTCATTGCCAGCAGACTAGATCTTGATTTATAACTTGGCTGTTCATATCACCACCCTTAAAGTGAATACACTTTTTTAATATTAAAAGGGTAGGTAATCTAAGTTATATGTAGTTCTTGAATAGGTTTGATTACTGCAGTTTTGGGAGCAATTGTTGTAATGTAATGGGCAACGAACATGTTTTTAGACAGTTTGTCTCAACTGGCTACTGTGGGATGACCATGGATTTTCAAATTTTTTCTATCCTTGAAGCAAACTTTCTAATGATCAAACCTTTTTAATTATAAAGCTGGAAATGAAATGTGATGGACAAGTGGAAACACTATGTCCCCTACTATTCACAAAAAGACTTGGGACAAAACTTTTAGTTTGCTTGTATTAGGGGCTAATGCCCTGTTGTGTAAATGTATAAAAATGAAAATGAAACTAAGCAATTTTATTTTAAGAAGTATTTTTCCATTTTAACATAGCAAACCAAATAGTTTTTAAAATTAAAAATGTTTAAGAAGTTCAGCAAAATAGAATAAAAGTACAGAAATCCCTCAATTTAAAGCAATTTATTTGGACTCGAACCATCTACTTTTGACAGCAGTATCTGATGATGTTACTGGTTGTTTCTCTATTCCAAATACTTTTTAAATGACTATCTGCAAAACATTTAAGCATATAAATTAGTAAACATTTACTCATTTGATATTGTACTACTTCAAAAATAATATAATGCCAAGACACATCTGGTTCCACACTTCATCAAGGACTTTATCGCTGCTAAATTTTAAAAATATTATTATTATTAGATTTATTATTATTATTATTATTATTATTATTATTATTATTATTATTATAATAACTGGGACAACTGCAGTGACCTAGCAGTTACAGCATCTACCTCTGATGTGGGAGTTAATGGGTTCAAAAGCTGGCTGGGTCGGATGCGGTAGGTCATGGGTTCGATCCCAGGTCGAGTCATACCAAAGACTTTTTTTATAAATGGTATTAACAGCTGCCTCACTAGGCCACTCAGCATTAAGAGGTCAGTGTTATGACTGGTCAGCCTGGTGTCAGGATAATGTGACTGGGTGGAACATCATTCTACATGTTCGCAGCATGATGCCCCAGTGCAAGACAAAACTATAAATTGCCACACTGCAGACATCGTAGTGGTATGGCTGAAAAAGTTTAAAAGCTATATCGAAAATCCAAACAAACATTATTATACACACACATTAAACTGCAAGCAGTGTAAATAAGATTTGAACCAATATTCTCAAAACATTTTGCACAAGACATTCAAACTATCTTAAACCCCCCAAATCAGTTATAATATTTATGGTGAAATTTGCAGTCTAGCAAAAGGAACAAAATACTTGCTTATATGTCAAGTTCAACTGCAAAATGAATAGAACCATATCTGCCATCACAAAATGTACCAGCATATTTGGGTCTATGCAGTTTGCTAAGAATAACCAGTTTAACAAACAACACAGACCCTGAATTGCTAGAACATTATATGACATTAGATCAGCGACTGATTTATGAAGTTGGATACCACTTAAAAATGACTACATATTATATGATAGCAATTGAAAACCTTACCTCCAAACTCTCCCTTTCCGATCCTTTCACCTTTATGTAAATCATTTGGTTTAATCTCCCACCCACTGCTTTTAAACTCGTGCATGTTGACTACAGCAAAAGCTGTTCCCTTCTTCTGAAGAGGCTGTATAAGTCTGGTACACAAACCATCAGCATCCTTGCTGTAATGCTGGAAAATTCCATATGAGAAAATATACCAAGCCATAAATGTAAAAATGTAAAAAAAAATTTGCTCATTTTTAAAATGTAAATCTTTAAGTTCCCACATATCCATCTCTTCCCGTAAAACATATCCCATTATATTTTATTAAAAAAAGTGACAACATTATTGGTTTCTTTTTAATTTTCATGGTGTAAAGCAAGAAAATTCAATATAAAACTAATGGAATTTATTATTGTTATAATAATTATTGTTGCTTTTGTTGTTTATAATGCCATAAATCATATGAATCAAACATCTACAATAAGTCAAAAAGAAAAAAAAACACACATTACACAAAATGTTTAAACTTTGTTTATTAAATATTATTTATCACACATACTTTTACCTACCAAATATACCCGACTACAAGTAAAACTGCAAAATGCAGACCCTGATCTGTGTCGCATGATGCACTTGTAGATCTTTGTTAGGTGTAACATCTCATGCCCTAATATGACCTTGAATTACGTGGTTGCAGATCAGGGTCTATGTTACTTGCAGATGGACAAACCTTATATGTGAGTACAATGATAGGCATAGCTGCAATTTAACAGATACTGTTCCTAGAAAAAGAAGGAATCACCTCCATCCCCCCCATCAATTCTATAGAAAGCACTGATATAATGGGTAAACACCAGATGAGACACAAACAAATTATTAAAGACAATACATATGTTATCAATTTCTTTCCATGCATATCATCACCCATTGGCCATGCATCATCTAGTTCACAATGGCAGGCAAGTTATAAATTCATCAGCACAAAATATATTTCCATGGAAAAATAATGATCACATTATCTTTTTCAATCTGTCAAATAATCTCAAATTTGCCATCAAATATTTTGTTAATAGATTCTCTTCCGAGTAAATGTTTTTATGTTGTTGAGAAAACTCCAATTTTTAACATGGCACATGTAGGTAAAGTATTCTGACGAAGAGGTCTGTCACAGATTCTTAAATTATTTTAAAAGTTTTATTTTTTCAATTGCCTGAAAAAGAATATTTTTATCTAAGAATTAAACAATTATCACATCAAAATAATGACACTAATTACAGATGATGATTGCATACTATAAAGTATTATATGTATATTTGTCCCACATCACAAAGTTCCATGGTATAACAGTGATAATATGTAATTGAATCCCATTAACCCGGTTGATTTTTATTTTCATGTACTCTGCCTCAGTGTAAAAAGACCTCACCTATGAAACTGCCCTAAACACTGCTGTACAGAAAAAGTTTTCCTCTACTATAAATGAATTTTGTTTCTGCATTTCAAATTTAATCAAACGTAAAATGTGTTTTCATAAGAAATAACTCTTGTTTCATACCTTTCTTTTTACTTCTTTGTATTCATATGTATAAAACATGCACCCAACTGTTGAGTCCATATAAATCACTAATACACTTTACTGCTCCACATATTCATTGTACATAGAGTAATATTTCTGACTACATTTCAAGGTAATGAATAATAGGTAATTATAAAACTGCCAATTTTCTTCCTATTTCTCTATTCCATCTGCATTTATTCCAATAAATTAAATCAGTTCCATAGGTGGAGTCCCTTAAAGTGACTGATGTTCTACTAGGCAAACAAACTTTTCTTTAATTTAAGATAAACATTTCTTCCTTTTAACTGCTGAGTGTTGAAACTATCACTAATATTCTTCCACGATAACAAGATTTTTAAATTAGTAGCTATTGTGAAAATACTGAAAGTCAGACTGGCGCCATTTTCATTTATGCCCAAGACATCATCCAAAGTCTTTAAATGTAAACCTAATTTAACTATGACAATAAAATCCAGGGGAGTAGCTGCAATACAATTTTTAAGACAGCTGTTGTGACAGCCATACTGAATGTATGTTTGGTACCAATCTCATTTTGGACTGAATTATATATCACTGCAATTCGATTGACGAAGAACCCATGCTGATATAACCATCCATTTGAAAGGAGTAAATATAATAATATTTTCAACTAGACACCATAAAAATTCTGATGAAGACCTAGTCTACTGATGGAAATCCCATATTGATATGACTAAGTTTTTAAGGAGTAACAATAACAAGATTGTCTAGACAGCTGCTATGATGGTCATATTGGACATGTATCATTTCCATTTGGTGTAAATAGACAAGTCCTTAAGTGAAAGCACAACCTCTATATGACCCAGACATCAATAAGTAACAAAAGTAAGGTTTACGAGACAGCCATTTGGGAGTTATTTTTAACGTCAGTTTGAAAAGAGTTAAATTAATAATCAACTAGTCACTGTAATAAGTAACCATACACTAACATGATCATTCATTTAGGTGAAGTAGTGATAACAAGATTTACAAGATGGCCACTGTGTTGGCCATACTGGTTATCTATGCTGTACCATTTTAATTAAGGACCAACAAGACATCATAATATCATAAGAAGTATTTAAGTAAAAGCCCCAAGTTGATACAACCATCCATTTTAGATGAGTGGTGATAACAATATTCTAAAGATTGCAACTTTGGCAGCCATACTGGCTGTTTCAGCAGCCCAACTTTCCTTTTAGCACCAACTGAACATCATACAAACTTTTCCTGTGTAAACCCCATGTCAATATGACCTTCCAGTTGGGTAGAGTAGCAATAACCAGATTTTCAAGATGGCTGCCTTGGTAGCCATAATGGATATAGCAAGGTACAATTTTCATTTAGGACCAATTAGGTATCAAAGACTTAGTTAAAATCCCATATTGTTACCACTGTCCAAGTAGGAGCATTAAAATATTTTCAAGATGGCTGCTGTGGAAACCATATTATTCATCAGATCAGCACCCTTTCCATTTAGAACCAACAAGACATCAAAATCAGTCTTCTGATCTAACTCCATGTTCACATAATCAGAAGTATTTTTGTAAAAATCTCATGCTGATTCATGGCAGCCATATTGGTAAATCAGTACCTCTATTCTCATTCCGTACCAACTAGACCATGTGTAAAGTTTCCCACAAGCAGCTTAGGAGGCATAGGACAGGTCATAAGACAGCTTAGGAGGGATGAATGTGTGTGTAAAGTTTCCCACAAGCAGCTTAGGAGGCATAGGACATAGGTCATAGGACAGCTTAGGAGCCATAGGACATAGATCATAGGACAGCTTATGAGGCACAGGACATAGGTCATAGGACAGCTTAGGAGGCATAGGACATAGGTCATAGGAAAGCTTAGGAGGCATAGGACATAGGTCATAGGACAGCTTAGGAGGCATAGGACCTAGGTCATAGGAAAGCTTAGGAGGCATAGGACATAGGTCATAGGACAGCTTAGGAGGCATAGAACATAGGTCATAGGAGAGCTTAGGAGGCATAGGACATAGGACAGCTTAGGAGGCATAGGAGCTAGGTCATAGGACAGCTTAGGAGGCATAGGACATAGGTCATAGGACAGCTTAGGAGGCATAGGACCTAGGTCATAGGACAGCTTAGGAGGCATAGGACATAGGACAGCTTAGGAGGCATAGGAGCTAGGTCATAGGACAGCTTAGGAGGCATAGGACATAGGTCATAGGACAGCTTAGGAGGCATAGGACCTAGGTCATAGGAAAGCTTAGGAGGCATAGGACATAGGTCATAGGACAGTTTACAAGCCATAGAACATAGGTCATAGGACAGCTTAGGAGGCATAGGACAGCTTAGGAGGCATAGGAGCTAGGTCATAGGACAGCTTAGGAAGCATAGGACATAGGTCATAGGACAGCTTAGGAGGCATAGGACATAGGTCATAGGACAGCTTAGGAGGCATAGGACATAGGACAGCTTAGGAGGCATAGGACCTAGGTCATAGGACAGCTTAGGAGGCATAGGACATAGGTCATAGGACAGCTTAGGAGGCATAGGACATAGGTCATAGGACAGCTTAGGAGGCATAGGAGCTAGGTCATAGGACAGCTCAGAAGGCATAGGACATGGGTCATAGGACAGCTTAGGAGGCATAGGACATGGGTCATAGGACAGCTTAGGAGGCATAAGACATGGGTCATAGGACAGCTTAGGAGGCATAGAACATAGGTCATAGGACAGCTTAGGAGGCATAGGACATGGGCCATAGGACAGTTTAGGAGGCATAGGACATAGGTCATAGGACAGATTAGGAGGCATAGGACATAGGTCATAGGACAGCTTAGGAGGCATAGGACATGGGCCATAGGACAGCTTAGGAGGCATAGGACAGCTTAGGAGGCATAAAACATGGGTCATAGGACAGCTTAGGAGGAATAGAACATAGGTCATAGGACAGCTTAGGAGGCATAGGACATAGGTCATAGGACAGCTTAGGAGGCATAGGACATAGATCATAGGATGGCTCAGGAGGCAAAGGAGATAGGTCATAGGACAGCTTAGGAGGCATAGGACATAGGTCATAGGACAGCTTAGGAGGCATAGGACATAGATCATAGGACAGCTTAGGAGGTATAGGACATAGGTCATAGGACAGCTTAGGAGGCATAGAACATAGGTCATAGGACAGCTTAGGAGGCATAGGACATAGATCATAGGACAGCTTAGAAGGCATAGGACATAGGACAGCTTAAGAGGCATAGGACATATATCATAGGACAGCTTAGAAGGCATAGGACAACTTAGGAGGCATAGGACATAGGTCATAGGACAACTTTGGAGGCATAGGACATAGGTCATAGGACAGCTTAGGAGGCATAGGACATAGGTCATAGGACAACTTAGGAGGCATAGGACATGGGTCATAGGACAGCTTAGGAGGCATAGGACATAGGTCATAGGACAGCTTAGGAGGATAGGATATAAGTCATAGGACAGCTTAGGAGGCATAGGACATAGGTCATAGGACAGCTTAGGAGGCATAGGACATAGGTCATAGGACAGCTTAGGAGGCATAGGACATAGATCATAGGACAGCTTAGAAGGCATAGGACATAGGTCATAGGGCAACTTAGGAGGCATAGGACATGCGTCATAGGACAGCTTAGGAGGCATAGGACATAGGTCATAGGACAGCTTAGGAGGCATAGGACATAGATCATAGGATAGCTTAGGAGGTATAGGACATAGGTCATAGGACAGCTTAGGAAGCATAGGACATAGATCATAGGACAGCTTAGGAGGCATAGGACATAGGTCATAGGACAACTTAGGAGGCATAGGACATAGATCATAGGACAGCTTAGGAGGCATAGGATATAGGTCATAGGACAGCTTAGGAGGCATGGGACATAGATCATAGGACAGCTTAGGAGGCATAGGACATAGGTCATAGGACAACTTAGGAGGCATAGGACATAGATCATAGGACAGCTTAGGAGGTATAGGACATAGGTCATAGGACAGCTTAGGAGGCATAGGATATAGGTCATAGGACAACTTAGGAGGCATAGGACAATATGCTTGTGTGATCATCCTATAAGCTCTTTTGGACCATGACCAATTTAGCATGAAATGCAGTATGCATAAAATTTACATATTGTCAAATTTAGTAAATGTGCTGAATTATTTAAATGATGCTCTATGTAATATTATGATACAAACAGTTAATAATCTATAAAATGTCATTGTTTTCTTCCCTCTAAATAATAAAACATGACCATTTTTACTGAAACATCAGACTGCTGAACCACAATGTGAAGAAGACAATCTGATGATGCATGTACAATGTAAAAATAAAAAAGATTACAAAATTTTAGTACCTCAACAAGTTTTGTTAGGTTGTCAAAAAAGCTCTCTTCATCAATGGTCAGTTTATTATTGCTATAAAGGATTCGGTAATGTTCAACTTTGTTTGCAAAGCAGACACTTAGACTGTAATCTCCTGGAAAATGAGCGCTCTCTCTGACAAGATAAAGGCCATCTTGTCGTGGCTGAAGCAACTCTTCGGCCATCTGTCTGTCAATTTTTCCATGGAACCATCTACAATATTAGAGCAAGCAACATGCAATTTTATGAAATCATTTAATCATTAAAGAAATAGAAAAAGAGCAGTACAAATCAAATACCTCCACAAGTTTAGTTAGGTTGTCAAAATACCCCTCCTCATCAATGGTCAGTTTATTATTTCTATAAATGATTCGGTAATGTTCAACTCTGTTTCCATGGCAAACACTAAGTGTGTAATCTCCAGGGAAATTGACACTCTCTCTGACAAGAAAAAGGCCATCGTGCCTCGGCTGAAGCAATTCTTCTGCAGTCTGGCGCTCAATTTTTCCATGGAACCATCTACAAGAACAGAACAAGCAACATGCAAACTTAAAACAACAAATAATACCATGTGTTGAGAATACAACCAGCAGGTTAAAGGTGTCCAATAAGCTTTTCAGGCAAATCTTGGGTATTTATACCTGAAAGCATTTGTCTCTTAATTTTAGTAAACTGACCCCCATCACCACCACACAAAAAAAAAACCCAAAAGGATGTAAAGGCAATGTGTAAAAATATGCCCTTACAAAACAAAAACACTTGCCCTTGAAACTGAAGTGAACAAACCCAAAATTCCAATTCTGCTTGAAGAAAAAAATCAAAGGCATGCAGGGTTATGTAAGAAGCTTTGTAGGGTGAGGGCTTCTGATAATTAACCTTTTACAAGTACTAAAACAAAATTAGAAACTCAAATTGGTTTTGGTCAAGAACACTTACAAAAATGAAATGTTAAAGCTATGACTATGCAATGGATGTGAAATTTCAATTCAAACACAATAAAACATTTAAAAACAAAAATATAAAAAAATTCTCCAGTTTTAATTTCAGTTCTCTTACATGCAACACACAATCAGTGTGAAATATAGTGCAAAATTAAGCCTGTAATTTTTAATAATTAAACAAATATAGTTAATACAAATTTCAATCATCTTAATGTGTCGTTATCTGTATGATAATTACTAAAAATTATTTATTGCATGATTATTCAACTAACTTTGTTGATCTTGAATTCATGTTAATTAAAACAGTGCCCAAACTTACATGGTTTCAATGTTAGCGCAATTAATTATTTAATCAATTTTCAATATACTGATTCTTAATATTTGCCTTAACAACACACACCATGCAAAACCATGGGGTAGGGGGACAGTGTGTAAACATCTGGTAGCTTTGCTATTAAAGCATCAAACTCCAATTCATGTTTTGTTTGTTTAATACCCATCCAGGAATGCCCTAGTTGGCAGTCTTAGTTTGTTCTTCAGCAAGACAATTACATTTTCCTTGGCACAAAAAAAAAAGATCTGAAATTGATGCTTAAAAATAACAAACTAGCCCACATTCCTTGGGTCTTTGGAGAGAAGAGCCAGGCTATAGGCTGACACACTATGTAAGTACCACACAAAGCCCTGATGACTTCCTCTGGTCGTATGGAATCATATTAACTATTAAGAATCTCCCTAGTATCTTGAGCCTAAATTCTGAATAGTAATGGTCAAATCAGAACTCTCCAGTTTCATGGTAAACATTTCATTTGCTTATAATCAGGATAGTATAAATTGTGATCATTGATAAACTTGATAATTACCTTTGTTTGGATTGTATCCACTTTGGATTTTATCCAGTTGTATGTGTGAAAACCAATCTTGATTTCTCTTAAACATTCAATAATAAATTATTTATTCCAAAATAACTTTAACCTTGACAAAGGCAATAAACATAAGCAGGAAGTGAATTTAAAAAAATGATACTATTCACCACAGCTTTAATTTCCTCTTGACTGTCTGCTACCAAAAGTATTGTACATCCCCATGATTTAAATATGACTATCCCTTTATATTTTACATCCTATTCCATTTAAATTACAAATTCTATCAAAGGACATAACTATCTGTACTAAACATGGACAGATAATCATAAAAATGATCTAACAGTCCTCAGAATTAAAACTATTTCTAGTCAGAGGTAGGTATTGTTTTGCTCAAATGCTCCAATGTTCATATAGCTAGAAAACAACTGTACCTCTTAAATTGTATGACAAATCTGGAGTTTTAGTTAGTCACTGTTATATTTCAATATTTGAAGACACACTTGTCTATAACTTTCACACCTGTATTTCTTACTTTTATCACATGATCATTCCTTAACTTTTCCACAAATATTCAATGTGGAAGCTTTGATCATTTTCCACTATTATCATTCTTCAGCTCAGCATCACAAATTACATCACTGTATTTTCATGTGAGCATCTTTAAATGCAGATAAAATTATCAATTCATTTTGATTTTAACACCATCTTCATACAGAACAACACCACTCATTTGATACATGCTTAAAGAGTGGTCTGTTTACCTGTAAAATGCCATGCTGGTCATGCAGTTGTGGAAGAATAAACATTTGAAGCAGGATTAAGTGGTTATGGAAACAGCTACTGAGAAAAAAACATATGCATCATTTGGTTTTCATTATACTATTTAATATGTCTATTCAATGTTTGTTTAAGAAATAATTTGTCTTATGAAGAGATGTTTGTTTACCTGTGGCATGCAATGGTTCACATAACTGCATAGTCCTGTATCAGAAATGGACTCTTCCATAATTCCAGCTATGAAGATTACATGTACAATGGCCACTCTTTCTGCATGTATCAAATGAGCAGTGTTGATGTACACATCGATACAAATATTGTTGAAATAATTAGATGCAACTTTACTAAATTTAGGTATATTTGAAATGCTCACATGAAAATTCATAGTTACAGATGTGGATATCATTCACATTGCTTTTCTGAATGAACAACAGCTACCCAATGAAGCATATGTGAACTTTCTTATCAACCAATAAATTATTAAATATTATCAGACATCTATCTATACAGAGACCATTACAGCATAAACATATTTCTACCATTAATAAGAATATAACAGAAAAATATGCATGCTATAATAATCATGTTAAACTAAATGACCACTGAATCAATCACAACCAACATGCTTATAACACACTGCAACCCCTAAACAATATTTCACTACTCTAATGCTTGCAGAGGAAGATTGCCATGCTTAGGGTGGTACTACAATAGTCAGCTGACAGTCATGTGACTCCTACCTCTACCAAATGGAAAAGATTATGAAATGAACAATCTCCTCCATCTATTTCTAACATGTAGTTGGAAGTCAGAATGCGATAATGGTCCACTCTCCCCTCACAGCATACAGATAAGGTGTAATCGCCTTGAAAGTGTACGCTATCACGGATCAAAAACACCCCGTCTTTGTGGCCTGCTAACAAGGATTCTGCCTGATCTCTAGTAATTTGCCCATGATACCATCTATAAAAAGATATTAACCTTGTGCTATAAATTTTATTTATAAATTTTATATTTTGCAGTACATGCATCAGGGCTATGATGAAAGAAACAACCAAAGCCATGAATCAAACTGATTTGATTGAGCAGTCCTATTTTACTTACAAATAGGAACTCTTGACATCTCTTAACAGTGAACTTTTATCTCATATTTAATACATTTAGAATATACTTAACAGCTATCTCATGAGGCAATGAGATGGATGATACTCTTCTGACAGAATATAAAATGTAGGAATTCACAAAAAAAAATTCCGCTTATATTTCTAAATGACCGAATACTGGAATCATCCCCAATATTCTAGTGAAACCAAGGATATCAAATTTGATAAAGAAGATATTTTCATATATGCTGGTGTTAAACTGTTCATTAGATTCATCAAACAAATTTTCCCTTATTGTCAAGGACTCGTGCTGAAAGATTATTACCATTTCTCTGAGGGGCCCCGAGTGGCCTAATTGTCTAAAGCGCAGTCCGTTATGGATCACTGCTATCTCACCTCTGTCTGTGTGGGTTCGAGTCTAAAATATCCAGTAGCTTCTTGTGGGTAGGTGGTTCTTTCCAGTGGTTTCCTGGTTTCTTCCTCCACCATTAATACTGGCTGCCATGAATAGCCTATCGTGTGCTGAAAAATGGCGTTACGCCCAACAACAACAACAACCATTTCTGACTGAATTCTCGAGTATTGTTGTTATTATGGGTCTAATGCCATTTTTCAGCACATGAAAGGCTACACATTATGCCCGTACAACTTGTGGAGGAACAACACATGGAAAAATCACACAGGAAGCTACTACTAGCTTTCTTACATACCCATGTTGACCAAGCATCCACTCGAAACGAATGTGGACAGCATCGAGATGATAGTGATCTGTCAAGTTAAGTACTTTAGACCTCTTGGCCACCTGGGGCTCCATTCTGGAGGAGTAACCCGCATGTGTGATTTGGTTTCTTAATTTAACTTTTAACAATTTTCGCCATATCACAATGATGTCTGCAGTGTGGCAGTTTATTGTGATGTCTAGCTTTGGGGCATCATGACGCAGACATATAGCATGTCTCACACAGTCACATTATACTGACACCAGGCCAACCAGTCCTAACACTTAACCTCTTGATGCTGAGCAATAAGCAAGACAGCTGCCAGTACCACTTATACTAGTCTCTGACATGTCTCTGCTTGGGTTCAAACCTATGACCTCCTGCATCCAAAGTGGATGGCCTATTCACTGGGACACCAGAGTGGGGGAAGAGTAGCAATAACTATTTTGAATCTGGTATCCATGTTTGATATCAACTCAACACCATTTATGTTTTGGATCAACTACATGTCAGAAAGCTGTAAAAACACTGTTGGCAAAACCATCTGTTCAGAAGGAGTATACTTCACAAAATGTTCATGATAACTGTTGTAGGCTAGCAACAAGATTAGCAACAACAAGATTTTCAAGATGGCTATCATGGTAGACATGCTTAACCCTTTCATCACTAAGTAACTTTGTGGGCATAGAGTCCTCAACACTAAGTAACTTTGTGGGCATAGAGTCCTCAACACTAAGTAACTTTGGAGTTGGAAAGCAAAATGACTTGTGGACTTTGAAACAACATAACTTTGCCAATGTTAAAGATATCTGGCTGGATTAGGTGTCAAAATCAAGGTTAAAAATCAAATTTTATGACTAATTCATTAAAATGTGCATATCTATTACAACTGTTAAAAAACAGGTGCAAACAGGTAACACAACAGGTAAAATACAATTATTTTATTACCTCTTAGAAAACTTGTTAAATTGACACTAGATGTACTAGTAAATAATCACAGTAACAATACAAGTCTTTCTTTCATGGTGTCCATAATAATTAAAATTCTATAAAAATGAACCAAAATGATCTCCAAGGTGAGATCTGTCCACGTTTGATCGTCACACTGAAGTTCGTTAAACGGACAATTTTTCCAAAAACTTCATCTGAATAGAATATTTCAAAATATTCTGAAGCTTTCCTGGAGCCATCTAACACTCGGGTGTGTCCAACTGTCAGAAAACTGAAACAAAACTGAAACAAATCTCTTTGGTTTTCCAGCTTTCTTCAAAACAAAATCATGTTGAGCGTACAATTCCTCTGGTTCAAAACCTTCAAAGTCCTCTTCATCATCATCACTGTCACCCACAAGTGCATTCCATTGTCTCTCCAGAAGTCTTCTCTCATTTTCATCCAAATTAACCAGGTCAAAATTATTCAAATTCTCTGATAACTCTCCTCTGAAATTTGTTCAAACTCCGCCATTTTGGATACAAATTTCAGCATTCAAAAAACCTGTTAAAAGTTCCCACTTTGTTCGATATTTCTAGTTGTAAAAAGCTAAACTCATGAGATCAACCAAATATAACATCTACATTACAAGATGGAGGTTATTAGAGGTACCCCGAAAATTATTTAGTCGGGTACTATAACGTTAAAGAAGAACACTGCCCCAGACTGAAAAGTTGGTCCATAGTGTTTACGGACTTACTTCTCCTCAACCGGTGTACCGGTTTGCAGTGTTGAAAGGCCAGATTGATACCAGTTCATTTAGGACACTCTAAAAGTCATAAGATTTTGTCAGTGAAAACCCCTAACTAATTACTTCTGGAGTATAAATAAAAAAATTTTAAAGACTCACTTTTAAAAAATTTCTCGATATTCAGTGCATATTTTAGTTAACTGTAATGACATACAGTTGTACTATGTGCATCTGGGAAGTGCAGTATCCTGCTACTGCCATGCAACCAATGGTGTGAAGAAGGGAGATGTTCCTTCACCTTTGTTATTTAATATATACATAGATGAGCTGAAATCATAAACTGGATCATTGTCACATTGAACTACACTTGATGTCAAACATTTCTTAACAATTTTAGTTTTCCTGATATCTTACTGAACGAGTCCTTCTATCACAGATTTCAGGAGATTATTTATTAAAGATATGTGAACAATACACATTTAAGAATAATATCTATAATGCACAAAAAGCAGCATGGATGGCCTTTCATTCAACTTCTTTCAAATTACCATCTTCTCCCCCTGCACATCTTAATAGCCATGCTCTTACATATGTTGAAAGTGATACATATTTGGGTCATATTTTAAAATCCAATTGGTTAGATGAAGATACAATATGGCATTACAGATTTCCGTTTACTCATAAATTTAGAAATTAGTCTTGAATATCAAATTCAGATTATTCAAGTCTTATTGATGCACAATGTATTGCACTCCTCTGTGACAAACATTAGTGAATGTATGAAAAGAAAATCAGTTAATGGTTACAATAATAGTCTTTTAAGCCTTAAATGAAGGAACAGTGCCTATGACATGTTTAAAAACTAACATTCAGTTTTGAAGTAATAAGAAATATATGATCTTTTATATTTAAAATACGTTTATGTTTATATTTTAATTCTAATGTATGGATTATGCACTCTGAAATAAAGAATTCTTATCTCATCTTGTCACTTTTTCTCAACACTTTTTGCTCTTTCCCACCATCCACCCATCCAAAATATGTTCATTGTCAGCAAGATATATTGCATCATATGACTTAAATATCAACTGAATGAAACATTGTTGAAACAAACAACCAACAATTTAACTACTGAACCCCACCTCCCCATCACCACCCTCCAAACCCAGGGGAGATAATGATGACAAATACCACTGTTGCACATGGTTACTATATAGGTAAGGTAACTAGCAAGCTTATTAAATCTGCACTGAGCTGGATTTTTTTTTTAAAAGAAGGAGTTGCAGACAAATGGATGAATTTATAGAGTATCACAAAATGTCAGCAATGTCTATTTTAGGACTTAAAATTTATGTAGGTGGAGAAATTTACTCATACATGTGAAATAAATATGTTTTTCTACATGATGGTGGAATTATGAAAACAATGATAGAAATAACCAATATTATCTGCAATTTTGATGCATTACTGTTTTCTTCATTTCTGGTGCCTTGTTTTAGAAATCAGCATGAATACCACAATCATATGTTCAAACACTAACACTGCAACCAATGCTAAACTTGGGGGATAGTATTATAATACCCCATTTTTGATGTCAGACTTACGGCATAGCTTGCAAGGAGACCTCTTTTCTTTTCTGCGCATATGTTGCTGGAATCATCCCTTCTTTTCCATGAATATTTCTAGCCCTATACCAATTTATGTCCTGCAAAGGGAGATAATAGACATGATATATTTTGCCAGGAATTAAAGTCAACAGCTATCTTAGCATTTTAACTGTAAGACAATATTTGTTGAAAGATTGCCATTGTCTACCTAAAATGTATAAAGTCCTCAGAACACCATCAGTGTTGTCACTAGCCTGTTTTAGGAATGTACTTCAAACTGCCTTCCCTAAGTGGAACCTTGCCAACTCACCATCTATTATGTTCTATATCTCCAGAGGTTTTATGTCTGTTGGATGGTAAAATTCAGCATGTGTATTTGGGACTTCAACTTGGCACCATTAACCTTATTTTTCACTTGAATAGGGACCATCCTGGTATACAACAAAAGGGAAAGGACACTTCTTCCTCGGGCCAGAACATCAAAAAATGAAATATCATTATGGAAACCAGGTATGTTTTGATCATAATACCAAAGCAATTGTTTGAAGTTTTTAATAATAATAATAATAATAATAATAATAATAATAATAATAATAATAATAATAATAATAATAATAATAATAATATTACATGTTATCCAAAACACAAATTTTATCCCATGCATAGTATAACCCTTTTTCTTGACTACTTTTGGGTCCATCAAGTTTGCAATCAAGTTTTGATAAAATATTTAATGAATACTAAAGGTGTCAAACATTGATTGGTAGTGCAGAAATAAAATAGCATAGATGAAGTACTGTACTACTGTACTCTGCTTATGAGATGAGTATAACTGCCAAATACACAGACCCAGATCTTCCATCACATAATG
The DNA here is from genome assembly GCA_016746295.1 of Potamilus streckersoni. NCBI lineage: Eukaryota > Metazoa > Mollusca > Bivalvia > Unionida > Unionidae > Potamilus > Potamilus streckersoni. The sequence goes on along the minus strand of JAEAOA010000815.1, from coordinate 399,506 downwards.
TGCCAGCATATCTGGGTCTGTGCAATTTGTTTGGAGTAATCAATAAAACAAGCAACAAAGAGTGATCTTCAGACAATGTGCTATGGCAGATCAGGATCTTGGCTGTTTGCAGTTGACTCCACTTATAAGCAATAATATACTGTATGTAAAACTACAATTTGTTATTAGATTATTTTGTATTAGTCTTCTTATACATTAGGCAACTTCATGATCATGAGCCACCCTTAGATCAGCAGAATGTCACAAATGGTACAATCTGATTCAACTCGTCTGCAAGATCAATAATCCACCATGAAGGAGAAGCTGATCCCATTTATCCCGATTTACAAAAAAGCTAAATGTGCATATTTATTATTTGCAATTTTTGAACATATTTCTCATTTCATGTGGAATTTGTAAATTAATCCTTTTCTTCAGTATTGTATGCTTCATTCTGCAGAGAAGAAATAATCACTAATCCATCACTTCATTAAAGCTTGACCAAGGCCTTCAACTAGCATTACTGGGAAACTCTTTGAAGCCATTTATGACCCTAATTATATTAATACTCATGGCCAGAAACAAGTACCACTTGGCCAGACCATTCTTAGAATCACTAGCATATTCAAGGTGCAATAACACCACTATGGTTTCTTCAACTCAATGACAATGGATTTTATTCACATATTAAGGATGGAAAATGGCATATTATATTCCTTTTTTTTAAACAATCCCCAGTATAGGCACTTTATACAATTTATATTGCAGGCACTTTATACAATTTATATTGCAGGCACTTTACACAATTTATATTGCAGGCACTTTACACAATTTATATTGCAGGCACTTTATACAATTTATATTGCAGGCTTTATTGCAGGCACTTTACACAATTTATATTGCAGGCACTTTATACAATTTATATTGCAGGCACTTTACACAATTTATATTGCAGGCACTTTATACAATTTATATTGCAGGCACTTTATACAATTTATATTGCAGGCACTTTATACAATTTATATTGCAGGCACTTTACACAATTTATATTGCAGGCACTTTATACAATTTATATTGCAGGCACTTTATACAATTTATATTGCAGGCACTTTACACAATTTATATTGCAGGCACTTTACACAATTTATATTGCAGGCACTTTACACAATTTATATTGCAGGCACTTTACACAATTTATATTGCAGGCACTTTATACAATTTATATTGCAGGCACTTTACACAATTTATATTGCAGGCACTTTACACAATTTATATTGCAGGCACTTTACACAATTTATATACACAATTTATATTGCAGGCACTTTACACAATTTATTTTGCAGGCACTTTATACAATTTATATTGCAGGCACTTTATACAATTTATATTGCAGGCACTTTACACAATTTATTTTGCAGGCACTTTATACAATTTATATTGCAGGCACTTTACACAATTTATATTGCAGGCACTTTACACAATTTATATTGCAGGCACTTTATACAATTTATACTGCAAGCACTTTACACAATTTATATTGCAGAAAGCATTACTGTTTTATCAGACTTACCATGACCACAACAAATGGCCTTTTCATCCCAAAAGGTAAGTTATCCACAAAGTTCAATCAAGGAACCTACTCTAGAACATAAGTTATTCTGCAAAATCTTTTTTTAAAGCCACACCACCATTACCCAGCTCTTTGAACCAACACCATCCCCCAAAAATAGGCTTCTTCCACACCTTCAGTACAAGCACCACAAAAAATATGGTCAATATACATTCTCCAGAAGTAAAGTTATCATGTAAATAAACATGCCATTATTCAGTCAGTGACCTTCACCTTTGACCTTTATGCCCCTAAGTGGGCAGACCCATATGAAAGACATCAACAAAGTTTGGTCCAAAGATGTTTTGTAGATAATGTTATTATGAAGAAACTATTTTTGTTCTTTCCAGTTCCTGTGATCTTGACATTTCAGCCAAAAAGACTGACAAAGTTATATCTAACCCCAAACACAGGTCAGTGACTAGGTTTGGTAACTAGAGAAAGGACAATATGAACTATTGTGTGGAAACCATATTGGTAACACACTGACTGGTGGATGGACAGAAGAACATCAACACATAATATGCTTGGCATATAAAAACTTTGAGACAACAAGCAGCAATACAAAATGACAAAACTTCTCTCTTAACTGTAAGCTAAGCTAAAATCAATATATATTCCCCTAGTAACCACTTAGGATGGTTTCTGCTTGCATTGCAAATATCCTAATGTACCAGTGATATGCATACAAATGTCCCCACATTGTGAAGATGCCCACAAAGGAGACTTCATGCTTTAAATGCCCTCACAGGCAACAGTGGCCACAGTGAATTCACATATTTCCTTGGGTGTCAATCATAGTTTTTCAAACAAATTACATGTTCACTGGAACTTGTATTCATGAATTTGGAAAGGCAGGGCCTAGACAAAATATTTCTGAAGCACTCATTCTGGGAATAGTGAGCTGCACAAGTTTCTCATCCCTGTCTTTATTTTACTCAATACATCACACTTCCCTACTTCACTACTTAAACTTTCTTAAAGGATCAAGTGCATAGGATGAAAGCTTGATATTAAACTGGGTCAAAGCCATGAAAATACTTGTGTTCTAAACCATGGCTTTAGAGGAAAAAAATTGAAAGAGATAAAGCTTGTGACTCGAGAAACTGCAGTAGTAGAAACATCCCTTGAATAATTGGTGGTATTTATATTTACAGTGAAATGTTTAAGTAATCTAGGTGTCAATTTTAATCTTCAAATGGTGGTATTTACATTTACAGTGAAATGTTTAAGTAACTTAGGTGTCAATTTTAATCCTTCAATTGGTGGTATGGACATTTACAGTGAACTGTTTAAGTAACCTAGGTGTCATAAATTGCCTCTTCAATTGGTGGTATTGACATTTACAATGAAATGTTTAAGTAACCTAGGTGTCATAAATTGCCTCTTCAATGAGCTAGCACACATCTTTATAAGTTACTTATGGGAAAAGTAAAGACAAAGTGAAACGTAAACATTTCAAGATTTCATCAGATTAGTGAAATACTTGCCCTAGATCACCTGTATTTTCAAGACAGTGCCGATTTATTACATTGTCATGCCAAAGTAAAGAATCCAGCAAATATTTATAAAAGTATGCAATTGTGTTTCGTGAAAAAATTAATCTGCATTGAAAAGAATTCCAACAATTCCATTTCACACCAACTTTTGTACTAAATGATCCATATTGGTCAAACCTCCAATCTACAAAAAATGAAACATATTTTGGTCATTAACCCCATTAGATTTTGACCAAACTGATGTTATCTTGACATTCTCTGCTTTTAAATAGATTATAAAAGCATGCTTTTTGTGTGAAAGTTGTTAAGAATTTGCTGAGACACTTCTGTACTCGTATGTAATTTGGCAACACTTATCTTGTGAAAAGTAATTACATACAAATATATGCTGGCATCTTCCATTTGGCATTACAAATTTATAAGTATAGCTTCAGTCTTGAAAATAACAATGTCTTGGTGTAACAGTAACAATGCCTGACCAGATGATTTCTTCCTTTTAACTGTTGTGTGTTGAAACAATCCTTGATATTCTTCAGTGATAACAGATTGTCAAATATGATGCTGTGTTGGACATATTTAATGTTGAATTGTCATCATTTTCAATTAGGACAAAGCCGACATTATCAGGTGTCTATTGGTGAAAACCCCATGTCATAATGATCATGCATTCAGAGTGACAAGATTTTCTGGTGCAAACAAGTATCATATGAAGTCTATTGGTGAAAACCATCCATTTATGAGTAAAGGTAACATTATTTTCAAGATAGCCAGCATGGTGGCCATATTGAGGGTCAACAATTTTATTTAAGACCAAATAAAACACCATAAGAACTCTTCTGATCAAAACCACATGTCAAAATGACTTGCCCTTTAAGAGCAGCAGAAACTAGATTTTCAAGACGACCAGAAATTCAATATCAGATCAATACTATTTTAAGATAAACAAAACATACTAAGTGAAAACCCCATGATGGTATAACCATCCATTCAAGAGAAATACCAATAACAAGATTTCCAAGATGGCGACTGTGCGGTGGCCATATTGACTGCCACATAACCAACATGTTCATTTAAGACCAACTGAACATAAGAAGTCTTGTGGTGAAAAGGTCATATCAATACAACTTTTCGTTCAGGAGATGAAATAAGATTTTTTATGAAGATTGCCTTGGTGTCCATACTGGACTTCAGATTGGCATTAGTTATTTAGGGTAAGCTATACATTATAAATCTTTAGGTGGAAACTCCATGTTGATATGACAATTCATTCGGGATGAATAGCAAAAAGATTTTCATGATGGTCAGTGTGGACCCATATTATAAGTACTCTATTCTTCTGAGAGTGTGTCTTCAATGTGTCTTCATAAGAAGTCTTTCAGTGAAAATCCCATTTTGATATGACCACCTTTCAGTAGGAATAGTAATAACAAGATTTCCAAGATGGTTGCCATGTGTCCTCATTTAGGAACAACTACACATCAAATGAATTGTTTTAGAAATATCCCATACTGATGTAACTATCCATAGAGAAGGCGTAACAATGAGATTTTTTAGCCATTTTCTTTGGCAGCCATACTGGAATTGTGAACAGCACCATTTTTATCTAGAAACTAGATTATGGAATGAATATGTTAAAGTTTAGTCTATGACAAATACAGATATAAATGTAGCCCATCATATTGTATCTGCTAATGTTGATGAGACAGTGTCGTATGAGCTGTACTGTAATCATATACCATGGAACTCTCCTTCATCTTAAAGTGAAGAATTCAAAATTAACCTTCAAAACCTTTTTTTTTGGCCAGCAACTCTCAAGTACTTGGTAAAATCCTTCAAGCAGTCTCAAAATGTACATCGTCAGGTCATGATCAAACAGCATGTAAGCACAATAGTACTCTTCACAATGCATAAAACAAACATTAAAACTTTTGCATAAATTTCAAGTGCTGACCCTACCTTTGTTTGCTTCACAATGGTCAACACATCCCCTTTGGAGAAGGGAAGATCATCACTTGCTGTGCCCCTGAAGTTGTAAATACATAGCACCTCCTCTCCAGGCTGCCAGATCTCTGGCTGCAATGAAAATCAAATCACATATGAATTCATTTTTGTGAGAACAAGTCACAACATACTATAGTTAAATGCAGTAAATGGTTACCTTGGTTCTTTACTCTTGAAAGTTTTGGAACAAAAAAAAACAAAACAAATAAAACTGCATCAGACTCCAGACTTAACCAGATATATTGTAGCAGGATAATATATTTTATAATTTTATATAGGAAGAAATGGGTATTTTATTATTTTATGTACTTCATTGAAGAGTGAAATAAAGTCATCAGTTGTAATTATTGTGTTATTCTCATTTTACACATATTTAGTCAGTTAGGCAACCTTGAACCAGGATTACCTGTTGAGTTTAAGCAATGTAGCTACCCTGATTTTTGCTCATGCTGAGTTGTTCTATTTTATGACAAATGGTAAGTAACTTTCTGATTGCTACTTGTCTGTATAAACAACATAGCATGAACAGCATATTAGTGATGGTCATTCCATTGTAGCTTCTGCAAGGTGTTGGTCATGGTATTGCAGTAAGAAAAGTGCTTGATGATACTTTTGCTTCAAGGAAAATGTGACTTGACCTTTGTTCCATATGATAAGGTAACAAGAATTATAATACAGTAGAACCTGTCTTGAGAGACCACCCCTTCTTCCAAAAAATAATGGTCTCTCAATACAGGTGGTCTCTCATAACAGGGCATAACACAATAAATAAATATGTGCATGAAGACTCTGGACTCTCAAAACAGGTGGTCTCTCATAGCAGTGGTCTCTCAAGACAGGTTTTACTGTATAGTTAATGTAGCAGTTTTGTTTATATGTACTCTGTGTATTTATCTGAAATGTGTATTGATTTTAGTATCTTTAATAGGTTATCAACCTGCATATTCTTTTCTGAGCCTATCATTCTGTCCATGTCTGTCTGCTGTCTGCTCTCTACTTTTGCTAAATTGATTATTTTGTGTTTAGGTTTATTTGGTCCACTATCTCTCTAGATGAAGAATTAATAAATATATAGGGCAGTAAGTAATTTATATTGAATGTACTGTAAACTGAATCAATGTATATATGCAGAACAATAATGCGCTGATGACAGTATTGTTATTTATAGTTACAGTAAATGTATTTTTATTGTAATTGTAGAGTGAAAGAAAATGGGAAAAATGTATTTATCTCCATTTACCAACCCCGTGCATAATAAACCCTTTTTCTTATAATAAATACAGGACTTGTATTTTCTATTCTGTGAGTAGAAGGCAAGTAATGTAACATGTCTACAAGACAAAAAGATCATTCCATAAAAAATTTGAGATTCATAATACATGTACAATGATGCACAGTGACAAAATAAGTTTGATAACCCCATCCCATCCTCAGATTAGTTTCACTTTGATCTTAAAATCTTCAATATTTTTCTAGTGAACAAAATATTTCTGAATACAAAAAGTCTGAGTAGTATCGACTTTAAGGTCTTTTGCACAGTTCATAAAATTGAAAATATATGAGCAAGCAATACAGTGCTATATTTCGAACTTTTAAGTTCAAATTTTGTGACTACCAAACCTACTTCCTATTGTGTTCATTAATTACAAAAGTGTGATCCTCTCCCAAAGGAACAGACCCATTTAATGATGGAGGGAGGGAACTCCATCTACCAAGGGTATTTGAAGAAAATTTTGTTTTTAAACAAATATAATGGATTCAATTAGTTTTCTTTTTCCCCCAACTACTCTGATGCTTCAAACAACCATGCTGTTCCATCTTCTAATACCATGTACCTATTCATTCATATGCACAAAGCAGTTAACTGAAAAACTATCAGGATGTACAGTATAGGAAGTTTCCCACTGAATAAACAGAAAAAAATGATCCTTCTGTGCAGGCTATTATGTATATAGCATGGAAAGATCTATGTGATAATGGACTAAGTACAAATGCTAAATATAGGTTAGCAAAACATAAAAAGTGGGTCAGAGTGACCTTTTCGTTGTCAGGGCAAAGTACTGACAAAAATGAAACTAATTATGAAATTTCAAGTTATTAACATGACCAATGCCCAATTAATATGAGCAAAATTTCAAGACAACACAAAACGGGCCATAAATAACTTATTTTATAATGAAGATGAAATGCTCTTCACCAACTTTAATGGTTCAGATAAGATAGTATGCAGCATGTACATAGCATGCAAAAACAAACACCATCTAAATGTGGTCATGAGCTAATACCAATTAACTAAAGCTATTAATGTGAAAATAGGCCACTGTGACCTTTTTTGTATGGGTGTGGTACTAACAGAATTCATACAAGCATGTACATAGCATGCAAAAACAAACACCATCTAAATGTGGTCATGAGCTAATACCAATTAACTAAAGCTATTAATGTGAAAATAGGCCATTGTGACCTTTTTTGTATGGGTGTGGTACTAACAGAATTCATACAATCATCTAATTTAATGATTTCAGCATGAATAGTGCTTGAGAAACAATCTTAGAAAAGTATCAAATGTACATGTAGGTCACAGTGATCTGCTCAAGTGAATAGGTGTAGTACTCACAAAGATTCATCCCACACTAAATATCAATGTTCTAACAAATACAAAATGCTGACCAATACCAAGGGAGAAAGCACAGCTGAGAATCATTAATACTGTACATACATAATGGCATTTCTTTCATAGTATGCCAGTGGTAGTTCAGCAGCTCATGTACTTCAATCAATAACTACTCCAGCATTTAAATCAATCAATTACAAAGTCCACCTCTACAATAACAAGTAAAGATGGTTACCAGTAAACATTTCATACCATGGTATTTAGCAGCATTTCAGAACATACCATTATATATACAATTTTATTAGAAACCAACAATTTATTGCTCTGGGGCATTACTTGAAGGAAAAAATTAACTAACTTGAGAGAAAATAAAATAAAATGTCAGCTCAAAAGAAAACGCAGACATCCCCTTTTTGAAAATTAAATGGTCAGTACAATATAGCAGATGAATTTGCTATGTGAATGTTATATGTGTCAATGAATAAGTTGTAATCTAAAAACATAAGTGGGATAAAAGCTGGGACTTGAGTGGGATGGTTACACTTACACTAAAGCTGACACCCTGTGAAAGACATACTAACATTAAAGAGCTTGTTGATAAAAATAGGAAGTGTAAACTCCAATTTATAATAGGTAGAGAAACTTTGAGTGTAATGCCAACACCCAGGCCAGATAATTTTCAGATAGGGCCAATATGTATAAAACACTCATTAAACATACAAGAAAATATTTAATAGACTTGAGAATGATGTAAAATTTTAAAAAAAACTGCTCTTCGGAAAATCTCTTGACAATTTGCAGTCTTATAAACAAATTAATGAACTTAACATTACCATATTTTGGTAAAAAACTAAAAAAAAAAATAAAGTTATCTTTTGCAACATTCCTTTTGCTCAACACATCATACATAACAAACACATGGTTAACAAATTATAAAATCTAAATCTATTTTATAATATTCAAAATTAATTTCTGACATATACAACTGTTTTGTACAGTGAAAAAAATACTGTAATGTACAAGTGGTCAACCAGTATCCATTGCACATCTAATAACAAGTCTTCAGCAGCCACTGAAAACATGATCAAGGTGAAAATAAATTCAGAATAAACTGAACTTGGTCATTTTTGTTGTGATAGACTTTTTTTGTTGAAACTATTATCTTTACATTAGAACTTTTGTTTTAAAATATAAAATTATTTTTTAATTAGCACAAGTTTTCTGCTGACATTTTGTGAAACCACCCACCTACCCATTCATCTACCTACCAACTTAATGACAAGGCATAACTGGGTTAAAAAAAAAACAACTTTTCTATAATATCAAAGCATAGGTACCATAAACCATTAGGAGTTGATAAAAAAGGTTAATGTTTTTTGTATTTTTAAACCATTATTCTTTAAATCTGCTTGACAAGCTATTATCCCTTACAAAAGTTCTTGTTAATGAACAAGAGCAAACCTCCATTTCATTGACATCATTCAGCATGTTTGAGGGTGGCCAACAACCATTGTTTGTATTATAATTTGATAGACATGATATGGAAGTAGAGCTCAAAATCCTGGAAATTACTGTTGTGTGAAAAGGTTTTAATTCAAAGATGCATATTTAGTGTAATTTTTATAGCAATACATGAAGAGGTCTTGGAATTTTATGCTAATAAATGTCACCCCTTTCTGTGCAAACAGCAAACTAAAGTAACCTACTGTTGATATTTGCCATAAAGATGCACAAAAATGGTCAGTTTATTAACAACAGTTCTGACAGGAAAGCTGACATTTTTTAAAACAATTTTAAAGAAAAACATGAAAGTATGTGATAATGACTATAGCTATCCCATTTACAAATTTAAAAAAAATTAAAAAAAGAATATAAGCATTGAAAGCCAAAAACAGCTGATCAAATGTGATTCATCAGCTTCCATCCAAAATTGCAATGATTGCAATTTGTAAATTTTTGTTTCATTTGGAATGCTGATAAGAAAATTAAAGGCTTTTTAATTAAGTCATAAAATAAATATTTGACATTAATTCAGACTGATTATCTTATTACCAAGGCTATTTCTCAGATTCAAGCAAACTGCTATATGTATCAAGGAACTTCAGCAGGATGAAGTTTATAAAGGAATACACACTGATTCATTGCTGTGATCTTCTAATTACTCCATAAATTACAGATTTATTATTATCAGGATTAAAGATTCAAACATAAACTTCCATATCCTGCCATGTTTAATCAGTACTAATGCAGACAATTTTTCTTTAACATTAGTTGTACATGTAGGCCAGAAGTTAACAAAATGTATATTCAATGACAACAATGTTCAACAAAAGTTAAGGCCACCACACTGTTACTTCATAGATAGAATGCAGAAACATGCAAATTCAGTCACCTAGAATTTACAAATAAATTTATGCAGTGTTTCTTTTGTTTGTTTTTTTTTTATTATTAATTGAATATATGGAAGTCAGTAAGCAATAATGCCTATGCACATACAAAAACATCAGTGCAAAACTTTCTTCACCTGTATACTCAACTGGCTCTTTTAACAAGCAAGAGAGGTCATCTGTACTGTAGACCCTAGTACATTTGGGCATTATAGACATAAACAATATATAATCAGTGGTTGGAGTTCATTCATACCTGAGGGCTATTTTGGATGTGTACTTTACCTTAAAAAACTGCTCACTTCAAAGAGATGCTACCATATAACCTACAACAAACCCAACTGCAAACTGCACAGACACAGATCTGCTGTTGCATAATGTGCTAGCAGATCCAGGTCTTTACAGTTTGTTTGGAGCAATCATCTGAACAAACAATACTGATCCTGATCTGTTGGCACATTATACTATAGCAGATTTGGAGCTTTGTTTTGCAGTTTGACTGAACTTATAAATGAGTAGATATGGTATATAATTCATGGTCATGTGCCAGTGCTAGCCCCCAGGGTAGAAAAACTCTGTAGTACAGGTTACATTTAGCATTTAGTTCCCTGCTGGTATCAACAATTGTTCAACACTTTTTAATTCAGGAGGATTTTTTAGCCATGCTTACTTTTAAATTTGACTGTGATACAGATTTACATCTTTTTGTCACTAAAGAAAGGCAGGTTTTGTAAATATTTAAAGGGCTAACATTAAATGATTTTGTTTACATTTATATATGTGGCAGCCTTAATAGTGACCAAATTTGGGGTTGAAATATGTCCATCCTAACTTGTACTCTCAGTAAAGTTTGGTTACAATAGGTTATTCTTTTCTGCAGAAAGTAGGATACAGTGACTCATTTTGTGCATAGCACATGTTCATCCCTATATGCACATACATTGTAAATTTTATTTATTATGTTGTAATATATTGGTCTTATAACAAAGATGGAACCATTTTTAAACAAATTTAATAAACATGTCTACTGGAAATTAGGTCACAGTGATCGAACTCTGGTACACATCACATATAAGATGCATGTTTAGTTTGGTGAAAATTGGTAAAATGTAATAGAATGGTAGCATCAAAACAATTTTTAATCAATTTTTTTAACACAACACACATGCTCATTCCAGTGTTTGCCCATGCTGCAAATCTTTATCAGTATAGACAAGGAAGAAAGATAGACACACAAAAATGGAAAAAAATCCCATATACAAAAAAACCCCAAGTATAAAGATCCAAGTGGGAATGAAATGGCTCACTAGGTTTATATTCAATGCAAAAGTCAAATATAATAACAATCTGCAGATTAAATTAGGTTCAAGACAATTTTCACTTGCTCCATGAAACTCAGTAGTTTCCAGACCTCCAAAATTACCACCGGGGAAAAGAGGGGGGCGCTAATGTTGAATAACGCTTGTTATGGGGTAAGGCAGGGGGCTGCTAAGGATAACCAAGGGGTGTGGTGTCCTTAAAAGTTTGGGAACCACAGCTTTAACTGATTTAATGTAATAATACAAAGAAGACCTGCTTGTAACTGAGTGTTACAATATAACAAATATGTCCACAAATCAGAGATCTGAACACGGCAGTTAATTAGGTTGTTGCAGAAATGCCTGTAGAAGTAGCTGTAATGGTAGACTGACCTTTTTTTCAACTGAATACAAGTTATATCAGTCAGGATGATTACACTGAAACCAAATTAAAATACATGTATACAACTAAAATTGCACTTGACAAAGCTTACTTCACTGCTAATCATGTCTTAAAATATTGCTGCTGGTACACTTTAGTGACATTTTCACTTAACAAAATTGTATCAAATTTTCTTATTTAGTGTACTGAGAATTTACTTTTGGTAAAGAAAATATAACAATTCAAATATAGGACTTATTATAAGTTGCAAATTTCATGATATTGATTCAAATTTCCAGACACAAAGTACTATTTTTGACAACAAAAAAAAAGCAATATATCATGGTTTTGTTTACCAATATCATTTGCAGTTTCTTTATCTTCAACAAACAAGGGTAAATTTTGCTGGCATTTAAAAAAAAAAAAAAAAACATCTACTACTGCCATGGCATTATAAGCAGATTCATGAGTTAATTGCATGGAGTTATCCTGGGTGCAGTGCATGTGCCTATATGTAAATGCCTGTAGAATACCCCATCAGAGTATACAGCTTTTTGGTCTTGAAGGTGGCAGCAAAACAATGAAGTGTAACACAATCCAAGATGCTTTAACAACAATACCACATAATACATTGCAGGCCCATCTTATTACCTTTCTCCCTAACAATGAAATTGACCCATAAGCTTAAAACCTGCCAGCTGTGTGGAGCTGGGCAATGTTGATCAAAATATCTTAAAAGGGATAAAAAAAAATATGACAACCCTAAGATGGAAACAAGCCATTGACTTTTATTATCCATTGTTTTAAATGGTGACCTAAAGGAATCAGGTATGAGTGAATATGTGAGCCACTGTAAAGTCCAGATATATAACATCCTAAATATCTTCCTTGGTTAATGTTTTATCTCTACACTTATGACCTTAATCTCAAGAAGGAGGTAATACCTATGGTATGTGACATACTCTACAGTAATGATACTGGTTACAGCTAGTCAAAATGTTTTCACTAGTTCAAAAGCTATATTCCCCATGATTTATAAGTCACATAATTACAATGTCCCTCACCTAGCTTTGAACTTAATCCCGTAGCAGGTGTCCTAGTTGTGGTACATGGCAGTCTAGTCACCAATTATATATATAGATACTGAGTTACCTGCTGTAAATACCAATGTTAACAAAAGGATGGACAATGACTTAACACAAAATGCCAGACTTAATGCAGGTCTAGAAAATTACATCAAAAATAGATTCAGTTTATTACCATAATGTTAACATGACACAAGTTTTACAAGTCAGAAAAATGTGTTCCTGCCTTAACAAAGACCTTGAGAAATGACATCTTACATAGCATGCAACATAGTGTCTAATTATTATGCATCAATATACATTCTTGCCATGATCTTCAAAATAAAACAATGAAAATGATTCAGTAAAAAAACAGGTCATCACAGAGATGGGCATATTCAGTTTTGCAGATGTGTCACCTACCCAATAAAAATGTGTATGTATGTTTTTTTCATGGCTGAGTTTTGATGAAAATAATATTTTTTACTTAAGTTTGGAGATGTAAGATAGGCTCTTTCATACAACTGGACAAGAAAAAAGTAAGAGTGCAAAGTCTGAAAGTTCCTGAAGTAGTGTAAGCTGTACAATTAGACTCTTGTCAGCCCTCAGTCTTCGTCTCACAATGGCTTGAATAGACACAATGAGCAGAAAATATCAAACACACAAAAGAACACTCATAAACAAGGTTGTCTGTCAGTAAAGATAGGTAGGAATTCTGGAGATGTTTTTCAGCATGATAAGGAAGATGCTATGGAATTTTTAATTGGTATACAGTAAGAATCAAATCACTCCACTAATTATCTTAGTTTGAAGGGTAAAGTTGACAATTTTTTTAGTCAAATAAAAATAGTTTGAGTAGCAAAGTTGACAATTTAGTCAAATAGAGAACATGAACATTTGCAAGAAGATTGAGACTTTGCAATGCAGATTTCAAACCCCTGAGAGACACATGCTGCAAACATTTTGAATCTGTCCAAATGGAACAACTTAATTTTCTATGGATTTGATGAACTGATTGACCATGAAACCTGGGAACAGTAAGGAGAAAATCAAAACAAACATGCAGGACATCACTGAAATGAACACTTTTCAAGTACAAATAGATTGTGCACAATGCATTGGAAGTATTACCAAGCCAAGATCAATAACTGCCAGATTTGCAAACTTTAATGATAAACACTCAAAAGAAAAGCAGAAATAAAAAGGTAGAAAACTGTCAAATTCCCATCAAAGCTTACACCCAGAATATGGGAGATGATTGGAAGGCATTTGTATAATTCATGATAAAAGCTAGAAGTGACAATCAAATGGCCTATCTTTCATTCAATGAATTGGTTATAGATGGGAGAATAATTTCTCTAAATTATAGTCAGTAAACAAAAGCCATTTGGAAGCTAAACCAGAAGAAGGGAGACCAAAGTTTTAAACAATGCCTTATTTTTATTCTCAAGTTTAAAAATGTATGTTTGTTATCAACCCATTTTGTACAAGTATAAAAATTATTATATTCATACCAATTCTATTCATACTTGTTGTATATACGTGTTTGGATTGAGAGACAGGCAAATTAGCCATACGACTTAAAGGCACAGCAGAAACTATACATTGTAATTAATTTTTACTGAAATCATTAATAAGATTAGAGTCTTGTAATTGCAAGTTGGTAAAAATAATTAAATACCACTTAATTATTTTATTTTATTTTGTATTAGTTTTGTGTAAAATTGCAGTCAAAAAAAGATTTCTAGCATTCTTTGAAACAATCCCTAATTCATGTACATAGGAATAAATGCACAAGCGACTTCAAAACATACTCTTCATCCTGATTTCTTTGTTCCCAATAAAACATTACTGTAACTATTCATAGACAACACACTGAAGCACTAAAGTAAATAAATAACTAAACTCTACACTTTTCTCCCCAAAAACTGAAACATCCAAGAACATGTATTGCACCAAGCACAGGAGTCTGCTTTATCAATAAAGCACGACAGAATTTCTCACATGAAATCACCTTAACAGTATATTAATTTATAATACAATTAAGGTGATTTCATGTCAGAAATTTTGTCGTGCTTTATTGATAAAACTACAAACTCCTGTGCACCAAGCGAGTGTGTCTGTTTTTAGAAAGAGAGTTTTTCTTAATACAACTATTTGCTTTCTTGCTTTGTTACAACAAATTCATTAATAGGACTACATATTTATGGTTGAATTATTTGTTTACCTACTGCTATTAAAGATATAAATCGGTTAAATAGTATTTACTTCACTACCATATATCTCTTTTGTAATTTTGCAAAAATTAATTACGATATTGCAGGAAACAACCTTGACTTTGCAGCATTGTTTCAAATTCCACAACAGACTGTCACGTGTTTTTTTACCTATATTATTAAATATTTAGGCTAAATATCCTATGACATAATATTTAAACTTTGTTTACATTATTTTTCTGAATCTATTTGCCCAACTATTTATAAATACAGACAGTGATGTGGTACATCATATATGGATCACATCAGTACCAGAACTTACTGGCTACTGCGAAAGTCTTAATCTAGTCATTTTATGTCAGAAAAATCGAGGGCAAAGTCATTTTCGCTTTCCTAACAAAAGAAGGTGAAGATTACCATTCTCAGGCAACTTTTTCACCCACTTTGCCTGATAGCCCGATCCCTGAGTATTCAAAAACACTGGATTTTTTTTTTTATTAACAAAAAGGGTATTATAAGGGTAAATAAATCCAAACCATATCTGGGTATAAAACATGGGATTATATTATATTATATTATATTATATTATATTATATTATATTATATTATATTATATTATATTATATTACTCTCTGCTTACAGTGAGTATTATTCACAATAAGTTTGACATACTGTACCTGTAATAACTTATGCTGCTAAAATCTAAGGCTATAAATATTTAAATACAATTGAAAAGATATATGATATGTCTGTGCAAGGTTTTTAAACCTTCCAAGACATATACTTCCTTTTACCATAAGGAAGTTAACCCTTATATTTTACTTACTATTGTAAATGTATTAAGTATTGGACTAAGAGAAGAGGTGCTAACCCATATCCAAGACAAGTTAAATAACGCTGACAAAAAATGAGACTGGTAAAGTTATATGGGTTTCAAAAGTTCATGATGTACTATTCAGAGATGGATTTGGTTATATGTATTTGATTTGCACAGGATATAAAAAAATGAAAAAGTATTGTTGTTGAATTTCAGAACAAATCTTTAATGCAGGATTGGAACTTGGCTATAAATGAATCACATAAGGCATACCACACATTAGTTTACCTACCCATCTACAATCTACAATATGGATTACATGTAATCAGACTGACGTTCTGCTCATAATTTGGCTACAGAAGAATGGCATAATGACATTAACATACATGTATGTTATTTGATACAAGCAAAATATAAGATGAATATCACTTTGTTTTACAATGCCCTTTTTATGCAGATCTTATAAACCGATACATGTCAGGAATTTTTAGCAAAAAACATCCCTGTGAAGAAATCTATTCTCTGATGGAGTCAAAAAATCTATTCATATCTTAACTTGGACAATAGGATTTTTTTTACAATATAACTATTTTTTTCTACTTACATGGATATCACAGCTATGTAATGCTGGTTCTGTTATATCTTCCTACATACTTCTATTGCACTGCTGCCTGAGTACAAAAATACTGTCTGCTTATGGCAAAATACTGATTTTCAGGAACAAATACTGATCTTTAATGCATATATAACTATTTACATCTATAACCATCAGTAAAGTAGGAGTGTAACTTAATTATTTAATGTCAATGATGCACCTGTCACACTCCTGCACCTTCTAAATGGGCACCCTGTTCCATTCTGGTGTCCATTCAAAAGGTGCATTATATTAAATTTATTTGTAATGTAGAAATCTACAGCACTGCAATATTGTTGTGTACCTGTAGTATTATGGGTCTATGGCCTACATTACAAAAGATATATTATGAGATGATGCCTCGTCTAGTTGATCTCCAATACCAGAAATGTCAACATAAAAGTGGATATCTCATAACATACAGTTGCTAGATATCAACATAATCGGCTTACCTTACGATATTGCACTTTTAAGATGGTTTGTCAATATGGACAAAGAATTTGTTTATGTAACAGTAGATACATTTCAGTGCATCTGATATCAAGTTTGTGGCTTTCCTTCATGAAGCCTCTGAATTTCTCCACTCCAAACCAATGGTACAAGTTAAACAGCCAACAATGTCACCAATAATAAAAAAAATCACCAGATGGCATATTTTGACACCAGGAAAAAAAATTTACAGTTTGCGACATTAGCATAATAAATAAGAATAAACATTTTATATGTCATTTTTCATACTTTTAAGAAGAAATTTTTTTTGTGAGCAAGAAAAATACATATAAAATTTAAGGAGCCACATCACGATCATCATGAAGAAGTTTAGATGTTGTCTTGTTACAACAAAACATAAAAAGTAAATGCAACCCTGGTCAGTGACCTCAACCTTCTAAAATGGATGGAAATAAACCCTATAGTTCTGACGAGTAAATTTACAAAACATTATCCAACCAACAGGCCTTATTGCTGTAAACCTTCCAAGCATACAAATTTTTGAATATTTGCTACTAAATTACACAAAAATCTACACTGATTCCACATTTTCTTCAAGAAGCATATCGGCAGTGTCACTTGTATAGTTTTTGTACTGTCACTTGTATAGTTTTTGTACTGAGTGACTATTTGGCTAAACATGAAATGCAGCGTAATCCAATGTAAGATATAGAACAAAAATATATAAATTATGAAAATGAGATGCCATTACATATCACCATGCTTTGAAACAATGCCAATACAGGTATGACATGATCCAGAGGCAAATATTTCAATACAGTAAATGTGTATTTTCTGTAGTGTATATATGATCATATGGTGGGAACCTTGATAGCTGCTAAGTTAAGACCTAAAGACAAGTCCCCTAATCCTAAGGCATAACCCAAGACATGTATTGGATGTACATGTGTATTTATTCCCTCATATGCATTAAATGTATTCATATTTGTTGGTTGGTGATCTTATGTTTCCATGTTAGAGGATCTAGTTCCCAAACAAGAAGCACAACTCACGGTCTGTGCTGGACAGTATGTCAAATTTTATTTCATGTCCTTCAAATCTCAGTCCTCAAAAATAGTTATATTTTCAGACACTGGTCCAGGATAAGTGGCTTTAGAAAAAAAATCATTCTCGACAAGGCCATGTTCTTTATAATAATGTTGACACAATGCTAAAACAACTCTTCTTTGAATTTAACAAATTCTTTAAGGTGACTACTTAGCTCTAAAATGTTTTACTTTAGAAATACTGTTGTGAATTTGTCTACTAAAATTTGATTTGATTTGGTATTATTAAAAGCAATGTTTTCTACAGATCTTGTGTATTCAGTTGTTTCATTTTCTTAATACTGCAAAACTCACCACATATTTTTCTATTAAAGCTGGAAACATGAAAGAAGTTTGTCTTTTAATATCCATCAGTGAAAATAACAGCTTCAAGTTTTGTAATTAGTTATCATTATAGCTTGTGGATGTATCACAATTATATATAACATTCACTCCCTATAACTAAAGAAACAGCAATTCTTTGAACTAAATGGAATCAAATACAATTATATCAGTTCCTATCATGTCTGATGGGTAACTCAAAAAAAGAATATGGGATGGGCCCAATGTAGCTTTTGAGGGCCTTCAGCATCAGATTTTTTTTTAGCTCTGGCCAATACTGACCTGTGTTCTTACACAATTGCCGCCTGGATCCATTGGCATTTTTATTTTGATAACCCAAGCTTCAGCAACAATCAGCTCTAAAAAAAATATAAAATTTTGTTAAATGCTGTTTGTAAATCATTTACATACATACATACATACATACATACATACATACATACATACATACATACATACATACATACATACATACACACACACACACACACACACACACACACACACACACACACACACACACACATACATACATACACACATACATACATACATACATACATACATACATACATACATACATACATACACAATTATAAGAACATGTAGCCATTACCAACTGGTGTATAAGTATGTATGTGTTAGGGTAGTTAAGTATACATTTTTAACATTATACACATTTATATTGATTAGTGTATATAATGTATTAATTGGTTCAAAGTACTGGGCAAAACTGTCACAGTTAGGTGCACAAATCAATGCAAAGTATAAGTGGGAATCAGCAGCTTAATATAAACAATGAGAAAACAAAGAATTTGTTCAAGTTGGGACTGAAGACTTCTGTTGATATTTAGTCATTTTTTTTATCCTGACGACAACAGAAACTTGGTAATAATAATGAACTATGGGACCAAGACATTGCACTTTCATTGAGAGTGCTAGTTTACACTTCCATAAGCATGACTATGCAGAACAAACATAAAGAAAATGGCATAAAACAATAAAATTTTAAAATTCCCACTTAAATTAAAGATGAACATATTGGCATTTAAAAATAATATATTTAAAGTCTAAAGTAATTTACTTCCTACAAAATAAAATTAGGCTCTCATGTTATTGAGGCTTTTATTATCATTTTTAATTTGGTAAAGTACTTATTTAAGCAAACATGGAGGACTATCTTCCCAACCGTTTTGAGATGGATTTTAGGTCAAAATTCATTGCAAAGAACTTAATGAATAGAAAGTAATTAAAGTTAAGGTAAATTTCCATTTTAATTTAAATGACTTCTGGAATTTCTTCTGGCATAAAGTTTTACAAAAGTTTAATATCCTGCAAGTACTGGTTTCTCAAAACTTTAAATTTGGTAAAAATTTTAAATATTTCATGCACTGGTATATTATAATATATTTTCCTTAATGAAACAAGCATGTCTGATAACATCTGATCAAATGTGACTAGCCATTTCATTTCATTAGAGAATATTAAGCTAAATGTTGAGATATTTTGGCATTCTTGTACTACCAATGCCTTTCAACCAGTTAAAATCATGCCAACAGAGTCTGAAAAACTCGACTACTTGATTGTGCTTAGATATACTTCAGTAAAGAAAAAATATTAAGGTAAGTATAGCACGACTAGACTTGAACTTATTAGCATTTGCATTTGTTCCAGTTAATATCCGCTTGACAATTTTAAAAACAAAAAGCATCAAGGACATAACAAATACACAAAACTTAGTAATTTCATTCATTGATTAATCATTTCTAACCAGACTGTTGCCAGTGGTCCTTTCAGTCAATGCCTTTGTGTTTCAAACCAAATAGTAGTTTTAGATTTTCTCAATTTAAACAAGCAGACAGACTGCTTACTGTCCTTTTCTGGTTTCTAGTGCAATTCATTTCAATAAAATTTGTGTCATCAGCATCCAATAGTTGCAATGTCTAGATTTAATTTTTCTAAATAAAAATGAAAAGTTAAAATGTTTAAAAAGATGAAACTCCAAAATGTACATAATTACTGAGATGATCTAAGGCAGTTAACTACATCACGTTTCTTGAAAACTAAGACTTGCATATGTAATTATCACACCAATGTTACTAAAATTTTCTTGTTCAATTCACAATGACCAAAGTTGATAGTGTTTGGTCCCCCATGCAGCAACCAAGTTAGATGCATAAATTATAAGTTTTGTGCATTTTGAAATATCCTTTATTTTTGTGGTTTTAAAAAATTGGGAGTATTTGCGAATAATAGTCTGTGCAAAAATGTCAACATAAACTACCAAATGACCAATGATATTCTTGAAAAATTTGGTTTCTAGTTCCTGGGTCGACTGATTGCATTAGATGCTACACGGCACCGCTTGTTCGTGAAGTATGACATGCCCCCACCCCACACCTCATATCTGGGAGGACGTGTTAAATTTTTAGGACTATTCAACAGTGTGCAGTGAACTCTGGCCTATTTGGAGTTCTATAGGATTTTTTTTAACGTACTTGGTATACCAGTTATAAGTTATAACATGCTCATAACTGATCGAGAAAAAAAATGAACAGCAACTATCAATATTTCTACAGGAAAAAAAAAAGATTAGGCTAAGCAGCAGGGTAGTGGTCAATTTTTGAATTGTACAAAATGTTTTAGTTCTAACAAATGGAATATCGTTAATTTAACAATTGACCAAACGTCGCAAATTAATTTCGTTATTTGCAAAGTCTAATTTCATGTAAACATCATACTTACATTTGACAATGTTTGATTATTTTTTACCTTTTCTTGTCTCATTTGATCAGGAAGAGTAATATTCCTTCCATATTGAATAAGCGCCCTCTATAAAATTAACTATGGGCAACAACTCTTACTTACCTGCAAATTCTATACAATCCAATTACCAAAATATGCGTCATGACAACATTATCGTCAAATTTTATTTTAAATAGCAAATGCATTTGCATAATTAAAAAATTAATTAAATTAGTAAATAATTAGTATTTACCTAATATGAACAAGATAACAATTAAATTACAATCAAACAATACATACATGCCGGCATATATAAGTTTTATTGTTAATTAATTGGTTACAATTTTTTTTATATTTATATAGTTATTCAAAATCCTGTTTCTCTGCAAACAGTAGATACTCCTCCACTCCTATCCCCAATTTTTGTATTATTTTTCTTCATACTGAAAGTTAGAAATCAATTTTTAGTGTGAAATTATAAATGCTAAATGTCTGAACAATACAAAAATATGATACTATTTTGCAAGGATATATAATTTAAAAAAAGAACAAGGACTTGGATACATCATACCATCACGAAGTCAAGTCAAACAAAAATATTGCTAAAATAAATTCAAACGAAAAAAAGCAACAAAACACACAAGAAGGCAGGTACAAAAACAAGGGGAAAAGCTGGACAAGCCATCATGTCTGCAGATCATACCAAAATATTACTCCTAAAATGGAAAGAATGAAACAGCAACAAACCCTTCAAAATAAAATTTTACAAATACGTTACCTTAAAAAAAATATAAAAGTAAAATTCCACCTCTAGTGTCAGTCCAATTATTCCATTTTGTTGTATTAATCCGCTGAACAGTTATCAAGTATCAATTTTTATAATGAATCATATTGACCGTCAAGCAGAACATGTTTGATTCATCATCCGGTCGTGTCACTTGATAGGTATGGCTTAAACGAATCAAGTGTGACACACTGCAGTTTATGTTCGACTTTCATTGTAAGGAATCCCCCCCCCCACTGTGAAGCCACCTACTAAATTTCATGCAATGTACAAACAAGACTCGGATACGAGGTGTATGGCGCTTCTATGATGTAGATGCCTATTTTGAACTGCGTGACAATAATTGATTAGTCAGTCGATCAGATGCTTCAATGTACAGGATAAAAATACAGAGTAAAGCACGAACACATGAAAGAACGTTGGGTAGTAATAGTTTAAGCACATGAGTCTGCAGTTTTATCAATAAAGCACGACGAAATTTCTGACATGAAATAAATACCGTTAAAGTGATTTCATGTTGTCAGAAATTTCGTCGTGCTTTATTGATAAAAATGCAAACTCATGTGGTTTAAGGCAGTGAAGACCACGATAAGTTCCCGTCTAAGACCTAGTCAACGTCTAAGAATTAGTCCCCGTCTAAGTTAAAAATAGAGCCTGAAAATTCTAATAGAAGATAGTTGTATGTTTTAGATTGCTGCAAGGAAAACTTAGAAATGTGATTGTTTTATCCATTCTCATTTTATAAAACTATCCTTGCCCATGCCAGATTCGGACCGACACTCACGAACATACATACATACATACATACATACATACATACATACATACATACATACATACATACATACATACATACATACATACATACATACATACATACATACATACATACATACATACATACAGTTTTGCAAACAACGGTGGGTTTTGTGTTTTATTTATTTTTCTTGTCTGTTATGTATTTGCCTTTGAAAAAGACTCATTAAGATTCGAAAGTGCTCAGACTAGTTAGATACTAGTTTTGTACTGTTCGTATACAAACTTCCTTGATCGTGAAAACTGTCACGTACACTTTAAAAACGTAGAAGAGTCTTGGGGCTGGAACAGCACTCCGCAGGAAACTTAATACAACAATGCGACAGCAGCGTTGAGAAGCCATTAGGAACAAAAGTTTGTCCTATGAAAAAGTAGCAGTTGAAATCTCGCGTCACTAATTCCAAAATCACCTTTTGAATCAATTTGTTAGTGTTGAAAGTACTGTTTGATTCTTTGGAATTACACAGATGAAATTTAAATGTTGTATGATGAGAGTTACAACTTAACGTGGTGAATCAGATATTTGTACTGAAAGTTTCATTTAATATTTAATATATCGAGGGTTTAGATTTGAATTTGTGGATATCCGGGCTATATCGGACACTTCTCTCTTCGATCGGAACATCTCTCGTCTATTTCCGTCAGTTAGTGAAATAAACCTCGGCTATAATTCTTCGCCATTAAGAACTATATTATAAGCTACTTTCGTTCATGTGGAAGAATAGGCTGGCAGAAGGAGACATTGTCACAATCAGCAAATACTAGCATTGCTGTTGTAAGTTGGCCCACTAATGTTTCGTATTTTGCAATGCCGTGGCACCGGCCTATGGGCCCCTTACCTTTTAGGAGCCCCTAGACAACGGATCAAAATAATATGAATAGATTTGATCTTGACGTATTTGCGAAGGTGGTCCCGAGATTTCCACTGCCTATGGGTTTCCAAAGGGTTTAATACAGCACTGGTATTTTGCATAATGATGATTTCCCTCTTTTTTGTCACTGGTTATATCTACTTAAAAGTGACCTTGTATATCAAAAGCATTTTTTTTTAAAAACCTTTAATTCCATTTATTTTAGTGTAAGACTGATAACTGTAAATGGGGTATAGATCAATAAGTTTGTCCCTATATCAGATGTGTGTCTATTGTTTGTAATAAACCAAGTCAACTAATCTTCATGATTTTCTCTTTGTGGACTTCAAAGAAAAAAAAATAAAACGAAAAAGAGGCCGATATTTTTAAATATATATTTTAACATATTTTCAAATTCCCTCAATGCACTTTCATAACCTGGTATTAATTTCTCCGACAAAGTTTGTTTTCCCTATTTTATAACTGCTGCTGATAATATGCGTTAGACAAATCCATCTGTTTGCTTAGATCTTGTACAAGTTCCAATACATGAAAGAAATATCAGCCCATAGTAAACGAACGCAGCATAGAAGTATGCCAATATTCAATTCTGAACAATCTCTTCCCTGGCTGTAGTAACGTATGTGGTGCAACCTGCCCAAGGCGAATCACCAGACATTGATGTGTATTCCTACACTTGCTTCAGAGTTTATTTGACGAAATGACGGAAATCACTGAGCGATGTTCAAATTGTCATAGCATGTGCTCAAAAATTGGTCTGGTCCCCTGCTTAGTATGCTCCCTGCGATACACTCCGCTAGCGGAGTGCATCGAAGGGAGCATACTAAGCAGGGGGCCAGACTACTCAAAAATCAACTGTCCAATAAAGAATTCTCTCTCTCTCTCTCTCTCTCTCTCTCTCTCTCTCTCTCTCTCTCTCTCTCTCTCTCTCTCTCTCTCTCTCTCTCTCATATATATATATATATATATATATATATATATATATATATATATATATATATATATATATATATATATATATATATATATATATATATATATATATATATATGGGGATGTTATAATTTATTATTTATAGAAGACTGCCATGTTTCCTTTTCTTAAATTGGTTTTCCGTCAGTCTCGTGGGGATTCTTTCAAAACGGAAATTTTCAATGCTAAATTCGGACAGCTGTATGACAACTATAGACTGAGAAAACAACTATAGACTGAGATATGTTACTTCAGATAAATGAATGCAAATTCGAAGATTTGACGTTAGTACTCTACAAATTTTAACTATGACAACTAAGTGGAGGTGGTGATGATGATGATGTTTATGATGATGATGATTTTGACACTGGTGAAAATAAGGATGATGACAGAGACAGAGACAATAAAGAATACATGCTAAAAACGAGAGAGAGAGAGAGAGAGAGAGAGAGAGAGAGAGAGAGAGAGAGAGAGAGAGAGAGAGAGAGAGAGATGGCAGTCTAGTTTCAAATTCAATCAAAAGTTTGAATTATGTGTGAATCTCGTTCTCTTGTAACTGGAATCTATTAAATTCAAGAGTTTACATATAATAAACAAAATCAACAATTTTAATAATATCCTTAATGCAGATGAAATTATGGATTAAAGCTCAATTTTTATTTAACTACTAAAATTCCCATGATTGATTTAATCGTTTCATAGTTTGTCGTAAAACAACAAACGCACCAGTTGGACACTATTTGAATATATATATATATATATATATATATATATATATATATATATATATATATATATATATATATATATATATATATATATATATATATATATATATTAAATCTTCACCACTCTGGACCAAGTTTAAATGACTTCTTCAATTTCTTTGGAATCCTTTCACGCTTTCGTCTCTTCCTTCTTTGAAACAAAGTTCTTTTTTCTGCTATCACATCTTCACTAGTCAAAAGTCTGTGACATTTCTTTACAGATCATATGGTATCTCTGCAATGCCGTTTCTGTTAGCATTGGCCCAGCAGATTAAATGGGGTATCTCAGCCAAAACCCTATTTTGTATTAAGACGTTAGCATGATTACCACCCTCCAAAACCCCATATTAGTCTAAGCAAAATATGAAAACAACTTCGACGTCATAAAAATAGGGCTTAGCTCATTGCTGCAAGATTTTTTTTTCTCCTTGAAATCACTAGCGATTTATAATTATATTTTACACAAAATTACTATACCTAACATTCACATGAAATTCCAATCCGCTATTAATAACTCGCTGGGATTTGCAGATATGATTAATACAATGAATAAACTATCAATAACTAGTTGAGATTTTATCCAAAAAAATCAATAATTGTACATTTCGATTAAAGACACTCCAAGGATGGTCTAGTATAAATTTTAGATTAGTTGCGATCGTGTGAATTTACGATGGAGGCTCTGACAATTGTTTTACACAGCCACCTGTCGAGAATTTAGAATTTCAATTTTGCTATTATATAACTTTCATCGTCATGAAGAAATAGGTACATATTAACCGCTAATAAGAGAACCAGGTTCTAGCATTTTGATGAAATTTACATGTGAGACTATGAATTAATGAACATAACACTTTTCAGTTCATCATCCACTGCGATCTTTATGTATTTGTCTTGTGATATCAGATAATTAAGATTTTCAGCAGCATCAAAAAGTGAGACTGTAACCCAGATAAGCTTAATAAAATAATCTAAATTTTCTGTATGAACCAGAGACAGCTTTATCTTGTCTCTGTTTTTGACATATGTGCTGTACTTTTCATTGTCAAGCGTAATCGTCATATGCTTACCAAAGAAATGGATTCTTTGCATCTTAAACGTGGTATTTTCCACTGCAATATCCTACATGTTTTTCATATTTGACACAAAATTTTGCTATCTTTTCATTTTAAAATGAAATCGCTAGCGATTTTACATAAAGTTTACTGAGTATAGATTTTCGTATTTAGCAACTCTTTTTGATATATATATATATATATATATATATATATATATATATATATATATATATATATATATATATATATATATATATATATATATATATATATATACACGAGCATATCGCCCTGTATTAGAACTAGCATGATAAACTTCTTACCATGCAGGCTCAAGGTTGATTAAAAATTTTATTATAAGTCGCTATTGCTATTTTACACAAAATATTTTTATTTTCATATTTTGTTTGATATTTATGTTTACTGCTGATAAAACAATACTTACCCTGGGTACTATCAACAATAATGGATTTAATGTCCCACCTAACGAAATAATTCCAGTTATTGTTATTTTGACAGGAATATAATTTAGCACACTTATTATTTTACTATAAATTGTCTAACTTATCTGACACAGTAAAAATTTTATGGTAACATTTAGAACATTTGATCAGCTTGTCTCTATCTTTGTCTTGGAGGCCCGACGAATTATGATTTAAGTCGATGATTTCTTTTTTCGTCATTATGAAACTGTTTCGGTAATTATTGTAATTGCCGTGGTGAAGGCATTTTCAGCTGTAACCTTATGGATCAGAGCACTAAATTGTTATTGACAGGGTCGGCAAGAAAATATCTATACTTATCATACTCTTTAGATGATATATCATCTTATCTGATATATTTGTATTAAAAAATGAGGATAAAATGTGTTGGTATTTCAGTAATATCATTGACTCTATCACGATAAATATCGTCTGTTTCGTCGATATAACTAAAAACATAACATGACTGTCCCAGCTTTAAAATTTTAAATAATAGATGCTGCCTGAGAATTAAATATGCTGTTGCAAATCTCAAAAGACCGCAAATATTAGCTTGCTATATATCTATGGCGGGTAGGTTTAGGTATCCAGCAATCAGCTCATTGATGTTTTATATTTTGCTTCAGTCAGTAACTGTCTGGCTTTTTGTATAGTTTTTAAGCGCAATTATTTAGCACTATTAGGGTTTTTTCATAATCTTTATCAATAACGGGTTCCACAGTTGTAATATTGTCAAGCTCTTGATAACATTTATCTCTTTCATCATACAACTCAATTCTAGACTTAATTTCTGATATTGTGTTTAGTGCAGCATTAATGTGAAATACGTCATCCTTTTCTTTATCACCGGTGAGTCTATCAAAACTAGATATGCTGTTGTCAGTAGGTTAATGTTAGTACTGCTATCTGCTATTTCTAGAAGCTTATTTTTATCATAATTTAAAGCACGGGTTTCCTTGATTCAACTAGTATGTCAAGCTCGTTGTGAATATTCTTTAGTCGCTCTTGCTTTGGTTTTTTACCACCACGAAATTTTGTTTTTACAAGTTTAGATTTATCAACCATCAAAACCATTTCTTTATTTAGCTCAAGCAGTGCGTTTATCAAATATTTTTTTCAACCTTAAATCGTCTTTCTCGCACTCGCTTACAAGAAGGTATTTGATAATTATACCAGTCTCTGTTAGCATATTTCATTTGAGTTCCTTTCATTCCTGAGCTCTAACAAAGTTATCGCTGATCTCAGTTTAGCTGGGGAAAATGAGGTTAATTTTAAGTAAAGTTATATCTTTTACTCGAGAATTTATATCGTATTCCATTTGAGGGCTTCTCATTCCTGAAACTCTAGCAACGTTATCGCTGTTCTCCGTTAAATTGGGGAAAAGGTATAGTTAATTTTAAATAAAGTTGTTGTTTTTTTTTACTCGAGAAATATTATTAAACTCTCTTGCTTCCTCAACACTTTCTGGGTCTAGCGAATTAACATCAGCTATTTAGATATCCGCTTTCGAGTTTAGTATAAAATTTTAAAATTGTTTTGCAACTCTGGCCGATTGAGGATCAACAGACATTATATTTTACAAATAAATTAAATTGTCACTTGTATATATCTGGAACATTGACAAAAGGACTGCTATTTCTCATGGTTAAAACATAAATTCGGAAATACGAGTACTTGCTTGTGGGTTTTTCAGGATTAATTGTATATTGCTGAGAATCATCAACATCACCAGTACATATTCTATACAGTTTAGTCCAGATCGAATCATCATTCGATCGCTATAATTGAAAATTTCTCTTGCATTAGCATTTATTCGACCATGTAGCTGAAATTTATGAATTGCAACGGCCGCTGGACACTGTATTTTGACCAAAAAAATCACTAGTTTCTTCGTCTGTGGTCCACTCTAACCCGTCAGATACGCGTCTCAGTCTAAATAATAACTTTATTATGTTACAACAAAACCCAAACGATTATTTATAACATCTGCGAGATGCGGAATGTGACCGACATTATTTCAAGCTTGTTTCGTACTACCACCAGTTGCAAGCTATTGGATAAAACTATCCATATTCTGTTTATTCACATGATCAGATGTAAACACAGGGACGTACGTTGAAGTTATCTTATTGGCATTCATAGCGGTCGCAAGATCTAGTTTTCGCTAACCTGACAACACTTAAGTTACCGGTCATCTTTGCACACGACAATGATAACTTAATATTGGAACTTTAATATTGGAACCATCCTGTTTTGTTTTCTGGATTTTATAGCTATACGAGAGAGTAGCAATGAGCTGTTTTACATCTGGACATGTACATGCGAGTATGGAAACGGTGTCGATGTTAAAAATTTAATCCCTGTTTTTGCCATAACACCTCATTTCATAAATCGAGTTTCGTTTACCAATAAAAGAAATTTTTCGTATGAATCCGCAGTATAACAAACCTGGAATATTTTTCGACGGTAAAGCTGCAGAAATCCCCGGCATTTAGCTGACAGGTAGCGGGCATTTCCTAATTTGTTTTAATCTGATACGTCTAAACAACAATGTATGCCATTTTGTTATGTACAGATGCCTACCAGCGTTTGATTGGCTAGAGTATAAAGTGACTCGGGAAGTATTTCGGATAATTACGGAGCAACTCGGTTAAATCCGGTATGAAATGGGCTATTACTGATAGCATCAAGCTGTGCAAAGCTTACAGCCTGTGAGTTATCTACGCTGATATGTAGAGATGTTGTTCCATGGTATATCACTCGCTGACCTGACGTAATTAAATTACTTGTCATTGTATCCCCAGAGATTTTTTAAAATATAATTTGTTAAATCTATACCAGCCGTGGTGGTTGTAGTTTCTTTTTCCAATGAACTGTCAATTAACGTACCAAGTTTTGTTTAATAACTTATTCGTACTATTACTGCGAGATAAAATTTTGTGAATTCCTGGTATAGAATGAGCATACTCATCGTTGACACGGTGCAATTAATAAAACATAGCATAGCCTAACCGAATGTCATTATCTCATAATAGGACGAACTCAATCGGGCAAAACCAATCTGTTGATGAATTTATTATTTAGCGATCGAGTTATCTACGATCGAGTTATCTACACGATCGAGTTATCTACACGATCAATCCACAGAAAACGAGCTGCTTAGCGAATGCAACGAAAAACTGAAAAATGAACTTGGCGAAGATAGTGATATATTTATCATAAAACAATCCGAAGATTTGATTCCTGTTGCCGATCTAGATTCTGACGAACATAAAATAATTGTCTTCGATGACATTCCGCTAAGTAATGCAGTGGTGAATAATATAAAATCATATTTTTTTTTCTTATCATGGAACAGAAAATGTAATGCAGCCTACATAAATCAAGGATTTTATAATGTGGGTCGAATTATCAGGCTGTTTTATAATATTTGCTGGACTAGACAATATTGACATAATTCGTTTAAAAAGAAAAACTAACAGGCTAGAAATAATTTGTTTGATATCACAGGAAAAAGTATGAAAAAAAAATTGAGTCATTCATGTACTCGAAAGAATCAGATAGCTGTGCTTGATTGGTTGAATGCCAGAGATAATGTCATGTTAGATCTAGATTCAATATTTTGTGTCAAAATGGTCGAAGCTCACAATATTATTCATTTTTCTGATCATCAAATCGTGAATTGACTATTTGAAGAAAAATAAACCTGTATCAGATATCCCACGAAAAATGATCACTACACAGTTACGTACGAGTAAATTACTACAGTATAATAAAGAAGTTAGTTCCACGACAGGACGATTATTATTTGAGTACAGATATCCGCAGGTAGGATGAATCCGACAAAACCTTGAGATAGACCCAATGACTCCAAGTTCAATGAAATAAAGTACGTTGTTGTGCCCTTCAGCGAGAGTGATGCTGGTCTCTACGACAATGGTGATGATGTACCATTAGACCATGCGGCATTTGCGATGCAGCACGACCATGATAACGGTGATGGTGTACCCTTAGACCCTGCGGCATTTGCGATGCAGCACAATCATACCGTCGAAAGTGATGTCGTCCGTGTGCCAGTGTATGGCTCTAGTCCATACACTCACAATGTAATTAAAACGTTTTCAAATTCAGCAAGAAAACCTATATCAGCTATGAGGAGAAAAAAAAAGATCGAAAGTGTGAACTGGATGCAAGTGTGTGAGATTTTTTCACGGTATACGGTATGTGAAGAAGAGTTACCTTGTGACACTGAGAAAATTTAAGGTATAAAAATGATTTATTGTAGTACTCGGTCATTGCTTTCAAAATAAATGTAATTAAAGCTCTGAGACCAATTTAACAAGAACCGTTGTACCAACTAAGGATGAAAAAATACAGAAAGAAAAGAGTGTAAGCACACTGGAAAGACTCTGTCTAGAATTACATCATTGCACATCCTATCCAGTTTTATTGTACGAAACCTTCCCAACCTTCATTAATTTGATGTTGACACCACTTCGCCCGTCCCAGCATATATAGCTGGTAAGGATTTGCTGTTGTTTGAGTTTTCTAAAACCTAAATCGATGAAGCTGTTCCTGCGAAGAGAAAAGTTACATACACAGTTACTGAGTCAATGTCGTTGAATATATTAAAAAGTACATTTCACTCCCTCCTTCAAATGTATATTGTCAGTAACGTAACAACTGGATATATTCGGAATGCGTAAATTAGTTTTAACACTTGTATACTCGCCCAATCACTGGCTATAGTGAATGGAATGAATAAGCTATGAATCTATGTTTTGGTCATACATGCTGATTTTCGTTTCCTCCACCTCCGCCCTGTTGATATATGTGTGGGTGTGTCCAAATATACTTAACTGCATTGAGTACACTGGATAGCTGTTTATGTATCTCTCTCCAAAGAAAATGAATAAGCTTGGGAACAATTACTTACAATTTTTAACTAGCTTTAAAAAGCAAAGCAAGACCACACTATTTGGGACTTTGAGGATGTAATCGTACTTAAGAAAGTCATGTACGTCACTCTGTAAGTCCATTTAAAATAGATGTCTGAAAGCGATAAGCATTATAACACAAAGAAAATGTCTTTAAAAAAAACAAACAAAAATATCAAATTAACAAAATAAGTATAGGGTAATAACATTAGGAAAGCAGGAGTCTTTCACTGACGGGATCAGAAACATTTATCGCCTTCTCTCATGTGGACTATCCCCATCCCCGATTTATGTGATACCGCTTCCCACTATCCACTTGCTGGTGAGAGAAGGCATTAGCTACTTAGCCCCCTACCAAGAATCCTCCCCCGGCTACGCTCCTTTGGGCCTCGTAATCTTACTTTCTGTGCCATCATTGTCGCACTCGGTGCCATTCACGCCACTCACCCTGGGCGCCATATACCCTTAGCACGTTACTGTGTTCTAATCAGGGTATAATATTTTTATCACATACCTAGAGATGTCAAAGCCAGAATATAACATTGTTACTACATACCCAGAGATGTTTTAGCCAAAATGCAGTATTGATTCCACATAACCAGAGATGTCCAAGCGAGAATATAGTATTGTTAACATACCCAGCTATATGCTAGCCATATTTCAAGAGATATCCTAGCCTGAATGTAAAATTTATACTTCATAAATAGTCCTAGTTATAGAACAGGATTGTTATTGCATACTAAGAGATGTCCTATCTACAATATAGCATTGTTACTACATACCTAGAGATGTCCTAGCTACAATACAGCATTTTTACTACATACCTAGAGATGTCCTAGCTACAATATAGCATTGTTACTACATACCTAGAGATGTCCTAGCTACAATATAGCATTGTTACTACATACCTAGAGATGTCCTAGCTACAATATAGCATTGTTACTACATACCTAGAGATGTCCTAGCTACAATATTGCATTGTTACTAAATACCTAGAGATGTCCCTCTCAGAATGCAATACCATTACCAAGGGCGCGCGCATATTTTTTTCCGGGAGTAGGGGTGGGGTGGTCAAACATGTAGTGGTCAGCTATTAATTTGATGTTGACACCACTTCGCCCGTCCCAGCATATATAGCTGGTAAGGATTTGCTGTGGTTGAGTTTTCTAAGACCTAAATTGATGAAGTTGTTCCTGCGAAGAGAAAAGTTACATCACAGTTACTCAGTTACTGAGTCAACGGCGTTGAATATATTAAAAAAATACAGTTCACTCCCTCCTCCAAATGCATATTGTCAGTAACGTAACAACTGGATATATTTTGAATGCGTAAATTAGTTTTAACACTTGTATACTCGACCAATCACTGGCTACAGTGAATGGGATGAATCAGCTATGAGTCTATGTTTTGGTCATACAGGCTTGCATTCAAGCACGTATGATATTTCACTGGGAAACGGGCACCGTTGTAAGTGTGTGGATGTTTTATATTGGATTTGACATATATCTCTTTTCTGCTTGATCTATACAATTTGTCTAACCGTTTCTGCAACTACGATAAGGAAGGAAAAGGATAGGTCTACATTTATTTACAAATTACTCAGTTTTGATAAAACATGATTTAGTTCAGTCATCAAGTATTTAGAGGCGAATACAGATTCTTCAAATTGACAAGTCATCGCAGGGAACATTAGCTTTCAGTGGGCTATATATTAATTTAAAGGATAGGTACTGCATAGCATTTGTCTTTCCATTTGATGTCGTTGTTTATGTAGGACATATTCTTATTTTCTCCTCTTTAAAGGTAATTTTAAAAACAAAACGTGCGAAGAAAGGAAAACTCATGAATCTTTTACTTAGTATTTACTGACATATCTAAAAGAAGTGAATACAAATATAGCTACCAGTGAAAACCATAATTATGCTTTGGCGTGGAGGAGGTGATAATGATAATGTTGGAATAAATGCTTTTTTTGGAGGCATTTAAACGATTTGGGCTGAGTTACACTACTATTAAACAACTAGGTTAAGTTGAGAAGCAAGTGTCTGCCCTAACCTTGCGTCAGTCATTATAACCTTAGGTATCTCATTCCAATTGGAAACCAATATTACAATTATCAAAACTGTTGAATCAGTCATGGAAAGATGATTTTCAAAGTGTGATTTTTGGAAGTAATGCCATTTTCAGCACATATCAGGCTAGTAACGTCACTAGGGGGTGCGAGGGGTGCGGACCGCACCTGGTGACAACATCTATAAAACATTTGAATTTTTGTGACACCATGAGTTACAACACTGGGTGAAACCAACCCTAGTGACGCCACTGTGACTGACTATATATGGCGGCCACTCCATCTTACGTAAGAAGGCTATGGGGGCGCTCTACAGATAAGATGATCTTCTGAGAGAGCGGTGAAGTTGTTTACATTTGCAACATGCACAGTGGAGAGAATGTTGGTATATCTCTTATGTTACTTTTATGTTCTGTTGCTTAAATTTCTTTGGATATTGCGCTTTTGGAAATTGTACATGATCTAAGCACACAGCTAAATAACTTGACTGCGTTCTTTTGCTAAAAACGATTGGCCCGAATTAGTCTAAAGTACACTATCTTAAGCAGTTATTAAAGTAGGGAGAATGAATTTTGCCAAACTAGGAATAACATATTTTGAAAATTCAATGAATGAATTATCAAATATATGAAATGTAAAAAGCTATCTGATCTTTTTGATTACAATTTGATTATGAAGTCCAGGAAGTGAAAATGACTAAGCGGAGCAAACAGTTTTTCCAGAGGTGCACATGTAAAGTAAGACTGTATCACCTATAACCCTTATTACACCCATCGGTCATACACCACAATAAAGGGAATTAAAAGTCCTTTGAACAATACCTAACACATACAATGTCCTTTTAACAGCCAGTATAACCAGTGGAAAAACCCCGGGGAACTTCTTTTTCTTTAAAATACGAAACTGTAGAGCGCCGCCACATGAAAAACAATCGATCAACGGAAGGCTTCTAGCAAGCTTTGTCATATATTAATGCTGGCCGAACAGAGGCTCGAACCAACGCGGATAGAGGAGAAATGTGAGTTATTTGAAAAAGGTGAGCGCCGTAGACCACACGATCTGTAAATGTGATGATTTCAACAGTAGTAGATAATAATAGTTATTGCATTGCACGGTATGTCATGTATGTCATTATCTTGTTATGCTGATATTCAGTCTTTTGCAATTGCATATAGCCACCATCAACATTGCATATATTGAAAACATGAAGAAATAGATTTTTTTCAGGTAGAGACTCTAGGAAACAAATGATAGTTATAAAAGTAATTTTAATGTTATTAATTTGATCGAGGATAATTAAAAATAAATTTCTGCTGTTTTTTTAAAATCAATATTTCAACGTTGTAAAAACCATGAAATAAATAAGAGTCAATGATTCAATCTTGTTATTGATATATAAAAATATATTGCTTGATTTCATCAGAATTATTGTAACTAAGAACAAAATCTATTCTCTACTATAAAATGGATAGTTTACCATTTGTTTTCATCTTATAAATTAATAAAATTTTCGGTTTCTATACTAAAATTGAAAAAAGTCATTAGTTAACGGTTTTTTTCTTCTCTTTTTCCGTTTTTATTTAAATTTATTCTAGATGAAACTTCGTTCCAATGCTTACTAAATATCTTTCTTCTTCCATATCTCGCTTCCTCTAAAAAAAATTCGAAAAATTATTCTTAATTTTTTTCCTGAATATTTATTTCTCTCTTGATATGTTTCCGTTGATGATTAAATTTACTCTTCGTGATTAATTTTTGTCACAATTTGT
Organism: Potamilus streckersoni; assembly: GCA_016746295.1. Lineage (NCBI taxonomy): Eukaryota > Metazoa > Mollusca > Bivalvia > Unionida > Unionidae > Potamilus > Potamilus streckersoni. Next base: position 363,856 of record JAEAOA010000815.1, on the reverse strand, counting down.
TTCGTTTATTAATTCGTCGGTACTGTTCTCGCTTATTAATGGCAGATGTCACTATTTCATCATTTTTAGAAATTAAATAAACGTTTACTTGAATGTGTGTGCATCGTGTTTATCTTGCACCAATCCAATAAAAGTCAAAGAAATGTTTATGGTAGCTATTCCTGCAACATCAAATCCCTTTTCTTTTCACCCATGCCACCTGAACTGCAATAATTTTGACATCGACCCAGTCAGTACCGGATTTAGGCATAAGCTAAGCAAGCTACAGCTTAGGGCTCCAAAGTCTGAACTCAGTCTGAAGGGGTCCCTCAAATTTATTTATTTTTTTTTTTTACCAAATATGGCCTCTATAGCTTCCCATAGCTTAGGGCCTCGCTTTGTCTAAATCCGTCACTGCACCTAGTTCAAAATTTTGTAGGCCACTTTATTATTTCCCCACTTCTATAGCGTTATAACTCAATGACTAAATCATTTATCTCATTTATTCTCACTGGCATGATTTATATATAACCATTTATAGTGTATGATATCAAGGTGTTTTCCATCCTCCGTGTTGTGTTATACATAATAAACAGCGTTGCCTTTCAAGTGATAAATGATTTCTACCGACTATGTAGAGGTGTTAGGTTGTTCTGTGTTGTTGTTGTTATTATTATTATTATTATTATTATTATTATTATTATTATTATTATTATTATTATTATTATTGCAAAGGACACCAAAGTATCATTGTGCAGAAGGCACCCGTGTTTTCTTTCACTTTCTTTTTTAAACTAGACATTTTATCCCCTGGTGAACACATTTATTGGCAACAATTTTATTACGAAGGAAGAAAAGAACAACACAAAAAAGAAATAGAAAACACACAACACTTTTAAAACAACACCTCCCAACCTACTCCCAAACAAATCAAAACAAAACAAAACAAACAAAATTAAAAAACGTGTTATTAATTAGTCACCTATAAACTGTATAAGAGAAACTGCAATGACTAGCTCGAAAACTTCTTAATGTTAGACAATGGTGGACCATTTGTAACCTACAGAAGCGTTTGTTTTTTTTTACTTGCAACTGTAAAAACAGATTAATGTTGCATGATAAATCGGGCTGGTAATTTTTCAGTCGACACTTTCCTGTACTTACTTGATATGGCATTTACTAACTAAAACAGTTATAGCATTTTAGGAAAGTATGTTTGATTTTATGTTTGCCTGTACAGTTCTTAAATTTTATCTGGTAAAAGTCCGTGTACGTTCAAAAAGTCGAATTGTGATTGCGTTGTAGGTAGACAAAATCGTCTCGTGTATTTTTTTTTCAAAGCTGTTGCTATTGTTCTTTAATAGCGTTTATTTTTGGATATCTATATGTTTTACCATTTGATCATATTTAGAAGTAAAACAACTTCACTTTTAAACCAACGAACCTGAAACCTTAAACAGTTACACTATCTAGCACATAATTTTTTTTTGTTTATGGAGACTCACTTAAGTAATTTTTTTAAACTTCTGTTTTTTTCCCCCGAATTTAGTATTGCCTTAAATATTCATGTTTATTCTGCGGAATGTTGTCGTTGTTTGCCAAGTTCAGCTCTATGATGATCCATTGAATTTTATAAATGCAGATTTTCAGGTTCATTTCTAAACATTTCCTTTCCAATGCAGTTTTGTTCATCTTCAGTTTAGTTATACTGTAATTTGGGCAAGATAAACTTGATCAAAACAAAGTTTAATTGTAAGTCATCTTAAAAAAATGTTTTTTTTTTTCTCCGCAAGAAACACAACTTGAAAAGTTGACAAAAGCAACGTATATAAACAGAGTCCTTGATGGGAAGTATAAAAGATTTTGCCGAGTTCTACAAAAGTGCAATTTACTGCAAACTTTGTAAAAAAAAAAAAAAGAAAAATATCAATAAAATTTTTAAAAAAATACTATCAAACAAGAGAGCACGACAACACATATTGCTGGTCAAAATTCTAAAATGATGAATTTTAAAATCATTAAAACATTCTAAAAATCAGATATTACATCGAATATTTTAATCGTTCCTTCAATTGACATTATCATTGATGACTGACCTTCACAAAATCTAAAGTTGTTACTGATGATGACACTGATCATTACATTCAATGTTCGTCATTTTATATATCTGATCCTGACTAAGAATACATTTTCCCACTAGTCAGCACTATATAAATGAAAGCCAATTAAAAACCATGTTTTACAATGCTACGATGCCACCAAGGAAAGTCATAGAGAGTATAATAAAAATATTCAATCACTTCAAACGTCATCGTTGCTAAAATTTTCAAAAGCATCTATTAGTCGCATCTTACATACGCAGTGTTGTAAGTTTGATTTTATTTTCAATGTTTTTCATTATTGATCCAATTGCGTGATAGATGCTTCTAAAATTAGAAATGCATCGACAAAGAAACTAATGCATAATATTTATCTAGCATTGCTTGTTAATTTATATTCTTTCTTAATTTGCCTTTTCTGTCGTATAATGTTTGGATGTAATCAATGTAACAATCAGTGGGATAGCGGTTTTCCTAACTTGAATGACACATCCAATAAAAACTATAAATACATTTGATGTAATGTAATCATCATTCAATTGAATATTTAAACTTTATAAACTATCATTCAGAAGAAATAATTTAATAAATGATATCACGCTGTATGTGCCATCTTAATTTATTTCAGATCTATCTTTTCCAACTCGTTTACAACAAAACTTTCATCAGTTGTTTCTCTGCATCTTTTATTTTTAAAACTATATTCACTTACTGTATGTACTCTTCAAATTTTATTGACTGTATCTTCTCGTGACAACAGGCAAAATGCACCTTTGGTGCATTGTTCTAAACCCATAATTCTTATATCAGTTGGAGCATGCTCACTTTGATATATGAACCATAAAATCATGCTTTATATTACCTCCACTGGGGATCGCGGGAACGAACCCCGGCCAAGTCATAACAAAGACCTATAAAAAGGTACTAACAGCTATCTCGCTAGGCGCTCAGCATTAAGAGGTAAGTGTTAGGGCTAGTAGTCCTGGTGTCAGGATAATGTGACTGGGTGTGACATCATGTATGATGCCCCAATGATAGACGTTACAAACTGCCACAATGCAGACATCATAGCGATATGACTGCAATTAAGTTTTTTGAACTACGTTAAAATTCCAAATCACTCACCCACCTACGGAACAATTCTACGTGCTAAGATGTCTTAAGCAGTCTAATCGTGCACTGTTCGCATCCTAAATACATAATATTTGCTACTTGAATGACCAAATAAAAACTATAGAGTGTGACTAAAGTTTGAAATCAAGAAATTTAACAATCCTTTGTACTAGGAAGTAGATGATAACATTGTAGTTTTAATACGTTTGGGGACCCTAGGCACAAACTCTAACCTTAAAAGTAACCAGAATTGCACCTCAGTCTCTCAGTCTCAGATACAGAATATTGCATTGCATTTCCATGTGCATAAGTGTCGTTTTATTAAATTTATTAATATAGTACTAAACTGCTAACACAGCCGACACCGAAATTTTGTTATTGGGCCGCCGCGGGGCCCTGGGCACGTGCTTCGCGTGCCAATGCCTTAAAACGGCACTGGATCGTAGCGATGTACTAAAATCTGCATTTGCACAATGGCAACAAAAATAATAACCTGGGGAAGAGAGAGCTTCAAAACAATAGACTTTCTACGAGCCGATTAATATACAGGTAAATAAAAGCATACAATTTAATGCAATACCATAAATAAAATTCAAAATGGAGATCTTCCACACTTGTGCATAAGATGAAAACAGTTTTGTAAATGACGTTGAAATTGTCAATTCGACACAAGTATATTTTAAGTATGAATTGATGCAAAACAGTTTGAAGAGTAAATAAATCTTCGGGAAGAAAGAAATGGAAGCAAAATCTGTAGTTTTTGAATATATTAAGACTGATAAACTCCAAAGTACACAATTAACTGGATTTTAACACAGTTTAAGTGAAATTTAAGAGAAACTTTAAGAGAAAATTTTGTAAAAATCAATGCAAGGTTACAGAGGGATAGCCATTAGAAGAAAGGTGGGTTGGTTGTTTAGAACTACTGGTCAGATTATTTCTTTCTTTGATGAAGATGTCACTATACCTTTTGGGGCATTAATAGATTGGTTTATTATTTGCATTTTTGGTCATTAGTGTAAATAAAGCAACTAGCATACATGTGCAGAACGGCAGAACACGATCAGAGATTTTTAACTGTGCCTCAGACTGAAGGTTCTGCTGTGACACAATTATCTTATATGAAACCATGACATCAATTACAACTATTACTATCAATATCTGATGATTTATTTACTTTGTGAATAATGTTCATGAGATGCTTCTAAAATGTCGTTTGCCATTTGAAAGTCGAAGTAATGAATAATTTTAGGAGATCTGAGCTGAGAGTAGAAATATCGTGTAGAACACGCATGTCGAAGTCACAGCGACGGGCGGGGTTGGGTCATTTTCAGAATCTTCCCACATGTTGAATTTGTCTTCTCATTTGCCGTATAAATATTTATTGTACTGTAACACGGTTATGAACATTTGTAATTCCGTTCGTCACTGCACTTTCATTCCTTTGATTCTATTTCTGTATATTGCTTGTTACGTGATACAAAAGTTGCAAACAATAACATCCAGCACAAAGTAGATTCCTTGCCAATTTGTAATGTACACCAAAGCTAGGACGAGTGCTCTTTTCAAAGAACAGATTGGTAGTTTTACACCAGGGAGATAATTTATCAAAACAACAGAAGGCAAACATAGTCAGGAGGATTCAATAATATTATAAACTCTTGTTTTTACAGTGATGACCAATACAGACTCCAAATCATATGAGGAAAGAATCTTTATGAGAATCAGATGCGTGAACTATGTAGAATTTAATACCTTACCATATCTAACCGCTTAAAATCTTTTAAACTAAAACTACCATATACACCCAGATCTCTTGCCTTAATGATAATCAATATTTATACAATATATTGGAGGGAAATGTTACGCATTAATATGACGGCAACATGGTACTCTATTCAATGATACGGTCCATTTTCGTAAAGTATTCATAGGAAACAAATACATGTACTTTAGGACAAGTATCGATTATTTCAGGACTGGATACCGTGTCATAGAGACATACTTTTGAACTATGTCCAGTCATTTTTTGCCTATCGTCAGCCTGTTACTTCAGGGTCAGCAAATGATGTATTAAAGGTATATTTGCACCTAATGCCCAATATTTAGAGACAAAACTATTTTTTAAAAAAAGAAAATGTGAAATTGGATTTTCTTATTCTATTACACCGAACCTTTGTTTTCCAACATTTATATTTATGAATTTCTTATTTAACCTTTTAATTCTCTCCGTTATAATACTATTCAATTTACAATTTACAAAAGTACAATATCCAAATAAATATCAGCTACATTCCATCAACAAAACATAAACATACGGGTATGCCAACATTCTCCTCATTGCACACGTTTTAAATGCAAACAAATTCACCGTACATACGCCACTCTGTCAGAAGTACATAATAGCTGGTGAGCATCTCACACTGCTAATCAAGTGATGCAATAGGATATTAAAGGGTTGAGGACAAGGAGTGTAATTGGAAACTGGAATCATTTAACTACTTAATTGTTATTAAATTGTTATTCATTGAATTTCACCCTTGTTTTGTATATTTAACCATCTAACCATCAGCATTGCTGATAGTAGGCTTTAAACTTTATGTCTATCTTTCACTAATTTAACTTCCAATCAAATTCAATCCTGGGTGGAACTTGTACAATAGTTTAAATAAAATACTGGGAACACCCCACCATGATAATACCCCCCCCACATACATTTACCCTTCAGGCAATTTTTTAAAACAAAGAGTGCATCACTTTTGTTTGTCATATAGAAATAATTATTTTTCATAAAACATGCTCTCTTAATCCTATCCAGTTAAATATTCCAGTTGTATATGAATGGATCACCTCACTTTAATTGCTTGATTTCACGTTTCCTTGGTAAAGTTTGAAGGGTTGCCCTGTTAAAATATTTGCACATATTTCACAATTCTAATCGTTTCACCAGTTTTAATTGTATGTCATCTCCCTTTAATGTTTTGAACGTTTCTTATTGCATTTTGAAGAAGAGTTATTGTTTTAGGGTTTAACACTATTTCGCAGCTCAACGTAGGCTATAAATGGCAACCAGTATAAATGGAGGAAGAAACCACAGGTGTTTGATGCAAGCTTGATGTTAAAAAAAATCAAAACAATAATTTGAAGATAAAAGATCAAACAGAGTGACAAAAATACCTCAGATTACCCCCATGACCCATTCTGACATTGGACCCTCTCTATCATACTATACGAGTCTTATATAGTCTTATATAGTATGATAGAGAAGGCCCTTCAGATTATTGGTTTTTTTCCTTAACATCAAGCTCACGTCGAGCACCCATGTAAGACACCAGGAAAACCCAAGAAAGAAACACAGACTCACAAAAAGTTTTTGGCAATCTTCCTCACATAACCACATTGGTCAAGCCAGAGACTCGAACCTACAATTACAGAGATGAGATGGACGTGATCCAACATGGTGAGCGCTTTAGACCACTTGGCCATTTCAGAACCCCGTTAATGGGTGGAACTACGGAGCATATAACAAATTATCAAGTATTGGAACAGAGAATGAAAATTGTGACCAAAATATGCAGGATCCCTAAAGTATGACTTACACAAGAAAGTTTAAAAATAAAAGAAAAAACCCTGCACAAAAAAGAAAAAAAAACTATTAAATAAAATGTCTTAACATTATGTTTATTTTTTACGGAAGAAACCACACATAACAGCAGAGGGTTATAACATGAACACATAAAAGCCTTTCAATGTTTCTGATAAAAGCAATGGTGGGAGGGTGGAATAGCTTATAGCCAGGGTCAAAGGTGTGCCCAAAAATAACATCGACATAGACATGTTTTACAAAATAACCATCAGTTTAAAAATAAAAACAACCAAGAAGGAATCTTTTTTGCACACATATAAAATACTTAATTTATTTCTTCATACTCTTCTCTTTAAAATATCTCGCTATCGGAGCCATGCAATGCTGCTTATTTAAACGTCTTCAATACTAAATATAATCTCTACAAGTTGCATGTTTTCTTAACACTGGATTGTATCTTTTATGCTGCAATTTTTAAAAAAAAATTGAAATGTTTCTTTGAACCAGTTTTTTCAACATAACCAAACAACCACAATTTTATTCTCAACAAACCTGTAAGAAAACTGGTGTTATCTCAAGATCAATCTTGTTGCGTTCATGTTAAACATGTGAAAATAGTTCATTAAAGTGCTGATTTGCAATACTACACAGTTTTGTGGACGTATTAAAATTATTGTTATGATTGCTCAATAAACAGGGCCTAACTGGTGTTGTGATTGAGCACAGTACAGTGTACTAGAATCAGAAATTCTCAATGTTTTTCATTGAATTATTCATTTTATATGGATGAAGTAGAATCAGTTTAAGTTTTATTAAATGTAATATTTATGCCCAAATATATACTACTGAAGCAGCTGTAACTGCTATGTCTTTGTTGTTGATAAAATTCAGATGAACCTTTGTTTTATTGGATTGTCTTATAATTTCTATTTTGAATCCAAGACCTTGATTCAAGTTCAAACCCTGCACTGTTCAAATTAATGTACTGAGTAAAACAAACAACCTTAAAGTCCCCAAAGATTTACATTTTGTAATTTCAATTATAATACATTTAGAATCAAAGAAATTTCTGGATCTTTTCACCTTTGTTTCTTTTACAATAGTATGCTAAATTTGACTAAGCAAATATAATTTATGTATCTACCTATGATTGTATTGTGCATGAATATGTTCAATATTGACAGGTTCGGAAGAAATCAGGTGCAGATTAATGTTTTAACAAACTTTAATTTCTATTAAAACTAGTTTTGTGTATAAATGCAAAGATATGATCATTTATGCAACCACCCTTTTTCAACTTGAACTCCCCATGAATAAATCCAGAATCAACCACTGGAAATTAGCCTTTTTCTGGCATCAATTGCATCACTTGATTTCACATGATTGAACATTGAATGTAAGTCACCTGAAATTTCAGTGTAAAGACTTCAGTCATTGTTGAATGACAAATTTATCACAGTATTTTCTTTTCCAGCAAGGACTTATCTGGAAAAGGATTTAGTACTGTAGGCTTTTATGCCTTATCATTTATCAGCTGCACAACTTGTGTAGGAATTTCTTTTAATAGTTATGCTACCTGAACTGCTTACAAGAATTGTCAAATGTCTCAAAATATGTAGACATATATTGCCTGAACACTTCCTGCAACCAAAACCTGATCCACATGAGAGCTCTCTTCCTTCTTTTCTTCACAACAGTTTATTATTTGTGAACAAGTTGGATAATTTTATATGGCTTGCTATTAATTTTACAGGAACTTAAGGAAGTTGTTTACATTTTTTTGCCACTGATATTTTGTATCACAGCTTAACGGGTTAAGAAACAGATAAGGCAGTATTTTCAACCTTGTGTTCATTTATCCTCCTTTCTATCTAGTAAAACTCTATTATGTTTTTGAAAATGCTGAGCATATAAAATTATTGCTGCCATTAACTGATAATAAGATCAAGGACGAGTTTAATTTTTATATACTATTTACCTTACTGAATATGAATATTTTAAATTTTCTTTAAATGAGAGTGGTTCTCTTACTGTTTCATTCCTAGAATATATTAATGGATTTCATTTTAAACCAGTTATTGACAAATGAGTGGTGAATGGTAACAAAATAGCTCTTTAGTGTATATGTCAAAGAATATCAATCATTGCATTTTAATATTACCATTTTATAAATACCAAACTTTTTGAGGATGTAAATAACATGAAATCTTTCTTGGGTGCTCACACATAGGGGCAAGGGGGGGGGCACCTACCCCAATTTGACTTCTCAACATGTTTGGCCTACAGCTGTAAACTAATAGGTTGATCACTTAAAGTTTGCTCACCCAACCCTTCGGAAAAAATTCTGTGGGTGCCCCTGAAATCTTTCGTTAACTTTTCCATATTTTCTTTGCATCTCCACATCATAATGACTTAAGCTGACAGTTGGCACTGTATTGAAATATAACTGACATTGATTATATAATAATAGACTGGCAGTGGATGAAACACTTAATTGATTTACTGATGAATTGGTATATATTAAAATTAAATATGTGTGCTACTTTGGAAGGCTGAAAATGTTATTTTGGCAAAAAGTTCACTTTAGTCATTAGATTCTTCCATGCCTGTAGATACTCTGCCTTGTGAAACTTTAAGTGTGCAGCATGTACAGATTTCTCCCAAAAGTGTACATCCAAGTATTCCTCTGGAAGCCTCTTTCTCCACATTGCCAGCATGCTATTTATCATCTCTTTGTCACACATGGGATCATCCAGAGAATACAGAAGCAAAGTTGGAACCACTGTAGGATGCTCCCGTACAAATGTGTATAAAGCATCATATTGGTCCCTTGTTGTCTTTCTTGTCATGTCATAATAAGCATTGAGAACTGAAAGAATTGCTCTTTTTGTCGTTGGGGTACCAGGAAGCACTGCCGTGGCTATTCCCGTCGACATGTGTTCATAGGTTCCCATTACAATACTATCATAAATCTGACCGATCACCCTCTTGTGAAACCATCCATACTTTTCTGAGTTTTCATAAGACTGTTTCAGACATATTGTATAGTTATATGCTCCAACAGAAAAGGCATGTACAAAATATTTTTTGTTGCATCTATCAGTTAACAAATAATTAAAAATTTCCTCCGATAGCTTTACACCAAATGGAGGCCACAAAAAATGTTTCAGTTGTCCTCTGACAGTCAAAACGTCAAGACCTATGTCATGGTATAATTTACAATATTTTTCTATCGCTGCTGGTTTTGCATACAACCAGTCAAAGATAAGAACTAATGCATTATCTTCCTTGGAACCTAGGTCTTCAGGTAACTTTCTAAGTGTCAAATGTTTTGATATTTTTGTTGCTGCTACACTATGCAGATTGACAGCAGTCTTTTTGAACCCGACTCTTTTAATCCATAACGGCACTCGGCTAAAGAAAGAACCAGTCAAAACTTGCATATTTACTGGCTATCTGAAAAAGAGGTATACAGCAGCAATGATGTTTAGGGTAAATTTTAAATTATTGTTGACGAGTTCTCATGAAAAGCAGACACAGCTTAGGAAAACCAGTGTTTGTTATTTGTGACAAGCTTATTGGTGTTCTGTTATGTTTTGATTGACAAGTCTCATGCACACTTCTTGATCCTTAGAAAAATATTCTTAAAACCAGACAAGATATAAAAGATATACAAAATTTCTATTTCAACTAAAGAATAGATGAGAGTAGTTGTATTTGATTATTGTAGAGTCATATAGACATCAACATTTGTCCACAGGTTAAATGGAGATTATCCATAGGTTTAACATGGGAATGGTATTATACGGACGAAAATGTGTATGGGGACAATGGAAAATGGTGAAGAGTAAAAAGCGTTGACAGTATATAAGGACATGGGAAAATGTAATGTTAAAAGTTTTATGTACTAGCTTAAAAATATAATATATACTATCCAAACACACCATATATACATTCCAGAACTTGCTTTTTTATTGCTTGTCAAAGACACGCCTCTACCATCAAAAGAAAAGAATAGGAAGTGTTGATATAGTTTTGTGCACAAGGGGTGGGGAAGATGTAATGGTAGGAGAATAAAATAGTCACACATAAACATGCTATCACACATAAGGATGGTTAAATTGTTGATAATATACTACAATACATTACACATATACAAATACACATACAAGTGAAGCGGTATAAGCTGTTATAGTTACCAGTATCAACAACTTAGACAAATACAAAACATACCAACTCATAAGACACACAACCTTTTGGAAAATAAGGCTATTATATGTCTTTTGTAAAAATCTGGGTGGCCACTTTCTTAGCAGCAGTTGCTAAGGAAATAAGATAGAATATAACAAGGGCTCTATAGAAACAAATGATGACAGATAAACAGTACTTAAATACTGTACATGTACAAACAGCTTGAGACTGCAGATATGAACTGTTGTGAGGATGAATTCACAAAAAACTTTTGGTAATTGTACTCCAATATCACTGAACAAATGGAACTTGCATCTTTTATTTTCATACTATTGGTTCATTTTCATCACAAATCTGTGTCTCTGAAAACAGATTTTACCTACCCATTTTTGTGAGTCAATGTACTTGACTGCACTTTAACAAGTCTACTGATACTCTTGTGCCCAGCAGAGGTCACACATACACAGTTCATGTTATATCTCACCTTATTTCCTTAGAGTCAACTTATAAATATTTAACACTGTTTACGAATGTATTTATTCTTAGTTGCTTTTGGGGGGTTTTGGTTTTTTATATTTTTTTTTGGCTGATATGATGATATGGTGCTTGAAATGTTCTTTTCATTCATCTGTTGCTTAATTTAATGATAGTAATTCACATTAATATATATATTATATATATATATATATATATATATATATATATATATATATATATATATATATACACACACACACACACAGTAAAGGTGATTACTCATGCAAGTTTCTTTGGAGTAATAGAGAATTTATTCACTTTGTGACTTGTAAAAAAGACTGTGCTGCATTCCTAGTGATCATTCTTGGGAGGCAGAAGCCAGTTTTTATGCACAAATGTAATGCTCGCAATCATTGGCCTAAAACAAAAAAATTATAAAAATTAAAGCATACAAGTGAGGGCAAAAAGGTCCATAGTATTGGATATCTATATTATAAATGAAGCATAAAAATATTCTCCACTTGACTTGAATTCAAGGGCAGTTCGTAGCAGAAGTTTATGCACCCCAACCCCAAATTTACACCTGCAAGTTTCATGTCCAAAGGGCATTTTTGACACCATGTGATGCTCACAATGCAAACAAAACCCCTTTTTCTGATGATAATTCTACAAAACAGCATGTACTAAACATCCAAGCTGTTTTTGGGATACTCTACTTGCCCCAAACCCATGAGTTTATTGTTATGGGAGGCTAGCTCTTCTTCCTAGCCGATCATTGGTATTTCACTATTTACATACTGCAGAGAAACTATGGAAGGTGTATATTCCTGACATCAATTTCAATAACAACAGAAGCCCGAAATACCAATATATCCATATCTTTAATCAATAAACAATAATAGCTGAACGTCACACCATAGCCTTAAGTTAGGAAATTAAATACTGCCACATTGAAATCAGTGCTCAAAATATCCAGCGCTGGTGGCCCCTCTAGGATTAGATATGACCAGTCTGGGATTCTATAGTCTTTATATACCTCCTTGTTTGTTTGTACCCCCTAACAATTTCAATAATGGAAATCCTTCATGTGATAAACATCCACAGAACTTAGTTCAGTCACTGATTTATAATTTCTAATCTGTATGTGACCAAAGTGGCCCTAATACTGGCATTTTCTGTGCCTTTCGTGTAACAGACTTTCCATTAACATGGTGCCATGTTGTGTACACTATGGTCGAGGTGATTTCCACTTACAACATTGTGATGCAGTTCATCCTGGTTAAGTGTCGGATAATTCCATGAATTACATAATGTGGAGAGTTTTGAGTTAGATCCCTTTCCACACATGTACATAGGAATTACATGGCTTGTTATATCCATGTCAAAGGCAAATTTGTGATTGTCATTCCTTTCCTTGATTCAACCTTGTAAATATTGAAAGCTGATGACATAGTATTTTCCTCCTACGAACATGCATGTGCAGTTGTACTTACTTCAATGAAAATGGACTTGTCCCAAGAACTCGAAATGACTGGCAAACAGTCATCTTTTACACTGAAAACTTCAATCTGGAAATGAAACATGCAGACAATAATGGTGTTAGGGTCCTACTAGAGCATAATCAGGTCTAAAATTATAAATCAATAAATGAACTCAGTTCTATGCATCTTTTATCTCATTTGTGCTTTTCAATTTTTTAAATGGGTGTGGATTACAAACAAATGAGAAGGTATATTCAGACTATAGGTGAGGTGCCAGGTATCAGGCTAGTCCAAAAACAATTCTAATTAGCCTGAGGAAGTTTTGATTGCAGGGATGAAATGTGTAAATGTATTTTCAAGATATAGCAGCCATAATAATATGGCACAATCAGATCACCATTGTCCTACATGATCTACGAGATCTGATTTCGGTTAAATTGAAGCATGGTGTCATGCTAAAAAGATGACTTTGTGCTTCCAAACTGCTGTAATTTGAGAAATTATAATTTTCAGTCATCTTAAAAAATAAACAACCTACCACTTTCAGTATATGACCATGACTTTTAGCATATATAACCATTAAATGCGGCACCTTGGTTCAATGAAAACGTTGCCTTTAAAATGTAAATGTTTTATGTCTGGAATTCCAATTTCACATTTCAAAAATGCCTGTCCTTAAAGTTTCATTTTCTAGGTTGAGATTTTTGATTGTATCTGTTGAATTAAACAGCAGTGGTTGAAAGTTAGATTTTATATGTCAAGGTTTTAGATTGTGTTGTTGGAATTACATGGTGGGTGTCAAAATTTCAATATCATACGTTGAGAATTCCTAATTTTTGTATTGGTTCAAAGACCTTGTCAAAGTTCAATTCCATATGTTGAGTATTTAGATTTCATCTGTTGAATTACATAGCGATGGTTGAAATTTTGATGTCCATTATTATGTTTTTAGATTGTATCTTCTGAAATACATAGTTGTTGAAATTTTAATGTCATATGTCAAGAGTTTCAGTTTAACATGTTGAGTCACACTGATTGTGCTGAAAGTTCCATTTTGTAGAGTTTTTAGATAATTTTATATACATTTCCAAAACAGAAATATGTAAAGTTCAGATAGTAGAAATAACAGTTGATGACATCATCACACTTCAAATATTAAAGCCTAACCCGGTAGAAAAGAGTAGTAATATAATACTGTAAAAAACATTTTAATGATGCATTCATTATTCTGAGTAAACTCAACTAATCGATATAGTCTGCATTATTAAATTTTCCTAGTATTAAAATATAACAGATTATGTGCCGTGTTTGGAATGATTTTTAGACCCTAATGCATATTTACTGCAGGGTAGAAACTGGTAGAATGGGTTACTTCCTGCAATGGATTCTGATATAGTCTAAGCTTACTAACCCGTTGGTTTGTAACCCCCCCCCCCGATTTCAATAATGAAAACCTTTAATTTGATAAAAAGTGCAAAGAACTTAGTAAATTCATTCATTGATTTATATTTTCTGACAGGACTGAGCTGAATGGCCATAACACTGTTATTTTCTGTGCATTTCATGCTTAATGAAAGTTTTCAATATTATAGACAGACATGCCTGAGACCCATTTCCAGTTCCTGGACAAGTCCATTTTCAGCAAAGGGTTGTATGTGCGACTAAAGATGCACATACATCTGTTGTCTGCTTCCGATACTTACAGTGTCGAATCAAGCAATAGAAAAGAACGTAAAAAATTCCTTTCATGTGAATTTAACAAGTGGTTTCATTAATATGTTCATGTGTGCAAAGAAATATAATTCCAAACGCAGCATTATGGTAATTTACAGAATAATCCGCAGTTACTGTATAGGATGAATTACATCATTATGTTGTCAGATTGAAAAAAACTACCCCATAGTGTACAGAATATAGAGCCGTGTTAGTATGAAAAGTCCGTTAAGCATGAAAGGTGCAAAGGGGCACCAGTATTAGTGCCATTCTGGTGACAGTCAAGTTAGAAATTATAAATCATTGTTTCAACTGACTTAGTTCTGTGCACTTTTTTTTTATCACATTAAACTTTTTAGTTATTGAAATCTGAAGGGGTGGGGGAAGAAACAAACGGAGATGTAGCATCGGACTTTAGAAGGGGTTTGTAATCGTAAAGGTTAATTCTCAGGATTGGATTTATGAGAGTTTTGCATTTGGTACGTAGTCCGAGTTTCCTCTGACCCTTGACACCCCATTTTTGATATCTGGTTTTATATGTTGGGGTGTAGGTTTCCTCTGACCCATAACACCCCATTTTTGATATCTGGTTTTTTATGTTGGGGTGTAGGTTTCCTCTGACCCTTGACACCCCATTTTTGATATCTGGTTTTTTATGTTGGGGTGTAGGGTCAGAGTCTATTCCCTATCAAAAACTTGGAATTTGCTGACACCATTTGGTGTCGGCATAGGGTACTCGCCAACTATCAGGCCTAGCAAACTTAAATGACCTTACATTAACCCATAATTACATTAAATCGATAGGGAAATCATTTATCTTCTCAGAAATTACAAGCATAACACCGATTTTTTCTTTAATCCGTTGTCAGACAAGATGTAACTACAGCGTTGATGAATTTTGACCTCGTTCGCACCATTTTCATTGCTAGTCACATGACTAACCAAATCTCGCAGCCAATATGCATAAATGTCATAGGTCAAATAGTAACCTTCATTGATAACTGATTTTATTACATCATACTATAGTTCTTTAATATTAAAATAGTATCCCTTTTCTTAAAGTATCTCATTGGCAAGAGCTTCCATGTATTCGTCTTTACCTGCCATGTTGCAATATAGGTTTATGCACAAAACCATCCATTCCAGTATTGCAGAAAGAAGACATAAACTCGAAAATATTGAATGAAAGTCATGCAATGTATACAATAACAAGAAAAAACACGTATTATTCAACATATTGTGATAACAGCAGCCCGAAGCATGTCGCTGTCGCATCTTCCTGGAAAGAGGCTGACTGATCACACAGAAACTACATGTCAACGCACTTTGTTGTTATCACGTGACTATTTGACCTATGACGTTTATGCACATCGGCTACGAGATTTAGTTAGTCATGTGACAAGCAATTAAAATGGTGCGAATGAGATCAAAATTCATCAATGCTGTAGTTGACAAAATCGGTGTTATGCTTGTAATTTCTGAGAAGATAAATGATTTCTCTATCGGTTTAATGTAATTATGGGTCAATGCAAGGTCATTTAAGTTTTCTAGGCCTTATAGTTGGCGAGTACCCTATGCCGACACCAAATGGTGTCGGCAAATTCCAAGTTTTTGATAGGGAATAGACTCTGACCCTACACCCCAACATAAAAAACCAGATATCAAAAATGGGGTGTCAAGGGTCAGAGGAAACTCGGACTATTGGTACGTTACTGTCTTTTCAGTGGATATGTAGGCCGATAAATCAGCCCCTCACCCGTGATGATGTTGATGTTAACCCCAACACCATCATGGGTGAATTATTGGCCTACGGCAGGAGTATCTGGTTTCGTTTTCTGAAATCGACAATTTAACATTGCTCTCTATGATTGTGTGTGATATGCATACTGAAGCGGAACAGAAAGTATATTTATTTAAACATATGATAGCACTGAGGTCTATGGAAATACTGTTGGTACCGTTGAAACATTGCAAATAACGAAGCATACCGTTAAAACATTGCAAATAACGAAGCATACCGTTACCCTATTTTTTTTTATTTTTTTTTTAGTCCTGCAACATTAATGAGATTTCATGTTGTCAGAAATTTCGTCGCGCTTTACTGATAAAACTGCAGACTCCTATGAACGTACCAACGCATATCACTCGAACGACCATGCATAAATCCAATCCAATTATATAAGGCTTATTATAACAATTTGTACCTGAAATATTCCACAATATCAAACACTGACAAGTCTTAGCCGGCGGCCTTAGCCTGGTACTCGGACCATATGTAGCATCGACTGACTGGTACCCGGCGCATACTTAGCTTCACCCGTATTGTAAGTTGTTAATAGACGATTCGGCGTAAAAACAATTCAGAACAACTTGGACCGAAAATAAGACCATTCGGCTCGGCAAAGACAATTAGGTTCGACTCGAAAGACATTCGACCCAACTTTAGGGTGTGTGTGTGTGTGTGTGTGTGTGTGTGTGTGTGAGAGAGAGAGAGAGAGAGAGAGAGAGAGAGAGAGAGAGAGAGAGAGAGAGAGAGAGAGAGAGAGAGAGAGAGAGAGAGAGAGAGAGAGAGACCATGTTTTGGTGAAGAGTGCTTAGTTGTGACGGGATATGGGCTGTGTGTGCAGGTAAGGCGATGGGTGCCGTTTACTCGCGTACAGTACGAATTAAAAATTCTCTAACATGTATGATAGTATTATTTGTATACCACAGGAGTCTGCAGTTTTATCAATAAAGCACGACGAAATTTCTGACTATATGAAATCACCTTAACGGTATTATACAATAATTTCTGACTTCATGAAATCACCTTAACGGTATTATATAATAATATATTTTAGGCTTTTCGTTGTAAGTACTGCACATTAAACATACTCAACTTTAACAATATTGCACATTAAACACATATCATTTTATAAAATATAAACATGTATGTGTCAAAAATTAGAAATAAAGATGCTTCAAAAGGATTTCTTGTGATTATCTTTTCATGGATACTTACCTGTTTTTTTTTTTTGTTTTGTTTTGTTTTGGTTTGGTTTGGTTTGGTTTTTCTTTCCATTTAAGGATCAATAGACGGGCTTGAATTTTATTAATCGACGACAAAACTAAATCAAATACCCTTAATACCCATCGTATGTGTTTTATTAAGACGTTCACGGAAGTGCTTTAAAGAAGTATAGAAATTGTTTTTATATCTTCTAACTGATATTTTCTTAAAATTCGTTTTTTGATTAATGTGTGTCGAGCGTAGGCTTATGTAGCCATAGAACAAACCAAACTATTTCTGATTTTCTTTTACGCAAGCCCTACTTTTGTTCATACATATTGCTTGTTTGGCTTGTTGATTCTTATTTCGTGTTAATAATTATGGCGTTTTTGTTTGTGTGTCTCTTTCTTGTAAGTTCAGGCAATGAAATATCCGTGTACCCATCTATTGAACCGCAAATTGCGGAAAAATATTCTCATGTTCTGATGCTGTGGCTACTTTACAGGAAGGCAGAAAAGATACCATCCCAAGTGAAGATGGTATCTGATGGCAAAATTAGAAGACAGCAAAATCTTGCAGATTGGTGTCATACAGGGAACACGTTCCAGGATTTGGAATCAGTATACAGATAATGCAATCAGTGTCAGCAGTCCTCTAAAAAGAAAATGCAAAACATAGAGAAAAATGTGGAAGCATATATGGACCAAAAAAATGAGACAACAACCAGCTAATGCCACAGAAACACACATGGTCTTTTTACATTACAAAACACATAGTTCTAACAATTTATGAATTTACTGGAGGAGGAGAATACTTTATAAGCGGGTTTACTTATTTATAGTTCTGTATGCTTGCATGCCACTTAATTGTTCATTTATAAGAATAAATCTTACTGAAGAAAACAATCGGTGTACATTAAATATAGGATTTCAAGATAATTTAGTCTGTTTTAAATTTGTTATTTTGTTTTCTTATTCTATTTGAAATCATAATTAGACTGAGAATGAAACAGTGTTTTCAAACCATTGCACACGTTCACCAGTAAGAACAGATTGCTGTATATTATTGATATTTATTATCACTCTGAAGAACAAAATATATAAGCAAAGGTGGCATCCTTTGTTTCATACGTTAGACACATTTTAACCCAAAAGACAAAAAGATAGTTCTGTTGCGAAATATCTACTTATTTTTGTCAACCAATACTTGTTGAAGCTATTGTCACAGTTATATTGTAAAGCTGGGCTGAATTGCATTTTGAGTTGGGCCGAATGGTCCTATTTTCTATCCGAGTCGGGACGAATTGTCGCGATCTTGTATGTTCAACAAAGTACTAGTTATGACCGTCATTAGGAACACTGCGTTATTAGGCTGGTACACGGTTATTTTGCAAAGGTATTGGAAGTGTAGTGAAAAGCCAGGGTCCCAGGCTAATCTTGTACTTTCGATGTTCCAGCAAGCATCTTTGGCAATATCGAAATGAAAGTTTGTAAAGTTAAGACTTAGTGGCATTTTCTCAGAGTTTTGCAGAAATTCAGAATGATTCGGGTATCTGTTCCTAGTTACAGAAAAGTAGAAGAAGGAAATGATTCTTATACGGTAATATTTTTGTGAACAGATGAACTCGTCCGCTACGAAAAATAAAAGATTGGGACTATAGCCTCGAACGCTGTATTATCGCATTACTTAATGATCTTAATGGTACATTTTAAAACTATTTTGCTGTTGTTGCTTGCTTATAATTTGTAATGTTTGAACGAATTCCTCTCTTTCTATTCCTATAAAAAAAAAATCTGTCAAACGAAGCGCTTAAATGTAAATAAAACCGCATACGGTGGCTGACCTAGATTAACGTACCATTGGGGGACAACTCTATATTATCGCGGTATTTGTCCCTGCTTTTTTTTCCTTTTCTGACAAAAGAACAAACAACAACAACAAAACATTGACCTACTTGTTGGTCTAGCTATGCCAATGCTTTCATCAGCCATTGCTGTCACAAATGATGAATGTTCAGGTCACGTATAAGACTATCCTCAACACAGTTTGATAGGATCTCCAGTAACAGGTGCTAGCTGAGTCATTCTGATTGGCAGAAGTCTTCAGAATGTCAATGGAATCAACTTCTAAAGCCGCTAAGTCGTGTATTAAATTAAGAAGAGAACTGTATTTTAAAAAAAGAGATATCTTCTACACTAAGCCAATATATACAATTAAGTAGCACTTTCAATGCATTGTCTTCTTTGGAAGAATGGTTTTGTAAAACTGCATTAAAATCTGCCAGGTGTTGTGGACCATCAATCAGCACTTTGTGTTTGGGTAAACCAGCATGCCTGTACTGTTCTGCAAGTTATTGTTTTTTCTGCCTATTTGGTCATTTAGGTTTTCTTTATGTCAAAACATAAAGGCGTCTTCACTGTCACATTCTTCACTTGACTTGATTTCTTTTTGAAAACATAGCCAGATGTATGTTTTCAACTATTGCAGCACAAATTAAATTTGATCTTAGAGTAACTGTTATCTCGTCTTTGAATGATGAAGGCTCCACTGGTTCAATAACAATACTATTATCATCGATAGGTCATAAACACGGTCCAAAAAATAATTTTGTTTGTTTCAAATATGTATTTTAATTGTTTGCCTTGGACACCATTTTCAGTCGAACGCTGAGAATATCTTGAAACAATGCAAGGCAAACAATTGAGCAAATGGAAAATTGTTGCTTCATTGCATAACAGCAGTACGCAAAAAATAATAGTTTCTTGTGAGAATCACATTAAAAATCATGTGTCTATTTTCCACCTCTTTCTTGGGTATGATGATTATACTTTTCTAACATCCTGTTGCTACAAATGACAGTTACAGGTCACATAAGGGCAGCTCTAGGCTCCACACTCAGTTGAAACCCTATGTATTATGACAATATTAGCATATGAAACTGATATGTGCGTGTTTTCCCTGTTTGGGAGTGTTGTAATCTAGCCATTATTGTAGTTAGACCAAACCTTAATTTTGTGTTAATCAGCAAAACACAACATTGGGGTACGTCAGTTTACATAATAGGCGATGATTTTTAGACCAAATCTTTGTGTTTTGTTAATCAGAAAAATATAACCTTGGAATGCATCAATTTGCTTACTGCAATGATTTTTGTGCATCACATTGGAAAAGTTTGGGTATTTAATGCATTACATAAGGGTTTATAAAACACTGCTGGTTTAGTATTTCCACAAAAAAGAAATGATCATAAGATAAAATCTGACACACAAATTTAATTTAAGTGTAAATGCAGAATCCATGAATGACATCACAAATTAAAAGCAACTATTTAACTTTATATAAATTTTTAAAGCAGTGTGGCAAATATATGTAAATATATAATTATTATTATTTTTTATTATTATTTTTTAATATTACTGATTTGCAGAAAGTTGAACTGTTATTATATTCTTATTTATGAGAAGTATGATCATAAGCAACTTTTTGTTAATTTTGGTTCATATTGGCTACCATGAAATGAAACTGCAACAATGACCTTGTAAGAACATGTATTTCATCATATATATCACCTATAATCATGAAACATCAGACAATACATTTCGTAATCAAAAGCCAGTGCAGGTATAGCAAATTAGACGGGAGTTTTTTTTATATGATAATCAATGTAATTGCATGCACTTAACAAAAATATGGTCTATTCTTTTTCATCATAAATTTATAAAAATGACATTTTAGAGGCATTTGTGCTGTAGTAACAGTAAGATATTTGCATCCTTACTGGTTACAGCTTTTTATCTGTAAACAACTGCTAGACGGCATTTTATCGGAAAATCCCGTTTGCAGCAGTAATATAGTCTGCGATAATAGTGTTGGAGTGTACTTTGGTTTGCTTTTGTTTTGTGTATTGTATTGTGTATTGTAGTCTGACTATACCTCCCCGTTTGCTTGTACCCCCTATAACATTTACCTTTAACGTGATAAAAAGTGCATAGAACTTTGTTAATCTAGTCATTGATTTAGGCACAGTGCGAGGGTGCAGAAGAAGAGGCAGACATAAAATGAGGTGGGAAGACAACATTAGGGAATTGACAGGCATGGGGTTTGGAGATTCTCAAAGGGCAGTAGAGTACAGAGAAAAATGGAGGGAATTGGTTGTAAAGTCAGCTATGGTGCCCCAATGACCTCTTGGGTTAAGGCATTGATGATGATGAATGTGAATAGAATGGCTCTAACACCAACATTCCCTGTGCCATTCATGCTTAATAGACTTTCCATACTAACATGGCGGCATGTTGCATACATTATGGGCAAGTTGATTTCCTGAGAAAATATTGTGATAGCAGTTACCATCATGTTGAGAGTTTAGAGTTAAATCCTCTGCACACATGTACATAGAATTAATATGGCTTGTTAAATCCACATGAAGGCAAATTTGTAATTTTCTTTCTTTTCCTTTGCTTGATCTGACACTTTAAATATCGAAAGCAGGAAATGGTAATTTCCTTCTATACACATACATGCACACAATCATTGCCATCTCACGACTGTGTTGATTCGAGTCTCGGGTTCAGCCAATGTGGGTATGTGAGAAAGCTTGTCAGTAGTTTCTCATGGGTCAGTGGTTCTTTTCGGGTTCTTCCTCTGTCATTGATACTGACCGCCATGTATCGATTATCTTGTGCTGAGTGATGGTGTTGAGTCCTACAACAGCAACTCACACATACACACATATCTGTATTGGTTTATACACCCCTTTGCTGAAAATGGACTTGTCCAGAAACTGGAAATGACTGGTTGAACAGGTTATCTTTCATACCAAAAACTTGGCAAGAAACACGTAGGCAATAATAGTATTGTGGTCCCATCTTGGTATAATCAGGTTTGGAAATATAAATCAATAAATAAACTAAGTTCTGTGCATTTTTTTATCTGCGTTGTGCTTTTCATCTTTTAAATCAGTAGGGGGTTCCAGAGATGACACTGGCTTTAAAAAAGTTGTCACCTCAAAAATTGCCAATCTCAATATTTTGTTGCCAGTTTTCAAAAAATGTCGCCATTTCATAATACAGTACTATCCATTTATCTAGATCTCAGGACCAAAAAAATATTGTCACCATAAGTGAATGTTTATATAAGTAAGGGTAGATGTGTTTGTGCTGAAATAAATTGAAATTTTGCATACAAGTGAATCTTTTAAGAGATGACCTGTCCTCGGTGACAGTTACACAAAGAGAAAAGGAAATTTTGATTAAGACAATTAGTCTGGAATACACTTGTGTATTGACATCTTACATTTGTGTAGTACAATCAGCAACATGTTAAATAATATACATGCATATGAAAATCCATCGCGTATTCGATCATAATTTAGAAAATTCCTGTATCAGTCAAATCCATTAAAAAACACAACTAAAATGTATATATAAAAAATGGCAGTCTTTATTTAATCTATATCCCATCGATAAAAGCAATTTCCAAAACAATTCACTCTGAAATTTGGGTCTTATTAAAACCGACATTGGCAGTGTTTGTAAGCATGAACTTTTTGGTTGCAAACAGGAAACTTTCATGGTACAGTAAATATGTTCCAATCACTATGAAAAATGAAATAATGCTTTTATTTAAGTTAGTTGCTGACTTACTTTGATCACAGGTCTTTGGTTTGCTTTGATATTTGTATTGAATATGCCACTTAAGACTCTTTTGGAAGAACCAAACGAATGCACCTTTGTTACTGCTGCGCAAAATCAAATAACTGCAAAACATCAACAGAGACAATTTTTTTTTCATTTGCTTAGTATACAGAACAATCAATGCTTTAAAGGTAATCAGATTTCTTTGAAGTTTTAGCAAAACTAGTTACATTTTTTAAAAAGAAAAAATTGTCATGGTCTGGTAGATTGTAGTCTTACCTGTTTTTGATTTCAGAGGTGGTCAATTGTAGTAGTCAGGTGGCATAATTTTTTGGGTTTTATTATTATTATTATTATTATTAGCCCCAAGTGGTCTAAATCGGTCCGTTACAGATCATTGCCATCTCACCTCTGCATGGGTTCGAGTCTAAGATTCAGCAAATGTGGATATGTGAAAAAGCTTGCCAGTAGCTTCTCGTTGGTGGGTGGTTCTTTCCACGGATTTCCCGGGTTTTTTTTCTCCTCCATTAATACTGGCCACCATTTATTGCCTATCGTGTACTGAAAAATGGCGTTGAGCCCCACAACAATAATAACAGTATTATTATGATTATTATTATTATTATTATTATTATTATTATTATTATTATTATTATTATTATTATTATTATTATTATTATTATTATTATTATTTTATTTAAAGAGGGTAACACAATTAGCTAAGAACTAATCTACCTTGAGGCTCTCATACAAAGAAATTTTTTTAGCAGCATCTCTAAAGCCACTGGATATACTGGGTTTGGAAAAAGGGAATAGAGTGGGCATTTCTAATCTCAATTGGAATACTATTCCAGAGCAAAGTTCCAGAGTATTAGAAACTTTTTTAAAAATAATTCCTTATTTGGTTTGGGAATTTTATAATGTTTGGTAGACACTGGTCGCAGGTGGGGAGTATTTCCGGGTAGGCTATACTGGAATAGTGATTGTAAATATTCAGGAGCACTACTATTGGCTATCCTGTACATTAATTTGGCTTTTCTTAAACAGATTCGGTCTTTAATAGGTAATATTTTTAACTTAACAGTTAAATTTTTGTTGCTTTCTTTCTGGATTGTTATTAACTCAAAAGCTCTTTTTTGGAGATGTTTACTGGTATCAGAGACCAACTGGGCAAGGCAATATTCACAATGGATCTTTATGCTGAAATATTTGCTACCTGTTGTCCACAATTTAGTAATTAATAAATTTATTTTGGCTGATCTTTGTATTCAGATGGTAAGTAAAATCCTTTGTCCCATAGCATTAAATCCTCCAGAACTCTCACTTTTTTAGTAGTAACCTCTATCAGAACAAAACACCTGTTTATCTATCATTTGTTGACCTTTATAAAATTGCTGATACATGTTGACCAACAAGTAGATCTCTGCTTTTCTTCCTGACATTGCTGGTAGCAGAGACCAACTGTTACGGTCTATATTTCATTATGACACTTTCATCCCCCAATCAGTTTTGGCTATCAGATGTACAGTAGTAAGTTATTATTGTTATAGGGTTTAACAACACTTTTCAGCACAAGATAGGCTATACATGGCAGCCATTATTAATGGTGGAGGAAAAACCCTGGAAAACCCCAGGAAGAACCACTGACCCACGAGAAGCTGCTGGCAGGCTTTCTCACTTAACCATGTTAGCCAAGCCTGGACTTGAACTTATGCAGACAGAGGTGAGATGGCAGTGATCCATAACGGTCAGTGCTTTAGACCATTTGGCCACTCGGGTGGGGGCCTCAGTAGTAAGTAATAAATTTATTTCAACTGACCTTTGTATGCAGATAAGTAAAATCCCTCTTATTCTCACCTGTGGCATTAATCATTCAGAGCACTTTTTTTACTATTAATCTTGTCAGAACAGGACATATGTGTATACCTCATTTACTGACCTTTTTTTTTAAATTGCCGATGCATGCATGAAAGCAGCATCACCACAAGGCGAGAGTAAATGGTATTGACTAAGCTGCAGTACTGTTGCACGAAGAAGCTCCTAGTGATATAGTCCTCACTAGAAAGTTTCCAGGCATTACTTTTGCCTTGGGGTGATGCTACTTTCCATTCTGTGGAGGTGGGGGGGGATAAAACCCATTATACACTGTACATGATATTTGGTGATAAAGTGAATACATCCTTGACTCAGACTACTGTTATCACTTTCAGGTATTCAAGATCGATGTTTTTCATTCAGGAAGATTCCACAGTATTGAAAGGAGATATTCTGAATTTGAAGACCTTCACAAGCAGGTTTGATTTCTTTCTTCTGAAATACAATATTGGTGGTTATACCAATGACTAATGGTAGATGAAATTTTGGCATGGTGATTAATTTTAATAAAATAAACCTATTTGAAGATCAAAAATTTAGGGGTTTGTGCTGTTTTCTTCCAAAATTTGCCTTGGAAGTTATACTCATCTTGTACATGTATATTGAAAATTTTGAAGTTGCATACCTGTCATTCCCAGACAGTGTTGGAGTCTTTTAAGACCAAAAAGTGTCCAACACTCCTAGTACCAAAAATAATTCAGAAATTAGGGGGTTTGAATTGCAAACTGATTCTAATCTTTTCTCTCAGATTTGACAAATCATGAGTCAATGATCTACTTGTTCTGGGAATTGATCTCCCCAAGATGGTCTACTTTTAAAACTTGTGTCTTTTTCACTGTTGCCAGCAGATTGTGATATTTTTTGTGCGATCTGATACATGTGCTATGAGCTTGAAAATTTGTTTTGATTTTCTGATAACTTAATTATTTTGTGTTAATCCTAACTATAGTCACCTTGTGCTCTGTGAACTGTATATATTGTTTATAAAACAAAAGGCTTAATGGTTGATTAGTTCTTGTAATTACTGATTGAGTTATCTTCTCTAAATGAAGTCGTCATTATTATTATTATTATTATTATTATTATTATTATTATTATTATTATTATTATTATTATTATTATTATTATATAGTTTTAGCTTTAGCATGCAGGGTGAGTGATTTATGTGTGATGTCAGTAGATCCAAATAACCTAAATCTTATTGTATGGTTCCATGGTCCTGATGACACAACTAGGTTTTGTTGCTATGAATCTTGAAGCTAAGACTATTCATTCTTGCTCAACCTTTGGACATTCGACCTTTTGACATTGGACTTAAGGTATCATGCTTGACAGCAGTGCATTACACATGGGCTTAAACTCAGTTCCTAACCTTATTGTTACATTTCCAGCTGAAGAAAATGATAACAGCTGCTGAATTTCCTCCTAAAAAGGTACTGAAATGGAGCCCAAAGGTGCTAGAACAAAGGAGACAAGGGTTACAGCTATATCTGCAGGTATTGCATAATAAAGAGAACAAAATAATGTAGCTTTCAGTAAAATATGCACATTCTGTTTTGACAAGATGGATTGCACCTTTGCTTAGTTAAATCTCCATGGAAAGAAACGGCAGTTAGGTAATGAACCAGAATGGATGGTTAGAGAAGGTTAGTTTTATTGTGGCAGCTTTATTGATAGAAGCTAAGCATGGCAATCACGTTCATCAGGACATCTTTCCAAATCCTTGAATGACCACAATGTTAATATGTTATTGATGTATCTTTTAGTTATATAATAGTCAGGCTGGATAAAATGAAAATTAACTTTAAAACTCCCACATAATGATGGTTGGAAGAGTGGTCAAGGACACTTTCCTTTGCAGATTACTGACATCTTACTTCTGTCTGCATGGGTTTGACACTCAGCTTGGCCAATTGTCAGTGGCTTAGCATGGTTCATGGTTTTCTTAGGTTTGTCCTCTTCATGATATACTGCCCTCCATTTATAGCCTATCATGTGCTGAAAATGGAATTAAATCCACAAAACTGAGCCCACATTATGAACTGGGATCCATTGCCATATCTGCCTTATAACAGGAACTATGTTACAATGAAGGTTTCTGATAGTGAGAAATTATTGTCTTGTATTGAAATTATTCTTCCATGTAATAAAGCACAAAATGACCATTAGACATGGGTAATTGGTCAAGCATAAATGTGCTTTTTAGCAGCTTTGTACTTTCATTTGCAAGAATAATAAATGAATTTTGCCTGCTGTTTTAAAAATGTGCATGGGAATGTTGGGAATATCTGCTGTGTCCATATTTGTCTGTTTACAGTTAGCCAACTGCATAGAGCATGGATCTATAAGATAACTGTAGGTCACATAGTGAGCCCAATTTACTCAAAATAATTAGTGCTACCTGCTTATATGGACATGCTTGGACCCGAGGAAAAATTGTTGACATAAGCCGATGTCGAGATAAATGTTGGAGAGGATCAGAAAAAAAGATACAAGTTATACCACAAGAGTCTGCTGTTTTATCAATAAAGCACGACAAAATTTCTGACATGTAATCACCTTAACGGAATTATAATTCCGTAATTTCATGTTGTAAGAAATTTTGTCATGTTTTATTGATAAAACTGCAGACTCCTGTGGTTCAACTCTCACAGACAGAGGGTAGATGGCAGTGATCCATAACTCTGAGCGCTTTAGACCACTATACATGAAGACAAAACCAGTGTGAAAGATACTTGTATATGGACAAATTATATTTTGGTTACCTTTGTGTAATAAATCCCACAATAAAATATTGCATCGGTCACAGTTATTTACATGCTTCAAGTACATGTACTTGTACTTAAATCAGTCTAGATTTTGGTCAGTCTGTTCCCATCTTATTGAGGCTACCAGGGGGATGGGGCTATTCACAAGGAAATGAAAACCTGTCAGCTAGTTGATTTAAACAGTACTTGTATTTAGTTACAGAAGTCATCATGAAAAGTACATAAAAGCAAACAAGAGATATGTGGCTGGTATGATTAATGAAGGCATAATATTGTATACATTGACACGTGCTAATGAGGTATTAAAAGAAAATGATTCTTACAATACAATACTGTAACAATGTCAGCTCAATACATTTAAAATTTTTCACAGACATCTTTCCAAGATGCCCTTCTCAACTTCCCTTAACAGATATATATTAAGTTTCTAGAGACTGTAAATTTGATCAGCGGTTACACTGCCATTGGTAGTGATCATAAATAAAATTAAAGTTAAAAAGGAAACTTTCACAGCACAATAAAACTGTTTTAATCACTGATCACTTTAGAAAATGCAAGAATCAGATTAGATTTCATTGATTTTATTTAAGTCGCTTCGAGAGGCCAACTTATTAGGACCAAACATAAGCTTTTTTGTGCCTGTTTTTTTTTTAAAATCTGACTGCGACATTAAAGTCTGCCGGCAAGATCAACTAATTGTGGAATAAAGTACATGTCGGAACTGGCCGCTTGCCGATATGAATGATAACCTGGTAAAATTCAAGCCTGGCAGCAAGATCAACTAATTGTTGAACAAAGAATGGGTAACAGCTGGCAGCTTGTCCACATAAATGATAAGACAACAAAGGATTTGTTCAAGTTGGGACCAAGGGATTCTGTCGATGTTTTTTTTCTATCTCTACATCAAAATAAGCATGACAATTTTGTTGTCAAAATAGGCGACTTGCCAACATAAGTGACATTGACATAAATAGGTAGGACTGTATAATGAAAACCATAGACCTGACAAGCTGGCACATTAAGCAATGACAGACTCAGTTCATGGACCTGTCATATAGACTGGGTCTACCCTATTTGCAGTTCATGTAATGACAGATCATCTGGAGTGTGTAAATAAGTAAGATTTCTAAGGTTTGTCATAATTATTTAAAGTAAATACCACCAAGATGCAAAATTGGAGACCATTTTCACATTGTTTCTACAAACAAAATTCAGATACTTGTTTATGATGATAACACCTATGGTTTCTAGGAGATCAGTGTTGTAAACAAAAAAAGTAGTGTGCAAAATTGATCAAGGTTTCCAAAAACACATGCAGAAATCCTGAAGTTTTGTAAAATCAGAAGCATGCAGTGATGATTTAATTTAGTATTTTTCCTGTGTAATGAATATGTATGAAATTAATTCGTAGCAAAAAAAAATAGTATAGTTGCTGATTGGGTGTAGAGTAGGATACACAATCTTATTAAAACCAAGATACAGTCTGGATGCAGACAGTTTTATTAAAACAGACATCTCCAACATAGCTGCAATTTGATGGACATTGATATGAGGTTATATTCTGTTGACATTTTGATTCACCAATTCAATTACAGCTTTCCATTTTAAGAGTGAAAGGTATCATTCACAACATAAGTGTTTCTAATGCTAACTCCTCCAGACATAAAGTGTAGCACTTTAGCTGATATAAATAGGTTACTAAAAAGAAGTGATCTGAGAATTCCAAAGATCAGTATAATCTGAGCCTTCATTGGTACCTGTCATATCTGCTTGGAAATAAATCTTTATTGTAAAATCTGATTGGCTAAACATCCAGAATTTAGGAAAATCATTTTAATATTAGATGCTGACTTTAGTTTCCATCTTTTAACTTTAGTGCTGTGCCAAATAGATTATTCCAAATATTGTCAGATTGCTGATAAAATCTACGATGAAGAACTTTTTATTTGAAAATTTTATGAAGTGAATAAAGAATTAAATAATCAGAAACATTAAAGCATTTGCACCACTTTTGGAAATAAAAGTCCTCATAATTTTGTTGCTGTCTTCTTTGAATAATGGGGACTTATACCAGTGAGAAACGTCCACAGTACATGGACATTACCTCACATCCAGCAGTCCGCTTGACTTCAAGATGCCCGATCTCATTAGGTCTGTTGTTGGAGGATTGAAACTTCTAAGAAACTACTGTTTTACCTCACATAGAAACAGTTCCACATTAAATTGTCATGTGATTTGCAACATACTTTGGTCTCTTAATCTGTGAAGTTTTGTGAATTTGCAATTATATTTTTCAGTGAGGTTAATTATTTGGAACCTTTTTATTTGGTTTCTGAAACTGTGAAAGTTAACAATGCATCAATTTTCTATATGTGATATGTTTGAAAGATTATATAACTTATAGCATATTTCGTCTTTTTTTAATAATGAATGCATATTTTGCGTTCTCATGGTTTGCTACAGACTGCTTCAATTGGATTTTATTGTATAATTAACTAATCCTACACAGACTCTGACTTTTCATTTATATTTACAGAAAACTCTAGAAGGAGACATGATTCCTACATCGTTCTTCAAGTTTCTTGAAGTCAGTATCTCAAAAAGTGGAAGCTTTGAGTAAGATAATTTTGTCTTAGTCATGCACATTTATTTATCTTCATTCAAATATGAAGACACTCAGAATAGACTTCATTCAGTATGTTTATATCTGATTTGTTAGTGTCTTGTTGTTAGCTATTGAAACTTCAGAACTTTTCCACAAGTCTGAGATTGAGTGGTGAAAATATTTTGTATAGTAACAGGGCAATGAGTGAATATAAAATGTTTTTTGTGATTTTATAATAGTAGAACTGAGTAACATCATTCAGTAAATGATAAAACTATCATTGATCCATTTGTATAATTTATTTATAATCTTTAGTTGCATAAATAGATTAACATACTTGATATATTCACAGATAGTGATGGGGTTCTTGGGGGGTTCAGAAATTTTGTTTTGAGGTCAGAAAGAGATCACATTGCATGACTTAAAAAGTAAGTGACCTCCAATTGAAAATGTTTTTTCTTTCTATTATAAAATTATGGGAAATTCTAATTTTCTAAAACAAAGAAAATATGATTTAATTGACTCCATGATTATCAGCTGCATAAACAGCATTGGGGATAGTTCAACATAGGCTAAAGTGGAGATAGTTCAACATAGGCTTAAGCAGGACTGTTATCTGTTTATACAGACTACATGCTTTTGACATGTATGGTAGTAGTCACAGAATGTAACTGTTTAAGGGTGGGAAGGGTCCCTGAAATTTGTGAAATTGTTTTCAAATCTGATTGAGAGGCAAAGATTGTGTTTTGCATGACGTGTTATGACTGGTATGGAGTAAATAAATAGATATTTAGACCTTATTCAATAGATATTGTGGTTTTATTTATGTTCATGGGTCTCAGTGTTCATGGTTTTGTAAAAAAACAAAACACAAAAAGGATATTTTCATGGGTATTCAAATTCATGGATTTGACTCTCAAAGCTTGCATATTTTTATGGATCTGATATCATTAACCTCAGTAAGAACAAAAATAAAAAGTATACAAAAAACAAAAACTTCATTGACAACAAATGTCTGTCATTTCAGTGGTTGAAAGAATACCTGTATGATCACAAATCAAATATCTGTCAAGGTAACTTGATTACTCTGTTTTTGTCAAAGTGATCAACATCACAAATAAAACAACACTAAGCCAGTTAGTTATTAAAGCACATGTATAAAATCTCCTCTTTTTAAACACTACCTAAAGTTGCACCATCAGTGCTTCCTGATAATCATGGCATTAACACAATGACTTTTTATAGTAAAATTTAACTTAGATTCCCATTCAAGTAATGAAATCTGATGTGTTGTCAAAGTGACTGGAACACATTGTGCTGTGAAAGTTTTCTTTTCACAGGAAAATATTTATGGTTATGATTGCAACTATCAGCAATATAAATGCAAATTAAAAATTCCCTGTCTTTTGAAATCGTAGGCATCTTGCCGTCAAGTTAATTGAAGATGGGTTATCTGGCAAATGTTTATGTTAAACCGTTTAAATTGTTCACGTTTTCATTCCATAGAAATAGCCTCATCCCCTGGGTTGCCTCATTAAGATAATAACTTCCCAAAAGCTAGGGCAACTGAAGTACTTGTATATGTAGCATGCAAACAGCTATAGCCACGTGTTACTGACTGACTGACGACAGTATTGTAGTGAATTGTTTAGTGTCAGTTGGATATGGATCAAATTATCTGCATGTTTTCTAACAGGCTGTGACTGATTCATGAAATTTATAATAAGTGATCTATACTTAAATTCATACATTTTTCATATATATATATATATATATATATATATATATATATATATATATATATATATATGTATGTGTGTGTGTGTGTGTGTGTGTGTGCAGCTTTTATGGATTATTGATTGTACTATTCACAGGTAAGTTGTCATACAAGTGTATTTCAGACTAGATTGTCTTAGTTTAATCAGAATCACATATTTTTCTGCTCACTTTTATTAACTTCCCTCTCCCCATGATATTTTTTTCGGTTCATTGCATCATTTTGTTCAGCTAACTGACTTGGTTGGTTATAACATGGTTCTGTCTATAACATGGTGGGTTTCTAAGGACTCCAATTGCCATATTATAGTGGGGTCATACTGTACCTAGTGTTCATTAGTAATTGGTGTAAATACATAGTATTTCAATAGAAATTGTGCTTCAAGCAATAGTTCTAGTATATTAGTTTCATTGTTTACTTGTAACATACATGAATAAAAATGAGATTTGAGAATTTAAACTTTTCAATAAGAGTTTTACTGAAATGAAAAATCATTTTGAATAAGTATTATATGTAATTTTCCTATACTAGTATTATTTATTCTTTTTTCTATTTTCATTAATACTAGTGTTTAATTCTCTTATGTTTTTGGGGGTGTTATTCTCTTTTCTTACTTATTTGGCAGATTGAATTAAGAAAGTGGGTGGAAATTATAGCTACAGAAAACAGTACATAAGTGCATTGAAACAATATAAAATAAATTATGTCTTTTCATTTTTTATGAAGGTTAAAATAAACTTGAAAAGCTAATATTTTACTACAGATTTCAGTAATGAAGTTGATTTACAAAATAGATATGTATCTATTTCTGGATTTTTTTGTAGTTTCAGTGAGAAAATATTATGGGGAACTCCATTGCAAGGCAATGTTTTCATTAGGAGTTTAAATTGGCTGTTTGGTCAACAACAAAATCCTTGACATTTTGTATCTAATGAAAATGAGAGAAACCAGAGTTGTTCACATTGAGTTAATCTTCATAATTACAGACCAGACAACCTGTGCCCTAGTAACAATGTTTACTTCTCACATCTATATGCATTGTTTATTGCATAACTTATCTGCAACAGAGACTATTGAATGTTTGATTATTAGAAACCAGCCATGCAAACCTATTTTTTATTTGAAATCTACCCAAATTTAAATTTTATTCTAACCTTATTGTAAATCTTAATTCCAATTTTTATGAATTTACTGCATTTTCTGAATTTTATTAGATATAAACAGTCACATGATCCTGATCTGGAATTTTTTACACATCAATGAATTTTGCAGACTACTTTTGGTTCCTTGTTTCCAGGTCATTTTATGTGAAGTTTTATCAATATCAGTGAATTACACTATAATACCAACAAGCTCCCACCCATCCATGCCCTATGATTTCTGACCAAAACTTAAAAACCTAAGTCACTCAGAAATTAAAAAAATTAATTGCACAGACCATCCTGCATTCCAATATTCTTACCTTTAGCCAAAGATAGCATATGGCAGGCTTTACAAGCCAGTCATCAGAATGTATTGCATTTCAGTTTGATAACATGTTCCAGTTGCTGTTAAAGGTCAGGGTTAGATGATGAGCAGGGAATACCACTAAAATAGACGCAAGTTTGCTTTTAGAAAGATTGAAATGAGGAAAACCTGGGAAATTCTTTGTCTGTAGAATTCCTAAACAACAGAGGCTATAACACTATTGGCCATATGTGAGTGTTAAATTAAAACAAGCATAACCTGTTTTAAACAGCATCAACCATTTTTTAAAAATAAAAAATATATTCTTAATAAGCTTCTTAGATAACTGCCATGTTCTACTCTGCCACATGTTCCTACACAAAAATATCCCGTTTTGGCTAGCAAAGATGGGACTATGTATTCTGTCACAGCAAATTAGCCAATGAAAAAAAACTGAACTATCCAAAAGTGAATACTTTTTCGATGAAATCTGCTGATATGATGACAGAAAGAAAGTAAATTAGAATTACAAGTATTAAATGATCATGGTTGGGTATTTATGGATATTTAAATTGTTACCTAATTACTAACAAGATTAGCATACAGTCCTTAAAATTTTATTTACTTTGTGAGTAATTATGTAAGATTTACACGTCAATAAAAACCTAATCATGACCATTTAATCCTAAATTAACTTAATCTAGAGGTTTTTTCCCTCTTCTCTTTGTGTTTATGTGGTTAAGAAAGGTTATCTGTTGCTTGAAGAGTTCTTAGTTTGTGTGATTTGGATTTTTAACATAGCTTTAATAATTTTTCAATTATATTGCTATGATGTCTTTAGTGTGGCATTTTATAGCGATGTTTAGCACTGGGAAATCATGCTGCAGACATGTCACATCATTTTTCATGCATTCACATTATCCTGACACCAGGCCAACCAGTCCTAACACTAACCTTTTAATGCTGCGTGCAAAGTGAGGAAGCTGTCAGTACCATTTTAAGTCTTTGGTATGACTGGGCTGGTGTTCGAACCTGCAACCTCCCACATCTGAGGCAGACACTCTAACCACTAGGCCACCAGAACTGTCAGGGTTCTTAGATTATTTTCATAAAGTTGTGGACCATGGTTTTTTATATATAGTCTTTCACTTACTTGGCAGTGGTCAGAGAGCTAGACAGTAATGAACAAATTCTGTGCATCAAGTTATGCCCGGTAAATGCATTTCGTCATTCAGATGCTTTTACAGCTAAACCTTCTATAATGGTGACCTCTGTATAACAGTTTACTCTTTGCAAAAGTTAGGTTTAGAAAGTCTCTTCATTCATATGTGTGTGTGTGTGTGTGTGTTTGTTTTGTGAAGTCCCTAAGATGACCTCTGTCTACATGTTACAATATATTTTCATTGTGCACACTATTTCTAATACAGTTAAATAGCAAGTCTGGATGAAATTATAGGTTCATGAAGTTTTGTACTTTATCTAAATACAAAAAGGAACTTCAAATAATAGGGACCAATAAAATAGAATTTACATTACCAATGAGAACAGAAGCAAAAAGCTACCCATGATCAGTGGACTGTAGAAATCTCAGTGTTATTATTTTTAAATCAATTGGAATAATATCCCATTGTTATTAAAATATAAAATGCAAGAAGGTGAGAATTGTAAAGATGTCTGTATTTCAGGTCCCTTGATCAAGTTGATGCACATCCAACAATTGGTCATCAACCCATGGTTGGATTTAGTAAAGATGCTTTCCTGCAGGAAAACTATAGAAGTAAGGGAAATGGAATGAATTGATATGCAATTTGAAGAAAAAAAATAATGTCTTATATATATATATATATATATATATATATATATATATATATATATATATATATATATATATATATATATAGATGCAATAAACTGACAAACAGTGCAAAACTAGTAACTAACTAGCCAGAGCGCTTTCTACTCTTAATGAGTCTTTTTCAAATGCAAATACAAAACATATATAAGACAAACAAATAAACACAAAAACATTGTGTTTGTAAACCTCATAAAGAGACAGCCATAGTTGGTTACTAGTTTCGCACTTTTCGTCCTCAGTTTATTGCATCTATTTTAATCAATCCCTGACACACGTGATCCCTTGGTGGATCCAGTGCGCTTGAAAGGGTTGTTATTCACCATATGATTTGTATTCTTTATATATATATATATATATATATATATATATATATATATATATATATATATATATATATATATATATATATGATGAAGCATTCACACCATTTCAGCCAATGTTAGGATTTGTGTTAAACATTTTAAAAGTTACTCTAAATCTATTTATTTTTCCTTCAAAAACATTCTTTAGTGACTTAATGTTCTCCATAAAAACATTCTTCAATGACATTATTGTTAGGAACATAGACCCCTACCTTCTTAAACCAGCTGTCCCAAATCATGAAAATTTATCTTTCCTGTCTCCTTAAATTTGCAAAGGGCAATAACTCTTGCCCATCCATGTTGCCAGTTGCCAGCACCATGTAATGCTAATTTTAATCTTATGCTTTTTTTAAGTGGGAACTTTACAGATGTTATGACCTTCTGAGATGGTTAAAACTGTAAGGTTATCTTGTTTGTTTTGCAACATGCACAATGATGAGAATGTTACTTTCATGTACTGTTGCTGAAATTTCATTGGATGTTGTACTTGTTGAAATTGTACATGATCTAAGCACACAGCTGACCAAAATGACTATAGTACACTGTCTTCAGCAGTTATTACTTTTGGAGAAATATAATTTGCCTATTTATATGGTGTTTTTATGGTTTTGTGGTAAATTACACTTTTGTTGGAATGTAAAATGTAGATTAGAGAGGGGATGCTATTGTTTCTGCCCAGTGATTGTTGTTCATTGTGTTCTAAAATCCTTGGTTTGCAGCATCAATAAAATTGGCATGGTCAAACTGATCCTTGTATGATACATATTCAATAGAACCTAACCAATTTCTAGGCAGCACACTTCATATCATTTCTGACCAATAAATTCATATATTCTCAGCAAGAAATTCCTATTACCTACAAATGAGTAAATTCGAACTAATTCATATCAAGGAAATATTGTTTAGTCATTGTTAGAATACACGACTCCTATAACATTCAAGCCCAAGGAATGCAAACAAGTAATTTCCAGAGTCATGAAAAATTGATGAATGAATTTAAAATGAATACATGCAATAAATAATTACAAACTTATCTGAATGAATATATTGTATATAATTGAGACCATCCTTTCTGAGATTAGCTTTTTTTTATGAAGCTGAATTGCTCTGTTCCATGTCCCTCAACTTTCAGACACTGTTCCATGGACAATTTATAGTGAGCAATGTGTTATTTTTTGGAGTAAACTTCTTGGCTTTTCACAGAAACATAGACTGATAATTTTATGAAGGAAATTGCTTAAAACATTAAATTTCATCTGGGAAACACACGTCTCATTTAGCTTAGTGAACCAGGATTTACTTTAGCTGACCTCCAAAATTTTACCATTACCATCATATTTAGAATGATCATATCTATTTCGCTGTTATTAATATTTGAAAAATTTCTGGAAAACCTCATTTATGACAGTCTTTTTAAACGGCTAAAAATTTTCTCTGTATTGTCTTCACATTGTTGTTTCTCTGCTTTTGACCCTAAGTTAACATTGCCTCTCTATATGGATAACCGTTATCCTAGCGGATTCTAATTAAAAATCAATCGTGCCCTCAAACAAGAGCATCACATCAATCACAGGCTTGCAATTTATTATGGGCCTAGCCCATACATCAAAAACTAATTTTAATGTGTCATGCTGAATATGACAAGATTCTTTCAGCAATCATGCATTAATCTTTCAAAATTCACTCCATTACAGTCAAAATTATCACAGGTCAAGGTCATTGGATTTTTATGCATCACACTGAATGCAGCCTGATTTTTTTCAGTGATCATGTGGTAAAATGTTTCAAAGTTGACTATTACAAAGTTATCACAGGTTAAGTTCATAGGAGGTAAATCTTTTATATTTGTGTTAAGTATAGTTATGGGTGGAGTGTGATCAGCTATATTGCTATAGATAATTTTGGCTTTCAAATGAAAATACCAGTAAGAATGGAAAAACAAACCTTGATTATATCTGAAACTATATGATTAACTTTTTTTGTATTTAAACCTAGTTATGTATTTATGGTTAGTCAGGGGGTGGAGTGTGATTAGTCATATTTCTTTAGCTAATTTTGGCTTTTAATGAAAATAACAGTAAGACTGGAAAAGGCAAACCTTGATTTTCTGAAACTCAAATGATTAACTTTATTGTATTTATTACCATTTATGCATTACCAGAACAAAAATAATTATAATTAATCTTAAAACTTATCATTCTCTTGATAATCTATATCTTTTATTAGTCATTCTCTTGATAATCTATATCTTTTATTAGTGTATTTGCTATCTATGTCATTTTTCAAATTGAGTTTTAAGATTCTTGACTCGGCAATTATGATTTGAATGAAAGCAAATCTTATCTTCAATCTATTAAAAAGCATAATTCTATTTAATCTTCATCAACCTTTCAAAAACTCAATTTCAAGTTTAAGTGCACTTATCAGTTTAAAAGGTAATGTTTATTTTTCTTTTCTAATTTTAGGTATTTTGCCAGATATTATTGTGGAAGGAGTGCATCAAGGAATATATTCCCACATAGAAGAGCCTATTTATAGATGACTGAAGGACTTATATTACTGCCAAAGACACAATATCTATATTGTATATTGTATAATTTTTGTTACAATTTGATCAATGTTTCTAATTAAAAACTACAAAATAAAAAAACCCCACTGAAATAAGAACAAAATGATGCCCTGGTGACATATTGTAATATGATGAGTAATGGCTATGACAATAAACATGTGTTGACACCACACCTTTGTTGTTAAAAATGTTGTACAGGGACTTGATTATATTCCACTTTGATCGTATTGATGTGTATTTTATGGATGTACTTAACCCTTTGGCTTCTGTGTATATTTGTCTTTTTTGTTCAATTTTTAAAATGTTTTTAAATAAAAGTGTCCTGATAAAGTATAAAATCTTTTGTTTTCTGTCTTCATGTCAAAAGAGATGTTTCCTGCGCTATGGCTATTTCTGCTGTTTCTACTCCCTCCACTTCAACTTTCAAAGTCATCGACAAAAAACTTAGATGGTGCCAGTTGTTAGGCATTGTATCTTCGCCATGTTGATTGCCGGACTCAGAGCTACAGGCAAAACAGAACTGTCAAACGGTTGATTAAACATAAGCATCATTTTATCGATCGTCCACCTCCATGAATCGTGCGGTGTTAAAAAGAGTGGCAATAGGCAAACAACCTCCTGTGAGAAAGTCAAGGCGATTCCATCGTGTTTGTGGAAGGCATTCCTCACGAAGACGTTGGGGTCGTGTCTGACCCCAGTCAAACACATCTGGTCATCTTTGACTTGTTACGAGACAATGAAGAAGAAATTAATATGTGGTTTACCCGCAAAGGGTATCATCGTAATGCCAGCGTCATTTACATAATCCAAAATTTGTTTCAACAAAGTAAAGCCCATCACACCATCAGTCTCAATGCTCATTACGTGGTCTTGTTTAAAATCCCTAGAGATAAATTGCAAGTGCAGGTGTTAACCGAACAGTTAGGAATGCATTGGCTGAGTTGTGCATACGAGTATGCCACTCAAACGCTTATTTGCTCGTGGATTTAACCACCCACCCCCATTATTTGCGATTTCGTACCCATCTCTTATACTACTGGTGCCAAGACGGTGGGACTGTCGTGTACAGGTTCCGTGGACTTAAGAACAAAAAAAATCTATAAAAACATCGGACACTTTTAGTCTGACGTCCCTTCAGTCTCATCTTCCTGTCAAATTGATTCGTGCCTTGTACGGCATCAGTCGCCAAAAAAAAAAGATCCACAAATACGTGTTTGTGTTTTGGAAGCAGTCTTAGAGAAGTCATCCGATGGTTTACAGTGATAGCACGTCCATTACTGCAAGACATCATTCCTATTCCACATCAAACCAAACAGTTTTTTTAAAAAGAAACAAAGTAGCCTTGATGAAACTGACAGATCCCCGCATAGACACTCAAACCAAAAAGCAAATCATTTTGAAACCTGGAGGTAGCGGTTCTCTAGGAGTTATCATCATTCGATCCCGCTTACAATTGGACACCAATACCCTGAAAAGTTCTCCCGTAGAAAGAAGCCACTCTCTCACATTCCCTGAAGAAAAAGAGCAGCTGTGTCTAGACCAGGTGGCAATCTCAGAAAAAGAAAAAGAACAGGCCACAAATGACCTCAGAAAACAGCTTCTACCTGCAAGAGAGACCCTTCGGCCAAGGTGTAAACTTACATTAGCTAACTGTGACCTGGAGCAAGTGACCGGGTCTGCATTAGCCTTAGGTTCTTCCAGATATCCATTGCTGGTAATGCCAGCCAAGTCCACTTTGACTTCTGTTCTTCCTAATTTGATGAAACAGTGGAATCCCGTGTCTTCAAGAACTTATCCTGCAGTGGTAACACCCTCATCCTCTTTAGTTGTAGTGACAGCTATGCATAAAGTACCTGCCCCCAAGACCAAAGTCCAAGAGAGATCGGGCATTTTAAAAAGTTTACTGGATTTATCCATGCAAGAACTGTTGCGAATTAGTCCTTTGCAAACCCCTCCACGACGCGTGATGCCTGTCATAAAGTTGATACGTCGTAAAGATAATCAGTGGCGACGCATTCGAGTATACAAAGACTTGGAGAAAACGACGCGTATCAATGTTTTTTGTGTTCCTGAAATCCCAAAGATGTCCTGAAAGAGAAGTGCACATAACTACCATCGTTGTTCTCCAGTCCAAAAAGGAAAAGGTAAAAGAAAAGAACAGTCTCAACATTCGCAAAACGTCTCCCCCAGAAATGACATACTCGTCCAAAGAAAAAGAGGAGCAACCAAAGGGGAGGACAGCAAAGTGACCGTCTATGAGCACCTGTTTGGCACGTCCGCGACAGCGACTGTCCTCAAGAAAGGTGTAGTGTTGAGGACGGAAGATTGGGTGTGCACTGGAAAAACCAAACGCACTTTCACAAAGGTTACTTATCCAGATGGACCACCGAAGTATCATGTCACTTGACGAGTGCTTGGCCTTCGTCTTGCCGTTTATATATTGGAAGACCTTAACGGGGAAGTGTTAAAAGGAACGTTTTATTTGCCCGAGTTAACAACTCGTGAAACAAAACGAAGACGAAGTGTATGACATTGAAAGCATTCTCGATCGCAGAGCCCAAAAGTGGGAAAACGGCGTGTTAAAGAAGTCATGGTGCGTTGGAAAGGATATTCTCCCAGTTTTGATTCTTATATTGACGTTTCGCAAGTCATCGGCTATAAAAATAAGTGACCAACATGTCCTTCAACACAGCCTTTGTGGTGTATTGTGTCATTGGTGCTGCCATTGCCAATTTGAGTTTGCATCAGAGACAAACAACTGTGGACCATTTTACTGAGCAGTTGATTCATTTACCTTCTTCCCAGTCCTTTCCTGAAATATGGGTAGTTGATAAGAGGGGAAGTTTTCCTTCATGTCTGTGCTTGAGACATAAATTTATTGGTGATACATTATTGCATGGTTTAGTCGCTATACGTACTGATGTATAAAATCACATCAATCTCCAATTAATATTGTTGTGCAAGCAAACACCTAAGCTATAAACATCAACGACACCTTTATGGAAGACAACCAAAACAGAGCAAGCAACACAAATCGTCACAATCTCACAACACAACTATCTGGGAATGTAACTGTAAATGAATAAATGCAAACCAGGGAGAATTACAATCAGCAATCTTTACGGCAACTTACAAACCCGACATAATCTGCCTACAAGAGATTCACTTATCAAGCAACAAGACAACACCAAAAGTAAAAGACTATACCCTCAACTTCCACAAATACAGAGCCAACGGGAAAAGATTATTAGGACTGGCTATATATGTAAACAACACCATCACCAATATTTCAGAAATCAACACTACCACGAACTCCTGTTAAAACAGCATTGAGCACTACGGCATCATCATAACATTGAGGACCAAAAATATCATGATTTACAACATCTACGACACAGCTCATACCAACTACAGCACAGTTCAGAACTATCACCAAGGATAAAACCACCTATAGTATCTTCTGTAAAGACTTTAACGCACACAGTCTCGAAATGGGGCAGCGATCACACCGACACTAGAGGTAAATACATCGAAAAATTCTCCAGTGACAACCACCTTTTAATCCGTAACACTAGGACACCCACAACAATTTATACCCCGCAGCTGGACAATTCTGCAATATAGATCTAACAAAAACAACGACAACCATCGCACAAATCACAGACTTGAATGTACAGCACTAGGAAGTTACCACATCCCAACATGCATTACTATCTACATAAGTAACCCTAAGAAGCAACTAGGAAACATTCCAAGATGGAGAATGAATAAAGCAGACTGGGAACTATATCAACCATCTTAAGGAGAAAACACTTAGACGACCTACACAACACGGACAGCAACCAACAAAATTATTCAGGCAATCAATGAAGCAGCACAGGAGATCATCCCAAAATCAAGCGGCATGGCTAGCAAACCCAATCTACCATTGTGGATTGAAAACTGCAAATCTGCCCTCAGAGAAAAGAAAAAGGCCCTAAATCGATTAAAAAACTACAAGTTATCCGTAGAAGCGTACAAAAGCCAAAGTTCGCAGAACCATCAAGGAGGATGAAAAAGCATCATAGCAGTCATACTGCTCCACTCTCACATACTCCACTAACATTAAGAAAGTTTGGGCAAAAATGAAAGCCAGTAAAGTCAAGGCCCATAATATAACACCCCTAATAGCAGGAACTCAAACCAACCAAGAGAAAGCGGAACAACTAGTTAAGCACTTCGCCTATTCAAGCAGCAATAACAACCACATACCTACATTTATGATGCAATGACAAAACCTGGAACAGGAATATCCACACTTCTTAAAGAATCAAATCGCGAAATAAGAACGTTGGAGATGCATGCTCGGCGACATGCACACTTGATCATGGAAGCCAACAAGGAAGTTTTATAAGCCCTACACTCTTCAACATTATGGTTAACAACCGAGAATGTTATGTTCACAATACAGTACACTTATCCCAATTGGGCTACGACAATGGCATGTGGAAATCAGAGAACCTTAAGAACCAGCAACTCTTCGCCGAGCTGCAGTAAAACCTAGACGCTAAAACGAGATGGGCGGATAACTTAAGATTTAAGATCTCAGGTACCAAGACCGTGGGAATACTCTTCTTCCACCATAATCGACGCAAACCAAAGTATCCTGCACCATACATCCAAGTAACACCAATGCAAATCGTTAAAATAACATATCTCCTGTGAATATTACTAGAAGGAAACCTCAACTAATCAAGCGAATACAACAGTAAATCAACCTAATAAAGCATCTGAAGGAAACCACATATGCAACTGACCAAACGTCTACTGTTATACAGATCATTCATAAGATTTAAATGGGTGTCAAATAAATGCATTAGCTAGCCAGCGAGGTGCTACTCAGAAAACCAGATGCACTACTATAACGAATACTCAGACTATGCACCGGAACACTACCCAACACATCGTTACAAGAACTACACGTCCAAACAGGAGAACTAACATTACAACTAAGACGGGAAGAACATATTCTGCATCTATCAATAAGAAAATTTACGCACGACAACATAGACCCAGCAAAACAGACAATTCGACAATGCAGACAACCATTTAGCCACAACCATGTCCCAAAACCCTCTACGGCCAGCAGTGTTCACACACTATGTGAAGAAATAGAACTAGAGGATTTTAAAGCAGAACAGCGCATAATCAAGGATCCATCACCGTGGAGGAATAACGCTACGAAAATCAACGTAATTACAAAAAAAATTTGAAACAAAGATCAAAACCCTTTGAAAATACTAATGGAAATCCAAAAACTATTCCGGGAAATGTATACAGATTATATCAAAATATATACTGAGGGATCCAAAACCAAGGAACTTAATAG
This sequence comes from Potamilus streckersoni, assembly GCA_016746295.1. Classification (NCBI taxonomy): domain Eukaryota; kingdom Metazoa; phylum Mollusca; class Bivalvia; order Unionida; family Unionidae; genus Potamilus; species Potamilus streckersoni. The sequence goes on along the minus strand of JAEAOA010000815.1, from coordinate 319,970 downwards.
TACAGCAAGAGCAATGGTGATAACCTACATCAATCACAAATAGGTGCAAGACTCCCAGACGACCGTTCCATCTACTCAGCTGAATTCTGGGCAATCAACCTAGGAAATGGAACCCTTAAGGACTCCAAAAAGAACAAAAGGAAACAGTACTATGGCAATATGGGCCAAGTCAAAAGGGCGAGTCCTCAAAACAGATAATAGGAACAAGGACTATGGCAAACGCCGGCTAAAAGGTGAGTCCAAACCTAACCTGAAGACACAAAAAAACGGAAAACTCGGAAAACACATGATCAATAGCAATGCTCTACAATCAATAGGAACATGGACATCCAGATCCAGAATCAACATGCTCGAAGAAGCACTGTACACATAGAGAAAACTAGAGTCCATTAACACCAAGGAACACTTCCTTTGGGTACTCTCCAACATCAACCTTTCAGGAAAAATGACAAAGCCAACCTCGCAGCGAAACAAAGCTTACAGAATGAAGAAATATAACACAGCTTACAGTGTACAATTACTCTACGGCCAAGACAATATAGCAACACAAAATGACCAGCACAATAGGACAACTCTAATGAAGACACCTGTACCAACTCCAAAAGGACGCAGCCAGGAAGATCAAAATATCCAAAACGCTAACAAATGAGGAACAACGCGCAATCAAGAGACTCATGACAGGGAAAACTCTCTTACAATCCACCTATGGCAATCACGTAGTAGAACGACAACACGACAACCCGAAATGCCCATACTGCACAGAACAAGAACCACTCATTCACATATTCAACTAATGCAGGAAATATCAAACCCAGAGAAACGACTTCAAACAATATCAAGAACGTATAATCCGATTTCGGAAGGCCATAGATAAACTCCAATCCATACAATGCGAATAAAACAACAATAACACGCCAAGAAACCACCGAAAACACCCAACATAGAACAACAAAAGAACTATGCCCAAAGGCTAGCCGTACGGCAAGTCCTAACAAGAAAACGAAAACACAAATTGAGGCCACAACGACAGATCCACAACAGAACAATCCGATGATCAATAAGGAACACAAAACAGATGAAACAGAGGACATGAATCTACAAACTCCATAAACAGGAACAACCCGAACCGAAAAGAAACTCCTGTATATGCACAAGTAAACTACACTAAACAACAGAACCACTTAAGTAAAATTCGACCGTCCCTAAAATTTATCAAGGCTGAAATTTGAACCATTAACAGAACCAACCTTATCGAAAATAGTATAAACATACCACATATAATACTAAACTCCACTAACCAACCTGTACCCCAAAACCCAGGCAACCTAATGCATGAGACCAATAGTCACCTTCACCCACCAGCATGACGTAAAATCGCCACCCCAACCAATCGAATCACAATGTAGACAAAACTCCAAACCCAGGCAACCTAATTCATGAAACTAAATGCCACCTTAAACCTCCAGCATAACGTAAAATCACTTCGCAACCAACCAAGCCACAATCTAGATACCAAACAACCTAACTGCATGCGAGGACCACCTCCGCCCCCACAAATTAATAAGCTATATCAACACCTACGCACGAACAACCGGCAAGCATGAAGCTAACTCCTAACAACATCATAACCAACGGAAAGACGCCAAAAATGAAGCAGGGGCCGCCTGAAACAAAGGAGAAACATCCGAAATAACGGACAAACTTAGAAAATAACGAAAGAAATACAGAAAACAAAGACCACAAAGAAAACAAGGAGTGACCAAGAAACCCACACTAAAACCAACTCAAAAGTCAACAGGAAGAAAGAAGACTGAACAAACAACCGCACATTCTCCTCCACCCCCACTAGGCATCAGGGCCAAGGAGGTGGGGCCATAAAACAGGTGCTAGGGAAAACATACTAGCGTACACCTGGGCGGGATCCTAAGGTCACCAAGCCAGTGATGACAATAAATTTCGCGCCATGGTCCATGCATCGAGGTATCAAGCGGGGAGCAACAATCAACAAGAAAACCTCAAAGCAAGGAGCAGTCCAGGAAACTCTAACTGATGCTTTACAAACCCTTTTCCTTTTACATTAGACCAAATGCTACCCGGACAAACATGCGAATAGTGAAGCGGATGGGTAGCTCGACCCATCTCTACACAATGCAACCCCGGAAAAACATATGAACAGTGAAGAGGTGGGAAGCTCTACCCACCTCAACACAAACAAAAGGCAAAGAGCAGTCCAGACAACCCTACCTACTGCTACATAAGACCCCGACCCAAAACAAAACAAAAATCAAAACCTCCCGAACCGTGGACTGATGGGGAGCTCCACCCACCACAACACAGCTTGTAAGAAAATCTCAAAGCAAGGAGCAGTCCAGATAGCCCCCACCTGCTGCTAAAATTTTTGACGTTGAATTGTCTCGGAGATTTTGTGTGAAAAATATAATTTTTCTGCTTGTATTATTGCTCGAAGAAGTATGTTTTGAACAACTAAAGATTTTTTAAATAAACCTTAGCCAGATATACATCATGACTAGACGGTGTTTTGCTTACCATAACCATGGACATGCCTTAAGGTCAAGGTCATGGTCATGTGAAGAGAAATTTCATTATGTGACTTGTATCCATGACAAATTTATACTTTTTGAACTACTAGAGATATTTTAATAAAACTTCAACCAGTTATATATAATTTTACTGCATGGACCATGGACTCCAAAAGTAACATAATTGCACAATGTTTCAAATTGGTGGATGGGTGTGGAAATCCCAAGATGCTCTAACAGCAAATGACCCGCATTCAACGTTCAACAGGAAAAGCAGTGTGTTATACAACTTTGCAATATAGTTTCATTTTCACTTAACTTTCGGAAAACATGGGTGTGTGAGTAGCTTAAAACGTTCGCCTTTACAGATCACTGATATCTCACCTCTTACCGCGTGGGTTCAAGTCTCGTGCTCGGCCAACGTAGGTCTGAAAGAAGGCTTGCCAGTAGATTCCGGTAGGTCGGTGCATCCTCCCGGGGTTTTCCGGGTTCTTCCTACATCAAAAAATAGTGCCTACCATGTATATCATATCATTTGCAAAAATAACAGAATTGTCCTTTTCACCCAGTACACTATCGCCATTTTAGAGACTGACCTTTTCGTGGGTAGCCATCATATTTTTATATATATATATAAAAAACATATCTTGAGATAACAGATAAAATATGTTTGTAAATTCAAACCCAGCACACACACACACACACACACACACACACACACACACACACGGAAAATTTAATCATCGGTCTGTTACGTATATCATCATAACAATGTTGAAATTAGTTCAAATATTAACCGTGTCAAACGCACGCAATTATCTGGAGATACCTTTTTAAACTTACAAAGGAATTTGGACGAGAGTGGACAACAACAATAAAAACAAATAGAAAATAACCCTGGTCTAAGTCCCTAAATTGATTAATCTTAGAGGTTACAATTTACAAAATACATGTGATCTGTTTGACAGGAGATAGTGCTGAGTGAAACTTGTATGAATTACTTTATACTAACTCAAGATACGCACATACCGGCAGTTATGATTTGTGATGTATCATTTCGCTATCTAAAGGTGTGTTATGATTATAGATTATTTCGGTCGTGAATACTCTTTGTCTGGCCATCCTACTCGCAATCGACGATGTTTATAAACAATAGCAAAATTCGTCTTAGGGCACATCTAACATTCTCATAATGTGTTTATGTATTTCGACACCTCCTATGAGCAACATTTATGCTACCACCATCATCAACCCAGTCTGTGCTATTAAAACCACCTCTAAAACTATTCTATCTGAATTGTCATCGTCTCGGGTGGGGTTGTCATATGTGTCCTCATTTTAGTACTAACAGTCGTCATTGACGAAATCCTTTCGTCCTGCTCATCGTCATCATCATCATATAACCACTCCGCTTCTGTTTATATCGCCAGTGTCTTGTATGTCGATATCAATGGTGTTAACAATTTCAAGGTTTTGTTAGCTCATCTGAACGTCACCCACTCTTGCATGCAAGTACACACACACACACACACACACACACACAAACACACACACACATGTCTATCAATCTGTCTCTGAGTGTGAATCTTTTAGTGGTTTTACACCCTTTTCACCTCAAAAAGGAAGCTGTGACCTACATTACAATCTCCAGTGATTATATTTTCTTTCATGTGGATCGATAGCTCTTAAACAGTTAAATCTGTTTCCTAAATCGTCATTTTCTACATTAAGTAGGCCAATGTGATCTGTCCTAAAAGCTCCAGCGGCTGTTTCAGATGGGTGTTTTATGTTGCACACGTGTTGTTGAAATTTTAAAAAGAGAATAACTGAATGACTCGTTTTAAAGGCTTTATATTTTATTCAGAAACAAGGATAGATAAATTTCTTATGTTCAATATCTACTGAACAAAACAAAAACAAATAAAAAGTAAAACTTAGAACATGATCTGCACGCAGTAGCTGACAGACCTCATTTCACGGAGGATAATATACTTGCAGGAGAGGTTTTTTTTCTTTCTTGGCAGCTGGATTACATCTGACTATAGGTGGCCATGATCATATGTACATTGGTGCAGGCATTTTGGAGTCAAACGCCAATAACTAGAGAACCAGTATCCCATGCTGTACGTTGCTAGTTGAGTCAGTTTAGTCGATTAATTGGACGAAGAAGCCAGCCCAGCCCTGACAAGCTAGTAAGTAGATTCATTACAGGGGGCATTCAAAGTCTCAAAGTCTCATGTTTCTCCTAAAGTTGACAACAAAAGCTGCTGATTGTTGTTATTACTGCTACTACTTTCGTGTGTGTGTGTGTGTGTGTGTGAGAGAGAGAGAGAGAGAGAGAGAGAGAGAGAGAGAGAGAGAGAGAGAGAGAGAGAGAGAAGAACAGTGCAAAATTGGTGTGAAACCAGTTCCAGCGCTTTCAGAATCTATGGAATTATTTTTTAAGGGTATAGGCCACAAAAGATGATTACACAAACGGGACGAGAACAAAACACGAAAATGGAAATGTGTGTGTGTGTGTGTGTGTGTGTGTGTGTGTGTGTGTGTGTGTGTGTTATGTCTATCCTAAAACTGAATATACAAATACAGCTTGTGAGAATTTGTTTGAAGGGGTGGAGGGTGAGTGTGGGGAGGTTTTGAATCAGCTGTAAACTATCTACTAAATTCCGAGTTGTTGACCTGTTTTTTATTTGATTATGTGTTTCTTTTATAAATATTGTTACAACTGAATATTGAGGGAGTGTGTGTGTGTGTGTGTGTGTGTGTGTGTGTGTGTGTGTGTGTGTGTGTGAATTCCGACAAGCTTAATCATGCAAATGAAGCTGAAAATATGTCACAAGATTCTGTTCAAAACGCTTAATAAATATTAGATTTAGTTTCTGACTGCTTCTTATACTAAATTTCCCGGCCGTGACTGACTGACCACACCTGAAAATCCTGACCCCTCCCCTTGCAAAACATCCTGACCTCAAACAAATCCTGCTGACGTCCATGTTCCGACCCAGTCACATTTTCCTGACACCAAGCTGACCAGTCCTAACACTAACACTTAACGTTGAGCACCTAGCGAGGCAGTTGTTAATACCATTTTATAAGTCTTTGGTAGGACTCGGCCAAGGGTCGAACCCTTGACCTCCCGCTTCAGAGGCGGACGATCTAACGACAGGGCCACCGGAGCGGTCCCAGGAATGCTTATCTTTGTATCTAGATTAATGAATTTAATGTTTATTCAAAGAAACTACAATCATTATTCTCAGTCTCATGCTAACATTGAGGTTTTTAATGCTTGCGTGTGTTTTGGTGATTAATCATATAAGTCTAGAGCTCTGATGAGCTTTAGGGTCATTTTAACAGTCACGTGTCTCCTAGGAAATCGTTGACAATAACAAGGCTTGGGCACCCTCCAGACGCACCCCTCCCCCGCCCCAAACCCTTACCTGGCTAGTTTCCTTAAGCAATCTTTCTTGAAGGTTAGAAAATTATGTCATTTGAAATGCTGAAAATGCAATAGTTTCTGAGGGCTTCTCCTCCTGTGCTCCACATAGCACAGACCCCACACCTACACGTCTACGTTTTCTCCTCACCCCCATTTTGCCGGTGTACCAGTTCGAAACTGTGTGGTATAGCACATGGCAACAAATTTTATCTTTCCACTTTTAAAGTTTACTACAATCTTTTCTTAGGTGAACCGATCACGTTTGAGGCGTTTAGAATCTTTTCTTTCTTTTCCTTCGTTCTTTCGTCTTTTTGAAATGTAAGATTTCAACCTTTGCTTGTAACTTAACAAGTATATGATTGACAAGATGCACAAGTCCAGCTTGGGGACGTCCATTATTTATGTCAATAATTTTTAGGCAATTTTTTTACCCCTCCCCCGTGTCAACAACTGTCAAAGTTTAGTGACCCCCCCCCAATAAAATTATGTCAAAATTTTACCCCCCTCCAACTAATAATATTGTATACGGCTGGCTTTTATGCGTAAAATAGAATTATGGAGATTAAAAGTTCTACAAATAAATCTTAATACATTTGCTTTACTTGTTTAACAGATTTCAAATTGACTGTAACACTTTGAAATGATGAAAAAATAGACTTTATATTCGTTTTTAAATTTTTTTTTATTTATCAAATTCATTGTAAAAAAAAATATTGTTGACGTCAATTTATCTTATAGTCCCATTCCCCATGTCAACAATTGTCAAACTTCTTCAAACACCCTCCCCACACTTTACCAAAAAGACAGCAATGGAACATGGGCGCACGCACACAGGGGCAATGGTGGCAGCGGTGGGACAATATATTTAATCTTTAAGTCATTTCTGACCTAAATCTGTAAACCTTAATAGCTGACCATTACATGTTTGCACACCTACCCAGGATAACTTCCCGCGGGTGTCCTTGGGAGCAAACCCATAACATTAGAGAAATTGGAGAGTATTTATAAACCGCTGATTTTTCGATAAATCAGTCCCCCTAACCTGTATTGATACTGGTTGTGAAAACAGTAACAGTACAGGTTTATGGGGCTAATTTATCGGTGTTAGCTTTTGTTGACACAACTCACCCGTCCCAGTATATATTGCTGGTAAGGAATGAATCATGACATTCTCGTATTCAAAATTTCCTATGCTGTTTTGGTGTGCCACTCACCCATTTATTTTGTGTATCGTCTTCTAAAAAAGAATTTTGCGAGAATTATTCTCTCTCTCTCTCTCTCTCTCTCTCTCTCTCTCTCTCTCTCTCTCTCTCTCTCTCTCTCTCTCTCTCTCTCTCTCTCTCTCTCTCTCTCTCTCTCTCTCTCTCTCTCTCTCTCTCTCTCTCTCTCTCTCTCTCTCTCTCTCTCTCTCTCTCTCTCTCTCTCTCTCTCTCTCTCTCTCTCTCTCTCTCTCTCTCTCTCTCTCTCTCTCTCTCTCTCTCTCTCTCTCTCTCTCTCTCTAATTCTTCTCCTTTAGTCCCAATCTGGAGTTATACATTTTTATGAAGTGACTCTGCCGGATTCAAAAGTCCTGTGTTGTAGATGCTCCCTTTGTACCTGTAAGGACGGTTTATCTAGTCGAATTTCTCAAAGTTGTTTTCTTTATTTAATCCTATATTAAAGATTTGGAAAAGGAAAATAAAAATAATCTTTAAGTTCCAAATGGTAATAGTAACTTATCTAAGTGTATTATAGTTTTGTGTTATGCTTGCATGTTCTGTCGTTTTCCTTTTAATTGTTTCAAAGTTATTATTTATGTCTTAGCATAATTTGACCAAAAGCATTTTCCTTTTTTATTTTTTTGCACCATGGTGCTTTTTATTTGTTCATATTTGAATTCTAGTTCTTGTTGCATTGTAGGCAAACCGAGAGTTATATTAATAATGGTAATCATTGTAGGAAAATTATGGGTTATCTGTTATTAAATAAAATGATTTCCGGTTATCAATAAATTCAGAGTACTTGTTGCACTTTAAGCAAATTGCGAGTTATCAGTTTTTAGATGATAATAAAATTTCTGTTTGTTTTTTTTCTGGCAAATTGAGAGTTATCAGGTTGTAAATAGCAACAAATATTCCGTTTGTGAATCGTTAGTTGTGTTCGTATGGTAATCATGTTTTAGGCAAATTGAGAGTCATCAGATTTTATATAGCAACAAATATTCCGTTTGATAAACGTTAGTTGTGTCCAGGCTGTTACCAAATACACTAGCAGCAAGTAAACGTAAAGTTTACAACAAAAACATCCCTATACCCCCCCCAACAAACTAACAATATTTTATACGGCTGGCTTTTATGCTAAAATTAGAATTATGGAAACTAAAAGGCCTACAAATAAATTTTAATGCATTTTTTTTATACCTGTTTAACAGATTTCAAAATGACAATAACACTTTAAATTCATGACAAAATCGCGACATTATATTCCTTTTTTCCTATTTTTTGATTTATTAAATTATTGTAAAAAAAAAACAAACACATAAACATTGTTGACGTCAATTTATCTTGATCTCCCTCTCTTCCATGTCAATAACTGTCAAACTTCTTCAAATCCCCTCGACCCCCCCATTTTGCTGACAAAATTAATGGACCATCCACACACAGACAGGATAGATAGATAGATAGATAGATAGATAGATAGATAGATAGATAGATAGATAGATAGATAGATAGATAGATAGATAGATAGATAGATAGATAGATAGATAGATAGATAGATAGATAGATAGATATACACACGCGCGCGCGTAGTAGAGAGTACATACGATTGCGACCTGCCCTCTTTATTCCAAACAAGCTAGTTACCTACATTACGGTGGCATCATAAGCTATTTGCCCGATTTTTGCTATCGCGCTGAAAGCTCCATCCCCTCTGCAGTGAGAGAGATAATAATTTGTATGTGGGATTACAGTTGGCCTAAATGATTTATTACATTTTCCCGCCAAAATTTACAGCACAACTATCAGAGCACTGAGCTCTAGGCTTTAAGGGAATAACACCCAATCATCGAAATTGATAACTGGTGCTGAGAAAGCGACTCTCAAAGTTAAGTTATTGTTTCTGTTGAGAGAATTTTAAGCGGCTAGGAAGAGGCGAAGCAAAGTTTCCACGCCCACTTGCTCTCTGTGTGACTAAAAGTTAATAGTGTGTGCAGGTTGCACCCTTTCAACATTCAAAGAATCTGCAACATTACCAGTTGAGAGCGCTCGGCCGTCACTCTTTTCATTCAGATTTGAAGGTAAGTTGTGAACATTTTTTTTTTAAATCGTATCTAAAGACAGGTTATCAGCTAAAGTTGTGCATTGCATTGAACTTTACCGTGAAACTGGGTTAAAGAAGAGAAATGAAAAGAGATTGCTGACCTATTTCTATACTCCACAACGGAGGTTAACGATACCAAGATGTGATTTGTATAGTTCAGGTACGTGCATACCTTGATTCATTGATTGCTTTCACATTTTTTTTTTCGAAGGGGGGTTGTTTGTTACTTCCTGTCGGTGTTTTCAGGGGCGCACTAAGATTTAATTGGGAGAGGGATTCACCGGGCGGGGTGGAGGTAAACATTTATTATGGTCAGCTATTAAGATAATAAATTCATTAAGTTATTCGGATGTATGCCAAAACATGGTACGAGGTGAAATCGGTAGCTTGGGGTGGGTTGCCCTCTACGTGCAGGCGCCCACACAGAGGCTCGTATCGTATATAATGTTATATAGTACATGTATGACAGGTAAATTGTAGGCAACGATACGAGCCCCTGTGGGCGCACATAGATGTTTACCCTTCTTTATGCAAAACTCTTGCAATAATCCGTCTCGAACGCGGTGAACAAATTTAGTGTGTGCTCAGTACTGTTATTGTTTAATTGTTCTCTCCATTCGTTTGCAGTCATGGGAACGGATTTGGGGTTGGATTGATGGAACTTTGGATAGTATGTATTGGCAGACAGAAAAGTGTTGAGACGTGCTGCTATAACGCAGATTTTCTAGCTGAGACACATGCTTTTGAAAATAATTAATTTTATTATATGCTTCTCTTTTTTCTCCGTTAACTTTTACATTGTCAGAATCGTGCAATATTCGCCGATATTGAACACCTTCATACTTTATCCCACGTGCAAAGGAACTATTTTCCAACGTAAACAATTTTTTATGAATGAACTAAAGCTTATATTTCATAGAATGCCACATACCAGCTAATGTTTCATAGACTGACACATACAAACTGCTTTGGCACATTCCGCGTTTACTTTTTTGATACAATGTTTCAAATTTAACTATATATTGACGCTATACAGGTTCCTCAAAATAAAATGCAAGTTATACACACAGTTTTCTTTAGCTGTTAATAAAAATGGCCAAAAATATACTTACAATTTTACATCCTGAATTTTCTCAAAAAAATATATTTTCGTAGGTCTGTAGATCTGAATTAGATGAGCCATGTCATGGGTTCTCAAGATTGATTACACATTTTGAAATTGTACTGTAATTTCGAGAATATTCCAAGTTTAGCTACATCCTCCTTACTGCACTCAAAATGAAATAAACATTAAATTCCACAGCGTGTTTTTGATAATTACAATGGAAAGGCTTCATAATTTCCCCACATTGTGATCTGAATCATTCAACGACAGAAAAGAAACACGCATGCCGATGTCAACACAATTCAAAACATTAAATTGGCAGACGCTGCTGGAAACCGATGCAAGTCACTTCATGTAGATAAATCCAGACCATAATCAAAAGATAGCGTTGAATTGACAAATATACCAAAAGGTATTCATTCCAGATCAAATGGAAAAGTTGTTGCAATGCGTATTCATCAACAATATTACTCCAAATTACAATTTTAAGTAGAGCAAGTGCCATTTTCTTTCGAAACTTACGTCTAGCGCGCGACCAACTTCATATTTATCTAGGCGGAGTTATGAGCTCATTAATAATGTTGTGCAATGATCCATCAACGCTTATATATTTAGTTAGGAATACGTCGTACAGTTAGTTACTTTGTTTCTTTCAGTGTATTTTTGTTTATATATTTAAGCCTTGGGAAGAATAAGAAATGAGCATATAATAAAAAGGTTACTGTATTTGTATGGGGAAAATTTGAACTCGTTTTGTCGGAAGGATATACTGCACTCCCAAGGTCGTGCAGTATATCCATCCGAAAAACTCGTTCATATTTTCCCATACAAATGCAGTAACCTATAATGATTAACACGTTCGGTTTTTGAAAACGGTTCCGTTGATTATTTGCACGCCAACATATAAACCAGTATCATTTTTTTCTCTCACACAAATGCAAAGTTTATTGAATACATATAGTCACCTTATGTACAGTTTAAAAATAACTGCTGAATTCATTGATATTGTCTACAAGTTTTCCGTTAAGCCTTCTTCGTAATAATGGCCGTGGGAAAAAAAATATGCTCATCATCACAGGGGCTTGTTTCGTTGCTGGCAATTTACCGATCATACATGTACTATACAATATAGTCTATATTGTATAGTACATGTATGACCGGTAAATTGTCAGCAACGATACGAGCCCCTGTGCTCATCGTAGGTACGTGTTTCACAGTCTCGAGACACATAATCTTATTTTCGTCATTGGCGTGTGTCGAAGACAAAAGTGACCAGTGACTGGACTGGATATAGTCAGAGTACCTACTCGGAAAAAGAAGGTTTACCCGGTTTCAGTCTTTTGAACTAAAACTATTTATTACAGACAACTGCAGTTATATGTCAGACTATCTTCCTAACCATAATCATCCACTCCCATGCAGAACCGATCATGTCATTCGTAACGTCTTGTGTCCCCCCCCACCCGTTTTCTTCAGTGTTTAATTTCGTACCAGAGCTTTAAGTCTACAGACGTGGTATCTTGTATCCAAATACAGCATATTACATTAATATTCCGGACAGTCAGAAATTCCTGTATTTGACATCCAAAATACTTGAAAGCATTTACAATTAGACATGGACGTTCAGGATAAAAAATTGTCACGGCCTGGACCGCGAAAGGCAAAGATATCAAAATTTCTAACAATCAGACTTTGGTCTGAGTGGGGTTCTGGTGGGTGTTAGGGTCGTGGGTTCGAACCACCGCCGATTCATAGCAGAGACTTATAAAAATGGTACCAGAAGCTGCATAGTTTGGCGCTTAGCATTAAGGAGTTGATGTTTGGACTGGTCGGCCTGGTGTCAGGATAATTTGTGTGTGACATGATGCCACATGTCTGTGGCATGATGCCCCAGTGCTAGAGACCACTATAAACTGATACACTGCAACGTCGTAGCGACATGACTCGTATTGTCAAAGATACGTTAACAATCCAACTCGCGCGCGCGCGCACACACACACACACACACACACACACACACACGCACAATTTTGATCTACCGATTCGATTCAGAGTGATAGAGCTTTAGTCTGGTTGCCACTCGATTCAAGAAATATTCGAGTAGCTTAGCCTTTCTTTCACATGTACATAGACCGTTCTTTGTCCGTCTTTGAATTCGATCATTCTTATTTGGATATTTGTGTGAAAATCAAAGATACGCTAGCAGATGATATATTGAAAGGTCGCTTTTAGAAGAAAAATAATAAGAAAGCGATACGAAATGAAACTTTCTCTGGAAGTACAGATGTACCAAAGATGTATCTCAAGGCTAACATCCTTGATAAAGGCGCTTGGTTCCCGTTTCCTGGTCATAATATAGCTAACAACGTGTTAAATGTGACGTTAAAATTTACAAACATCAAAAGGCAATAATATATTATATAATTTGCTACTTAAATGGTAGCCGTCAAAGACTGCTATCAGCATGCTGCATTCGTCCGGATAATTCTGCACAAGATTTGGATGTGTGGCCATTTGCTTCGGAAATTGAAAGTGACAGCAAAAAATTTTAAACCAAATTTCAAGACCGAATAACATTAGCCTCCATTAACCATCCAACCATCCATTTGAAGGCTCATTAGGTATTTACGAGACCGTATGTTTCGTTATCTTTTTAGGGCTAGTAATTACACCATGTAGATATATTTTTATACAAAAATAATCTGATATAATAATATATGCATACAAATGTTGATAGTAAAAAATGTCCATTTGAAGCAGTCTTTGAGCATTTAATTTCCATGGGGAAAATTAGCAACTTAGATTACAGAAATGTCAGCAACCAATTTCCTTTCATTTGAAAAGATCTTTTGGTTAAGATATCTCATTTTTTTTAAGAACCAACAAGAAATTGCAGATAAAAAGGCATCTTTGCTAGCCATGATTCCGATATGTTAATCCTATCTACACATTGGTGTAACAAGATGAACCGGGTTGGGGTCAGATTATTACGATGAAGACACCAAGAATAATAACAAAATATACGATGCTTATTTATAGATGATTAAAGAGAGAGAAAAAAAGTCCTACACTCGTGCACATAAATTCCTAGACTGGGTTTTTAGCACAATGATGCGCACTGAGTTAAATAGCTGAACGACAACTGAAATAATACAACTAAAAATGATAAGGTTCCTTACTGGGGCGAATTGTAAGGTGTAATTTAAAACGATCAATCAACAATATAAAATGAATTGAAATTTAAAAAATAAGCACAAAAATAATAATCACTGAAACATGATTCGTAAATTTCAAAACAATATGTTTTCACTCAAATACTTTCATATAAACAATGACTTGTTTTCACTCAAATAGTCACAATTGATTAAATAAACTGGGATGTACTCAGCCTCATCAATTGCCGGAGAGTCAAGGAGCCACCACGAATGGTCTACCCCGCTCGGTCTGCCCAGTGCCGTCTTAAGGCATGGGTACACTGGGCAGTTGCCCAGGGCTTTACGCATCTAAGGGTATCATGCCGATATTGTTAATGAATAGCAGGGCTGGTAAGGGACCCTAATGCATTGCTGTGCCCAGAGCATACAATGTTGTTAAGACGGCACTGGGTCTGCTTAAGGATCCGTAGAACCACTTGTTTCCTGCAGCCCCGATGGTCCTGAAGCTTTGGTCCTTCACCACGAGATAATTACATCTTCCTCTGATCAAGCCGCCAAGGTGTATATTGAGTCAATATGTCGTGACCTAGGGTAGCGAAGATGAGAAAAATAGAGGCTCCAGAAATAAGAGAACGACGATTTATTAATAATGAAACAAGCAATTTCCCGCGTAATCAAAAAATTACAACAACGGCAGGCGACTGCCAGTCATTCCCACGGCTTACAGACGCTATTGTCTGCTTGCAAATGTGCCACTTTCAGCTTGCATTCCTGCAGATTTATCCCAGTAGTAAAAGGAGAATCTCTGGATGAATAATTAAAGACCAGTATTAGGCACCGTAGCGGACAAAAGCGGGTCCGTTCAGAACGTTGCTGTTGAAATTTTAATGTCATATGTCCATAACTCCAATTTGATGTCTTGCATGAAATGCTTGTCCTTAATGTTCCATTTTCTAGGTCGAGATTTTAGAATGTATCTGTTGAATTAAACAGTAGTGGTTGAAAGTTGTATTTTTCTGTCGAGGTTTGAGAGCGTGTCGTTTGAATTGCACGGCAGTGGTTGAAATTTCAATGTCATATGTCGAGAATTAAAAATTTAGGTATTGGTTAAAAGAGTTTTTGTTGAATGTTCCAATTCATATGCTGAGTATTTAAATTTCATCTGTTGGTGGAAAATTCGATGTACAAATAATCGAGGTTTTAGATTGTATTTTATGAATTACACGGCGGTTGTTGAAATTGTAATGGCATATGTCGAGAGTTTCAATTTAACATGTTGAATAATATTGATTGTGCTTTCGTTCGATTTCGTATGTTGAGTTTTTTAGATTGTATCTGTTGAAACACACAGCGGTGGTTGGAGATGTTATTGTGCTTGTCAGAACTGCTATTTTTAAATGGTGAATGATGTGTTGGTGTTAAAAGTAACATTACACAATGTCCACTTCAACAATTCAAAATCACATTGAGTATTACGATATATCATTCGTATATTCAATTATGAAGCGCCATTACATTTCATGCATTTATAATTTGAAAGTTACCATTCACATGTCGAGAATTACTATGAATTTCTTCGATAGAGGTGACTCTTGAACTGACAGCGTTATTTTAAACAAGGAGGCAGCTTTTCGTTGCTGTGAAATTCAACAGATGATATCTAAATACTCACCATACGGAATGGAACTTTCATTGCAAACAGTTACATTCAACGTGTGAATTGGGGATTCTCGACATATGATATTGAAATTTCAACGACCGTTGTGTAATTCAAAATATACACTGTAAAATGTCGACATAGGAAATAGAACTTAAAACTATTACGGTTTAATTCAGCATATAAAAAAATCTCGTTCTAGAAAATGGACCTTAAAGGACACAAAATTTGATCCTCACGTGATATTGAAATGAAACTTTAAGGACACGAAAATTTGATCAACACATGATATTGGATATTTCGATATACGACATCGAAATTTCAACTGCAACTTTCTCATTGGACCAGCTTTTGTCCGATACGGCGCTTCATAGACCAGCACAAGATTAGATATTATTTCAAACGGACTAACTAGAATACTCAAAACTGCGTCACTGTACAGTATCTCGATGCTTTGATTACATAATACATTGCTTAATCGTAGTAAATCTCTGTAGACTGTAATATAGAAACTTACAGCAGTCTTCCACAGAAGTGATAAACCCTTGGCGTTTTATGTCAGCATGTACACTATTTCATAAAGAGATACGGAACTATTTAATATATTTCATAATGAGACATTGAAGTATAATTCTTGGAGAAAAATGATATTGCCAAAGTGGTGATATCACTTTTGGAACTTCTTTATTGTCACATTCTGGAAATATATCTTTTCTTGTGTTTGTTATTCAAATCCTCATTTGCGTAATAATGGATATTTCATTATTCTTCTGCTCCTTCTGTATGTGTATTTATTCATCAAGATAAACAGATCTTAAAATGTGTAACGACTGCAGACCATCCAGTATAGATTTATGTAATTAATGATAGGGCGGCATCAAGAAATACCTTAAAACTAATCTCCAAGCAACCAAATGTGAAATTTTGCTGCATGAAGATTTTCCGGAACAAACCTGCGTACACTTTAGACACGTATCACAAATTGGTAACAGCCATATCTATCGCGAAATTCAAAATGGCCACAGGACAGATGGTTGTGCTATTCCACGTGGATTTACTTGTCATCAAGAATAGGATTTGCTCCGGAGATGTAATGTATATGTCAACAAAAGAACGTTTCCGCCGATGGTAGCTACACAGCCAGGAGAAATGCTCGAAAGTGTATAAAATGTACACTGATGCATGCAGCCAAAAGTTTCTGCAGATTTTCGCAGCTTTCAATGACTAGGCGATATCAGCCCCTAAAACTAAATTCAATATCATTACGGGGGAAAGGGTGATTAGGCCTGTTGCTACTCGATATTCTGGGTCATTCAGAGAGTATTGTATATACCAGTTACGACAAACGATAAACATTTTAAATGTAATTAAGTCACATCGAAACCTTTAGTGACATCTCATATTTGTTAGCCAACGTTCACATATATATATATATATATATATATATATATATATATATATATATATATATATATATATATATATATATATATATAGATGCAATAAACTGACGACGAACAGTACGAAACTAGTAACTAACTAGCCTAAGCGCTTTCGACTCTTAATGAATCTTTTTCAAAGACAAATACAAAACATAGTTACGACAAACAAATAAACACAAAAACGTTGTGTTTGTAAACCTCTACATTTCTGTCTTCACATGTGCTAACACTATAAATACAACCAGCTTGTATAGACTAGTTGCGGAAACTGAACTAGTCTATACAAGCTGGTTGTATTTATAGTGTTAGCACATGTGAAGACAGAAATGTAGAGGTTTACAAACACAACGTTTTTGTGTTTATTTGTTTGTCGTAACTATGTTTTGTATTTGCCTTTGAAAAAGACGCATTAAGAGTCGAAAGCGCTTAGGCTAGTTAGTTACTAGTTTCGTACTGTTCGTCGTCAGTTTATTGCATCTATTTTAATTAATCCCTGACAAACGTGATCCCTTGGTGGATCCAGTACGCTTGAGAGGGTTGTTATTCGCCATATGATTTGTATTCTTTATATTTATATATATATATATATATATATATATATATATATATATATATATATATATATATATATATATATATATGAGTGTGTGTGTGTATGTGATTATGATTATGATTTTTAACGTAGCTTTAACAATTTTTCAGTCATATCGCTACGATGTCTGCAGTGTGGCAGTTTATAGTGATGTCTAGCACTGGGGCATCATGCCGCAGATATGTAGCATGATGTCACACCCAGTCACATTATCCTGACACTAGGCCAACCAGTCCTAACACTAACCTCTTAATGCTGAGCGCCAAGCGAGGTAGCTTTTAGTACCATTTTTGAAAGTCTTTGGTATGACTCGACCGGGGATCGAACCCACGACTTCCCCCATCAGAGGCGGACGCTCTAACCACTAGGCCACAGGAGCGGTTGCTGTGAAATTCACACACACACACACACACACATATATATATACCTATTTTTTAAAAATTACTATGGCTAGTTAAGATAATTTCGCTATGTGTTAACGAAAATTTAAAAAAAAATGGTCTTATTTTCCTACGAAAATAATTATTAATTTTACAAAACACATAATTTGATGTATTTTAAGAGCAAGCTAAATTTGTAAATAAAAAAGTGGATGTCATGCTGTTATTGTGAAATTTCAGAACTTCATTTATCCATGTTGTAATGTAGCCATATAGTTTTTATTTTTTTTTTTAATACTTAAAACAAAGTACACAGACACGTTTGGTTTGAGTAGATATAAATAAATATTTCACGGGTAAGGTGGAAATATTTATTATCATATTATCACTCATGGCTTCGCCACTTGTGACAATAATGTATCAATTTCACTTTTAAAATATTTTCCATGTATCTTTTTTAAAAAAACCTAGGTATCCGCTATTTATTATCATGGCATGCTTGCTCAAACTTGCATACGTTTCAGAACACTTTTAAATAATAATAGAAGGAATGAAAACGAAATAAATACCAGTGCCTTCACTGTGACAAATTTAAGCCACTGTAGTTTTTTATTTTTTATTTTTTGGAAAAATATATAACTTTTTATTGGAAAATGAAGGGTTTGATATTTTATGTTTAGCCCTACTGATCATCTAGATGTTCTCAGTCCGTCCGTCCGTCCGTTAGCACAAGCTTGTTTTCTCTAGTTATCTTAGTGTACTGACTCTCAACACACAATCATCACAAGTCCTATATTGCCCTAATGAAAATTGTGCTGACGAGATATCCAGTATGCTATCATGGCAGCCATATTGAAAATATTGTTATCGCTACTTTTTATGAATAAGTGATCATAGAAAAATTGGGTTTTTTTCCCCCTAAAATACTTAACATATCCAGTTGGTTCTAACTGAAAATGTTGCTTATTTGACATCTAATATTGCCGCCACTACAGACATCTTAAAACCTTGATATCACTACTTCTGAATAGAAAGCTTTATCGGAACAATGTGTTTACCAGAACACTTCATACGATATCAAGTTTATCCTAAGTGAAAATGGGTTGGCTTGGAAATCCAACATGTCAGCTACAGCGGTCATATTGAAAATTTTGTTATAGCTACTGCTCTTGAATGATTGGTCATATCATAATGGCGTTTTCACTAATTAAATACCTTTTAAACCACATCAACAACGGTTTTTCACTTGAAGATTTCTTTTTATGTTATGTCGGTACTAAAGGAAAACAGTACCGGTCTAATAGCCAATGTAGCCAGCACGGTAGCGTCTTGAAAATCTACTTATTACTGTTCTTCCTAAATGGAAAATCATATATACACCGTATTTTCAACAGAAAGTTAATTATCGTTTTTGGTTGGTCCTAAATGAAAATAGTGCCGATCTGACCTCAAATATGGCTGCCGTAATGGACATATCGAAATCTTATCACTAATTCTCTTGAATGGAGGGTCATGTTAGAATGGGGTGATAACCAAAAGTCCTCTACTGGTGTTTATTTTATAATAAATAAAACTATACAAAAATTGCATTCATGTCACAGTGGCTAATTTGAAAATCGTATAATTGTATGGCTCAAGAATATCAGATATGATTTTAATACTCATTAGTAAAAAAAAAGGTCTTATCTTGATTTCCTGGAAATTCTTTCAAACCGCAGATCAGTCCTTTCGAGCGGCTCTTGTTACATTTTGTTACAGATGTAGCAATCGTTTTGTTTAGCATCCCCTCTGTAACACACACACACACACACACACACACACACACACACACACACACACACACAGCGAATAAATACAAAATTCGACATTTGAACATAATTCATTAATTTTCTGTAATTATTTCTTTTCATGCCTATTTAAAGAAACTGAGAAGTACAAAGAACAGTAAGAAAGTACAATATCCGTGATTCAGTAAACTGTTTAAGGGTTACACATTCAGAATAAATAAAAAATATGAATTTTTATTCTTTCATTTCATGTTTCGTACCTGGAATTGTCTTCAGTTACCTGCAGCTCTAAATCTGTAATCATGGTTTGGGGAGCAGTGATCGGAATGGCAGCGAGCCAGGTTCTGGGAATGATTCTGTACTCCACCCTCGTTCTCGGAAAACCTTGGATGAAGGGAAATTTTCCAGGGAAAACCATTACTCAGATAAAGGAACTGCAAGGGAAAATAGGTCTCGTTTCCTTTCCAATGTGTCTGGCTTCACAGGCAGTCCTTGTCATAGTCCTGCATTATTTTCTTGGGTAATGTTGCTTAAGATTTTTTTTCAAACATCATTTATTTCGCATTGATTGCTGAATAAAATGTAACGTATGCGATATGCTCTCTTCAGCCCAGATGTGTGTTGTATTATGTTGTTGACAGTCAGGCCTGTTTTATGTTCGCGAAATCATCTTTTACATCTAGATAAGATCTGGCTCCTGTTGTTAACGGCTGCATCGAAATTCATGGGCAACTGACTTGCCAACATCTGTCAATTAATTACAGCATTTTGATGATCCCAATGCACCTCTGACTAGTTTATCGTTTTTGCCTTTTATTCGGCGACCGCATAACAGAACTATACCACTAGACGATTTGCTGGAAATAAGCATTACATTATGATGCAATCACGTATCGAGGCTCTTGCTGTCGAAATAGACGTGCTCAGCCAGATTAGTCTCGATATACAGTAGTCAGTTTTAAATAGGAACTATGACCGAATGTCCAGTATAATTGAAAGAGATCTGCGACATTAGTGAGAGCCTATGGGGCACCTATAACAGTTCATAGTCAAGTCTACTAATATTATTGTTGTCTACCAAAAGAGTTGTATTTTGTGTTAGAGAGAGTTATCGTTAGCCAGAGCCGGGGCGGGAATGGGGGTTCTAGGGTTTCTGGACCCACCCACCCCGGCTAGAAAAAAGTCGTACACACTCACAAGCGTACAGTCACTTGAGATCTGACTATCGTTTTGTTCTTCCGCACGTTTATTTGGTATTATGCATATTTTGAATAAACAGACACTGACTTTTTCTTCGACTTTAGTGCCCTTTCGAGGAAAGTTACGGTCCTTTCAGACATGTGGCATGATGTTCCACCCAGTCACATTATCCTGACACCAGGTCATCCATTTCTAACACTAACCTCTTGATGCTGAGCGCCAAGCGAGGCAGCTGTTAGCACTATTTTTTAAAAAAGTTTTTGATGTAACTTGGCCGGTGTTCGAAAACGCGATCTCACGCATCAGAGGCGGACGCTATAACCACTAGGCAACCGGAGCGGTTCAATTACTTGTGTGTTAGTTTAAAATTTTTTAAATTTATTTTTATTTTATTATATGTTATTGTAATAACTTTTTCCCACTGGATTTGACATTTTTAATAGAATATTCTGTTCAGTTCTAGTAAATATCAGTGGTGCTACATTGTATTTTTGTTGACCTAGTTCCTGACCTTTCAGAATTAGTAAACACAGTGAAAATCATTGGTCGTAATCAAGGTCATTATTGGCTTGCGTCATCTCTGTTTTAAGCAACATTTTTTTAAAATAAAAAAACAAAAACATTATTATTGAATGTTTAGTAAGATTTGTTCGGTACGACCAAATTCGTCCGTGGCCTACATGACAATTTTCTTATAAGCTTTCAGCGACATTCGAATTAAGTAACCATGTGATCCCATTTCGTGATCTAAAACTGTGTGTAAAACTAACGCTTTTAGTGACTCAATTTAGTCGTATTTAACACATTTTGGAGCTCAAAGGTATTTTGTGTTTTTTGTGACCAGTTGATTTGAAACTGTTAATTAAAATAATTTATTTTTCATTGAAATATAAGTGCTTTTCATCTAACAATTTAACAAAGACATTTATTGGAAATTGTTCGAAAATCTAAAACCGGAATATTATTCTTGACTCATAAAATTCAACGACACATCAGTACAATTCTGCATTCACCTGACGTCATCGTCCTTAATCTTGGAACTTAGTCTGGATTCGAACTTTGATTCATTTAACACTTTTTAGTGATAGAACTTATAATATTATCTATTCTTGGATTTATTTTGGATTAGATTCACAAACCGTAAGTCCTTTTTTATATTTTTACCTTGTTTTCTAGGCAAATACTTTTGTTAAATTTTACAAAGCTTATTGGCTTCACTCTTTTTTGTTACCTTGTGCGAGCATAAATACGTAACAACTTCATGTCATTTTTTTTTCAACATGAAGCCTACTACGGATTAATGCTTGAAGGTCCATTTTGCAATTCAGTCGATTATCTGGCAGTTCGCTGCTAATTTACCAATTTATTTCGACTGATCTTTGTATCCAGTTTGTAAGCATAATCCCGCTTCTGTTGATATATTGCATTAAATTCTTTAGAACACTAAACTTTTTTTGTATTAATCCCTGCCAGAACAGAACACCCGTGTATTCAGCTGCTTTTGACCTGTGATTCGAATTGCAGACGCGTGCCGGAAAGGAATATCGCCCCAAGACAATAGCAATGCGCCGCACGAGCCAAATCCGGTGATAATGGCTTTGCAATACCGCTACGACACGTTGCTCTTATAAATTTGGGAAACAATCCAGTGAGACATTTAAGTGTTTATAAACGATGGTGGGTGAAATTATTGTCAGCCACCAACATAGCATAATATACATAATTTCAGATGTGTATAACTTCCACATATTTTCATGCTATGACTTACTGAAAAATCCCCATTTCATGTTTTTCAAGTAGAACACTCCTGAGATCATTATAATAAATATTGGACAGTATTACCAATAATATTTGGATTAGCATAGGTAGACCCTGTAAAAGTTAAAATTCAGCACAAATTCAAAAAGGGAAAATTTGGTGAAAAATATTTTTTTTTGTAATAAACTTGTTTTTTTTTATTCTTCTTATCATAATCAGAATTTTGAAAGTATTATTTTGTCGGGTGAAATACCCTCTAATGATATTATACATATAAAATTATATAAAATGTCATATATAGAATTTGCCTTCGCCGAAAAAAGATGTAGATAACAAGTACAGTTAATAATAAATTTTATATACCTGCGAACAAGAGAGAAAGCGAGAGATCAGATTGTAAGCAGTTATTGATAGCAGGGATACTAAAATACGGAAATAATCGTTCGTCGTATTTAAGTCGACGATGATTGAACAAAACTTGAATCTGGATCACTACCGGTTGACTGAATCTATGGCTGATTCGGACCAAATTTCGGACTTATTCCAACCATGTGAAATATCACATGATAAAATACAACATCGGATTCGGAACACTCCCTCTTTTAACAGATAACACCAACATTCTCGATACGTTACCATTTAAAAAAAAAAAAAATTAATATGATGGCCAAAGATTCACAGAAAATAAATATGATATTTATTGAATTATATCATACATTTTTGACAGGATCACAGTTTATTATATATATATATATATATATATATAGAGATCTATATATATATATATATATATATATATATATATATATATATATATATATATATATATATATATATATATATATATGTATGTATGTATGTATGTATGTTTTATTCTGTACCATTAGATTAGGCTATGGTATTATATACAGTATACAAATAAATGGAACATAAAAAACGTTACAATACACAGACCAATGCATTTAGAAAAAATTTTCTGCATGGGTTATGTTTTCATGATATTTTTCAAGTCTATTTCTTAATAAAATAAATACAAATTTGTACAAGGATGAATGTGTTGCTTTTAAACTATTTAATTGGCGAGATAAGTTGTATATTGTTCAAAACAGCTGACCCATGGTGTGGTAAAATATGTTTATGGCTTCGTGTCTATGGGGTGACCTCCAACGATAAAATTTGACCGGTATCGAATATGCTACTTCAAATAGGGATTTGTGAATGGGATAAAGTAGTAATCTGAGCTAATACATAGAACCAATAAGACGAACCCCGTTACAAGTAAAACAAAATTTGATTTAAAAAATTCAAACAATAAAAATTACCACGAATAAACGACATAAAAATGACCGTTCGAAAGATTCACTTATCTCTTTACTTATTACTAATTACGGAATTTCAAAGATATAATGTCAATTAAGGAATTTCAATATATAATGACAATTATATACTTGCCGATGCTGTTTAAGTTAGAGTCTAAAATCATCATACGAGTCCGAGTAAGCGAATAACTCTGCCTTGCATCAAAATTATAACCTGTTGACTGTCTCTGTCCTACAGGCCCTCTCAGACTGTACTTCGGTTCCGTTGTTCAGTACGTCTTCCGTTCCACTTTCTCTCGTTCCAACAATTCAAGATACTTTTTACTTCGTTCCAAACTGTTCTTTTCCTTCCTCCATTGTCTTCCTTCCAACGCTGTTTTTCCTTCCCACACTGTTTTTCCTTCCTACACTGTTTGTTTTGTACTCTTTTCAGACTATCTCTCCTGATGAAAATATAAACAAACAGCCTAAATTTTCCGTCACATTAACGGAAATACATAATTAGACTGACTCACTCGAGGTCAGAAATTAACTCTATCGATTTTCAAACAGTCTAGCTAGTTCCTAGACTAATGAACTGGGGATGCCATTCACGCCACAGGTAGCATTGGCCTTTTTCACACGGCCTCATTATAGGTAAATGAATGAAATTCCATACTATACATCAAGGCTACCATTATACATAATGGATTCGTTCGGATAGTTTCGACTACTTCCATAACATCAATCATCAATTCATTCATTGGATATAAATACAATACCATCAGTTAAATGACCTCAACACAGTTATGTCGGATACAAAATTCTGTATATAAAAGAAGTATAAATTCAACCTAGTTAATGCCTACAATATTCAAGACTATAACTTAGCAAACTGCCAATGCATATGTAACAGAAAATATCGTTGCGCGTGCTCAGATAAACAATCTAGACATAAGTATACCATCTTAAGAAAAATTAATCTACGACTCAACAAATAAATTCTTGAAAATACGTGCTTCTACGAGCAATTAAGTCATAGCATAAACGACGTATATAAATTCATGCAAATACAAGTACCTACAAGCAATGAAATAATCTCATAAAATAAGTATTTGAGATTTATGCAATTAAGTCGTTTTTTCTTCTTCTTGCTTTATGTGTCTGTTGAAACCTCAGACAACGTTAATTTCGAGAAATTTAATCTTTAAACTGTCCGGGGTCTCAGATCTTACTCCCGTCCTCTCTTATAGAGAGTGATAGACTGAAGTTTCAAAATTTGTACAGTATATTTAAACTCAAGATTTTCAGTTTAAACTGTCCCCTTCCACAGATTGACAAATCAGATTTAAAAAAAATCGCGCCTTTCCAGTATTAAACACTGTGTTATTTCAATCAACAACCGTCCACGACTGTGCTGACTTCCATAATCAGTTCTTAGCAAAACAAAGCTTTAACCCCGCTCGGTAAGTTTAAACAAAACTCGGCCCTGAATTAAAAACTAATAACTTCTGGCCTTTGCCCGAATTAATTTGTACTTTATGGCTTGAACAAGCTGGCCATTTCCCCATCAATCTCGTTAATGATACATGTATGCAGCTAAGTGTGTTCTACTAAAATTAATTCTAACAAAGAAAGGTCGATTAAAAAGTTGGTCCTTTACACATGGGAAGCTACTAGAAAGCTTTCTCACATATCAACATTGGCTGACCACTCAGCCACCTGGCCCGATGAAGAGAATCATCATATTTTAAACATTTGTAAATGTCACATTTAGATCTAAGAAAAAAAATTCAGTTTTGGAGAACTCATTAGTGAGATATCAAATGTTTAGTTTAATGTAGGAAAAAGATTCAATGTACCAAAATCAATCAAGCCAGTTATAGAAATATGATATCAGTATGTCTCATGTGAAGTCCACTAGGCTGTTATATACAGAGAGCTTTTGAATTTGAATGTGGTGGGAATTTGGAGACAATGATAAGAAACCATTAAAGAAATATGTAGCCGAGATATTTGTTTTGTTTGTTCTACCAGCTAATTCCCCAAAGCAGATGCCAACCACCCACACGCAGCTGCTACAATTTTGATGGAGAACCAACGGTCCTGGTATTCTATGAAATCTGAATTTACTTGCAGTATGATTGGATTTTATTTGGAGTTTACAGCATAATTCATGGAATCATAATCAATGATGAAAGTCACCTGATAGATGCGACAGCTCCCTAATTTGAGATTTTATCATTTTGACAAATGCAGGAAGAAATTTAATGGCCAGAATTTCACATATATGAGATTACTCCTACAAGGATTTCCAGCTCTTTAACCTTTGCTCTTTGAGACGGAATACCAACATGGCACATATTAATGGAAAATGTAACACAAATCGATGGACTTTGCTTCATAATAATGGACTATAAATGGGGAAAAATGGAAAACGTAACACAAATCGATGAATACTTTATGGATAACGAACACTTCATAATAATGGACTATAAATGGAAAGAAAACGTAAAACGTAACACAAATTGATGTAATATTTTATGGATAACGAACACGGAACGATATGGACATTGCTTCATAATAATGGACTATAAATGGAAAGAAAACGTAAAACGTAACACAAATTGATGTAATATTTTATGGATAACGAACACGGAACGATATGGACATTGCTTCATAATAATGGACTATAAATGGAAAGAAAACGTAAAACGTAACACAAATTGATGTAATATTTTATGGATAACGAACACGGAACGATATGGACATTGCTTCATAATAATGGACTATAAATGGAAAGAAAACGTAAAACGTAACACAAACTGATGTAATATTTTATGGATAACGAACACGGAACGATATGGACATTGCTTCATAATAATGGACTATAAATGGAAAGAAAATGTAACACAAACCGATTGAGTATTTTAATGGATAACGAACACAGAATGATATGGACTTTGCCTTATAATAATGGACTATAGATGGATAAACCAAAAAAAAGGTAACAAACCATCAAACAAACCTGTCCAAAACAAGACAATTGATGTTCAAGCATCTTCAACAGATTCATCTTCTAAGTCCTGGACAACAGAGGAACCTTCAACATCGCAGTCAAAGGAAGAATGGGGTATTGTTGATAAAATTCTAGCCTGCAGTCGTCATTATGGCAAGCGGGTTTATAAAATTAAATGGCGAGATTTCCCCAAAACAACATGGAAACCTGGGGAAGCGTTACTGCAGTTTTTACTCCGGGAATTTCATGTGCCAAAAACACTAAAAGGAAATAGAAAAAAGTTTGCAAAGTGAAAATTCGAAGTGGACTCGTTCAATTAGTTCTTAGGTGTGGGACTCATTATATTTGTTTTGGTGTGCTATACTTTCCTATCAACCTTTTCTTCTGTGTCTTTCCTACACTTCTTCCTTCCTATTGTATAACAGAACAGATGTATAAACTCCACACTTGGACTATTGACAGCAATGTTACACATTCCAAATGGATTATTCCTTGCAGACAAATAACTACCAGTAATTTTAAAATTTATAGCACGATGTCAGTGACAATTCTTGTTCAGTTCAAGAAAGTTTTGAAATACTTGAGATATCTACAGATGACATTCAGAGTGATGTCACATTCATGGAGCATTATAAAATGTACTGTATGTTGGCGTGAACTCAGACTTTTATGGAACTGTCGTTCATATGACTTTGATAGACAAATATGATAAAGAAAATATTAGTGTAATATTTAAGTATTTGAAACTATTTAGTATTTACATGTATCACGATATTTTCCTAAAAGTACGCATCTATAAGACCTCTTGAGACTATCAAGTTATTTCTGTTTCTAATTGAAAAGACTGCAATAAATTGCAGTATTGTTCCACCTTATTACTGAGCACTATGGATGTAAATTCTTTTAATGGAGTAGATTTTGTATGTTTGTAGTGTGCAAGGAGGTGTGTGAGCACTAATAACAGGTAAAAACACTATTTAATACATGTTTAATCAAATTTATTCAGTAATTTGACCAGAACAAAGTAAGTTATTAAACAAAAGAATTTTTAAGTTATAAAAAAAATTGGGGACCAAATTTTAGAACCAAGGGGGAAATGTAGTAGGGGCATTTGATATGTTTCAACTGTTTTCTAATTTTCTGGTCTTGTACATAGCCATATTGGATAGAATCAACTTTTCAATAAATGTTCTGCTTCTGCAGTCTAAAACAATACAAAGCAGAATCTTTACAGCACACTCACCCCATAACCTTATGGACATTAATCATTTGGTTTATGGTCTAACTTCATGGTCTATGTAGTGAGTGAGGCAAACAGGCATTTGTGTTTATAATTAATTAAATGATTATTTATAGGACTTATAAATTAGTTTTAGATTTTGAAAATGTTGATGCTATTAGAGACAAAATAGTAGATTAAGTTTCTCTAACTAGCAATAATAACTTTATATCATTTTATAAGAAATATATACTTTATACTTGAATTTTGACAATCTTTGCCAACCCTTGCCTATAAACTTCATTTATTTAATATTTATATTTTGAGGGAGAGGTTGAAAGTAAGTGTGAGTCTGATCAGATATATTATAATCATTTATATGTCTTCAAATCAACTTTTGGACAATTCATTAATGAGATATCAGTGTTTAGTTTAATGCAGGAAACACAGATTCTGTGTACCAAAATCAATCAAGCCCGTTATAGAAGTATATCAGTATGTCTCCTGTGAAGTCCATTAGGCAGTTATATACAGAGAGCTTTTGAATTTGAATGTGGTGGGAATTTGGAGACAGTGATAAACCATTAAAGAAATATGTAGCCTAGATATTTGTTTTGTTTGCTCTACCAACTAATTCCCCAAAGTAGATGCCACAAACCCACATGCAGCTACTGCACT
The DNA here is from genome assembly GCA_016746295.1 of Potamilus streckersoni. Lineage (NCBI taxonomy): Eukaryota > Metazoa > Mollusca > Bivalvia > Unionida > Unionidae > Potamilus > Potamilus streckersoni. The sequence continues at coordinate 291,404 of JAEAOA010000815.1, read as the reverse complement.
ACATACAATAATGGCAGAGTGAGAAAATTTCAGAGAGATTTGATTGTCAAGAGCAGACAATTGCACTACAATCCATATTTGCACTAGCATTTTAGGAATAAACTTCAAAAAGAATTTCAGATATTGGACTTGGAAATTTTGCACTGTTAGAAATGATGCTCATGATATGACGAATATGTTTGTTTCTTTTCTTCTTTGTTGTCAGTTGCAAACTGAGCAGGCATACTAGTTAAATTTACAACAGATAGTCACATATAATTAATCGGATCTTCATTATTATCCAGATTGTTTTAGGTGATTACAATTGTCAACAGATTTTTTTTAATCCTTAAGCTTTGGTTTTTAATCCAAGAAAATACTGTAATGAATCTAGGTTATGTGTCATTTGTATTTACGTCTCTGTTTATAGATTTATTCAATTTTTGTCATTAGTTGTTTGATTATGGAAAGTCAGTGTTGGAGAAATATTCCACAGCCTGAGAGTAATTAGCCATTTGCTTGGAGTTTGCTAAGAGCAAACATCACAGAGTGCAGTGTTAAGGAGACCTTATGATGGCATGGTTTAGTTTCATAGTTAGTTCAGGTCAGAACTGGGTCTTTAGCCAGGTAGTGTTTATTAAATTCTAACTGTTTTGATTGATTGTGTATCTTTATGTGAACTATTTGTGATAGGAGTGATATGTGGTACAGTGGAATAATAGAGAAGAGATTGTTCCATTATCTGGAGACTGACTGACCTAGGGATGGTAGAGTAGGAAAATAGTTCCCTGTATTTGGTGTTTGAGTTGGATTTCTATTTTCACTGCATGAAGTACTGGCGAAAAGCTAAAAAGGATAAACCATGCAAGTGTGAAGTTGTTATGCAATGTCTTGTGATATTTGTGGTCATTCATTGATTAGAGGGAAATTATTTACAGTCTGGGTGCATTGGAATTATCAGTAGACAATGATTGTCGAGATGTCCTTTGAAAATAAGGTGAAAAGTGACTTCTAGTAGAATTCATACCTTGGTTGGATTCACTCAGTAAAGATACCCCTTCAGGTTATTATAATATAATGGGCAACATATAGCCAGAATGAATTTAAGGTATTAATTTGATTATTTATTTCAAGTAATGTTATGCTAAAGTTTGTAAGCTCGTACATAAAAAGACAAAAGCTTATGGAGATCATTATAAAATCACTGCAGGAACATTTCTGTTACACACAACTTGAAAGGTATTACCAGTCTTTCTACAACTATAACAAGGGTGACCTGATTCAGAAGTTCATTGGATGTCTGTTGGCACAACAACATAGACTTTTATCTGTCACCTTTCTGTTCAAGTTTGTTATCGCTACTCCTCCTAAACTTCTTGAGAAAATGCAATAATAGTTCACACACACACACACACACACACACACACACACACACACACACACACACACACACACACACACACAAACACAGAGTTCATTGGATGTCTGTTAGCACAACAACATAGACTTTTATCTGTCACCATAGACTTTTATCTGTCACCTTGCTGTTCAAGTTTGTTATTGCTACTCCTCCTAAACTTCTTGGAAAAATGCAATAATAGTTCACACACACACACACACACACACACACACACACACACACACACACACACACACACACACATCCCAAGGTTTAGTTGGCCCTAAATGAAAATGGATGCCATTGGACATTTAATTATGTCCAGCGACAGCACCATCTTGAAATCTTGCTGTATCTACTCTTTCAGAATGGATCGTCATATCTACACCGGGTGACCATCTTCAAAACCTTTTACTGCATGGGAATAGAAGAGATAGTTTCAACACCTGGCATTGTAAAAAATAAACAGTCTTGTCTTTAATTTGATTTCTGGAAGCTATTTTTCTTCAAGGTTTTCTTGGATAAGATAAATTTGTATAAATGTTTTTTTTTAAATCTTTATAAAGGTGACAATATTTAATGGTGGATCCACATCATTTGTATAAATGAGAAAGGCTGTTAGGTTAAGGTACTTTCCATCATATTTAGTTAGATTCTGTAAAGTGACTGCCAAGAAATAGTGAAATAGTGAAAAAATTTCTGTCATTTAGTATCATTTTAGATTCTGTAAAGTGAATTCCAAGAAATAGGGAAAAAAATGTCTGTCATTTAGTATCATTTGAACAAAATTAAAAGTCCATTGGCCAAGGGGTTTTGGGTGGCTTTGAGAAGAAGTCATTCAAATAATTTTTGTTCTAGTGATCATAGACCAGAAGAGCTTATGTCCACCCATTAGCACAAGTTTTTTTTATTGCCACTCCTTCTAAACTTCTTTGATGATTGCCTTGAAACTTGAAACGTATATTCATCCCATGATCAAATTGGTTTTAAATAAAACTGCTGCTGCTCGAACATCCAGTATGGCTGCTACAGCAGTCATCCGGAAAATCTTGTTATCATTTTTCCTCATAAATGAATGGTCATATCAACAAGTGTTTGCTTTTTTTGTTTGTTTATTTGTTTTGTTTTGTTTGTTTTTAAACTAAATCACTTTTTATGTTGTCTAATTGATTGTAATTAAAATGGTGCTGACTTGATGTCCAGTATGGTTGCCATGGCAGCTATCCTCAGAATCTTGTTATCACTACTCTTTCTAAATGAATAGTCACATCAAGATGGGATATTCACCAAAAAACTTATTTTGATTCCAGTTTATGCTGAATTAAAATGGGGCCGATCTGGTATCCAGCATGGCTACCACTGCAGTCATCTTTGCAATCGTGTTATTGCTGCTACTTGTTATTCCTAAAGAATATGAAGATGCTATCAGATTGAAAAGGAAGGACCATGGATTAGGCTCTATTGATACAACAGCCAGGTTGGAGAAAAGGATCTGAATTTTCCTTTTGCACAATACATGGATATGTTGCTTCAGTACTCGTGCCATTGTTATTGAAAAAAGTAGTTACACTCAGAAACATTGAATTGGTCAGTAAACCAATAGTTAAATGAAAATCATAAATTGGTCTTGGTATTGTTACTCATTACACTTAGGAACAACCTATTTATTTATTCATTCAATTATTCGTTTATTAAAGAGTTACCAGGGAGAGGGACTAACACAGTCTGAGCTACTGAAAAACAAAGTTGTAGATCTTCCATTCTTCTCATGCTTGGGTGTTTTGAGAATTTCGGTGATCTATGTATATTCAATATATTTTAAAATTTGAACACTAAATTTATTTAAAAAACTGATCTTTTCATATTTAACCCTTTCATCACTATGTATTTTTGTAGGCATAGAGTCCTCAACACTAAGCAACTTTGGAGTTGTAAAGCAAAATGACTTGTAGACTTTGAAGCAACATAACTTTGCCAATGTTAAAGATATCTGGCTGGATTAGGTGTCAAAATCAAGGTTAAACATGCTCCCAAAATAATTTTTTTTTAAAATTGTGAGAATCTATTTTACCCTGATTTTTACTTCTGGAGTCTGACTCATATTGATGGCACAACTTGAAATTGAAAACTATTTATTTAGTATCAAGGTATGAATTTAAAGCAGCCAATTCATAAAAGTTCATAAAAACAAGCATCCAAAAATCGACTATCATTATACTTACAAAAAAAAACAAATTTTCAGCATTTTAAGGTAAGGCCATGTATTCTTTTTAACAGCTGAGAATTAAAACCATTATTTAGATACCCAAAATACCAGATTTGGTAATAAAAAATAAGTTTTGTATGTCTGAGTTAACATATTCACTGTATATTTGTAAATGCATGACAAAATCTATGTGTGTTGAGAGAAATATTTTCCTTATTTAGGGAAGTCGCATAAGTGTCATTTTCATTTTGGACCAGCTACATATAGTGAAAAGCAATTGTGTAAAACTCCTATGAGGACAGACTATTCCTTTAAGAGGAATAGTTATAACATGATTTTCAAGATGGAGCCTGGGTGGTCATATTGGATATCATATCAGCACCGTTTTCATTTGGGATCAAGTAGACATCATAACAGTTCATTTAGTGAAAATTTTGATATCAAAAGACTATCTCTTCATGAGAATTAGTGAAAACATGATTTTCAAGATGACTGCTATGGTGGTCGTATTGGATATTAGATTTACACCATTTTCAATGAAGACTTGCTAGAAATCATGAATTATTTTAGTGGAGACCCATGTTGATAGAACCATCCATCCAAGATGAGTATCTGTAATAAATATGGCTGCCTTGTTGGCCATATCAGATGTCAGATCAGCATCATTTCATTAAAAACCAACAAGATATCAGAATCAGTGTTCTGATGACCCCCCCCATATCAGTAGGACTTCATTTAGCAGGACCAACAGTAACAAGATTTGTCAATGTGGCTGACATTGAGGCCATATTGGATGTCAGTTCTGCACCAAGTTCATTTAGAAGAGTTTTTGTGACATCTTCATGTTGATACAACCATCTGTTAAGGAGGAATAGCGTTAACATGATTTTCAAGATGGCTGCTATGATGGCCATATTGGAGGTCAGATTGGTATCACTTTTGTTTAAGACAAACCAGATGCCATAATACTTTTAGTGAAGGTCAATGTGACCATTCATTGAAGGGTATTAATAAGATTGCATGCAAGATGGACACTTTGATAGCCATGTTGAAAGTCTGAGCAGCACTGTTTCAATTAGGACCAATTAGACCATGTGATGAATACAAGTGTAAAGTTTCATGGCAATCCACTTATTATTTAATAGGAGCAGAAATGGAACACTTGTGCTAACAGATGGATGAATGATGGCCCATAGATATCAGGCCATCTCATTAGCTCTATTAGTCTATGACCAGTAGAACTAAAACAAAAATCAGACAAAAAAATCACCTTAAAAAGGGTCAGTACTGGAGGACTAAGTACATTAAAATTAGCTATGATACATTTTGGACCAACAATTTCTTTTTCATTGGTTGGAAGTGAGTTGAAAGGGATACTTTTTAGAAGAAAATTTCTGACCCTAAATACTTTGCAAAAAACACTCTTTATCTGACTTGTAGTAAAAACCTAATTCATTCTCCATATTTATTAAGCACAAAATTTTCTTCAGACAAAAGAATAACAAATATCCTGGTTAGAAAGAAAATACTAAGTCTTTTCCTAAGCTTAAAGATTTTGTCCCTTGGATGTTTTAGATTTTAATTAACCATTTTCAAAGAATGGTATCGAGAAACAGCTACATGTACAGGTCATTCCAAATGGGTTGATAATACTGTCCCAAGATGCCTGTCATATAATGGAATAAAATATTGAGAGGTGATAAAGGGAAAAAAACATAAGGACCCTGATAGTGTGACAACAGTAATTTCCAAAAACAAAATGAAACCCAACAATGCTTTCAATATCATTGGACTATATTTCTTTTTCATTTCAGATCATTCCTAAAGGTTACCAGTATTGCTGTGGCAGTTAAGGTCGGAGCTGCCCTAACAGGGATGGCCATGCTGGTTGATTTACCTCATTGTTTATTTGGTCAGAGGTCCCTTGTGGTCTTTGTCATTGATCATGTCTACAATCTTCTGGTGTTTGTAACCATGAGTGTCTGCCTTGTGTACTTAGGCTGAGTGTTATTCTCAGTTTCCTGGAGATATGGGAATGTAGAGACCTGTTATCTGCTAGCTCAGTAATACAGATTTGAATTTGAGAGAACATTTGAAGAGTAAATTACTATTGATTAAACATTGTATCTTTGATTTTTGCCTCTTGAACTAATGTATAATCGGCATTTCTTGCAGATTTAAGTTTAAATTTTTTCAGATTTATTCAGATAATGATTTTAATTTTGACTAGTTATATTTTAAAATTGCAGATCTAGAGAAATTATAAGATTTAAGATGGTAAATATTATTAGATTTATTTTCATGATTTCACATCAAATTTATCAACTATTAATTTTTTTAACTTTGTTGTATGTTTACACTGAAAAATATTTAAATAGGTAATAAATACTCAGGTTTCATTCACATAATGTAGTCATGAATCTAGGTGTCTGTACTTAAGATGTGTATAATTTTTCTAATGGGCATGATGCCATCAGTAAGAATATATAGAGAGATATCAGTAAATTGAAAATATTTTCTTTGAAATTGGAAAGAAACATTTCAGTTAAATCTCTTGTTGTTACATGTATTTTCGATTACCTTGTTTGCATTGGGGAGATCTGTCTTTTTAAACTCCCATTCCCTAATTGGTCGATTTGTTCATTTGTTAAACATTCATTAGATTGGACCCTAACTGAACCCTATAAAATTTGCCCTACATATTTAAAGTGGGTATGTAGATCTATCTTGAAAGGAGTAACAATTCTATGTGAGTGTGACTTTATATATGCCCTTGATAAGGTGGAGTGTATTATGTTATGATATCCATTTGACAATTTGGCTTTGTTACCAATTTTAAGGAAAGTGCCTTGCACAGAGATATGCCATGTTAGCTGACCCTGGTTTATTTGATTGTAGAATTAGAATCAATGCTTTTCTGATTGTGAATTTTGCAAAGTAACTCAGTTGAATGCTGTGATCAGGTTTTCAAGGTTGATATACTTTACCCCTAACTTCAAACTTCATATGACAACTCATCTTATATGTCCTGCATTCCAACAAAAAAGGTCACTGTGATCTTCTTTCCATGCTTAAAAATGACTTTATCACAAAAGTTTAAAAATCTTTGTCTATATTTACGACATTGATTTTCCTTCTAGTCGGGGTTAATATAATATTAATATTTTATCATAAATATTTGCCTATAAAGGTCCAAATGTAAAGAACTTGGACCCTGATCTGCCATTGCACAATTTGCTAGAAGATCAGTCTATATTGTACTTTCAGTTTCTCATAATAAACTGCATAAACCCAGTTCTAGCATATTATGTGACTGCAGATCTGGGTCTATGCAATTTACATTTGGATCAACATAGATTTAAGTACATGTATAGATGGTAGTTTATTTTTTCTTTCCTTATTTTATCTGATTAGTGTAGTTTCATGCATCTAGTACTGTTTTAATAATCCAGATTTTGTGTACACGATTGTCAAGTTCTTAATTTCCTTTGATAACACTTACAGCGAGTGTTGTAATTGGTAGCTTGTTGTTTCACATAGAATGTAGAGGTGATAATGCATCATTTTTTAAAGAAGATTAATGCATGAATGTTTTTGACACAATTTTTCAATGTACACATTTTTTTTCTGTTTTTCTTTTGTAATAAACATTTTGTCGTTACATTCACATTGCTCCTATTTTCATATCATTCTATAATAAATTATTTGACAGTATGGAACCTGCATAAATAAATATTTTTTTAATCCTAAACTGCTCCGCTGTTCACCTAAAAATACACTGATTACACCTTTGCTTCATGTTTTTAATGAATGTTTTTGTCCAAGAACTGTTATGCAGATAAGTGTTTCTTGGCAAATATCAGTCTACACCTTATTTCTTTTCCTCAGGCTGAGTTGGTACTAGTTTTGGTGGATGTAACCAGTGTTGACTTTTAGATGAATTTCATTTCATTTTTGTAGAAACAGACTTTGGGTGATTTCATGCCTGATGGTGAAAATCTCTTTTTGCCAGGTATTTTCATGCAGTAATGCAGTGATTTCAAGCTGGACTCAATCTAGCATTGATACATCAGGATGGTCGCAATGGTTGGTTTCTAATTTGGTCTTTGCATAGATTATATAGGGCATATAAGAGGATTCCATAACACCAATCTGAAGCAACTACTCTGATGGCCTAGTGCTTAGAGTGTCTGCCTTGGATGCAGGTTCAAACTCCAGCCTAGTCATACCAAAGACTTATAGAAATGGTACTAACAGCTACCTTGTTTGGTGGTCAGTATTAAGAGGTTAGTGTTAGGAATGGTTGGCTGGTGTCAGAATAATGTGACTGGGTGGGACATCATGCTACATGTCTGCAGCATGATGCCCCAGTGTTAGACTTTACTATAAACTGCCACAATGTAGATATTGTTGTGATATGACTGAAAAATTGTTGAAGCTACATTAAAAAACCAAATCACACACACACTCTGAAGCAGATATTTGTCAACAAGTGGAATAAAATTGCCTTCAATGTTAGCATCCACTGTCAACTTGAAAATCCCATAACATTTTGATGTTACATTTGCACAATGTTTATTTTGTTTGCATACCAGTTCAACAAGAAATCAACAGTGAGATCAAATTCAACATTCCTTGTTGCCTCATTGGTATAATGCCAATTTTTTTTTTTTGTTGCAATTAATGTGCACCCATCTTGTGAGAAGGTGAACAGTGCTTGCTCACTAGTCAACCGGCCACTTTTGGTGGCCGGGTCAGAGACAACTATAACCACCCTGGACACTTAAGACATATTTGACCTGTGACATGGCCAGATATGTGAAATTTGTAAACATGCATGGCCATATCACAAAAAGTCTCAAAGACATGTGCAAATTCAAATTGTGGCAGTCACAGAGATTTTGAAAACTAAACATAAACCAGGCATTGTTTGCATGTGCAAACAAATGTCATTCACAGAAAAAAACTTCTCATGACATTTATGAATTAAAGCCTCAATCAGCAGCTAATGAGTTTCAAAAAATTTCTCCCAATCATGTATTCATAGCGATAAATTCCTTCGCACATAATAAACTTAAATCTTTCAGTTTCATCACTGCTGTATTGATCAGTGATCGTAAATTGGGTGTCTTTGAGGATATAAATCATTCAAGCTAAATAGTGATTATTTTCTATGACTTTAGAAACACACCGTTGATCTGATTTAATTAATTCCTGCATTAACTTAAAATGTGATTCTTTCACAGTACTATGACTTCATGTCAAACTGTGTGGTTTCTAATGGCATTATATAATAACCCATTCAAGTCTCTAATAGTGAATCAATTATGTGTCTTCAGCTAGTATCAACCTGTCTGTGTTCTCACATTACTGCAGTTCCCAACTAATGATGTAGGCTTCATAAGCAAAGTTACCACACAATCAAAGATGCACATGTGCAAAAGACGTACAGTGAGAAAATGGCATGTGGAATTTATACAGGGTTTTCAGCTTGAAAACTGAAATTGGTCTGAAGTTCTCAAATCCCTTTTTCCATACTACTACTGATGGTCTTTTATCTGTCTGCTTGTTAGTACAAGTTCATTATTACCACTCCTCCCACATTACTTGGAGAGCTGCTATTAAACTGTACACACATTCATCCCATAGTCTAGTAGGTCCTATTTGGTGCTGCTTTTAAATAAAAATATGGCCACCATAGCAACCATATTCAAACTTGTTAACAAATACTTCTCCAAAATGGATGATCATATCAAAATGGGGTTTTATCTTAAATAACAACAGTGCTGATTTGACATCCAATATGGCTACCATGGCAGACATCTTGACTTACTATTACTGCTATTCTTCCTAATGGATGGTCCAATCAACATGGGGTTTTCACTAAAAGATTTTACAAATTTAGTTGGTCTTGAATAAAAATGGTGCAGATCTGACACCCAATATGGCCATCATGGCAGCCATCAGAAACTCATATTTATGTGCAGTGTTCACCAAAAACTTCTTCTGTCCTGTTAAATGAAAATGGTACTAAACTCACATCCAATGCAGCTACCACACAGAGGTCATTTTGATAATGTTATTACTACTGTTTGTGAGTAGATGTTTGTATCAACATAGGTTTCCTATTAAAAACCTCTTATGATACCTGGTGTCTGGTTGGGAAATAAAAATGGTACTGATCTGACATCCAGTATGATTGCCAGGCAGCCATCTTGAAAATTTTGTAATTGCAACTGAACATATTGATGGGAGTTGTTACCAAAAGATGTGTGATGTTCAGTTGGTCTTAAATCAAAATGGAGCCAATCTGACATCCAATATGGCCACCACAATGGCCATCTTAAAAATCTTGTTATCCCTAGAAAGGATCATATGAATGCAAGGTTTTCACTCAAAGACTTCTTATAATGTTTAGTTGGTCATAAAAAAAATTGTGCCGATCTCTTTTAATACAGCCACCACAGCAACAGTCTTAAAAAGTTTGTTATTCCCAAAAACTTGTGTTATCTAGTTGGTTCTAAATGAAGATGGTGTCAATCTGAGGTCCAATATGGACACCACAGTGACCATTTTGAAACTCTATCACTACTCCTCTTGAAGTACAGATCTGTGAGCTATCACTACTCCTTGCCCTGGTGTTGCACTGAAAGACCATTATGTCTAGTTAGTCTTAAATGAAATGGTGTTAATCCAATATCTGATATGGTTGCCAGTGGCCAGCTATAAAATTCTATCACTACTCCAGAATGAAAGGTCATTATATCACCATGATGTTTTCGATAAAAGACTTCTTGGACAGCTGATCTGATGTCCAATGTATGGCCATCTTGAAAATTTTGTTTATGTTGTTCTTCATAAATGTAATTATTTTGATGTAGGGTTTCATCAGAAGAGTTATTATGGTGTCTAGCTGGTATTAAATGAAATTGACTATCCCTTAATATGGCCACCAGCTATCCTAAACATATTTTTATGTCTTCTCCTTCAAAATGGATGACTATCTCAACACGAAGTTTTCACCAATAAATTGCCTATGATACCTAGTTGGTGCTAACTGAAAACGGTGCCAGTCAAATATCCAATATAGCTGTCATGATGGCTGTCTTGACATCCTTGTTGTCAATGATCACCCTGAATGGATGATCATTATGAAATGGAGTTTTCACCAAAAAGACATCTAATGTCTACTATGTCCCACATAAAAATGGTGTCAGCATGACATCGAATATGTCCACCACAACTTATTTAAAAATCATGTTAATGTTAAAGAATATCAGAAATGGTATAAACACTCGGCAGTTATAAGAAACAAAATGGTTTTATCTTGAATTCCTGGAAATTATTTTTGTCCAGTGTAGCATCAGATCCATTAAGGGGTTCTTGTTCAAATTCAATGACTACAGACAGTATATATTTTCTTGCAATAAAGTCTTTAACATAAAATTATAAATGTTAATTGAGGTTCATGCTAAATTTAAAAAAAATGTTAAGCTTGTGAAAATAGAGTATAATATATTAAAGTTCAAATGTTTCCAAATTTGCACTCAGTTAAACCTTTGTAAATAAACAAACAACAACTGAGTAACATTTTATTTTAAAAAAAGCTACATTTTCTACTTTTAAAATAAACTCCATCTTACTTTAAAATACATAATAAACCAAATTCTAAAGGCAAATATATTTCTAGAGGCAAATACATTGAAGATATTGCACAACTCTATATATATCAGTGACGATACAAAAATGTCAGTGTCTCAATAGAGACTATGTGTCCATGACTTCATCTGCCAATCATATTAATTTTGACTGTAAATACTTAAAAGACCTGCTATTAAAGTCCTTGTACAATCTGGCAAATCTACCATAGTTTGATCTATTTCATAAAAAGGTCTCCCAAAGTTAGTAAATTCATTAATGACTTCGGATTTAGTAAGTCATAGTGCTACACAATAGTGGATCTGCATAATTGTTAAAATCTTGAAAGGCCTGTATCAACTTTGGTCACATTAAGTGTTTTTGAGAAGATGTCATTCACAAGTGTTTATACTTTTGAAATGGCACCCACATTTTGATGGCAAATTGGCATAATTTGTATAAATTTAAATACACTAATTTGAGAATGCAGTCTGTTAGTTTGGTCCATTTCTGTTCATTGGACTTTAAGAAAAAGCTGTGTAATGTTTAAGAATGGCCAAATTGGATTTAAATTTGTTCAAGGTTTTTGATACATAAAAAAAAGAAATATTGATAAACATACATGGCATGATATACTTCACACAGAGCTATTTGGTGCTATAGCCTGGTGGGGTAAAAATGCCTATACACTGATGAGATTCTAATTATGATAATTTGTCTTATTTGGCTTTTAAATCTGGTCATTCAGTTCCATTTTTTTAGAACAGGAAAGAATGTGATCCAGCAGCATACAATATCTATTTGCTTATAAATGAAGTACAAACCAAACAGACCCAGATCTGCCATTGCATAATGTATCGGCAGATCTGAGTCTGTGCAGTTTATTTGGCGTGATCAGCAGCACAAACAACATGGACCCAGTTCTGCCAGTGCATAATGTATCGGCAGATCTGAGTCTGTGCAGTTTATTTGGCGTGATCAGCAGCACAAACAACATGGACCCAGTTCTGCCAGTGCATAATGTGTCTGCAGATCTGAGTCTATGCAGTTTATTTGGCGTGATCAGCAGCACAAACAACATGGACCCAGATTTGCCAGTGCATTATATAGCAGCAGATCCTGACTTGTGAGTATGTATGAATATCTCATGCAACTATTACAAATGTTAAGATGGAGACCTAAAACTACGGATAGGGAGAATTTCTGCATATGTATAAAAGTCTCAGAATCAGGACATTCTCTAGCAGTGACACTGATGCCATAAATACATGGGAAAAGCATTTATATAATGATGTTTGCTATAGATTTTTCATAATGTTTTAAAATTTGTAGCGTAACAAGTTTAATGAATACAAAAAGTGCATCTATATTATGAATATTTACTGTATTCACCAGCCTATATGTTGAGCCAACTGCAAACAACAAAGATCCTGATCTGCCATAGCAAAATGCACCTGCAGATCAGGGTCTGTGTCATTTGTTATATTAATTATGCGTTACAAAATGCACAGACATAGATCTACTGGCACATAATGTGATGATAGATGTGGGTCTGTGCAGATTGCAGCTTGATTCATCCTATAAGTGGGTATAGATGGTAGGACTATATTTTTAAAGACAAATCAACTCTTTAAAAGTCTTTGTCTACTTTTAGATGAATGGTGGTAATAGTATTATAAGAATGGTACTTTAAAACACACTAATAGATGATATATGTGCATCAAGCTTTAATGTACAGTCAATTTTATTATTTGTGTAAATGATCCAATCACAGTTACAAAAATGCACCTGCAAATCAGGGTCTGTGCATCAAACTTTAATGTACAGTTAATTTTATTATTTGTGTAAATGATCCAATCACAGTTACAAAAATGCACCTGCAGATCAGGGTCTGTGCATCAAACTTTAATGTACAGTTAATTTTATTATTTGTGTAAATGATCCAATCACAGTTACAAAAATGCACCTGCAGATCAGGGTCTGTGCATCAAACTTTAATGTACAGTCAATTTTATTATTTGTGTAAATGATCCAATCACAGTTACAAAAATGCACCTGCAGATCAGGGTCTGTGCATCAAACTTTAATGTACAGTCAATTTTATTATTTGTGTAAATGATCCAATCACAGTTACAAAAATGCACCTGCAGATCAGGGTCTGTGCATCAAACTTAAATGTACAGTCAATTTTATTATTTGTGTAAATGATCCAATCACAGTTACAAAAATGCACCTGCAAATCAGGGTCTGTGCATCAAACTTTAATGTACAGTCAATTTTATTATTTGTGTAAATGATCCAATCACAGTTACAAAAATGCACCTGCAGATCAGGGTCTGTGCATCAAACTTTAATGTACAGTCAATTTTATTATTTGTGTAAATGATCCAATCACAGTTACAAAAATGCACCTGCAGATCAGGGTCTGTGCATCAAACTTTAATGTACAGTCAATTTTATTATTTGTGTAAATGATCCAATCACAGTTACAAAAATGCACCTGCAGATCAGGGTCTGTGCATCAAACTTTAATGTACAGTCAATTTTATTATTTGTGTAAATGATCCAATCACAGTTACAAAAATGAATCTGGTACAAATGTTTTATCTTGAACATAAGCAGAAGGTAAATATAAAATTTAAAAATAATAAATAATACACAAAAGATGGAGTATTCATTCATACTGAAACAAATAAATTACCATATTCTAAACAGGTACATCGTATAACAGAATTTCTTTCATAATGATAACAATAACAAAGTCATTAGGAATAAAATTACACAAGTTATGACAATCTATGTATCAAGTCAACCTCACTTTTAGCAAACTTAGAAATAATGAATTTTCCTAAATATTACCTTTTTTTCCAAAACAAATTTTTAATATGTTAAAATATCAAATTCTGCTACAACAATACAACAAATATAATCAATAGAAAATTGGGTCCCAAGAACAGATTATCAGATGAATGATCATCTGAGTAATACACTGGTTAAATTACTTATGTACACTGGTGTAAATGCACACTGATGTAATTGCATTCAATTGATATTACCACAGAGTAATTAGGAACTACATATCTTTCACTGTTTGCATTTACTGTGCTACTTTGCATGAATAACAATTTTCTGTATCCACAGTTGACATTCTGAGCAAGTTTGTTTGCTAATGTATTTTATTTTGGATGCTCCATAACAAATTTGGAAATGGTCTTATTATGTTACCCCTTTCTGTCCATCACAACATGGTTAAAAATTTTATGTTGGAATCAATTTCTCAGTTTTCAGAAATTGCACATCCCAGAGTCATGCAACTTTGCATGTAGATGTGTTTAGTGAATATCACATATATCATTCAAAAGTAGATAATTCTAAACTAATTTTAATGCTCCAACAATTTTACAGGTAGTTCAACTTTTTGTGTCTGGGCACAATTTCTTGGGCACTTTAAGTCCCAGCACCATGTAAATTGTATGGTAGATGTAATCTGGTAAATACCACACAAAGCAGTTACTTTGTCCTCATTTTCATGCAATATTTGCTGGTTAGGTTTTCAGCTTAGGTTAAGTAATTGAAGAGCCATGCAACTTTTCAAGTAGATGTGTCTCATTGAGTGACACATAAACAACAAAAAAGGAAGTTAATGTGAATTAAATTTCATTCTTCAGTGACTTTTGGGTTTGGTTTTATGCTTATGCAAGTTTCTTATCCACTATGTGTAGTATATACATACTACTTTGTAGATGCATCTTTTTTTGTGATTGATAAATATGGCAAATTCAGAACAAAATTTAAAATTCATGTGCTAGTTCATGTCATAAATCATCAAAAGGATAATATTTACTTGCTTGAATGAAAAACAAAATCAGAAATATCACACTCAGTGTGGTGTACTTTACATAGTTATCACTTCAACTTGGCAAAAAAATATCTTTCTAGATAGGCAATCAAATTATTGTGACAAATTCTGAGTTGTAAATATTTATAATGTAACACAAATGTCAGTGCAGTATAATCAAGAGTCCCTCTCCTGATGTGAATGTATTATGAGTCCAAGAAGCTTATTAATGTTCAGGCGAGTCAAGGCATCACATGAAGTAAAGCTGCTTTTTTCGAACATAGATTCTAGAGCAAGCATGGGAGGGATACATAATCAGTTTTACTGTAGATATGAACCAAGACATCAAATTCTGGAAGTTTCACATGAACTGCTTTAAGTCAATGTTCTTTACATTTCATGCTTTAGTTTCATTCACTCTTTCATAATCATCTGATTGCATGGTCAAAAAGGGTATGGCATGGTACTTGTGTTCTATGAACACTTTTTGTAGTTTTATTTGAATCTGCATATACAGTATGAACACATTTTTAGTTTTACCTTAGATAATACACAATAATGGCTATATGGCACTGATTCAAAGTAAAGTAAAAAAAGAATTATAATGATGCAAGTATAACATTATCAAAAATATAAGGTATACATATCAAAATTCAGGAAAAATGTATATAGAAAAAAGATAAAGCTAATATATATAAAATCCTTAAAATATATGGTCAAATGTTTTTTTTAAATTCACTGCATTTTGCAATATCTTTAAGATTTCTTTAGTGGCACATCACAGTAAAGTTCCATAATTGAGTTTGCATCAAACATTTGTTTGAAAAGGTGGAGGTCAACAAGAATCTTTCTTTTAATAGTGAACCCTGGTATGGTATGCACCATGGTCATGGTTCACCCTTTTGGAGGTATACATGGTCTATATTTAGTTGAGACAATAACAGATCATCTCTGTGATCTGTTCTATATGACAAAACCACTAAAGAATAATTGGTTTGATATTCTGAATCTTATCTGTGGATTTTTTCCACATATTTAGTAAGTATAAAGAACATGGTGTAAACAATTGAAGCCAGTACCATATACACTCTCTTATGAGTTGATCCCACAGCAAACAATGTAAACCTTGATCTGCCATTACATTTCAGTGCATAAAAGAAATAAGTGAGCATAAAACAGATTCTTATTTATTTTATGAATTGTTATCAAATTATAAGTACTGGAATGTAGTTTAGTTTCAGATTAGTCCCTATAAGTATTGGTACTGGACTGTGCTAATTGGGATCAGTTAATTGGTTCTATTAGTAATATTTAGAATGACCAGTCTCTACTTTTCCCCCTGCTGCTGAAATACAAAATAGCTTTAACTATCTGGAAAATTACATTTAAAATGAGTCCAATCAATTCTGTTTTCATTTTATTTCTACTCAAAGATGAAATCCGTGACCAATCTGAGTTATATTTATGCAGAATTGCCATGGTTACTAGATGATGGTGGAAGATTAAAGCATAGCAGATTTTTCTGCTTCATGCCTTAAGTTGTAATTTTGAATACACTACTGTTTTCTTGTGGATTTAAATGAACAACTAGATAATACTGATTTTCATTTATTAAATGTACATGTAAAGTGTGATGACTGCTGTTTGACTTAAAATTAACCATGATGATATGTGTTGGTATAGTTGCTTAGGTTTGGATTTTTAGTTTGTTTTAGAACACTGAAATATTTTTACATGTTATCAAAAAAAATGGCATTTTGCTGTCTCAAAATATGCAATAAATACAGTAATGAAATTCAGGAAAATGCAGTGTTTCTGAAATTCCCTATTAGTTTGCTATATCCGAGGTATCACCATATAAGATGCTGCTGACAACATGAACCACAAAAAATACTGTTTCAATTCTACATAATATACATATTCATTTGCAAGAATAATTTATCATTTAGTTGACACATTAACAAAACATCTTTGCTTAATGGCAATAATTTGGCTTTTGAGATAGATAATAAAAGAAAGATAATGAAAAGAAGTAAAATAAAAACAAAATCTTTTGCTTGAAAAATAATTGGTACATGTTCAAAACAATAATAACAATAACATAAAACCTTAAATTCAGGCAAAACTAATAGTATCACCATGCTGAACCAAGTTCAACAGGTCTCCCTGAGAGCAAGGATCTGAGTTTTTGACTCCAAGGCATAGAGTTAGAGCTTAATGCACTGGTGCCAATGAAAAAAAATGAGAAAACATGCTTATAAAATATTTTATAAAAAAAACAAAACATTTTTTTAAAAAATAGGATTTTTGATAAATAGTGAAGAATAACTGAAATATTGTAATGAATGATGTACATGTTATATTTATATATATATATATATATATATATATATATATATATATATATATATATATATATATATATATATATATATATATATATATATATATATATATATGTGTGTGTGTGTGTGTGTGTGTGTGTGTGTGTGTGTGTGTGTGTGAAAATTATTTTCTATTGTAAACAATAATATTTTAAGTATACAAATCATAAATATAAAGTTATTACTTGGCGACATTAACACTGGCTAAAATGAAAAACAAGAGGCACAAGCAGTTTGATATTGCTCACCTAGCATACATTAGTTTAAATGGAAAAGTGAGAGCAAAAGTAACTTTGGTTAAAAGACACTGATGACAGGGTACTTTCCTGCTATTTGGTTTAAAATGGTGGTAATATTTGAAAATATGTTCAACTGTTTCTACTTTGAGCAACTTCAGCTGAACTAGATGATGTACTGGCATATTTCTGATAAATGGAAAAAGTGTTTATGTCATATTTATTATGATATGGTCTAGCAGTTTTTCTATCATCTTTTACACCTTTTATATGAGTAAAAATTACTGTGAATGGAGATGAGTATCATTTTCCACCTGGCTGCTTCTGGAACCACCAGGAAACAATTCTGGCACAGTCTGTTTTATGGAATATTTTTATCATGTTCAAGAAGTCACTCCACTTTAAGGGGTTCAAACCTGGATAAATTCTTGAATAGCATATCTTGACAAAGATTTCTACCAAGTCTGATCAAAACTGAAATATAAACTGAAAATAGGTTTTTCTACCTGGCTGTAATGAAAATCACATGATTACTTTGGGAACCAACCTGAGCATAGTTCTGGTAGCAAATGTGTTATGAAAAATTACTACCAATATTGATCAAAACGGGTTCCACCATTCTAAAGAAGCTGAAATAAGTTTTATGCCTAGTTGCTATTTAAATCAAACCATTGCTATGAGGCTGCATTTCACATAAATCTGATACACCACAACTTACAAAACATTCCTACCAAGTTTGATAAAAAATGTCTGTCATTCTAGATAATTATGTTTTTGTTATTTGGTTGTTATGGATGCCATAGTTGATATCAGAATAGCCGGCCTCAAACTAATTCTAACAGCATGTTCTATAAACATTCCAACTAAGTTTGATCAAACCAGCTCAGCTGTTTAAGAGAAGCTGAAAATAGGCTTTTCACCTGGTTTTTATGGAAGCTACACCTTTGATGGGGAAGCCACCCAGTACATAATTTTGACTGAACATGTCCTAATTTTGGCTCAGTTGTTCCTAAGAAATTGAAAATGATTGGATGGTAAACAGGAACAAAACACTATTATCAAAAACTTATGTCACTACATGGGTATCTAAAGAGATTGCATGCCATATGCATGTGTGCATGAATGCGTGCATGTGTGTGTTGTCTTTTTTTTAAAATATAGATTATATTTACTATCCCTAGTTTATATGGAAACAAAAAGTTTTGATTGTAAGTTGACCTTGGGATAGTTTCCTGCCCCCCCAATGAGATAAAAACAAAACAAGAAATTGAAAATAGTTTTTTTCCTTCCAAATAGCTGCTATGACAGTTGCACCATTGCTATGACAGCCATCCCAAATGCAATTCTCAAAGACTATATTTTTATCATGCCCTAAAAGCATTTTTCAAATTTGACCACTAATTATTTTGAAAAGTCTAAAAAGGAAATGCAGATATATGGATGATGGACCATAGATGCATGATGGAGGCAGGGCCATGCAATAAGTTCACACTGACAAGGTGAGCTAATAATGTTGTTTACAAAAGTACCAGTAGACATCACAGGCTGTTATTCAAAAAGCTAGTCAAAAAAGCAAACTAATTTGTAAAAACCTCTCCCTTATACCATGATGGCCATTATTTTGGCAGAAGTAACATTTAGCATTCTAGTCTAATGTGTGGATTTCCAATTTTGATAACTGAGATTTAATGACAGCAAATAGAGGGAGGTTTTTATTTTAGTTGGGACAACCAGCAATATTTTCTATCTAGAGCATGATATATATATATATATATATATATATATATATATATATATATATATATATATATATATATATATATATATATATATATACTTTTTTGTATACTTTAGAGACTCTTGGTGTAATGAGGACTAATGAAATAGCTTCTTCCATTCAATGAGGAGAAATCTGGAAAAATAAATCCTGTAAATAGGTATGTCCTTAAACTGACATATCAGTTTCTTCCATTACTAATTTGAAAAGAATTAAAATGGTGTTACAATTAAAAACCAAATTGCTAGCTGGGATTAGAAACAACCATCTGCCAATTATGCTCTGGGACTGAGGCACATGGCATGAACCTTATACTGTCCATAGCTGTGGATGGTATTAGTTCCCCTTAAGTCTTTACTTACATTATGAATGATAATAATGAATGAACTGTTGCTAATAATCATAAAGCAACTTGAAGCAAATGTGTACGTTCTAGAGCTAAAGAAAAATAATGAAACATATAATTTATATTAGATGCAATATGAGTAAAATGTATTTTCAGGCAATATGCACCAGCAGATCTGGATCTGAGCTGTTTGCAGTTGGACTGGACTTATAAGTGAGTATATATGGCACTGCAAAATCATTATGTAATCTTATTTTGGTGAAGAACTCAAGCTGCTGAAATAAAATGGCCCTTAGATTTAATGCTAACACTGTATTGTTCTCCCTAAACAAACATTGTGTCAAACATAAGTCAATAATATGTAGGTTCCTTATGGAAACTGGTGCAAGGCTTCTACAGGTAAAAGTGTACAACACTTTGTATACTTTGATCAAGTGGTCACTTTTTTAGGGAAAAAAATATATCACAGAAAAGCTGTCTGGCACATAAAGTACATGGTCTTTCACCACATTAAGTTAATTAAACCTAATTATCATTAATTAAAGGGTTTAACAAACAGATATTTTTATTCTTAGACATCATAAGCAAAAGCATATAAAAAATTATCACAAATCTATATAGACATTTTGTTTGGCCTGGACTAGTTACTTGAATTCAGCAATGTTTACATAAAATCTAGCTAGTTGGAGTTGTACAATTTTGTTCCTAGAGCTGATCTGAAATACTGAAATTTTAAGTAAAAGCAGTGCTTAATATAAACTCACCAGTGGTTATTTCAGGTAAGCATCATGCAAATCAAGGTAAAGATGGAAATGAGAAAATGTGTCATCACAAATCTTTACAATGAACAGCTCTAATGAGAATAATAATAATGTCAGACCTATTCCAGTCATCAGAATTTGGGAATATTCATTATTGAAATTCTTTAAAAATACTAGCAAAATAATTTATCACATGTATATAAGCAGAAAATTTAAAAATTGCATACTGCAATACAATTAAAGGAAACTATTTAACCCTCAGGCTTTGCATTTAGATCAGCCCTCATGGTCAAGTAAACTTCTGAGACCATGTCTGAATTCTAAAATGTCTCAATATGGTGTTGGACTCTTATCTGTGTCTATGCAATCAATCATATAATGGCTTAAATCCACTCTTGCTGCCGCCTCCACCAGGATTAAATGGAGCATCATTTCCTGTCATTCGCCTGTTTTGTGGAATTGAACCTTCTCCTTGTGTAAGGGCCAAGTACCTTGAGTCATCTTCCTCATCTCCTGTTAATGCAATGTTACGCAAATGTGGCATCTCTGCAAATGGCAAGTACATTTCACCTGAAAGAGCAATATTAAAACATAAACAAACATAGACGTTAATTGTTTTGGCTTAGTCTTGGAAGGAAGATCGCTATATTTAGGATAGAAAGGAAAAGTACCAGATTTACTTGCTTATAAGTTGAGTCTAACCACAAAATAACACAGACTCTGATTTGCTATTGCATAATGTGCCAGCAGATCACTGTTAATGTTGTTTGTTCAAATGATTGCTCCTACCAAACTGCAGAGACCCAGCTATGCAGCAGTAGATCTGGGTCTATGCAGTTTGAAGTTGGTCTAAACTTATAAGTGAGAAAATATGGTAATGATAAACAGTCATAGTATGACTATATAGTTTAGCATGTTATACGATACAGCTGTAGCTATGGCTACAGAATTATTGTGGTTAGTTGTCTCAGACTGAGATCATGAAAATAAATTCTGTAAAGATGTATAATCTACATAAATAAATGTTGCCAAAATTTGTACCTTTTCTTAACATTTTAAAATGAAATATAATAACAGTCATCCATCTTCTTAAGTGAGAAAGTTTCATTTGCCTCTGTTCTCAGCATACTCACTAATGACATCAGATACTGTCTGTACAAGTATTTTAAAATGCCAAAAATTATTATCTTTTGATGCTACAAATCTAAGGGACAAAATAATATAATTCCCATCAGAACTTTCCACAAACTTAAGTTTAGGGTGGGGGTAAGGCATAATCAATTGCTAGTTTTATCTGAGTTAGCCAACTTATGATTGTAACTATATGAGCTTAACAGATTGACTGAAATGAAACTGTCAAAGACCACAAAAGCCTTCACACAAAAAAAATCAGACAAATGTTGCCTCCTTCATTGCAGTTTCCTTATATTCCACGGCATGGTCTGCTGTAATGGGTACAGACTGAACTATTAGCAAATTAGTGCTACTATTGTCACAGACTATTGGTAAAGTAATATGTGGTGTCAATGTACACCAAGAGTATTATTGCTGTGAGTCATTTATTACAAAGCAAACTTCGTGCTGACATTCAAATGGGTTAGTTGGTATTCAGCAGGCTGAACATTAATGTTTAAGCAATGAGATCTGTAGGGATTTCTCTCTCAAAGCAATAATACTCTCACCTCATGTTGTAATTAAGTTTGTTTTTTTTGTTTTAAAAAAACAACTCAGATTAAACTGATTTCATGTATGGAACTTAAAGCATGTTTTTCTTTACAAGTTAGCCAACAGGGAATACCAGAGTTGATCATAAAGTTCTATAATAACTCTGTAAAGAAAATGATATTTAACTATTTACAATCATTTAAGTAGTCCTCTCAAAGTAACTTCCTTTCAGCTTAATGCAATTCTAACAGTCTGACTCTCATCCTGAACATGTGCAGTTGGCTGTAATGTGATGGTATTCATAGTGACCTTCTGAATGCATTTCTTTGTTCTTCTCTGCTTTCATAATGATTTCCTTGTAATAAATCTTTCAAAGATAGAAGTCACAAGAAAATAAATCTGGCTGTATGGATAGTAATTTGGAGTTTCAATGCCATGTTTTTGTAAGGTCAACATTACAAATTTGCAAGTGAGTTTGGGGTCATTATTGCTGAAAAATGAAGCCACCCTCATTAGGTCTGGAAACCTGTAAACAACCACACAAAATAATATCTGATTACTATATTGAAGCATAATTTGTTCATTCACTATGGTCTTCTCTTGTGTCATGTAGTTCAGAATTATTCCCTGTGTACTGAGGAAAATCATGCACATAACATTTTCTGCAGATCTGGCAAGTCATGCTTTCATAGATGATGGTAAATGCATGTGCTTCCATACACTACTTTGTCTTTTACTCTTGGATTCAAAGATGTGTATCCAAGTTTCATCACATTGTGATCTTATTTAAGAAATTATAAAATTCAACTTTGTAAATGTATAATAATTCTCTGCAGATCTATACCCTTAAATTCATTTGTTCTTTATCAAGCAATTCTGGTCACCCAATGGGCACTAAGCATTTTTAATTCCTTGATCAAAATTTCCTCTGTATTTCCATTAGAAGCACCAAAATTGTATGCCACCTATTGGCCAATAATACGTCTATCTTTCTCCATAGAATCAACTATTTCATTTTAGAAACAAGATCTACCTTTTTATACATCATTAATAAAACTTTTCTGCTGATTCTAGATTTACCCATGACTTCATGTCCACAAACAACATCCATGACAAGCTTTCATCTGTGAAAAGGATATGCCTAATTTTGCATAAAATATTTTAACCTCTCTTCTCTCTGTTACAAAATGGACTCCTCTGCAGTTTTGTCATTATATCCACATATTGTCTATAACTGTGCTATGTCATCAACTTAAAAATGTTATCACATTCTAACCTGGGATGTTTTCAATTATTGACTGGGAAATTCTCAGGTCATTGGGTTACTTTCTTGCAAATTTATAGCATAACTTTCTATCAACACTTAGATCTATGCAACTATGCTTAGTATCTGTTTCTCTATTAGTTTTATTTAGAAACATGTGATCTTTGAAATGTATCTGTAGTTTCTGAAATAATCTTCCAATGCATTATATCCCTAAATTTTCTAATTTATATTTTCTATGAAAGACCAAACATGACTGCAAAGTTTTAATAACAATACAATTTTCAGCATGTTACCACATGTGGCACATTAATACAAAATCAAAAGTGAATGCAAGCATTGAATCTGATCTGAACATTGTAATTTTCTACCGCCAAAAATAGCCAAACAAACAAAATTTATAAAAAAACTGGACAATATAGCTAAAGAAGTTTTCTTACCAACAGGAAGCCCCTTTTCTACCCTCATTTGCTCAGTTTCAAAGAAGGTCTCATGGTCCTCCCAATGCTTATCGCAGGCTGCACACAAGAAATTGGAGTCAAAATGACCACAGCCACAACCTGATAAAAGATATAATAACAAGGATTCTTAACATAAACTAATAACTGGGTTAACTACTAACCACTAGTTATAACTAGATAAATGATATAACCACTACTAACCACTAGTTATAACTAGTTAAATGATAAATTAGTTAAATGATATAACCACAACTAACCACTAATCACTTATAAATATTACTTGTCTCTAATTAAGCACATCTGTATTCTATGTCAATTATTCTAGTTTGGCACCACAATTTCCCAATTAGGCACCAAATTTTCCCTGACTAAGGCAATGCTGATCAATTTGCTCATGAACTACATTCCAGCCTCTTCAACATCTCTCCCTAATACCATGATGGCCATTAATCTATTGCCAATAAAACATAGTGTATCACCCTTTTGAAAATTGTGTGACGATGATTTGTCAACGTTCATATCTTTGAAAGATGACTATAATATCTACCAAGTTTCATAGCTATCCAGTAAAAACTGCAAGTCAGTTGCATTCAGGAATTTCTGTCCAAATACAAGAAAAAGAATAAGAACGTCAAGTAAAGGGCTGGGGAAGATGAGCATCAACTTACCAAAGATTTTCCACAGATGTAAAAAAAACTGCAAAAATAAATGACAGGCTCTACATCACATGGCAACTTTCAGAGAAGAAAACCAACTCAAGCAAGCCTTATGTGGAAAGGATAGGAATATCATGAGTGAAACCAGTAGAAAAGCTTGATAGGTGGAAGAAGCATTTCAGCAGCTTGCTCACAGGCACACCTATGAAAAACCCAACCATTACTGAAGAGAGAAAGGATCTAAACATCAACATAGGGCACATTACTCAGAAAAAAGTAACAGAGGCAATCAGGAAAATCAAGAGTAGTAAAGCCCAAAGATAAAAAAAAAATCCCACCAGATGCCTTAAAGGTAGATGCTCCAGTTATGGCAGAAACCAGGGGCCCCAAGTGGCCGAGTGGTCTAAAGCGCTGTCCATTACGGATCACTGCCATCTCACCTCTATCTGCGTGGGTTCGAGTCTAAGATTCGGCAAATGTGGATATGTGAGAGAGCTTGCCAGTAGCTTCTCGTGGTTCGGTGGTTCTTTCCGGTGATTTCCCGGTTTCTTCCTCCACCATTAATACTGTCCGCCATGTATAGCCTTTCCTGTGCTGAAAAATGGTGTTAAACCCCACAACAACAACTACGGCAGAAACCTTGGCTGACATTCTACAGAAAATATAGGACAAAGATGAGTTGTTACAAGAGTAGAGAAAGGGCTACATTGTGAAGATTCCCCAGAAAAGAGACAATAGTTACTGATGGAACTGGAGAGGTATTCAGCTCCCATCCCAAGCAAGGTTCTCACAAGACTGATTTTGCAGAGGAAAAAGTATGCAGTAGATTCCAGGTTGAGAGAAAAACAAGCAGGACTTTGGATTAGGAGATTATATGCTGACAAAAGCTATCAAAATTTTAGTAAAAATTTTTCTATCTGTAAAACCTTTATTGATACATGTCGATCCTAACAAATGGTTTCCCTGGTACCCAATCAAAGGGAAACTATCAAATGTGAACCTGAACTAATTTGTTATAGGTTCATACACAGAGTCGTTTTAAGAAGTTTGGGGGCCATAGGCACAAACTCTAAACTTAAAAGTAACCAGAATTGCGCCTGAATCTCTCTGTCTCAGATATAGAGTATTGCATTGCATTTCCATGTGTGTCAGTTTGGTAATTTATTAAGTCAGTACTAAACTGCTAAAACAACCAACGCCAAAATTTTGTTTTTGGTCCACTGCAGGGCCCCCTGCTGTGTGGGGACCTAGGCACTTGCCTCACATGCCTTTGCCTTAAAATAGCACTGTTCATACATACCAACCCCCAAGAGTGAAGCAATTACTAATACAAATGGTAAAATAGTGAGAGCAATCTATACATTACATGCGACAATAAAAAGCAAACTATATATTACATGCCACAATTGCAGAAAACTTTAAGAAAAACATACATTTATTGTTGCTACTTATTTGGATCTGCAGTTAAAAGTCTTGTCACAAATTAACTAAATCCATGTTGATTAGTATGAGAGCACTGACACAAAACAAAATCATAAACTATTTATGCATGACAATCACTTTAAATATGTGTAACCTTCTCGGAACAGCCAGGAAGTCCATAATGATGAATGCTGTATTACATTACTTTTGAATTCTTCTTTCAAAATTTGAGAAGCACTATTGAGTTGTCCTTTTCCTGATGCAATATGTTTTTAAATTTAACAAAATCCCTCTCCTCAAACATGTTTAAAAAAATAACATCCATGAGTCATATCGATAAAGTCGGTTTTGATCAATATCTGGCACCATTTTGGTTTAATTTAGACTGGTCTGCTATATATGTTTGTATTAGAATATAATGAATCTGTGACACATTGTTTTGTTTCATGTTCATGAAATCTGTATTGTTGGAACTCTTTCATATACAGTTACTATAAACAGAAAATAAAAAAAATTAGATGGAACTCCAACAACAGATAAACAACAACGGATAAATCAGTTGCAGTCAACAATAACACAAATTGAGCCTTGAACTGTGTTATTTTGTGTCTTGTTTGCTCCTGATGTCAGCTTATGTCTTAACTTGGAAACATGTTTTGGGGGGGGTTGTAGTGTAAAAATTGGTACAAATTGTCCATTTTATTACCCAGGTTATTATCAATGGGTGGGTACCCTAGTACCCAGGTACCCATTGACAGCTTATAAAGTGCAGACCAGATACTAATACTTCATGTCACAGAACAGTCCTTAGAATGATGGTCATCCCATTATGTAAATTTTGTAGACTTCTGGAAAGCATTTGACATGGTGGATAGAAGCACCATCTGGAAAATCCTGAGGAACAATGACTTCCTAAAGAAGGATTGTTAGGATTATCCAGTACCTCTACAATGTCAGTACCTGCCACACTATACACAACAGAGACATATCTCCTTCCTCTGTTGACACTAGCATCAGGCAAGAATGCATACTTTCACCAATAATCTGAAGATGGCAATGGACCAACCATGAGGAATATAGTGGAACCTGATCCAGAAACTGGAAGATCTCGACTTTGTTGATGCAGTGATGCTCTCAGTATTTTATCATCTGGGGGGAATTTTGCCCCTGGTCACAAAACTAAGGGAGAAGTAGAACAAAAATGAGGGGAAGACAGAAATGGTCATAGTTCAATATTTAAATAGCACTTCAATATCCTTCTCTCTTTCTTCCTGATCCACTCTGTAAGATGTTATCAAAATCAAAATATTTAAAAGATGTTTCCTCTACTTGTATAATCATTAATCTGTGCACTATTTCTCAGCTTAATCTGTTTCTTATATGTGTATGAATGTTGTTCTGTAACTGGGAACCCTTTCACAGTTCACAATTGTTGTCTTTGGATAAACAAAGATGAAAATGACATGGAATCAGACATTTTGGGTCATCTAAATAGCCTGCATTATAAAACTTAAAAAATTTCTTGATGCAAGGTTCAAAATTTGACACAGTGCTTGTTATGGGGCCCAAAGCTAGATATGTAAACAGTTAAAAAAAAAATATACACATTGCGACATGCACTAAAATATTTCTAACAGTTCTACAAGCACTTTAAGGGTGAACGGCTGAATAAAGTTGTATGCTGCAGAGAGTACATTGCCACATGTGTGACTTGAAATTAAATTGAGGGAGTTCTTGAGCATCATGCTTTCCAAAAGTGCGAATTCTTAAACATTTTGCATGAATCACATGCCTGGGAATATCTCTGCACATGATATTGGATGGCTGTCATACACTCCAACAGATCCAATTAAAGACAGAGAGCCCGAACTACTTGCCTGAAGATTAAAACCTGGAAGAGACAAAATGTTTATAAGTCAATAAAAACCAGGATACACCTATTTTCTAAGAGGGTCTAGCCACTGAGAACATCAGTAAGTTCAAATACCTTGGCAACACTGTAAACAAGTCAGAATAAACAGATGAGGATGTGAAGGCCTGGATTGCTAAGGTACACAATGCATTTACCACTCTCAGTCCAGTCTAGAGGAATGATAACATCTACCTGAAAGCAAAACTTAGACTGTTCAACTCCAGTGTCAAATCAGTACTGCTCTATAAGGACAGAGACCTGGAGTCACACAAAAAATTGTAACATAAGCTACAGATCTTCATCAATACCTGTCTCTGACAGATCAGATGGCCAGACCAAATCCCCAACCATTATGGCTGATGCCACAACAGAAACCCATATCCAACATCAAGAAGCAGAAGCGGAGATGGTTTGGACAAACAATGCAGACATACGAATTCAACATCACTAAGAATCCCTTGGATTGGAATCCTCAAGACAAATGCTGATAGGGACAGCCAGCCAAGACATGGCAAGAAACCATGGACATGGAACTTAAGATCATCTGCATGTCAAGATGGGAGGCAAAATAGATAGCTCAAGACCATGACATATGGAGAACTGCATTGAATGCCCTATGTTCCACTGGGAACAAAGAGTAATGATGATGATGATGATTATGATAATGATGATGATGATGATGATGATGATACTGATGATGATGATGATGATGATGATGATGATGATGATGATGATGATGATGATGATGATGATGATGATGATGGCAGACAGATTCTAAGTGTAAGGATTTATACATACTCTTCCTTGTGCTTTGGCAAATATTTGCCTGCAGCAAACCTTAATGTTGTTAACCTCACATGACTGATGATTAAGTAGATAAATTATATGCCAAATACTGACAAATGGAAAGGATGAAAAACACATGTAATTATGTAGCATATGCATTTCTGAGTATGACTGACATCACAAAATCAAATTTATTAAACCAGCAAAATCTAGCTTGATCAAGCAAGAATACTGTATATAACCACATCTAACTTGTCTTCAACTTCAATCTACATAACTTTGATCTGCCAGCAAATCTGGGTTTATGCAGCTTATTAGGCCTAAACAGGAGGACAAAAACAGACCCTTACTTGCTCTTACATAATGTGACATCTGATCTGGGTCTATGTCTGCAGTTGGATTAACCTTATACACAATTATATATAGTAACAAAAAGCAATACTTGCCCTTACTTTTGCATCGTCTCAAGCCTGTGGGGTCATGCTCCTCATGAGTGTGTTTACATCTGCATTTGGCCCTCCATGTACTGGGTTCAAAATCCCGCCGCCGCTGCATCCAAAACTCTCCAACATCTTCAGCTCTAGAAGGTATCCAGGCAAATGCCTTGCATTTACAATTCATTTGTTTACACGGCACTCTGACACTGTGACCTGGAAAATCAAAGATAAAGCCTTGCATTTACAATTCATTGTAACCTGGAAAAATCAAAGACAAAGTGAGTGTTGTTATATACTGTACCAACTAAATTTGTGTTTGTCCATACTGCAGGCTAAATATGTCCAAGAAAGTAAAAAATGTAGAAAAAATTTGAAACAATGCTATAATGGCATGAAAATTTAATCAGGTTGTCTACGTATACACACAAACATACCAATTTATTTCTTACCTAAAGTGGTGTTTGCTTTATTGTGCTAAAAAAGTTTCCTCCCAAAAACACAAGTTCAACAAGTTATAACAATTTGTAAACTGAAAAGTTTGTATAATGCACTGAAAATCTAACTGGATTATCTAACAATGAATACAAATATGCTCACCAAATTTTACTTACCTAACTCAAATGTTTCATGCTTAATACAGCTAACAAAGTTTTCTTGTCAAATGTCATTGTCCTAAATCTGTACTGTCAACAGTTGACAACTGACATTTTTATGCAAAAAGTTTTTCTTCCTCACAGTAAGTGCAAACCATCCACAAAATTTGGTCTGGCGCTTTTATTTAGAACTAATGTTATTGTGTATAAACTAATTTTCTTCTTTTAATCATAGTGTCCTTAAACCTTTCATTTCCACAAATCAAGTCTTCTTTACACTTTGGTTGAGGTGAGTGATGATGTTATTGAACAGAAACTGTTTTTATTCTCTCAGTCACAGTGCCCTTGACCTTGGATCTTTTTACTCCAAAATCAATATAGTTTTTCACCAATCCAAGTGAAAGCTATCTTGTAATTGTAGATAGTTGACAACTCAAGTTTCTGAGCAGAAGCCAACTTCGTAACTGATGGATATTCACATGGATATATAGTCACCCAAACAACATCATAGCATAATATACTCTGCCTTATGTATTGCAAGAATATCATGAATGACTTTCGACCCTTTGACCCTGACATCAGTAGGACCCTTTTTTACCAGATAGGCAAGTTATCCGTAATGTTAGCAGGTCTGTAATGTATTATTAATGTTATGCACAGGTACCATTTTCCATAGACAAAGATTTTAAGCAAACTGATTTTCCACCAGTACTTGAACTCAGGCACTGCAACAGTATGACAGAATTTGACAGGGGCCTTTCAGATCTACAAGGGCCTTTCACAGTACTTGAAATCCAGTGCTCCAAACATATGACAGTCCTGTGCTCCAAACATATGACAGTCCTGTGCCAGGGGCCAGTCTGAATCTTAGAAGAACCCCTCACAGTAGTTGAACTCTGGTACTGAAATAGTATGACAGTCCGATGACAGAAGCCTCTATGAATCCTACAAGAGCCACTCATTTTCGGGATACTACTTACTCAAAGAACCTATTAATTTTCTAAGATTGTACATAAGAACTCTTCAGGACAAACTGAATGTTAAATGGGGAAAAAAAGTGATTTTTCAAACATTATTTGCCCTTGACCTGTGTGAGAAACTATTGTTTGCAGTACTAAACTCTGTTGTGATCACCTTATTTTAATCTTTCATATAATATGAGAATGTGGATATGTAAGAAAGCTTGCCAGTAGCTTTTCATGGGTCGGTGGTTCTTTCTGGTGATTTCCCGGTTTCTCCCTCCACCATTAATACTGGCCACCATGAATAGCCTATTGTGTGCTGAAAAATGGCGTTAAGCCCAACAACAACAACAATATATAATATGAAAATGCCACATCTGTGAGTATGGGTTATTCATACTCAAGGTATATTCAACAGCTACAACATCAATTTTGAAAAACAAATTTTTTTGGTTCTTCACTTGACTGTGTCACTTTTTAAGTTATTTATATTTGCATCTAGTACTAAGAAGAATAACAAAATTTGAAATTTACTGGTTAATGAAATGACTTATGGTGAGTTAATATTTCATAATCCCACAATAAAACACAAATAAAACAGTCTCAAGAAAGTTTTCTGGGATTCATTTACCTTGAAATAAAGATTTAACAGCATAAGCTGAACTTTGAGAAGTCAGATCTTATTGGAAAATTTTTGTAAAGATTAAAGGTATCTAAAACTATTTCTAATTCAAATCCCCTTATCAACATCATGTAGAATTTAAATTTCAGCAACAAACTGATACAAATATTATTCCATGCTAATAGCATATTTCATCCAAAATGATGGGCCCTTGTCCATTCCCAATACCTTAAAATAAAAATTTGGTGGTAATTTTATTTCATCCTTGAACAAAATGAATGTTAAATATTTAATTTGGACTGTTATATACCTGTATACTTATCATGTTCTCCAAGGAGATGGCCACAGAAACATTTGGACATTTTGTTCACCCTTTGACAATCATGCTTGAACTCTGGACACCTCCATCCAATGTATATTCCTATAAAGGATCAAAGACTGATATACAATTTATCAACTAAACTAACTAATTTTCCATTAATACTCAATACCATGATAACTGTCTGTCTGCAAAGGTATATTTTAAAATTAAAAAGGGGAGATAATTATGATAATACTAGTGGTAATACATAGCAGACCTGGACTAACAAATTGCTAACATCTGTCGAAAGTGCTCTACCTACTCATATCTATTTGATTAAAATGACACATTTTGTTGTGAAATTTACATGCAAACTACAACTACACTGCTGATTCATGTAATGCCCCCAAAAAATCTCAAAATTAGGTAAAAGGTAAGATAAGCTTGAACAACATGATTTGGAAAATGTTATGAAAACAAAAAACATCTGGGTGTCAGAAGCGAGACAACTCCATAAAGAATTAGTAGTTCATTCTCATTTTAATCAATCAACAGTCCATTGTGATCACTGATAAGCAGTATCTAATTGACAGTCATGAAAAGACCAACTATTGTGCAATCGGCAAGTCAAATCTTAGTGTCCCATCCAATTATTGTGAAGCTGAATTTACTCTACAAGTTTATTGACTCTTTTGTGATAGTGGATAAGAAAAACTACATTTATTAGAAAAACTGTACATTTAAATTTAAAATTATCATAAAGACAATGATGTTATAATATTTTTGGCTTCTTGGTTATTAACTTTGTTTTATGAGGATATTAAAAAAATTGTTATATGATTAAAAATGCAGTTGACATAAGACTGGACACATTAATTTTGATGCTACATGTATGAGGCATGTTGTCTCAGTACAAGACACTACTATAAACTGCCATACTGCAGACATCATAACAATATGAGTGAAAAATTGTTAAAGCTATGTTAAAAATCCAAATCACACACACACACACACAACCTTTTATATTATCATGGCAAAAGTAAAGAAGATAAATTCTGAGGGTGAGTAAAGCTGATGCAATATTTAACAGTTCACACTCTATAGCTGCAATGAAAAATTTTACCCAGAAGAAACCTAAACTCATAATTCTTTGCAAAAAATTACCCATAATTACTTGTGGAAATGGTAGATTCAGACAGAAATATCTAATAATGCTCAAATAGCTATAGATTCATTTTTGTGACTTATTTAACTTAACAAAACTGCAAAATGAGGCAGCAGAAATACATAGTACTAAGTGCTTAAAAATTCAAGATGTTCAAGGTTTGTTTTAGTAGCTACATGAGGCATGGTGAGATCAAAAAATGAATGCTTGATATTGGATTAGGTTTGTAAGTTTTAACTAAAATAGGGGTGTGTTCACCTGTTAAGGCACATGCAGGTAATATGTGAAATACGATAAATATGGATCTATTGGTCCATGATGCAATGAGAGATCTATGCTCTTTGTAATTGGGTTAAAAATGTGCCAATATGGTAACTACCTGTTTTCTGAGCTTCCACAGCTGCCTCTGTCTCAGGATCAAACAGTTTTTTTAGACGAGGTGCAAAGTCAGGATTCATTGCTCTAGCAAAGGACTCAACATCATAATTTTTGGCAGGCTCAATTTTCCTGACTGTGTAACCTACAAAAAAAAAGAAAACAGATCCTAATGTCTAAGCATACAAGACTAAAGTGTAAAACGTTTTTTCAAAAGCAATATTGGAGATTTTGATAGGAAAAATGTTTGCAAACAAGACAGATGATCTGAATACCTTTTGAAGCTGTTGCAAATGCAGCTAGTTCAGGATACGAATTATAACATCCAAAGACAAATTTTTAAGGGGTGGGGAGTGGCATGGTAGCTTAGTTGCTAGAACACTAGACTAGTAATGCAAGGATCATGGGTTTGATACCTACCAAGGCCAGCCTGGGTTGGCTGCCTCCATCCTAAAATCATACTGAAAGAATTAGGACTCAAAATAACAGGTTTTCAGTCCGTCCAGTGATATTCCTTCATAGGAATGATGACTCTTGCATAAAATTGTCTGATCTACAATATATAGCTGGTTATAAGTCAAGTCCAACAACAAACTGCATAGACCCAGATCTGCCAGTGCATAGTTTGTTGGAGTTAACAGTAGGCCAAACAACACAGACTCTAATCTGCCAGCACATTTTGCAATGACAAATCAATGTCTATACTGTTGGCTTTGACTTATCTAGGTGAGGTGTCATTAAAATGAGGTGGTTAAATGATAAACCTGTACCGTGTATCAATAGTATTCATGATAAACAGAATAAGAAAGTATACATTATTGATACACATCAACTTGATTGTCTTTCCATCTTTAGAAGGTTTGTCAGTGGTAGGTGGTGCCCTTCTATGTGAGTTGACATAATGTATAAATTTCCAGTAAGCAGATTACAGACATTCATTGACTTAGTATCTATTTATGAGCCATTCTCACCCATGACAACAAAATACTTTCAAATAGTATACCTGTTAGTTGTGAGTAATTTTAATTCAACCTTTTAGGTCATTTCAGGCTTCCCCATTTGATTAGATACATGACTCATCTAGGCCACCACATCCTTTATTTTGCAATGTGTGAGTTCTTTAAAACCAATTACCAATTTCATGTCCTCACTAAAATGTGGAAGAATTACAGTCTTATCTTCAAAAGGGAAAGATAAAGCAATTTACTCATGTGAGGAAAATCTCATCTAGAACAAATCCAGTGTTGGAGTGGGGATGAATACCAATAAAATCTAGACACACTGTACTTCCTACAGATGCAAATAACTGACACAGACACAGGCACTTGTTTCAGTTAGTGAAGAAGAAAAACTAATCACAATACACACTCCACTTCTATTTATATATATATAAAATTAAAACTTTATGCAAGTAGACAAACTTCTGTGGTTGGAAATCTGTCTCCTGGTTGATTTTGTATCTATTTTATTTTTCCCATTGTTATATTCAGTCACTGATTAAATATCTCAACATAAAATGAGACATTCCAAATATGCTACCAGTGAGCAAATTAAAATGAGACATTCCAAATATGCTGCCAGTGTGCAAATTAAAATGAGACATTCCAAATATGCTACCAGTGTGCGAATTAAAATCTTTACAGATTTTTTAATAAACACTTTAGCTCTGTTGCTTTGCCAATACTTCCTGCATGTGATGCAAGGAATTCGATACATTAACATCTGACTGATAGTTTTTGTTTACACTGGACTGGAACAAACAAAAACCACAAATCATAATTCCATATAAAATATTTCACTGTGTGACACACCAACAATGCAGCCATCAAAATATATCCAAACAGACACGCTATGAATCAAGACTAACTTCATGTAAAAGTATCAATTAAATGATAAGTACTTCATTATATATGGGAAGCACATTTGGAATATTTCCTTTATGATGAACATGCAGATGGAATAAGATAACTGGCATTGAATTGGCAATGTGGGGGTATGGGACATTACAAACCATGTCACCTTTTGTTAGAAGGCAAACAGGTGTTGTTAGTAAGTTTTTCTTTTCTCCTGGCAAAAATGAGTGCTTGTGCCTGCAACATCTGTCTCCAATGATTCCTCAATTTAAAGAATGGAAAGATGAACTACTAATATTATTCATGCTAAATATTTAAATATTGTGTATAGGGAAAGTATCATTTTGCATCAATTCTCCAGCTCTTGTATCAATAAGTGTGTTGGTATGACAAAAGTATTAATGCATCAATGAATCGATGAATTGATATACAGTCAAACACACTTATATCAACCTCAGTTATCTAAAGAACCCATTCATGTTAAGTGTTTTGGTCCAGTTGTGAAGAAAATCCTA
Source organism: Potamilus streckersoni (assembly GCA_016746295.1). Lineage (NCBI taxonomy): Eukaryota > Metazoa > Mollusca > Bivalvia > Unionida > Unionidae > Potamilus > Potamilus streckersoni. The sequence goes on along the minus strand of JAEAOA010000815.1, from coordinate 255,851 downwards.
CTTTGTTATACTAATTTTTCCCCGCTTATCTCCACCCCAGTTAAGGTTATAACTCCTTAATGACAGGCATATTTGGCGGTCCAAAATAACATGTAGACCTGCTTATTCTGATGAAACAATTTAAAAACACTTATGTTTCATACATATGCCCAGCACCCGCAACACTTACTTATTTCATTTTTGTAATACATTTAGCCATTATAAAGTTCTTCCTGAGCAATGCCAATCAACAACTGATTCAAGACATTTCTGATCAAGGCAATGAAATCTGACCAAGTGTTGCATTTTCCATAACTATTGGTGATTGGAACAAATTTATTGTGTCATACAAATTTTGTTTTCTGCATGTTTATCAAAATTATATGCATAATTCTATTTTGGAATTTGCATGAATTTAAAAACAGTACAAATTTAATTTATGCTTAATCAATAAAAAATCAACTTAGTGACTGGTTTTCATTTCCCTTTGAGTAGCCTCTTTCTCTTGGTAGCCTCTTTAAAAAGTTTATGTTCCTTGTCTCAGCACTGTGGCAGCCCAAAATCTGGGCCAATAAATACATGTAGCATGTAAATCCTGTAACAGCCATGTGCTGCTGGGTCAGCATGTCGTGGTTAATTGCCTGTTGTTGGTTGAGAGTGAATTATACAATACATAAAATGATACTACCATTGTTTTAAACAGAATTATGAATTTATTCAGTGTCCGAAAATCATTAATTTTTTTTTAAATAAAAAAATTAAAAACTGAATAATAAATACAAATCATTTAGAGCACACTTGTGCATCACAATAACCATTTGAATGAGAAAAATCAACCCAATCATCTATTTTAGCCACTATCTTGTAATAGGTGTGGTCGGATGTTTATTAACATTTTTTTTTAATTCTGATTCTATCTTCAGCCTGTAAAATTTTACATAGTGACACATTGCAGTGTATCAGTTTCCATTATATAATATTTGTATTTAGATTCATGGTAGTTGTACATACATGTATATCATATTTTTTTCCCATCTCCAAAGACACAAGCAAATCCATTTTGCTTACATATGGGTGGTGAGGTTTGGATAAGGTCATATATTTTTTTCTTCAAAAGGTAAGTTTTTTTTATTTACTGAGGTTTACTAAAACTATGATATGTTCACTGCAAAAAAATACATTATTTGTGGAATTGAAAGAGAAAATAGTGCAAACTTGTGAGTAATTTATGAACAATACTGTTCTTTATGTATTGTCTGCTATGTACAGCTGGAGTGTGAATTCTGTCTAAAAAGTTATGAAATAAAAACACTTGTTATTAAAGTTAAACTGTATACAATAAAGTGATTATTAATCTTAATACTATGAACTGTTTGTTGGCAACATTACAGTAAACTTAAAGGTATGAGGCATGAATAAAGGTCAAGGACATCTTTAAAATTACATTACTGTTTCTTATGAACCCTGATATCTCAAGACCCAGTTATGTCAACGATTTTTGACACTCCCAATGTAATCCAGTTATCCAAGTTTGACTGTATTGATGAATCATTTCACCTGTATTACAGTGACTCTCAAAATCAGCAGACTTGTTCCTTACACCATTTGCAAGCCATCCACAAGTTTAGTAATCATATAGTGAACTCAAATTATATTTGGAAAACATTTTTTTCTTTCAGTCAGAGTGACATTGACTTTTGAACATTTGATCCTAAAAAGACAGCCTTCTTCCTTAGTCTAAGTGTAAGCCATCCACAAAGTTTGGTTTAAGGCAGACATGTAACAACAGGCCCTGTGGGCCAGATCTGGCCTAAGACATGGTTTTATCTGCTTTTACAGCATAATGTGTGGCTTTAAAAATCAATTATCAGGCTTGCATTCTGGAGGAGGATGAATATACCTGGTTGAAGGTATGTCATGCTAAACTAATGTTATTGTATGTAAGCCATCTTTTGTATTCTTTCAGTCACAGTGACCTTAACCGTTGACCTTTCAACTTGAAAAATAAACAGGGTTCATCCTTACACCAAGTGTCATAGTTACTGCATACATCAGAGAATTTGAGTTATTGCAGAAAATATTTTCCTTTGTTTATTCATAGAGACTTTGAATTTGAAAGGATTTTTCCTTATACTGAACAAATGCTGTCCACAAAGTTTCGTATAATGTAGATGGTGAGCAACTATAGTGGTTGTGCAGAAATTATATTGATAAAAGATGGAAGGACATCTTAGTATTACATGCTGTACCTTATGGGGGAAGTGTACACAGAAAGGAATGAGACTAAGATAATCCAGTTAAGCAATCCAAACCTGGGACAATGTCTCACAGGTTTTCTATCATTACATATTTTTTCAAATACTGAATTCATTAACACAGAAGCATCAGAGGGAACAGAAATTATTACCAATAATACAAGGATTATGACAAAAATAGATTTGTATTTGTGAAACAAGTATACCTTCACTGTAGACCTTTAACCCTAAATCTAAAGTCACAAGAATTTAATAATATAAAAAAATAGGAAAAATAGTTGCAATAGCATCAGCATTTAATCAGGTCATCTACATTATGAATACAGATATGTATATCAAATTTTATTTAACTCAAATGGTTTTTACTCAACTGTGCCAAGAAGGATTTTGTCCAAAGGATCCAAAAACTTTACAAATGTGAAAAATAACTTTCACTTGTCTACCTCTAGTGATGTTTGCTCAACTGTGCTAAGAAGTACAAGTCAATGAAGTTTCTAAAATATGCATAATGTAGAAAAACTACTTGAAAATCTAACATACAAATATTCTTACAAAATGCATCTACCTTAAATGGCTTTGCTTAATCATGCTATAATTGTTGTTGTTGTGTTCTGGGTTTAATGTCATTTCTCAGAGCAAGACAGGCTATACAAGGCAGCCAGGATAACTGGTGGAAGAAAAACCTGGGAAAACCCTGGAAAGAACCACAAACCCATGGGAAGCTACTAGAAAGCTTTCTAACATAACCACATCAGCTGAGCCCAAGACTCGAATCCATGTGGACAGGTGAGATGACAATGATCGTTAAAGATGAGAGCATTAGATAACTTTGTCACCCAGGGTTCAAAATCATGCAATTAAAGTTTTTGCCAAAAGCATTTAGGACTTTTTGTTGCAAAAAGTAATACATGTATTACAAAATCCTGAAAACCTGCTGCAATGGCATACAAATCGAATTATGTCTTATCTTTATGACCAAAATTGCTTTCAACTGTTACCATTTTTGTGTCATCATGCAGAAATGAATTCAGGATGTACAGAACATATGACCTTGGGAACATTATGGTTGTAATGTATTCAAAACAATATACCCATTTTAGCTATCATAGTTGAAGCACATGAATCATGACTGGTGGGAGGGGAAGCATTTTATGGGGTCAGCAAAACAAAATAATTTGTTTAATTTGTAAGGCATATTTAAATTTTGATCATGATCTGCCATTATACCAAGCAATCGTAAACACCCATAAGAAAGGATACCACTACTTTTAGTCGACATCCAAGTTCCAACAATGATAGACAAATATATTTCTAAATGCAAAGGTAAAATTGATTCTTGTATGTTAAATATACCTCTTAATGCAAAGGTCATCCTCACAAAGGATCAAAGGATTCGGAAGAATATTTCAGAGGAAAAATTAGAGCCACTTAAACTGTACTGCCTCTGAAAAAAAATTGTTCTTAAAGGGATACTACTACTCCACTGCTACTAGTTTAGATTTCCAAATATTTTTTTTATGTAATCCCAAATTATTGCATCACTTGCATACTTACAGTGAAACATTGGTATCATTTTTATAGCAGACATAGTGTCATCACTGCCACTGTTACAATTTTGTTAATTGTTTTGCAAGCCAGATAGATGGCAATGCACACACACACACACACTGGTAAGATATCAGGTTACAAAGAATACTTGCTTTAATTTCCAAAATATTTTCGGGCCCAGATGAAGACATAAATTTTTTGCCAAAGTTTTCAAATTATTTTGCTTTAAAGAGCTGTCTGATTCATGCAAACATCTGATGAAACTATTCCAACACGAATTCTCAAACCTTCAGGCACTAACATTCCACCCTCTTTTTTCATGGCCACAGGACCACTCTTGCCACCAGCAGGAACCATTCCTCTACTTCCTCTTGGAACAACTGCTTTACTGTCTGAGGTTTTAGTGGATGTTCCCTGCAACAGGTAAGAAGTTATTCATGTATTGAAAATAACCAGAAGCAATGGAATTGATACTGGGAATATGTATAAGTGAAGAATTCAAAATAACAGGTAGCATGTGATGTCTATTTTTTTTTAAAGTATATGTAGACAAAATGCTGTAAAAAAAGACACTTTTAAAAGTATGCTGACAAAAAAACAACAAAAGCATTAAGCAATAGTTGCAGTTTTGTTTTATCTTGTTAAACAGCACAATTATGGCAAGAATGTTGTAATTGTAGAAATTTTTCATTTGGTACCATACCATACATACTCATGAATAAAACAGGTCCAGCTACATAGATGTTGACCTGCTGTTACATAATACACTGGCAAATAAGGGTCTAATGTTGTTTGTTCAACTGATAACTGTATGTTGATTGAGAGAAATAGTGTGCATGGGCCTGAATTCTACAAAACTGGAGTACATCTGAAGTTGTTTAACAAGAGTATACTACGAATTCTCCTTTGAGATGTTCCAGGAACCTAAATATATTGAAAACAAGGGGGTGGGTTTCTCATTGGACAAGACTTTCTTTAATATAAATTAACTAACATATTGTAGAATTTTGAGATATGCTTAATAACAAACATAGGTCTATTAACAGAGAGTTATGGTAAATTAAGTGATTAACGTCAAAGAATTATATGGTTAAGTTTGAAATGTTAACAATCAAACATTCTAAATTCATTCTCATTTTTTCAAATTAAAAAAACCTGCATACAGACACAGAAACAGATGATTCCTACCTTTTATTCTCATTTGTGACATGGTCAAATACAGCCATATTTATTTTTCTGAGTATCAAATTTTCATGGTTTTGCAAAAGAAATTATTATTTTAGCTGAAGACTTAAATTTGTGGATTGAGAAATAATTCTATTGTTTCCACAGAATAGTCAAAATTTATTGGGTCTTCATATTTGTTATATTCAACAACCATTAAATTAACAAAGATTAGTATCCTTTGAAAAATAAGGGTTCTTATAACTTTTCACAGGAAACTGGAATTTTAAAAATGCTATAACTATAACATATTTATTTACTTCTCTATCTCAATGACACTGGACATACATCTTTGTTCAATAACTAAATGACAAGTTAGTCAGTCTTTTATTAATTTGGGTGGAAAGAAATTTTGAACAGTCATCTGCTTTTTATCAATCTTAGATGTTTTGTTGATATATTTTTCAATAACATATAGATGTTCATAAAAAAAAACATAAGGTGTATTATACTGAGCTTGTAGGTACAGTCTAATATTCACTAGGTTAACTATTCTTTGTCACTTCTTTCTCCATCCAGCAAATTTTCAGCCATTTTCACAATGATCTGAATTCAAAATGAACATGAGAGAGATCTACTTGGAGCTGTACTTAATTGATCAACATTTATCTACAGAATTATTGATAAGTGATATTTCTGAATTATTTAGTAAAGGAAAAGTACAAAATAAAAACATTTCTTTTCATGCTTTAAATGCACTGAACCAGCAACCATTATTCTAAAGTATTGATTTATCGTGACTTTGTTATTTGGAGTTTTTATTATACCTGTGTGATTTACCAATTATGAATGACATGATTATCATGCTTTTAGTGCTCAGCACCTTTGTATTTATGTCTGTTATTTCAAAAACAGACATTGTTTTCTTGTTTCAGTGCTTCAGATAATAAAAACATTATAATTTTGAGCTCATTTTTTCAGGTAGACCACACAGATCAAATGCTATTACCAATTAAGTGTTGTAACAAAGGAATATTATTACAAAGCCTTCGGAACACATAATGATTAGGAATTTGGCCAGGGAAATCAAACTCAAATGTTCTATCAGAGAAGATGCTACAGCTAAGATGATAATAAACAATTTTTACTGTTATGAATTTAGTTTTCTATTTTTAAAGAATCCAGAATGCTGTGTATGTACGAAATTGTTAAAAAATAAAAGAATATTTTAAGATATATGGTGCAAATACCTGTTTGGGTTTTGTCCCTGCAGGTGTTGTTTTCTCTTGTTTCCCACTCATAGTTTTTGGTGCAGATTAAAGCTACTGAATTGAACCTGCAAAAAAAAATCATGAAAGTCAGAAATGTTGCACCATGAGACAGTGTACAGAAGAAACATGTGCCGAAAACAAAGTTTTAGGCAATGAAAAAGCACATATCAGTATTCATCATCAGAAAGTTAGAATGTCATCCCTGTAGCTATATCCTCTCATTTACATGACAGTAAACAAATTCTGGACAGAGCATTTCAATATGAACTTGAAAATAAACTGCATATAAAATGTTGTTTTTTTTTAATTGTAAAGCTCCCATTACTTGTTTTGCTACCATATTTTAATTACACGGATGGAGATCATGATTGTTTGCATTTTACTAGGTGTTTAGAAAGGGTCACTTCTTACACAAGTTATTTAATCATCAGTGCTTAATTTGACCCTTGGGATAGTCAGTCACAAAACATTTATTGGAAGCTCCTATTAATTGCATATGACACAAATTAAGATACAGTATTTAGGTTTTCAGTTAATGTATGGCACATTGTATCATATGTCCAACTTCTTCTGGACATTCTTACTTGCACAACTGGATGACCTAAGGACTTTCCTTATTCCTACATAAAGTCCAAAAAATACACCAATCATTCCAGTGTTCCAAGATGCAATATTTCTCTTCTGTCGCAGTCAATTAATAGTGCCTATTAACCGATTTGCAATAAATCACAAAGAAATAACATTGCAAACTTGTAAGTGAACTCTGATCTAGTCATCATTACCAGGTCATTCTGGACCTCTCTGGTGGCCCAAGTGGTTTGAGCATCTGCCTTGGATGTTGGAGGTCATGGGTTCGAACCCTGGCAAAATCATACCTAAGACTTTAAAAAACAGTACTAGCAGCTGTCCCGTTTGGTGCTCAACATTAAGAGGTTAGTGTTAGGACTGGTCGGCCTGGTGTCAGGAATAATGTGACTGGGTGGGACATGATGCTATATGTATGCGGCACAATACACCAGTGCTAGACATCACTATAAACTGTCACACTGCAAACATCATAGCGATTATACTGAAACATTATTTGATCTATGTTAAAATTCCAAACCACACACACCAGGTTATCATGTGTGGAGCAGGCATAATTGAATCAATGTATTAGTAACTTTGGCATCACTTAGCAAATTGTCCATAAAAAATCACATTTATTTCTAGTCAGCTTTCAAAATGATCACTGTCAGTGTCTTACTAAAAGTACATGTGTACTAAACCTTAGCATTCAAGTAACAAGATGCAGCCACTGAGTGCTGATAACTAAAGATTTTGCAATATTAAGGGAAGGTAGATTGCAAAGGGTACATATATTAGTTACCTTCAGCTTGGACTGCTGAATGCCCTATATACCATGCAAGACAACCTCATCTACTTCAAACAGAAAGAATACCTGAAATGTAAATGGCTGTGTTAGTGGTGGTGAGAAATAGACCTTGGGAAGATGTTTTGAAATAGAATGTATTGATAACAATAATGATGGCAGCATTATGGAAGAATCCATTACTAAAGAACTTTTTGCTATTTTGTTCATTTTCTTCAATTAGAATATTGATCAACCATAAAATGCTCAAAGTCTTATTAAAGCACATTATATCTATATCCAATCCATGTTTTTCAATCAAGTGCTGTTCTATTATGATCATCACAGGAAAATGGTACCAACATCTCTAAAAACTTTAAATAAATTAAAATAAAGTGTAAATGCTATCTTCCATAGATAATAAATGATTCATTATAGTGATCGTAATGATGTATACTATTTATAGGTTCATTATGGGACCCATTATATTTATATCAATAACATTATTTTCCATATTTCGATAAATTAATAATACCAGTCATAAATTTCAGCTTTTGCCCAATCTAGAAATACATTTTAAATTGTTTCAGGTATCAGTTTCTGGAGCTAAGGAGCATAATTTGTTGTAGACAAGGCCGCATGCTGTAAGCCTACAAAATACTTTCATCATTGCTTTAATCCATAACAATGGGCAATCAAATTGGAACACAAACTCAAAATAAGTAAATGTTTTAAACAAAATTGTTTAAAAGTCCATTTCTAAGATGAAGGAAGTAAGTTTTTAAATGGTTCTGGCCATATGACAATTTATTCCTAAAATAGAAAAAGTAGGATCCAAAGGCCCAAACTAGGTCAAAGAGGGGCATAATTTATAATAAAATAACAGGGGTTTTAAATATCTCTATCTGTTCTTCTTTATTCAAGAAATCCAAAGATATTTGATTATTTGTTTGTCTGCTGCTACTAAAATCAAGGAGCTATCTGTTTGCTGATAAAATTTTCAACAATGCATATATAGCAGAAAATCTGAGTATTTTTTGTGTTTAAATGCACTTCAGAACAGTGTCAATCTTTTGCAGGATCCAGTGAAGAAAAAGATTAAATGGAGATTTGTGATCCATAACAAAATGTATATTTTTTTCTCTTTTATTCACTTATGGGTGCAATTAATACAATATTCTTGTGGCCAAGATGAAATATAAGGGATAATGTTGCAGCCTAGACTGAACACTGTTGAATAGTTTGGTGGCATGTTATTAACTTGCAGCTGGTAATTCAAGTCAGATTTTATAGAAACTACTCCAAACTTTGTTTTCATGTTTTATATAGTAAAGTCAGCTGATTCTATTGATCACAAAATGTAAGGCATAAAAGGTTGACATTGCAAAAGACATATTTCTCAAAATGGTAAGGGCTTTGGTGAAAAGGGATTTGGGAGTGGGTGCAGTTTTTTACTTCTGTGCCTGGAGAACAATACTTGAGTGCATGGATTCACATAAGCTGTGCAAAATCTGATTCATTTATTTGAGGTTTGGATCAGAAAAATAATAAGTAAAACAAGGCACCAATGCATCAATGCCAAGTGACTGTGATGTTGAATCCTGGATATAGCCACATTGAAATACCTCATTTTTTTCTGTCAGTATGCAGGGGTGCATAGATCCATATACTGTATTATCTGAGTTGGAAATTTGTTCTTATTGACAACTTTTACAAGCTAACATATATGTGGACAAGTACATTGTGCCTGTAACTTGAAAGGAATAAGTTTCCTGTTGTGTCTGAGTGATGTTTATCCAAGTGCCATTTGTTCTTGCCAGCAAGTAACATACAGGTGCATTGTTATTTATATAGTGTATACTGAAATTTATCTATAAGGACTGAAGTAACATACAGGTGCATTGTTATTTATATAGTGTATGCTGAAATTTATCTATAAGGACTGAAACCTGCCACAGCTTCTATGGATACAACCAAATGAAGCAGATAGTACTGGTTTAGACAATATCTTGTAATGGGTATATCAGAATAAATTTCATTTGCCAGAGGATAAGGCTTCCATGAAGAATATTTTTCTTGAACCAAATTGCTGGTCTCTTTGAAACCATTTTTAAAAACTATGAATTTACCAGGGAATTCAGCTGGATGGATTGACTTCTTAGACAGCTAGAGTCCAATGGTGAAATGTTAAATGAAAAGTAAAAAACAATGGACAAAATCTTTGCTTCATTATGCCAGAGAATACCATACAAAAGAAAATGGGAGTTCAATGATTCTTGGCTGTAGGAATTTCCTTGGCTTGAGCCCAAAGAAGACTGAACAAACGAACAAATGCATCTTGTAATACGTACAGACAAAACCAGTAGACTGTTTGCAGGACATGGTTCTTGCAATGAAAGAGATGTTATTAACATACCAAAAATGTTCAATGCACAATACAGTACATGTTTGTTAAACAAAGGTTCTCGAACAAGGCATAAAGCTAAGCAGCTTAGTAATATCAGTCTGAAGTACAACTTTGCACAAACCAGTCTGATCCTGCGCCAGTTGGTATAAACTTTCTGCAGGATGTCTTTGATAAAACTGGGAAAAGTAAGGCCAGAGCAAAAGAAAAGCCATCCAAAGCTTCTAATCAGCATTTTCTTCAAAAATCAATGTTGACTTCATTGCTTTTGACTGTTTAATTTTCTCCTTATTTTAATTACCAACATACTGACTCTACAAACCAAAACCAACAAAGTTCTAAAAAGTTTGCATAAATTTTATTGTTTTCTAATGTATGTAGTCTTATAAATTTTACAGCAAAAATAGGACAAGCTGAAATATCTAGTGTATATTTCATGCCAGTGATACAAGCATAATACAAGCATTTAAATGATGCAGCATAATAAAAATAAACATTAACCGTCATGTCTTCCATTATTCTCTTTAAATATTAAAATATAGACAAGTGGGTCTTTTATCAAGATCAGTAAAATTTTGAATTTACTTTTCCATGGACAACCTGATTTTGACAATTTCTACATCCCTATCAGTATATGTTACAAGTTAAGTTCTAAAAATGTCAAAATAAATAAATGCAACACCAAACATTCGGGAAGATAAACAGTTCCTAATAAATTTAATCATCTAATCCTACATGATGAAAGATAAAAGTATAAATGTTCAAATATGTACAGTAAATGAGAGTGGTAAAAACAATAAAATTCCTTTAAATATTGTCAAAATGTGTGATATACACTGATCTAATTTAAAAAGTCAAAGATGTTTCTGGCAATGTGTCATCATAAAGATTCTTAATTGAGTTCACACAAAAGGTCATGTGTGACAGGATGGAACATTTTTCCACAAGGTAATTACAAGAAATTTTATTTCCTGTTGGCAGTCTGAGTACACTTGTTTCTCCAATTCTCATCATACTGACTATTTCAATTCTAAATAGATACTTGCAACATCTGCAAATCGTTTATAATGATAGCTTTGTTAATTAAAAATATTTGATCTTCACTAATAACAAATTGTTTCCACAAATTTCCTTTCCTTGTAATATATAAAAATGTCATTTTATGTGAAGTTTTATCAATATCTACTCATTACACCCTAATAATAACAACAACAAAAAACCCACCCACTCACTCGTGTGATTTCCAATCAAAATTTACAAACAACTGATACAAATGGACCATTATAAGTTAAAACAAAATAATTGCACAGACCTTCCTGCACTCTACCATTCATCCCTTTTGCCTATGAAGGCATGTGGTAGGCATTACAAGCCAATTTTTGGAACTTATTGCATTTCATCTTGACAGCATATAACACCAGTGGTAAATAAAGGTCAGGGTCATATATCAAACAAGGGATTTCACTACAAATTTACACAATTTAGCCTTTGACAGATTGAAATATATAGAAAGTAATAACAATGTTGCTATAATAACTTGTGCCATACACGAGTAATTCCTTTTACCCTCTACAAGTTTACTACATCTTATGCCAAAAGCCGAACCATGTCCCGCTTGGCTGAATAAGTTCATCGACTTTATGAAGGTTTACACTGATAAAAGTCAGATGACTTACCTTGATTATATATTGTTCATTGCCAAAAACATGGTGATTAAGGGTTACTGACATTGTATGGAATGCTGCAATCATATACAACTCTATCTAATGAGTTAACTGACAATATATGTCAAAATATATACATAAAATTATGCCAGTAATCCAAATAGCTGATGACTGTAAATTAGGAAAATGTGGCATCCTCAATATGTTTATAAATTCAGGTATTTAGGATAGAGCACATATTCAGATGTCTGCACTACCTTTTCATAGAATTACGGAATATATAATTGTAATGACTCATAGTGCTTGCTGCGGCAAATACTTAATATTTAAAACATTCATTTCAAGTTTATGACAACAAATGATAATTGTTGACATCAGAATGATTAGTCAAAGTTTCAGGAATATCTCACACACTTAGCAGATTATATCGTCATGCTCTCTTTATCCTGGTGGAATCAAAATATGACACTAGCAAATGGTCACATTTTCATGTTCCGTTGACATACATCTGAACTTGTTGCAATACGACAAAAGTTGAGGTATGCTTAAGTATGTTCAAGTAGATTTATGTGGGAGATAAGATACATTACTTATAGTTCCATTAGGCATAATATAATTTGTATTCATTTTGTTAAAGAATAATATTTTAACCTAACCCAATTTTGGCATTTTCAGCTTTCATTGCTTTCCAGCCAACTGAAATGAAGACCAACAAAACTTTAAAACAGGTCCATTTCTTTGGTGAGAATTTGAATTTATTCGGGAAAATGCATCAAGATAAGTAAAATCTTACAAAAATGATGTAACTTTAACTTGTAGAAATGTGTCATTATTGGTTGCCAGTTGTGTGATATTTTTGAACATTTGACTTTTGTCACACTTTTAATCGACAGCAAAACAGCGCCATTTGTCAGGAAGTAATACCCATCACCCATCCAGAAGAAAACATATCTGTCAGATGAGACTTACGTTGTAGGACTAATGGCCACCGTTGCAAAAGACCGATAATTTTCGTCTTGAAGTTTTTTGCTGACAGTTAAGGTACAAAACGTTCAATAATTAATGTCAAATTTAAAACTAAGATTTATGTTTAATTGAAAATGAGTAAATGCGCATTTATGACCCCCATGCCATATGACTTGTACTGTAGTCTTAAACTTGTTGATCTTGGTTTTATAGCGGCAATTATCGATTTGTACCCAATTCATTTAAAAACGCACACACATTACGCTTCTCCAGTAAAAGTACTTAACACAAGCTCTTTATTAGCCAATAGGATATTCTAACCAGAACATAGCAAGGTAAATAAAAAAAATTCAGCCCTCGGCCATTCTTCCTTACCCGCCATTGGTAAACAATCTCGTTGTTAGGAGCAATGTGCGAGATTATGTCAAATTTGCTAAATGTAAATTTTTCATGGATAAATTACTCTTTAATGATAAAATTTTACAAAATTTGTCGATTAATACCACGTTACGATTTTCTAAAAAATATATTACTATTTATATAGATGACGCGAGCTTTCAATGAGATTTTAAAGATGGCAGACTGGGGTAAGTCATGTGGCATAAGACATGGGAATAATTACGCGAGCTCCTCTTTTTAGCAAATTAATATTAATTTAAATTTATTTATTTTGCAGATGCAGATGACTTCGAGCCTCAGGAGGTCATTTCAAATGTGAAGGGAGATAGATGGGAAGGAGAAGACGAAGAAGATGTCAAGGTTTCTTTTACGAGAAATGTTTGAACCATACTTTAAACTCAGAGGGTCATGCTGCTAATGCAATCATTATCACGTAGCTCTGAATTTGTGACATTTTTTGAATCGAGACTTTTAGCATTGCTACAGCATCTTGTGAAAAGACAAGACATCAGAAGTCGCAAGGGTTCGTTACAATGAAAATTAGGAGTATCCGTCCATGAATCAAGGGATAGGGGAGGGTGGGGTAGTCCTAGTACTAATATTAGTACCTTAGTCCTTTTGTGGACACGATACTAACATGAGTCTATGTGTGTTACTGGAGCAGCCGGGTGTGATTCACACCCTGCTCATTTTTAGCCTAATATTAAAAATTCTGAAAATGTTTTTCGATATATTATGAATTAAATTGAGTAGTCCTCTTATTTAATACTGGAATGATTGCAGAAATAGTAGTAAAATCTCGTTTACCTTTCTTATCCAATATTTTCGTTTTGATCGTCCGCCATATTCAAATAATGCCTATTTCCTTTCTCAGCCTAGTTTGTTTGTGTGCCATATAAGGATCCTAATGCCTTATTTGGAAAGGTAAACAGATCGCAGTAAAAAAATATGGCGCAGTTTGAGTCAGAAATTCTGCGCATTAAAAGTAAATACGGTTTACGGGTGACTTTTAAATTGCACCAAGAAGCAATTATTTTCTCAACAAAACCGTATTCCGCAATTTATGCAAGTATCGATTCTCCATCTCATGTTATATCATTCAACAACTAATACCATAGTGTAGAATATCCATATATAGTCTGGCAAGCCTATGTAGAAAAGGGGTAACGGCGAGAGTCTCACGTTATCCATCATGGTGGACACTGTGATGTTAACATAACTACGCCAATTTATTTTACCGTGTAAGGGGTTAATAAATTCAAAATAAGCCAAAATTCTTTGACAAAATGATTAAACTTATTTAGTAGATTTCTAAACTATTTATGTTCTGACTTAGGTGAGGATTCTTTTTTTGCTCCATTACATGATATGGAATCAGTTCATAGCCTCAACCACAACAAAACAAGTTGAGGCTACAACATCATAGCTAGGGTAGTCCTACAGTATAAGACATAGCACATGTTTTTGTTTTAGTGCTATGCCTCACTATCCCAATAACGGCCATGTATAGTCGGTTCCGATGTCGGTTCAGGAATATCTCACTTTGCAGCCTATATTGATACTCGTCCAATAATTTGTGTAATTAATATACTTACTGTGCCGTCTTTATCCTGGTGGAATCAAAATATGACACTAGCAAATGGATGCATTTTCATGGTACATTCACATACATTTTGAATTTGTTGCAATGTGACAGTAGTTAAGGTACGCCAAAGTAGGTTCATGTAGAGGATATGATTTTTTTAATGAAACAAAAGGTTGCTTACAGTTTCAATAGGCATATATAATTTTATTCCTTTTGTTAAAGAATAATATTTCATCTTAACCCAATTTTGACATTCCAAGCTTTCATCACTTTCCAACCAACTGAAATGTAGGCCAACAAAACTTGACAGCAGGTCCATATCGTTTGTGAGAATTTATTGTTTATTATTAGAGAAAAGACATCAAGGTAAGTAAAGTCTGACAAAAACATAACTTCACTTTCTAGAAATGCATTGTTATTGGTTGCCAACCGTGTGTTATATTTCTGAAAATTTGACTTTTGTTACACTTTTAGTCAATATTAAAACACTACACAGCTCTGTTAGGCAGTAAAACCCATTAAACCTCACAGAACAAAAATACTGGGTGATGTGTCTTACGTTGTAGGACTGGTGGGAGGGTCTATCCTGTAACAATATAACAAAAGGGAAAAAACAAAACCGCACATATCGGTAGTTACAGCCATGCTAGTTTAACCTAATTGCTAATGCTAATTTCCAACTTAAGCCAGTCGTTATCAAGAATAGTTCAGTTATCATAACAGCAAAACACTCTTTGTTCAGTTTGTGACATATTGGAGAAAATGCAATACAGTTGTCCCCGTCTTGAGCGGCCACTCTAACCAGTTGCTACCCATTCCTTACTACCAGAATCAGTCGGCACTGATGAGTTTGTGTTCAAAAGTACCCATTATGAAAGGACACCCCACTAACTTGACCAGTGGCCAGCATAATAGTGCAAAAATATAAAATTTATCCCTCACAAGTGGCCTTATTTTATATTTGTAATATATATCCAGAACCAGTATTTTATTCTATAATGTGTGTTAAGTAATCCGATTTCTGTTTCCCATTGTCAGGTTTTCGTTACTGAAAAAAGTGTACATGTACAACTAAAGTTAATATTAAATCATTTATGTCTCACAAAAGCCACATTTATTCCATAGAGCTAAGAAAGGCTCAAATTTTAATCCATACAAAAAAAAGTATGATTAACCTTACTGCTGAGTTAGCATGAGACGCCCAGTTTAGTAATATTTGTTAAGATTGCAATTACTGAATAGTAGTAACAGCTGAAAAGTGATGTCCATAACACAAGTCAGCTGGAAAATGATATGATAGTCTTTATGGAATCCCTTAGTAAGATGTTGAGCTTGTTGACTTTCATAAGTAGTGTCTATTACTATTGACAATAATTGTCAAGTTTGCAAATACTAATGGCTGTGAGATGCTATTTTTCAGGTCAAATCTGCGCACACATCAAAGCCGTTTTGGCTTCTCTCACTTAGTGTCAAGAAATGTTAAAACAATAGAGTAGCAGACTTCAACTAATGAATCATGTGACAATATCGCTACCTTTAAAATCACCTGGCATTTTGTTTAAATGCAGAAAAATTGTTTTATCAGTCTTGAAGTTGGCAACATTGATGATTACAACCTGTCATAATTATCATTATCAAGACAGGGTCAGCATAGGCTATAAATAGTTTTTGTGCAGATACAAAGAGAAATTAACTTTGAACAAAATAGGGTACCACATGATGAAAAAAATCGTTTAACTCCAAAATACTTGGCTAAACTTGCATTTTGTCTGGTCTCTTGATATTAAGTTTGAATTATTTATACGGCTAAAATCAGAAATAAAATTATTAATAGTGATTGCTCTGGGCTTCACCAGTGTCGCAAATTGCGATTTTGTTTTCCTTAATAATGACAAAATATGCCATCTGCCGATAATTTTGGCTGATGAAAGCTATATACAGTATTGGGTTTGGAGTGGAGAAATTCAAAGGCAACATGACAGGAAACCACAAACTTTGATGTAAAAATGCACTGGAATCTATTATGTAACGATATCCTTGTTTCATATTGACAAACCACTAAAACAGTGCACTGTTTTATCATAATCTGCTTATGCTGACATCTGGTCTTGGTAATATATGTTGTAATATAATAAAAAAAGCCATGCAACTGACTAGCTGCAATCGACCAGCTATGAGGGTGGGAATTTGAAATTACTACAATCGACCAGAAAACGGCAATTAAAAAAAAAACAAAAAATAGTTTTGCTGCAACTTCAATGAACACTGATTACCACTGAAGCAATGATATATACTCTGGAATTTTTTTTACAAAATTACTCAATGTTCTACATTTTTTTTGATATTTCCGCAGCAACAACAAAAGGGTATTTGTTTGGTTGTTCAAAGAGAGCCTTTAGCAGCACAGTGCCTTCAATGACACATGCACCTTCATTAAAGCAAGCTGGCAACCTTTGATCAAAGACGTTAGCAACAAACTAAAATAAAAGCATTGCTTCAGTTTTCATGGTGATTAGAACATATTTATTCTGGCACAAAACTTTCATCTTTGCAAAATAAACGTGCATACGGAGGACTCCTGTATCGGAAATTTTATGTGTCCCAAATAAAAAATCTGTGTCCAGATATATGTAATTAAGCATTTCCAAGATCCCTGACTAATCTCACAGATTGTATTCTAGAAAAGACAGCTTCTGTGTAACTATGATATAAAAGTACACTTGGGTGTAGACTAGCTGTGACCTTCCTGAGTGTTGCTCTATTTATATCAGCTGCCCTATTTCCAAGAAGACTTCTGTTTCTATTTATAGCAGCTGTCTAGATTAGAACAGAACAGACTTGTTTTCTAATTTTTAATTTTCAATTTCTTTGAGGTACAGAACCATTCTGTAGGAATTTGGCGGTAAAAGTTGTCCTATTTATTTGAGTATATTACAGCAAAAATGTTTCTCAAATGATTTCACAGATGGATTAGAAGAAAAAAACAAAAAACAATTACTCCGATGAATACATGAATGACCTACATTTCAGTTGGATGAAGACCGGAATGTCAAAATCAGATCAAGTTGAAGTATGTTTATTAACAAAACAAAACAGACATATACTGATATTGAAAAAATTGTTTTGGTTGCTTCATTTCATTCAATATACTTCTCATCCTAGGGGCCCCGAGTGGCCGAGTGGTCTAAAGCGCTGTCCGTTACGGATCACTGCCATCTCACCTCTGTCTGCGTGTGTTCGAGTCTAGGATTCGGCTAATGTAGATATGTGAGAAAGCTTGCCAGTAGCTTCTCGTGGGTCGGTGGTTCTTTCCGGTGATTTCCCGGTTTCTTCCTCCACCATTATTACTGGCCGCCATGAATAGCCTATCGTGTGCTGAAAAATGGCGTTAAGCCCAACAACAAACAACAAACTTCTCATCCTTTAACCAAATTCAGCATTCCCAGAGGAACTTGAAAACACTTAAATTTGCTTCAGCCGAGTTTGGCATTGGAGCTCTGTGGTAATCATACAGAGTGTGCGGGACCCCATCATCTTGTACATAGTTAATGCTGAAACAAAAACTATGATTCAAACAAATATAACCTTTCCAGGATTCTAGTATACAAAAAACAAAACCTTCAACTGTCATCATTCACATTTTAGAAATTCACCTTTCTGCAAAATTCAAAACTAAGATTATTAACTGGGTGAATCAGCATTAGCAGAATGGATAAAAATATCAAAATTAGAAGTCAAAAGTTGTTTTTCTAACATATTCTGTCCGTGGCATTGAGATTAATTTCTATAGAAAGCATATAACGGACCCATATTTCCTGGCCATTTGATTATTAGAAAGGTGAGATGGTTGACCTCAGGCGCACTTGTCACCTTGTTTTTTTTTATGTGGAAGTAGGGGATTTCTCTAAATTTTCAGTTATCGAATAGACCCCATATGATATTTGTAGCAGTGAATGTAAACTTTGAAACAATCTTAGGTAATATTTCTTTATTTTTTAGGAAAGCTGGGAAGAAGAAGAAGAAAAGAAAGAGGTCACAGAAGGTAGAACATGTAGATAATGCTGCAATAATTCTTTCATTTTTATTATATCAAAATTCCATAAAACTATACATTGGCATGACTCACTTGAATTACTTCAGAATTTATTTAGAACTGCACATTAACATGGATCAAATATTTTTTTGCTAGAGTTTTTGGGAGGGAGAATGTTTGAGTTGTAGTGATATTTAGGTTGGCATCAACAGCTCCATATTAAAGATTTTATTCTAAGCCAGTATCACCAAAACCTCCAAAGAGAATTTGATGGAACTTGTTCTTTATGTTCATGAAGAGTTTACAGCTTGCTTTTTTTTCAAGCGAATCACGCCTAGAAATGGTGAAGAAAGTTTAAAGATCACCCAGAATTTCTGCATCATATTTTTACTATAATTTTACCAGTGCATACATTTATCTTTGGAATATTGCATAAGTGGACAGTTAACTTTTGTTTTAAACCATTGTTTTAAACCATCATTACCCATTGATCATGTTTGTCACTATCATCTGGACCCAGTCCCTTGACTGTATCTTAGAAGATATTAAGATCTCTACCCTATCAGCAAGTATGCATATTCATGGCAAAAACTTGTCCTTCATGCAGCCAGCATTTGGTCCCCGCATTTATTCCTTCCCCAAAGAGTCATAACTTGACTGTTGATGAACCCCATTGTACAAGTATCCATTTGATTGGAAATGAAAATGGAAATTCACTTAAAGTAACCAGAAAAAAAGGCATCAAGCTGAGTCCTGATTAAATGTGAGACATTGTGTTTTGTGGAGCCATATTTCAGGCCAGGGTTATTTTCGGGTGCATAGTCTGTTCAGAGGGGTATGCATGGTCCTTAAGGAATTGTCTCTGCATTAGTCAGTGGCAGAGTCACTTTTCCAGCTATGGTGAACAGCAGGATTCCCCTTCATACTCTCTATCTATAGTGGGATCCCATTTTTCATTATGTCGTATTTACTGCATGTTCTTGGACATTGTTTTTGGACACCATTCTTTGGGCAAATATATTTAAATGCCTTGTAATTTTTTAGACGTTGCTCCACTAATTTTTTCTACAATTTGTTTTCATACACAATCTAAGATCTGCTTTGTTTTAAAGTAAAATTTTCAGTGTTTTTGCCATTAATTTAACTGATGCAAAGTTCACTTCATTTGGTCGGCAATTATTTAATTTGATCAGGAACATGGATTAGTTGTCAGTGTAGACATCATTACACACGAAACCACATCATGCAGGTGTGATGGTTATGGCTTTGATTAAACACTGTGATACATTAAACAATATATGAGAGAGTCAGTATGGATTAGTAAATATATTGGCATCATGCAACAAAACAAACCCTTATCTTCAAGGCAATACATACCACTGGGTTAAATGTAATTATTGTTCTACAGTTAATAAACCTCTTTGTTGACGATAAATATTAATTGTGGGTTAAACATGTTAGGTACATCCTGTGCTCTTTTAACAAAAGCCAGATGCCTGCCCTTTATTACTGAACACCCTTTTCAGAGAAATCTCCCAAAATTATCCTAGTAACAATTATCACCTAGACACCCTGAAATCTCCAACATGCATCAAAACAATCTTTTGAGCAGTCAATTGTTTCGAGTCGGCAGACTCATTTTGAAACTACCTTGGCTAAGTGGGAAACAAAAAAAAGAGGAAAGAACCATGAAAAATAGATCACCTTTATTTTACAAAAAATACCAATATAATAATGACTAGTATATTGCAACTTGCTTTTTATTTTTACCCTGCCTAGGCGTGCTTACAACACTCACCCCAATTGGAGTCAATCATCCTTGGTGCTCTAAGATCATCACTCGTACATGTACCAGTATTTCTATTATCGATACTGAAATATTTCTGTCAAAAATATTTTCAGAATTATAATTCCAATTATTTAAAAAGAATTTTTTTATATTATCTTAATTACACAGACATAAAGCTTGCTTGCATTTGTAAGGTAGATTTTATTGATCACTGATTAGGCTAGTAAAGGGTTAAACTGGATTGCATGATTACTAATATGGCGGATATTTTGGAAAATATGCACACAATTGTGGCTCAAATGTATGGCTGCATTTTCAGGTGGATGGACATTATCAAATGAACAAAATAGGCATGTAATGCCTGTTTTTTAATCATTATCCTTTCTGTGGTGATAGACAAAATACTTGTTTTTCTTCATGGCAGCACATCATGTGAGCTATATAATTGTAACTTCATTACAGGTATAAAAAAAAGTAATTATTTTTTGCCATCCAAAAACATGCAGTAAATACAGTAATTCCACAGGTACTGCACCAAAATCAGGACCTTTTCTGCTTAGATCAATCTTTTAGCCTGCCTGTTGCCTTAAGGATCATCTACTCAACCTGCCTAGGAGATTACATACTTGCTAACCATTATGCTTTTGGCGTAATCAATACGTTTTTTTCTTTACTAAATTATGTGTAAACGTATCTGTATTACGTCGTCTTATTATATCCCACTCCCTACAAAACATTAATAATTTCTTTTCTCATTTTTATTAACATCTAAATAATCCCACAGACCATATTCTAGAAAAGACAGCTTGTACCTAACTACAAGATAAGAGTACACTTGTCTGTAGTCTGGCATGCACTTTCCTGACAGTTCTATTTTTAGCAGTTAGGAGAGAATAGACTGGTTTTTTACTTTGTAATCTTTGCTCACACATTATTCTATTTCATATCTGGTACATAACCATTCTATATGTATTTGGCACTAAAAGTCATCAGATTTATTCTAGTCGATGTGTCTGCTTGGAGCAAAAATGTTTTTCAGATAATCTCACATAAAGACGAACAAATTCAGAGATGAATGCAAGAATTAAATAATACAGCATTCCAGTGCAAGCTTTGTGGAAAGGATTTTAATATTGGTCATGGTAGTGAAACAAAGAAACCTTGAATTGGCTGATTTCACTAACTCCAGTACTAAGGTTACTTCTTTTTTTTACAGCAGAGTTCAATTGTGGACACTAATTATAAATGCATAGGCGTTATTTACCGATTTTTAATGATACACGTACTAGTCTGGAAAGCTGTATTATCACGGTACATAATTTCGTTATTGCTACACAATAAAGCCGATCTGTTATTGATGCATTGTTACAAATTGTAAAGTTTGTCTTGATTTTTCCTTTTTTCTGTTTCTATAAAAGATATCGTTCAATCCAGGTGTGTTAATGTAAAATAAAGCCGCATATGGTGGCTAACTCAGATTACCATACCATGGGGAAACAACTCTTGGACTATACCCGTTGGACTATACCCGTAGCGATAGAATATGGCATTGGTCCTTTGTTCAGACAGATGTTTCCTGATTATGAAATTGCCAAAAATCATATAATATTATGAGGTATTTAAAAGAAGATACTAAATCACTTAAATTTTGCAGAGGCCATGAAAATTTGGCTGTTTGGTATTGCCACAGACAGGTGTAGTGATTATGAAGATGAAAGTTTTAAAGTCTGTTCCACTGAGAAAACATTTTTAATTTGCTTGATAATGATTTGAATTAACATGGCACTACTGTATAGGGGTTTCAGCTGATAAAGCGTCAGTGCTGACTGGAATTCATAAAGGATTTTGCATTCTCTATTTTGAAAAATGTATTCATCAGTGTACATATCAGGTTGTCCCTGTCATTTGATATACCTTGCTGCAGGAAAGATTGCTGATAAATTAGAAGAAAGAACTTCTGAAGTATTGAGTTGTCATTCTACCTGACAATTTACCTCCTGTGAGCAAAGTTATCTGCAATGGCACCTTATTTCCCAGCTAAATGACCCAATAACTGGAAGATATAAATTTTCTTTTCTTTGTAAGGTTATTAAATGAATATTGGTTCTTTACCATTTTAATGCTGACTGTGAGAGATTGTTCAGTATTGTTAACAAAATAAAACTGAATTAACCCAGCACTTAGTGCTCTGCTTTGTGCAAAACATAGTCTCGGCTTGTACAAAGTGTTTTGAAATGCGGTATGAGTCTGTTGTTTTTTAAATGCTTAAAGTGCTACATATGAAAACTTAAAGCAGTTATTGATGTCAAAAGACTAAAAAGGTAAATACATCATTTTGGACATATGCTCATTGAATATGCTATATGTGGATTACTCTCTTTCTGCTCAGATTACTCTTTTTGTCCACTTGGTTTACACTTTTTCATCGCCAGGGGTTGGCATGTATGCAATTACAACAGAGGATAAACCTGCTGTTGCAATGCTAGTGGTTTCTTCTCATGTGTTACATAAGATTGTGACTTGTTGGAACTGTATTTTTTTTTAAAAATATTATTCTGGACTTGAAAACAGATTGCAAGATTCTGCCAAGGTAACTAAAATCTTAAAATTTATATTATACATTTCATCTCTTCATGTTTTCTTGCAATTTTCAAGTATTTTAGCTCATTAGGTCAATAAAATTGTTTGATCTGGAAATGTGTATTTTTGGGCTGAAAAAGGAGTGGAATCTTTTTTTTTTTTTTTAAATTTGTGGGCAGCATAACAGTCAAGATTTCTCATCTACAAGCTTGGCTCTTCTCAAGCAAGGAGGACCCGGTTTTGAGCAAGGTTGCCAACTGCATCATCGAGGCTAGGTGTAGGCAGTCTGTTTCAAAGGTTTATGATGCAAAATGGAGTCAGAAATGCATAGATCTTAGCTGCTTTAAAAAAAATCATTTTTAAACAGGCCCAGGGCTGGTGACTTTAAGAAAAATCACAAGCCATGACTAAAACTCAACAGGATTGGACTCTAACTTCCTTATGCCCAGAATTTTCCCTTTTTTAATATTTCACACATTGTTGCAATTACTACACTTCAAATATGAAAAAATTGTAACAAAATCATACTGACTTATTTGTTTATTTGGATCTCAAAAAAATTCATGCAGTATTTACCTCCAGGTCCTGAGGTCAGTCATAGTTTAATTGCTATAACAATATTCTTTCTCTTTCTTACTCAGTGGATCAACAGTGTTTAATGTTCATGAGCAGCCAAATTTTAACATGAAACACCTTGAACAACACACTAGCAATTAAAACGATTTTTAAAAAAGCAAAATACATGCTTGTGTTTTTGTCGGAATCATTTTAGTTTTTCTTTCCTTATCTCAGCTCCACTAAAGGATGGCTTTTATGACCACATATGATCCCTTGATAACTTATAATCCTTTAAATCATCCCAAATTTGGCTTAAACTCTCCAGTTAACAGTAATAAAGTAAGCAAAAAACATCTTTTTGTGTATACACACAAGCCCTAATTGCATTATGCAGCCATGCATCACTGTACCAGTTGCAGTAATTGCTAGAACAGTTCCAGTACCCACTAGACAGGTTCTTGATATTTTATGGCAAGTAAATATACAAAATGATATTTTAGAACATTATGTAAAAGTCGTGTGAGCACTAGTTATAGTAAGCCAAGCAATCTGTTCTCCATTCATAGGTCATATGCTTCACCTTATTGCAGCTTACAGCTTTTGATAGCATAAGTAGATATTTTTTATTGGTATTTGGCATAGATGTGGATAACTGTTAATAATTTATCAGTTTTTCAACATTTATCCATATTTCATCAGCTAGATTGAAATTTTCTCAAGCAAATAAGATTCCCCCCCCCAACAATCCCATCAGGTTTCTCACTTAGGATAAAGGAGGGGCTCAATCTTAAATTGGGGTGGGTGGGTGGGTCAGATATGTTGAGCACTGCTCCCAGTAAATGCTTGCCTGTGCCTTGATGGAATCTTTAATGTGTTCTTAAGTGTTATCAGAACCCTTTTGAACCTTTGAGTTGAGCTTCCTTTAACAATGCTACCGTAAAGATTTCTGCACTCTGTAATGTTTTATGCCTTGTCAGTGGAAAAGCACTCCTTGCTGTTCATTATGATTCAGTTTCTATTCTTTGCCAACTTTGGTTTTCAAAATCATTTACCTTATTGATAGATCACAAATTTTATTATCTGTGCTGGGGATTATCAAAATAGGCTCTGTTACCTATTTAGGGGTTTACGGTTTTACCACATATATTCAGACACTATATATTAATTTCTTTTTATCTTTTTTTACTGTATATTATGGAACATATCTCTGTTTTTTAGTCATAAGTTTTAAGACACCTTTTGATGTTTAGCTAGAAATTGATTTTTATGGGTATCAATTCTAGGATTTAAAAATTAAATCATTCGAAAATTGAATGTTCAAAATACACTAAAACTTAAAATTTAACATAAATAATAAAAATAGTCTCACCTTCATAACTGCAAACTTCAGAAGAACAAAAGTTGTATAAATCTTGGTACCATATTGAATTTAATAATTTAAAATATTAAATTGTATATTACTTGCATTTTTGTGCAGCCAGACAACTTGTAGTTATACTGTTTTGTGTTTTGCTGTATACTGTGCCAGATGCAATTTAAATTTTTTTAAAATTTGTATTTGACTTTTTCATAAGCCAAGTCTAATTCCCAAGTAAATATATCCTAGTTATTTCAGTGTAAAACCCATAGCTTGTAATGCATTGTTTGTCAACCCTTTGAATCAGCAGTGAATTTGATACTTGCTCAGTGCCAAATAGTTGTATATTCAGTTAGGTTTATTTGAATTTCCTGTGATCATACCACACAGATGAAACCTATTCAGTTGTGACAACAGAATACACAGCTTTGTCTTTTATAATAATTTTCTAACCCCAGCTAGCAAACATATTGTCATTTACACTCACATGGATATCATACACTCTTGGTTATTTTGCACTTTACACTGCATTAAAATTGAACTGATAGTGCCTTGACACAGTTCTTTCTCTCTGTCACTGTCTCTTATTTGTGATTTAGTTGGCTCCAATTTTCAGTTAGATCGCATGTTGAAACCCTTGAGGACAACAAAACACTATTCATGTATACATCTTAACATTAATGAACAATATTGTCAATATTTTTACTCAACATGAGGAATACATTGCCTGGAAGTGTGTGCAACATCACAGGACTATGTTGCTTTTGGATATTGGAAAAGTTTGTTTAGCACATAAATTGCTTAGGAAGATCAAAAACTAAAAAGAATAGTTCTATCAGGGTTCTCAACAGATTATTTACCATTATTTATATTGCCTTGGTAGCTGAAGTGGTTAGTGTTCGCCTCAGATGCAAGTCATGAGTCTGAACCCTGGCAGTCATACTAAAAACATTATGAAAGTGGTGCTCAGCATTAGGAGGTTAGTGTTAGGACTGGTTGTCCTGGTGTCAGTATAATGTGACTGGGTGGGACATGATGCTACATGTTTTCAGTATTATGCCCCAGTGCTAGACATGACTATAAACTGCCACAATAAAAGACATCATAGCTTTATGACTGAAGTTTTTTAAAAGCTATTTTAAAAATACACACACACACACAGAGCATTATTTAATCATATCTTCCCAGTGAACAAAGAATTATGGTTGAAAAGTCCTGAAATAGGTAGCTTATAATATTGAGAAATGTACACATTTTCATGGCTTACAGTTAATTTCATTACGATATGATTCGTGGGAGTTATAAAAATTATATGGTCATCAGTCATCTGTTTACCTCAAAATTAAGACTCACTGTATGCATCACTATTTTTCTGTCCTCAGATACACAATCAGAAGCTGTAAAGGCCTTCCAGAAAAAGAAAAAGAAACCTTTAGCAGAAAGGATAGCAGAAAAAGAAGCTGAACGTTTAGCAGCAGAAAAAGCAGAGAAGGTAGGGCAGTCATCATTTTCAGTGGCTAACTTTTTTCACAATATACTCATTTTGGAAAAAAACACTTAAATCTGCTTGTAATGATAAAACTGATCAGCTGGAAGCAAGAATTATGATCAACTGGTCTTGATATGTAGGTAAATGTCTTTCTTTCATGTATTAGTGGGACCCATTCTGATTAAAGTCAAGATCTACTTCAAAAGAAGTTGATCTCAGAGGCTAACTGGGGTATGTGAGAAAACATTACAGTAGCTTCTTTTGGGTTGGTGGTTTTTCCTGGGGGTTTTCAGGGTTTGTCCTCCACCAGTTATACTGGCCGCCATGTATAGCCTAAGAACAACGTGCAAGAATCATGGAAAATTGTGTTTGGGTTATATACCCAAACATAATTTTCCACAATTCTTGCAGTTTCCAAATCCATTTTGCCTGGCCTAAATTGCAGTGGTTCTGCCTTGATTGCTAATTGTGAGTTGTGAGAAGGTCCAAGCAAAATTCACAGTACTTTGAGGAGTATTCTCATATACAAAACAGTAAATTGATGACTAGACAGCTATAAGAAGGTCCAATAAATGATCTTCAGTTTGCAAAGGTTAAGTAGAGTGATAAGAAAGAACATGTAATATTCACTAGATCAGCAAATTGTTTTTGGTATAGTTACCTTGTATGTTTATTGTCAAAGAAGTCATACCAGGCTCTCACCTGCCCCTGGATTCCCTCTATTTGGAAGTAGTTGTGGGCAACCTACTCCTCATAACTGTCTGGCATTATCTCAGTAGACCAGGAGATGTCCAGTTATCCATTGTCTAGTGTTGCCTGTCCATTAACACAAGTTTATATTATCACTACACCTAAACTGCTGGAAACATTGTCATGAAACTTTACACTCATCCCAAAGTTCAGTTCATCCTAAATAAAAATGGTGGTTACAGACATCCATTTGGCTGCTGCAGTAAATTTTGAGTTCCCTACTCTTGAATGAATACTTCTTGTGAATAAATAGTCCTGTTAACATTGGGTTTTCACTGGAAAAAAACAACTTTTTATGTTGTCTAGTTGGTCTTAGATGGAAATGGTACTAGTCTGTCATCCCATATTATCACCATGGTAGCCATTTTGACGATCTGACTTGCAACTTCAGACTTGAATGTTGTATCAACTTACGTTTTCTGCCATCAGCAGTTAAAACACTTTATGGATAGCTTGCACTTGGTGTTGGGAAGAAGCCTATCAATTTCAGGGTCAAAGAGTCAAAGTTACTGAAACACAAAAAATTGCTTTTGCACAACAACTTAAGATCACTTACATCTACACTTACCAAACTTTGTGAATGGCTTGTACTTAGGGTACGGAAGAAGCCTACTGATTTTGTGGTAAAGTCACTGACTCTAAGAAGAAAAGTGTCTTAAATTCATAAACCATAATTCTATATAACAGACCTAGACCATCTTTATGGATGGCTTTTCAATCAAGATAAGGAGAAAAAGGTTCCAGAAAGTACATTGGATAATAAATTATTTGAATGTGAAGTTTATGTCCCAGTATTTGCCCAATGGAGATTTGACTATTGATGAAAGTATGGTGAAATACAAAGAGAGTCTTTCATTCAGGCAATATTTACCTGCAAAGCCCATAAAGTGGGGAATCAAGGTATTGTCTCTGTGAAAGCACCACTGGTTATATGCACAGATTTCAGGTGTGCACAGAAAAGGAGGAGTATAATAATGGAAAGGGACTCACACACAAAGTAGTCACTGATTTATTGGGTCACTTACAGCACAAAAACATCAGGGTATACATGGATAATTAGTATACAAACTTCTTATTTACTGAACTTTGTATTAAAGATATAAATGCATGTGGAACAGTTTGATCCAATCATAAAGGTCTTCCTGCAGAAATTTTGCCAAAACACGTCAAACTGCAAAAACACGATTTTCAGGTTTCACAGAAAGATGAACTGTCGTATTGTATATGGATGGACACTAAACCTGTCTTAGTGCTGGCCAACTTTCATGAACCAACAGCCATTGGTTCTGTCAATCTTAAAAACGCTGATGGTCAGAAAGAACTTGTGCAAGTTGACAGAATTCTTCAGGAGTATCAAACACATATGAGGGGGGTGGATATTTGTGACCAGATGCTAGGCTACTGCATGATTCAGCTGAAATCCTAAAAATGGTGGAGACGTTTATTCTAACTTCGGATGGCAAGTGTGTATATTGTGTATGTTATTGCAAAGGATTCCAATTTCTATTTTTAAATGAAGAGTTTAAAGATTTTATTGACGATCTAGCTGAAAGTCGCATTGGTGTTGTCAGATCAAGAAAAGATACCCCAATTGTAAATGAAGTGAGACCTACTGCTCGCCCTGATGTTGTGAGGATGTATGAAAAGAAGAAAGCATGTGTCAGATGTAGAGTGAAAGCAGAGCCAGGTCAGAGGGCAGGAACTTCCAAGTTTGCTTGTGTGCAATGTAATGTACCTCTGCACTTAGGCATTTCACATTGTCAGAGCATATCATTTGTGATGTGGTACTGTGTTGTAAAAGTGACAATATCTACATACCTTGTAAAACATTTTGAATTCTGTATATGAAGTTACTAATGTTTTTCAAACAATTCAAATGTGAAAGTATAAATATGTAAGAAGTTACTTGTCTTTTTCAAACAATTCAGTCCTGAAAGTATAAATGTGTGCATATTGTGAAATTGCACAGAAATCCAGGAAAAAATAATGATAACAAAACACTGGCCTTTATAATGCAGCATGTAATTTATTATGGAATGAAAATACAGAATCAAGAGCAGCATTGTCTGTCAACTTTCCACATGAGGATCTGTGTCTGCTGCAAGCTTCCAAATTTTTATGAGAGTAAATTAAATTGCAATAACTTGATATTTGTGACAGATTTTTGTAATTTTTAGACCATTTTGAACAGCATAAAATTCTCCACTTTTGTGTTACCTATTGGATATAAAATGATCATTTCAAATAGAAAAATTACATTGAAATTAAGTTTCAATTTTTTTGGAACTATTTTTACTAGTTTGCTTCTTTTTAAATTGCAGTTGATTTTTTTAATATGAATAATTTTAAATAAAAAATATAAAGCTTTGTAGGGAATTTCATGCATTTTAAAATGTTATATAATGTTGAAACATTATTTGAGAAAATTGTCCTGTAGAGCCAAGTTGACTAATGTCACTACATTTCACTCATAATGGTACCACTGACTGAATGTTCATTCTACACAACTGCCTATCTGTTTGGGCTTCAGTATGAAAAGGGCTAATATTTTCCTCTTTATTTAGGAAGGAGTAAAAGAGCTCACACCAGAAGAAAAACTAGCAGAGAAATTGAAGATTCAGAAAATTCAAGAGGAGTCCGATTTAAAACTAGCCAAAGATGCCTTTGGTATGGTTATTTTGGTTTTGGAAAGTTAAGCTAATTATCTGCATTATATAGATATTTTCGTCCACTTGGAAATCACACAGATTTGAAGACTTTAAATATTGTCTTTAAGAAATGCCTTATGTTGCTATTGACAGGCAAGATATTTTTTTATGTTGAAGCTCAGTTTTGAAAATTCTTAGCTGAATTGTACAAAGTACAGGAGAGCTTGAGCCATGTCCCAAGTATTAATGGCACTGTCAGCAGTCAGATTAATATGGTAAAGGTTTTGTTTTATTACCTCTTCTACTAGTTATATGCATTAGTTCTTTATTGAGAAATTAGGTCAATGTGCCCTACAGCTAAGACCTTGTTAGATGATCTGTTGCATGCCTCCCAGAAGTCCATCTGTTAGCACACATATTTTTTCTTTTATTGCTGCTTCTCCTAAACAACTTGCAGGATTACTATAAAGCTTTACAGATACATTCATTACAAAGTTTAGTTGGTTAGAGGTGAATAAAATGGTGCTGCTGGGAAGTTCAATATGGCCACCAAAGTGTCCATTTTGAAAATAGTGTGATTGCTTCTCTATCTGAAAGGATGGTCATATCAATGGAGGTTTCACTAATAGGCATGATGTTAAATTGGACCGGGATGAAAGTAGTACTCATCTTACATGCACTCTAGTTATTATTACTCCTTTATACCAGAAAGTTGTGACATTATAGGTATTTTTTGGTTCTAAGCAAAAATGGGGCTAATCTGATCTCCAGTATGGTCACCATGGTTACCAAAATCTTGTTTTTGGCTACTTCTGGACAGATGGTCATTATTGACAGGTTTATTTTAGTGAACGTTTCAGACTAATTGCTATTAAAGTGATATTCAGATAAACAAGAGGTCATGGATTGTTATCATGAAACCTAATTATTCACTTACTCTGGTTAAGCTGGCTTTATTTTAAACTGCTTTTTGAGATTGTAATGATTCTTTGACAGGTGATACAAACTGGTTAACAACTTTATTGTCTCCAGTGGAATACATTACAAGAAAGATGAAAACATCATAGTAAGATCTGAGTGTTTTGGCATTGGCTAACTTTTGGACTGTTCTTCAAAATTTGAAGTGATACATTTGAAAAAAAAATAAATTCTAATAAAACAGATATAGTTTTGCCTTTTCTATTTATTGTCATGTTTATGAGTGTAATTATAGCTATGAAGTTTTAGGTCATTTGTGTTACCTTATAGTGAATACTGGTGTTTTCATGCTGAGATGGAGGCAAGTAAAATTTTGTGCACAAATTTGTGACCATTGCATGTCAGTTTGATTTGTATTAATAGTTTGACATCGATTTATTAATTTGAATTGACTTACAATGTAATATCCATTAACATTTAAGTTCCTTATATGAATATTTGTATAATAGAAAGAGGAATATATGATTTTGGTTTCATTGAAAGCTGTTCCCTTCCCCCATATTAATGTAATCTTGTGCTTTAACTTAAAGCTGTGTTTATGGTCACATATTTTTGAGTTATAGGCATTTTTGTTGTACGCAGGTTATTCCTGGTGTCGAAACAGATACCAGTTTGCAGGTGAACTTGGTTGCCGCTTTGTTATTTCTAAATGCAAAAATTACTAATGCCTCTCAGGAAATTAAATTTTTTTTATTAGAAGGATAGAATAAAGTTATTAATTTAGATCAAGAAATATTATTTCTTCAAGTGTAGTACAATGTTTTGAGCACAAAGTTAATGAAGCTAAATGTACAAAAATATAAATTAACTGCTAAAATTACATTGGTTTACACATTTTTATTGTACAAGATCCTGTTCTTATTATTGCAAAGGTTATGAATTTAATGAAACATGGATACTTTATCGCTTTCATTTCTCATTTATTCCAAGTTCTTTTCCTTATGACAGGTGTTATGGATGCCAAAAGTCTCGATGGGATGTTTCCAGATACAGAAGAAGAATTTTCAACATTCAGAGATGCTTTAAAATCAAAAATTACACAATTTGAAGTATGTTCATGATACTTTTTGAATTGGCCATAACACAGCATGTAGAGAATATTCATGCAAGCCTTCATTTAGGTCATTGACAGCAAGTAATTTTTAATATTATTCATTTTTTCCCCACCATGACAGTGGTAGACATGGAGTGTTATCTTGGCAGATTCGTGTATTCATCTGTCACACCCTGGTTAAGTTTTGAATTGAGATTAATTTTCAGAGCCACAATATGGAATCATTGTTCTGTGAATATCTTTATACATTCTCTGATGACCCTAGCATTACTGTCTTCAAAAGCGATGGATCTTAAGACCAACTAGCGAGATTTATCTCTCACGTGCCAGGTCACATATACAGATGTTGTGGTTTTAGTATAAATGGGAAGAGGAGAATGCACAAAATTTTTTAGTCTTGCATCTGTTTGTTTAATTCATATTAATTGGTTTTCTGTTGACAATTCTCCATTGAAATTTGAAGAAAATGTTCTTTTCTTAATCATATTGTAAGCTCTCTTAGTCTATTCCTTTGTATTGCTCTTAAATGTATTGGATCCCACAATTCTATGTTTTGTTATCATAAAATTCATGCA
Organism: Potamilus streckersoni; assembly: GCA_016746295.1. NCBI lineage: Eukaryota > Metazoa > Mollusca > Bivalvia > Unionida > Unionidae > Potamilus > Potamilus streckersoni. Next base: position 223,454 of record JAEAOA010000815.1, on the reverse strand, counting down.
CTAATATTGGTTCATCATACCGTTTTAATTGGTAAAAAATCTAAATCTTTTTAGCAATTATCGAGAGGAAAGAGCTTCAGCCTGACTGCATCTAGTAATAGTACAATTATTGTATAGTAACAGTATTAATGGATGTGACATTACTGTTTTTTCCATGTTTTAAGGCAGAGGATATTATGGTGTCTGCCTCCTTTTTCAAAAATCTTCTACACAGTAACTCGAGTTCTTCAGCATCTATCATTACCAAACTTTTTAGATGATATACATTTGGAGTAAGGAAAAAGCCAGTAAATTTCAAGCTTATAATTTAAAAGGTCAGTGTAGCTGACTGAAAGAAGAAAAATGGTTTTTTGACAACAACATGAATACTACATCATAGACTTGTACTATTGTGGCTTATAGCAATTCCAGTAAGTCTTTCAATTCTGGGATCAAAGGTCAAGTTCATCGCAACTGAAAGAAGGGAAAAGATTTCAGCACAATAATATTAGCAGTACATCATAGACTTTGACTAAATGATACCTCATTTTGTGGGTAAGGTAGAAACTGTTGATTTGGGTAGTCAATAGGTCAGTGGCTGAAAATGAAAAAAGGTTTCATGAAGTAAAGAAGGCAATTTATTTGGTTTTTCATACAAATGTAAAATAGGCTAAATGATATTACGTTTTATTAAAAGGCTGGTCATTATCTCAATTTGGGCACATCATAAGAAGAGTGCCTATTGGCTCCTTTTTTCCTCAGACTTGTCTGAAACACTGCTATTGATTTTGGGGTTAAAAAGTTAAAGGTCAAGGTCATTATAACTCAAAGAAAAAGGGGTTTTGGAGAGTTCATTTTGTTCCTTGACCAAACTTTGTGGATGGTTTGCACTCAGGGTATTAATGAAACCTATAGATTTCAGGGTCAGAGGTCACAGTTATGGTCAGTCCAATAAGAACTTGATGTTTCTGCATGGTAGGTTTAGTTCAAGACCAAATATCTTGACAAAAGGTCCAGGTTATTTTGACCTATTTTGACCCATTGCTTAACAATCTGGTGAGCTTGTCATGGCTTAGTATTGTTGGATAGATGACTATTAAACACAGGGCAGGACTATTCACTGTACTCATATAATTCATATATGTATTATTAGTCATGACATTTATTTGTTATATTCATGTTAAACTAGAAAAAATTTTCAGTAAAATTAGGTGTTGCATTTATCTTTTTCTATTCATTTTCAGAAACATAAAAATTATTCAGCGTTCATAGAGAAGTTTATTCAAGATTTATTAATGGATGGTAAGTTGTACATAAACATTCTTGAGCATGTTCTTGTTATCATACATATATCCCATTTTTTTTCTGTTCAAGAAACTGAGAAAGATTTGATTTAAATTGATGTAAAACTTGGTCCAAGAGAATAGAAATGTGTTTTATCTTCTCTAACTGATTTATGTCAGTATTTGGAAAAGCTACATCTCCTGATGGATACCTGCCAACCATTTCGATTCATCTGAATCATTCCAGATATCAAACCATCAGAATTGAAATGAGAAATTTTGACTAGACCATTTAATGTCCATTTAAATAAAAAATAAATGATCCTTCAATTAAGTTATGCTTATATTCATGGATGCAGCATATTTACTGCTGAATTGTTTGCAGCAAGACATTCTGGATGTCACAAATTACTATGTATTTAACTTGGCTCATGCACTGATAATTAATGTTGCTGGCAAATTATGAAGCAAATAGGACATTTCAGAAATACTGTGACGATGTGTACTTACATTTCCAGATGTCATATGCAGTTTTTAATGTGGGAAGAGTTATGTTCTGGCATAGTTTGCAGGATTGTTATAACCATTTGTTGTGGGGGTCTTATTGATAAAAGGGAACATTTGAGCTCAATGAAACACTTATCCTACAGAAAAGTAGTGTAAAGCAATGAGAAAATTACATTTTTACAGTTAACCTTATGCTAAAATTCAATTGTAACCAGGGGTCTTTTAATCTTTGCATCCCTCTCTTTAGATTGTAACTACACCTGATTTGCATTGATTCTCACTTCCAGAGGTTGGCAGGTATGCTTTTGTGAAGCTCCATTACATTTCTCTATGCTGGAACTTTAGATGTTATAGTCAATATTATGGACAACATTTATTGATATTTCACAGGTTTAAGACCATTGGGTCATGCACTTGTGTTCTGTGATGTTTTATTTTGCCCAACATTTGCACGTGCTGTGTATTTGTTGGATATCTCATACCTTAGATAATTGTCTTAAAAATTGAGGTGATTTTATTAACAAGATTATTTAAAAAGAAATATTTCTTGGATCCAAAAAATGTGTTGCATTTAAAGCATCATTATCAACAAACCTTTCAACCCTCACAATTTTGGCGTGAATTTCATGACTCAATCACAGTTGACAGCTTCATACTGCATGCTGAAAAGTCATGAATTCCCGAATTCTCAATCAGTTTAAGTAAGGAATAGCATAACTTTATTCCATTAAGTGCTAGTCAGAATGGCAGCAATGGTCACTGATGCTAGTAACAGTCCTGTATTGCTAGTCATAATGTTAGTAGAACTGTATCCAATTGTTACAGTTTGCCCTGTAGCAAGCATTGTAATGTGTATAATCTATATTTAGTACAGAAGTATTACAAATGCTCTTGAAAAAAATCTGACTAAACCTGCTCTGATAGCCTAGTGGTTAGAGTGTACGCCTAGGATGCATGAGGTTGTGGGTTCGAACCCTGGCAGAGTCAAACCAAAGACTTTAAAAATGGTGGTAACAGCTGCCTCGCTTGGCGCTCAGCATTAAGAGGTTAGTGTTAGGACTGGTCAGTCTGATGTCAGGATCATGTGACTGAGTGGAATATCATGCTACATGACTGTGGCATGATGCCCCAATGCTAAATATCACTATAAAACTGTCACACTGCAGTCATCATAGAAGAATGATTCTGAGAAATTGTTATAGCTACATTAAAAATCTAAATCACACACACACAAATCTGAAAAATGGCATATGTAGATACTTGTAGCAACTGTAATTTTTGTATAAACAAACACGAAATGAAGACAGCTTTTTCAAGTGTTCGACATTTTGAGATATTTAAGATTAGCATATGTAGTAATTTGCTCGAGTTCATATTTTGCCACACGTACACTGACACCACCAGTTGTTAATTGTTCAATGTTTCATCTTCCATTTTGTAATTAAGCTTCACAGTAGTTAAAATTTGTCATCTCCAAGAGATTCTGTATTCCACAAAAAAGTGAAGATTAGATTGAAGTATGCCAAAAATTAGCCTTTCAGTCAGGCATGAAGCAGTGATAGACAAGATTTTTACACAGTAGTGTGCCGCAAATTTTAAAAATAGGGAGTGTATACTGGCTTGTATCGTTGCTTACAATTTACCTGTCATACATGTACTATATAATAATATATTTGAATGCATGTGGCACAATGATGTAAAAAAGCACACTGCTGGCAAAATGCATAAAGATATTGGGAAAATTGAGAGCAGATTTCAGCTATAAAATACTTTATGCCACCTACTCATCTGACTGAACTGATTATAGTCGTGTATTGCTTGGTGGCTTCTGCGACTGCATTCGATCCTGGGCTGGACTGCAGTCTCTTTATGAGGGCACTTGGCCCCAGTCTAGGCCTTTTAACTCCTAACCCTGGTCTCGATCAGACTCTCTCACTCCACAACAACATACCCAGAAACCAAATTTCCCACCCAGGCCCTGCCCCACCAACACAAGAAAACAGCCCTCCTTACCGCACACATCCACCAGACCCCCCCCTTTCCAAGTACAACCTAAAAAAGGAGAGCAACCCACAGTGGCAGACCACCCCAGCACACCCAACCACCAACCCCAAGGAGCGTGCCTAAATTCCAACAAATCCGATTTGTCTACACAAAACCTGCTATTCTAATTGAGTAATTCCAAATGGTAACACACATGGGTATTTACATTGCTGGATAATAGCAAATCAGTTGATTCTCAAATAAGGTCTCTGACAGTCTTCAAGTTGTATTTATCGTATTAAAAATATTTCATACAGTTTCATCAACATCATATGCTAACTCAGTACTTTTAAACTTATGTATTAGCAGACGACAAGGTCAACAAGGAACACTGGCCTTCCAAAACACATTTTAAAATAGCAGCAGATCAATAAATTCTTAAATAAGATATTGTTAGGTCTCAGATTTAACCATTTAAACATATATTAATCCTTTATACTTGTGTACTTATTCATGGCTAATGCATTATAATAATTGTTATTGCTGCAAATAAATATGTACATGTAATCAATGTGAAGAGTGTTTTATTTTTATTTTGGGATTTCAATGTGATGTGGTACTGAACATCAGAGTTGATGGAGATAGTGTCAGAGTATAATATCTCACAAATTGTGTTGAAAATTCCATAATTTTTATCTCCTGTCACTAATTAGACTTAGGGGTAAGCAACTCTGTATAAAGGATAAATCTGTAGGCTTATGTAGGCATTATAGAAGCAGTGAATGCTTTAATTGTATTTGACTGATTGTTTTTAAGAGTAAATTAAGATGATGTGAGGTTTAGTTTAAAGAGCATCATTTTACAATTTAATCATTTGTCTGCCTGGAAATTCTGTGTGTTAATATCAATTATGCAAACACTTATTTCAGGTAATTTAGAGGATTTAAGAAGGGTCACCACATCATTAACAACTCTCTTCCATGAAAGACAGAGACAACAGAAGGTAACTACAGCTTGGTTCTTAACTGTTATATAATTAAAAAAATTTCACCAGTGTGACACAAATATGTCAAGTTTGTAGTGATTACTTTTCTTCAAGTGAAATGTCTTTCTCCCCATGGTTTCATACTTGATAATTACCAGAAAGTTATGTTTGCAATTCAAACATGCGACTCTTGTCTTGTTAAATGAAGCATTTAAAGAGTAATATGTTTTTTCCTTTTGATCCATTATTATGTTCCTACAAGTCATGGCTTGAATAATTGCGATATTGTCACATTTGAGGGAAAGTCATAGGGGAAACAAGAGGTTTTTACAGGTGTAAAAAACCTTAAATATACAAAGTTTTATGTTCTTTATGGAATTAAATATGCATAAAAAGATGCTTCAATTGTGATCAAACTAAATTAATATAATGAAGGTCCAAGAACGTTATTTACTTGCTAATCATTTTCTTGTGCCACCAATAAACTGTAAATAGCCTTTACCAGGAATAACATGTCATATGAAACAATTTCTTCAAAATTGGATCCGAAACGAACCAGAATTTTTTTCTGTTTTACAAATATAATTTATTTTCTTTCCAATACATATTCCATTAATATATAAAGACTATAAAAAGTCTGTATTTCAGACAATGTGACACCAAGTCCAAGCACTTTTGGGTCATTCCCTAACTTCCAGTGTACTATAATTGATAATTTTATCATTTCCAAAATGACATGGTCACTTAAAATATCTTGACATTTTCAAGAGACATTCAAGATCCGTCATTGTTTGACCTAAAAGAAAATGGTGCTGAGCTTACATCCAGTATGGATGCCCAGTTATTAATTTGAAAATCTTGTCACAGGAATTTTGGATATGGTCCTATCATGAAGTTTTGGAAATTCTTTTAAATTTGTTTTTGGATTGGTGTAAACTTCATACAGATTATGGTCATCCTTAAAGTTTCACATGTTGAAAAGTCATTGCACCTACACTATTTTCATAAGAACAATGCGCTGGTTTTATTTTAGATCCATCATCAGCAGCTGCTAATAGCATTGGTTTACTGAAAATGAGTGCATACATTCCTTGTCTCTGCCACCCATTTACCTACTTAATTCTGATATTAAGAACCTTAATTTTTCTTTATCAGGAACAGGAGAAGAAAAAGAAAAAGAAAACAAAGACTGCTATACGGGCAGAAAGGGATCACGACTACACAGACATTGCAGCAGCAGCTAGAGCAGAAGATTTTTATGAGGATGACTTTATATAACGTCCCTTGCTCTATGATTCTAATTGAATATTTTTTGGACAGTATATATGCAACACAGTTACTTATCAGCTTTTAGACTGGAAGATTCCACTCTCTATTTTCTTCTGAAACTGGATAAGACTCGGCTTGTATTCTCAGCGATAATTCTGTTATAGCATATACGTAAATGGTGCTCTTGTTGGAAGAATTTTAATTGCTACACAGATTGCTTTTGTCTAAAAGCTATACATTGGACAAGTAGACTACTTTCATCCATAAAGAAGTATTATCTCCACTTTTTTTCCTCTTCTGGAGTGAGAAAATGGTATATGCCTTGCTAAGACTCGTGTACAGTAAAGTATTTTGTGGCTGTTTGTACATGTACGGACAATTTTTTTAGGAAGGTTTGATTGTTTTATGGTGAGTTTTGTATCCACAGATACTCTATAGATATAAACAGTGGGGAACAAAAACTAATAAAAATGTTGCTAGTTCATTTGGCCAGAGGCAAAATTCCTGAAATTAATATACAGAAAGAGCAGTAGTTGTGAGTTAATCTCATTTCATAGTGATACTTGAAAGATGGGAACAGATAAACGATAGAAAAAATCTTGAGGTGATCTTCTTAATCAGCTGCTTTTGTTTCTGAGTAATGAAGATTAAATAGTAATATCAGTTTTAAAAATATGACACAGCATACAAAATAGGAATCCTTAAATTTCATACCAAAGTTCTGTTCTATGCACAAGCCCTTACAGAATTAAGGGAATCATAGTAACAGAGTTGGTAAGCTTAGGGCTCTTGAATTAAGGTTTGCATTTTCGAAAATTGCCAAAGTCAGCCTTGGTTCGTTTGCCCCTGTGTTCTTGGGAAAGGCACTTTGCTTTTCTCTGGCATGATAATATCAGTAAGATATTAAAAATGTCTTTATAACCCACAGAAGTACAACAAATTACAAAATTAAAGTGGTTTTAGTCAAATCATGCTTCCTATTTTACTTGTTTTCCATTGTCTTGCCATTTTTGCGAGCCAAGGGTTAATCCGCTTATTTACAACATTTACCCATGTCAAATTTAGCTTGCTGAAACAACCAGATCACTTGTTACATTTAAATTAGGAGATTGTCAGGAATAATCATAGTCCTCTATACAATATGACGTTACAATTTGAACATTTTAAGTGACTTTTTAGTTCCTCGTTTGTGCCCATGGATATTTTGAAAATTGCCTTATTAAATACCTGCCGGGCAACATAACAAGTTCATTGATCAATTGATTTTGCTTGCTAAGGACATGGACTCACCTGCAAGAAGGCATTTGTTCAAAACTGTTTGAGCAAGCTAAATATGCCAAGGGTTGGTGTTGATCATCAAAGTGGATCAATGACCTATGGCTAATAAAGATGCATTGTAGCATGCTCGAGTCTGTGGAGAATAACATAAAGGCATGGTAATTGTCTAATGGCAATACTTTGCATATTTCCTTTTGAATTTGTTCAGAATTTTGTTTATAAGTAAAATCTCTTGCCTTTTAATTGCAACATCTTTTTGAAGTTTATTTATAGAAATCAAAGTACTAGATTAACATAAATTCTAATGGGACCTTATTCAGTTGCTTTTCTGATACAGATGTGTTGGTATGCTTCTCACAAGAATTACCATAGACATTACATTCAAATGGTTTACATAAACCAGTGTTCAGATATAATGTTTGTTTATATAAACTGTTATTTGATCAGTAAACGGGGATCTGACAAAAATGATCATAATGAAAAAAAATAAAACAATTTTTCCACCAACATTGAAATGGTTGACATCTCTGATTGTAATTAGATAATTTAATACAAACATTTCACATATGCACTGGAAAGCCTAGTCTACTACCGAAAAAAACTTTTCACAATATGTACACATGTTTACGAATATAGTATTATCAAATTACAACAGACAATTTCGCTCAAATTTGTTACCATCAGGTGCAGTGCCTTTATCTTTCGAGTACTAAGGAACATTTTGCCTTTTTTTGCAAGTTAAGTATGGTTGGCTTCTGTTTGTACACAATGCATTTTTGTTGAGAAGATAATCTGAAAGCCATATGCAGAAGAGATTGCATAGTTTGCAGATAGAAGAGGGATAAGCTGTACTGACCTTGGAGTCTCCAAGTTTTACGGTAGAGAAAAGAAATATTAAATTTCTTGCTATTTATATAATAATCACTGATTGCTTTTCCAGTAAAACATTTACTTGTGAACCAGGGAAGACACTTTCAGTGTCTAGTAGTAATTTAGAATTTCATATCACTCATATAAACTCTTCGAGTAATTATAGTAACCTGGCATATATTTTACAAAAGTGTCTTTCCTTTGTACCATGTATGTTTAAGTGGAACAGTCCTGAACAAATGGTTAAGTTTAAATTATGGAATCAGAGAGTATCGGTTAACTTATAAATGCAGAATCAGATTTAATTATAATTATTTATCACTTAATTTCAGTTTTAATTTTTGAAGCTTTTGTTTATTACCTAATATATTGATTGGGTATTTTCTATTAGATGTGTATACAATACATTTTTACAGGTATCCACTTACTTTTGCAAAATTGCCATAACAAGATTTCATATTGATTATGTATAAAATTTAATAATTTTTATTGAAGACTAAAAAATGAAATTTGTCAGAAGCACACAGAAATAAAATTCGTAAACAGAAAAAGTAAATGGTATTACAGTTAATTGAATTACCCATTTTTCAATGAAAGTTAAAGACAGTTTGAGTTACACATCTCTTGGGAACAAAACTATTGCACAGGTCAGGGTTCGCTGTACTCATGCCCAGGGATACTTAAATGTTTTTATTTTTAAAAAAATAATTTTCTGAAGAATATTTTCTTTAAGCAACATTGATTTTACTTCCTAGTTGGCATTGAGTAACAGAAGTAATATTATTGACTAATATTTTGCACAGAATGTTCAGACAGATGAAAATAGTATACAGTTTTAAGAGAGTTCATTCATTCTTTGAATAGCATCATATTTTGTATGTTGTAATAGCATGCCAAATCAAATGCTCAGAGTTGTACATTCTTGCATATATTAATAAGTATATATTTAATCTGACAATTTCCTCAGGCTTTGTACTAAATAAAAGGCCTGTCAATGTTCCGATTGACAATATCCTCAATACAATATTCACTTGCAGGCACAGGTGCTACACATAACGCATAGTGTTGTTCCTTTATAAATTAGATGCAACATACATACCCAGAGATTTTGATTCAATCATATCCATGGAGATGGGATGAGACCAGAAAATAAGTATGGAAGCTGTATCATAAATTTTGATAAATACAGCCAAGGCACAACACTAGATGTAAAATTTTCCTTCATTTTAGAATTGCTGTTTTGTTTGGCTTTTCATAATTCGTTGGTCATTTGTGAAGAAACAAGTATGATATTCAATAAATCGTTTTAAGAAAACCTGAGTATTTTAATTATTGAAAATGGTTGTAGTGGTGTATACACATTGAATATGGTTGTAGAAGTGTACACATTGAATATGGTTGTATTGTATACACATAGAATATTTTTGATTTAATATGGTTGTAGTAGTGTATACACAATGAATATGGTTGTAGTAGTGTATACACATTGAATATGGTTGTAGTATATACACATTGTATTTGGTTGTAATACAGTTTGATAGTGTATACACATTGAATATGGTTGTAGTAGTGTATACACATTGAATATGGTTTAATACCGTTTAATAGTGTATACACATCAATATGGTTGTAGTACTGTATACACATTGTATATGGTTGTAATACTGTTTGATTGTGTATACACATTGAATATGGTTGTAGTAGTGTATACACATTGAATATGGTTTAATACTGTTTAATAGTGTATACACATCAATATGGTTGTAGGAGTGTATACACCTTTAATTATAATTGTAATAGTGTTTACACCTTGAATATAGATGTAGAAGTATATACACTCAAAATATGGGTGTAGTAGTGTGCACACATTGAATATGGATGTAGTAGTGTGCACACATTGAACATGGTTGTAGTAGTGTATACATATCCCAAAGAAAGGGCAGACATATGTCTGCAGTTATGGCACTGTGCGGTAGCTCATATGAGGCAAAGGAGGGAAGAATTAGCTGTCATGATATAGGAATAAAAAACTTGTGTCTATAAACCATCGCTGAAAATACAAACTGTTACTTAAAAAGACCAAAACATTTATGTGACTTCTGATAAACCACTGCATAGAATTTGATGAAATATGAGTTAAAAAAATTTGGCAAAAATACCTTTCAAATTTGTTTTGATGTTCTGTAAAAAATGTCAGTAATAAAGTGACTTCTGATAAACACAGAATTTTACCATATTTGACAGAATCCTGACAGAAGGCATTAAAGTTTGTATAACTGGTACTGATGGCCACCATTATTCAAAATAAAAAGTTTAAATAACATGGCTTTAAAAATTTACATTCTGGATTAGATCAAACTGGTCAGAAAGCATCCTGGTATGAAGACTTTTCAGATTTGAACAATAGATGCCATGAAATGTGGCTGCCATTACTTTTACATAAGGGGCCCCGAGTGATCTAAAGTGCTCTTCATTACGGATCACTGGCATTCACCTCTGTCTACGTGGGTTCGAGTCTAAGATTCAGCTAATGTGGATATGTGAGAAAGATGGCCAGTAGCTTCTCGTAGGTTGGTGGTTCTTTCTGTGGATTTCCCAATTTCTTCCTCTACCATTAATACTGGATGCCATGTATTGCCTATCATGTGCTGAAAAAGGCATTAAGCCCCACAAAAACAACAAAAAATTTTACATAAAAACCTTTAGACAGTTTCTTAAAAATGTTTAACAGAATTCAACAGAAAGCATCCTGGCATAGAGGGCTTTCAGTTTTGTACAAAATGACCAATGTGCTGTTAAATATGGTCACAGTTACTAAGAATAAAAAAAATTAAGGTAAATAAAAGTAAAAAAATATTTGCACAACTTCATGGAAAATTAAAAAAAACCCAGCTGAACAGAGTTTGAGCACTTTAACACAACGCATCTTGGCATTGAGGCCTTTCAGTTTGGACAAATGATGCTGATCTGCCATTGGATACTGATGAAAATAGATAAACTAGAGAAACTTCAAAGCAGTTGGTTTCATGGTGTGCAGTTAACAGCACTGGAAGAAATTTCAATAGAAAGCATCCTACTGACATCTTGGCCAACTGTTTTTGCATTTGGCTTTTTAAGCAAATTTCAACCAGAAGAGTTTTCTTGAGCCTTGGGACTACTTTTTGGCTCACCTGGTTATAAAATTTATAAAATCAAGTTTGCTTCTGGTATGGCCCTGTGTCTGCCCTGCTTCTATCCTTTAATAATTGCTCGTTACCAAACTAGAGCAAATATTTCTAGTCCAACTTTAATAAAACTTTGAATATGGGTTTATATCCACAAAATCACAGAAGAGTTTTAAAAATGAGGTGATCATGCATCAGATTGGTTGACGTTTTTAGCACACAAGCTGCTAGACTTCCCATCAAATTCAAAACATATGCTTTTATCATTAAGATCACCATTTCACTAATGAGCAAGATCAATGCATACTAATAAGGTGATCTTGCATGTGACTGGCTGAACTTTTTACCACTTTGCATGCCTTATATTTCCAATCTGATTTTGATCCAACTTGGAATATATGCTTGTCATTAGGATCTTGACTCTAATAATGAGTAAGATTGATGGATGAGATGTATTTTACAGCTGAATGACTTGTTGCCCTTCAGGAGAACACACTTCTCATTCAGTTTTTATCAAGCTTGGAATATTTGTTTACATCATTAAATTATTGAACAAGTTTGATAATGAGAGAGAGAGTTGCATATACTAATTAAGTGACCTTTCATCTGATTGCTTGAGTTTGTTTCCTGACACCTCTTAAAATCTCATTTTCTGATGAGTTTTTTTTTTCCAATTTGAAATACTGGATTACATTATCAAGTTCTGGATGGGTTTGTTAATGACTGAGGACCAGGCATGATTGTAAGATCAGGAGTGTGTGTGCTGTCTTCAAATAAAATGACGAAGTTTTCAAGCACATGTTTGACATGAATAGTGCAATTTTGGACCTCAGATTTATTGAATTTTATATTGAAAATATATAAATGTATTTTGAAGCTGTTTAATTAAAACTGACTATGTGAATTTGACAAAATATAAAGCAAAATTCATTTTAAAACTCTTGCTTAAAATCTAAGACTTAGCTGAGCAGTAAAAATATAAGTAAGTTTGAAAACAAAGAACTTTTAAGTAAGTTTGCATGGAGATTACATCCTTTGATCATAACACATCTTTACAGGGTTAGCACGAGCCATGTGTAATTTTTCATCAAGATGGGGGTTAAATAATAGTACAGTGAAGAGAGCCATGGTAATTAAGTTGGTACAGGATCAGACTCATTATCCTGGGTCGCAGGTTAAGTAACCCCACCCCAGGATCTTGGCTAGCCTATATCAGTAGCCTAGGCATATCCAAGGGAAAAGCACATGGCTCTTGATTTCCTGGCATGGTGTAGCTGATTTGTCAAAGTGCCATTTAAACCATAATGAAAATAGAGGTAAATCTCTGGAGACCAAAACAGAACTAAATCAAAATCCTCTTGTAACCAACACATTTTTGACTGTTCTGAATTTTTCCATTATTTAGTTGAAGGAAAATTATGCAGTAAACTGATACACCACTCACAAAACCGAAACAAATTTTCAGTCCCTGATGTCAAAGTTATGTGCAAATTGTAAAACAAACTTAAGCAAAACTTGGCCAGGTAAATGAGATCTAAGTTGTGAGGTTGGTCATTTAAGGAAGCCAACAGCAAATATTTCTGCTACTGTAAACACTAGACTAGTCAAAAGTCTTTACACCAGGCTAAAGTGAGAGCTTTCATAGATAATTTTTTGTAATAAAGATATGCATGTTATGTTTATTTTTTGATCATCTATGCACAATATAGAACTCCATGAACCCCAATAAGCCAACTTTTGAGCTTAAAAGACTTGAATTTAATAAAATTATGTTTTCTTTCCTTTCTTGTAGAGAAAGACCAGCAAAACAAATTTGCAAGTGTTCTCTAATATTGTCCAGCTATTATTATTTTATCAAGCCCCCTAAATTTTCATAAAAGTACAAATGCAAGGGTGGAAACAAAATTCCTGTGACTACTTAAAACTATAAATATAAATTATCTCTTTCACTGCATTTTGAACTGCAAGATACATTGGCATAAACTTGCATTATCCGTTCACATGTACTTTTTCGTGTTATAAAATATACATAAAAATAAGTTTATAAGTTACACTTCAATGTGGACTCTAATCCTTTTAGTTATTGCCCCTTCCCACTCTTGTCTCTGCCTGTCTGTCTCTCTCAGAAACATGCACACAAAATTTGTGCATATAATGTATACATCTATATATTTAGAAATATGTGGCAGTGCAGTATTGATATGCCTTGCTAAAACCACCAAGCAGAGCAAAGTATGTTTAAATGAGTGAAAAATTTATATCTACCCTCTTTCACCGACAATTTCAAGGAAAGCCGAGGTAGCTCATTTGGTACAGCATTTAGGCAAGTAATCTGAGGACCATGTGTGGTATCTTCTATTGCAGCCATATGTAAAATGTCTTCTCAACTGCTTCAGAAAAGAAGCATCAGTTTTGATTAAACTTGGAATTGATTTTATGAGATTGCTTCTCTGGCAATATTGTGGCTTCCATAACAACCTTATGGAAGACCAATATTGGATGGTAGTAAGAAAAAAGAAAACATGATCCAATGAATACAGAACCTAACAATGAAAATGATTGGTGACGGCAGTGGTGTTCGGCCTCTACCCAATTTGAAACAATGACTACGACAACCTGACCTCTTTAATGGATGGCAACCTGAACTGTGTACTTAAGTGAGTGTATTACCACTTTAAAAAAAAAAAAATTCCAGAAGTCAAGGTGTGATGGAGGCTGGCCATACAAAGCTATATATGTTTAAAAAAATAAAATCCACAAGACAAGTGTAGCTGGCACCTACACAAAAGATAAGTTTTAAAAAAAGAAGCAGCAGCAAACGTACAGTTATGCTGAAGGATGTACTTGGCAGTGACATTTATAACAGCGGAGAATAATGGTTCAGGGAATGGGGTGTGTACTGTGAAAAGCATATAGCTCACAATGTTCACATATACCATTCAGATTTAAATGTTTCCTCGCTCAGTGAGCCATGCAGCGTTGAGTACTACAAACACAATGCCCGAGATGCCATGGAGCGGATTACAAAATGCTGGCCATAGGCAGGTGGGATTCGTAGACACCAAGCTTATGACGTCGTTTCTGCTGGCAGAAGGATGGTGTTTTAGAAAAGGGGGAAAAAGCATCTGCTGGTTTTTCAGCCTTCAGCAAGTACACAGACAACCCGAACAAGTTGATTATCTAAGTGTTTAGTAAGGCCATCGCCACTTCCAGTGTTACACGACAGTAAAACGGCTGGAAGCCAATCCTCTTGGCTGTGCTGGAGGACATCCAACGGGCATGCGTCCAATTCGGACACTGTGTTTTCTGGAACAACCCTGACGGCTTAAAGGCATCAGGGAATTTGAGTCTTGACATGTCCATCTGCTATGATGACAGCTTCTTGGACATGATAGAGTATTCTCCTTGCTTTTGCCAACTGCGTAATAGGATGAATAGGCTAATTACAGACCACTCAACACCTTACGGATTTTGTAGTTGTGCTTGGATGTTGCTTCCGACTACCACCCAGTTATACCTACCTGGTTTGGCCATCCCTTTAGCAATCCTAAGAAAACGAGACTGTCCGTATCTATTATTGCCCTTCTTCCATCGATGTGCAGTTTATGGTCTAGACGGGTGTGCTCATTTACTTGCAGGTAACCAAGGTCATCCTAAATAGGGAAGTGGCTGGAGAATGACAAGGTAATGGGTAACAGTATCACTGGAAAACTTTCAACTGGAGGTGGAAAAGCCTGCAAGTGCATTACCCGCAGGCTGGTAACTAACCGGGATGAGCTAAGATTTATATTGCGTACCTGTTGGTTACGACAGGTCACCCCTCGGGAATTGGAATGAGACACTCTTATCAAGCAATAAATCCCAAAGGACATCCAGTTACAGCCCATCACATCTAAGCGCCATCCGCAGAAACGTCTGACAGCACTTGCGAGTACCATGTTTGTGGCCTTTACATCAAAATATGGTTTCCATGCAGTATTAGCATCATCGACTTAGTCTTTTATAAAGGTTACCGGCACATAGAGTCTTTGATTCCCTGGTTCGACCAGGTTTATCGCGATGATTTCTCACGGGTTCAAAACAATGTTAATGTCTTATTTGGCTGTTTGCAGTTTCCCAAGTAGATATTAAAAGAAAATCTAAGCTTGTTTGGGCTGACGCCAACAGGAACCAGGTAAGCTCGCTCAAACAAACCTGGCTAAATCATGGTAAGGACAGAGTCGGGTCGCTTATTATCGCAGGGTTTGTGAACTAGCTTTGCTTTCCGTACGTGTATGTAGTACTTCAACGACAAGATGTCCACATATTAGGTCGCCTATATATGTTTTTTGACTGCAGAGTTGAATAAATCAGTGATAGTCGTCAAACACTGGTATCGTGGTAACGTCTCCTTAAATGATCAACGACTTAATGTGGCCGTGCAAGCCTGTACAAGTCAACATAGAAAGATGTTGGGCGTTACCACGTATGAGACGCAATGAGTTCCATGTCCTGTTGACAGTTCCAGTTTCACAACTTGGTTTGTATGTGCGGAGAATTACTGACACAAGTTCATCCCGCATAATGATTTATCTGAAATGTTTGACTGATCTTGATTGCGGATAAATCAAAACTGGTCACGGATGCAGCACGACCACCAACAGCTAGAACAAAACCGAAGACCTCTTCCATTCTGACGCCTAATCGAAGGCCTTTTCCTGATTTTATGCATCCCCTGACCGCCATTTTATAGCTATTCCGGATGAGGTTCAAACGGCCCTAACGTAGTTGCTTTTGCAACTGCGAACCGCAGCCGCCAACAGCGCTAGAATCTTCGCGAGAAATGGAAATATCCCTTCACTCTTTTGCATTTGCGTCACCTTAGAATTCTATAACTTTAATTTCCGATGCAATCTTTGGTCTCATTTTTGTTTGGGTTAACCACATTGGGACATTTACGTGTCCTTCTTCAATCATGGCAACTTTATCTCCAACATGTGGTCAGATGAACGTCGGAGTTCGGGTTCAGGTTCAGGTAGATTTTCACTTGTGGATTCTGGTGGAGCTCGATTGGGGATTCTGTTTGTACATATGTTATTTGCGTTTTTGCTTGAGACTGTTGATGCCAGGTAATATCTTTTAGACATGAGAAAAGAGGTTTGTTCGAGTGTTTGGATTTTGATTTTGCTTTCATGTTTTTAGTTTTTTTTCGGAGGAAGGAGCTTTTTGAGCTGGGAAGAGTTCTACCCGTGAAAGTTTACGTTTGCGTGGAGGCTTGATTCAAGTTCAAGTTCGAGTTCGTACGGGTGTCCAGGATAAGGCTCGACTTCATGCGGTGGGCAGGGTTGAGGTTTGTATTATGGTCCGGGTTGAAGAGAATATGCTTGTTTCCTAAGAATTTGACTCATTTCACAGAATCATTTAAACACGCTTGCGTAAATATTCCACTCTTTACCGTCGTCAGAGTTTTACCAAGTAAACTCCCTGAATGACCACCTTGGCTATACTTTATTCGTCTCAAAATCATTTGCCTTCTCTATTACTTTCAATCCTAGTTCATTCCATTTTATAGGTGTTAAGCGTAGCCTACATTCAATTTTAAAATATAACTGGAAAGCTTTATCAGCAAATAATTTAGCCGCTAATTTCTTCTTTGACTTGTACTCACATGGCGGTCGTGAAAATTTTTAAACTCTCAAACGCCTTCGAGTACATGGGTGCTTTGTTTCTACCACACAGACTACGATGTCTTCGACCTTGCATTTACGCAATATCTTCTAGCAAGTGCCTAGTAGTCTACGCATATGCTTTCTTTGATTTATTTATATCCTTGGTGCGTACGGCTATCTTGACAATCGGACCATGTTCTGATTCAGTTCCGATCATATTCGCCACTTGCTCTGTGATTTCTCACATGGGCTTGATCAGCGGTGCACATGTCTGTTCGATGCCCGTTATGAGGTCTTTATGTACGACCAAACCATATCTAAAACATGTTTGACTTGTTCGTGGACATCTATGTAATCTCGAAGACACTTCAATCGATCCTAGGCGGCCTTGCGGCCTCGAGCAGCGTAATATGCAATGACATCACTAGCAGGTATAATGATCGTATGCTTCACAAATTCGCGTGAGACATCTTCGTATCTAAAGTCCCGTGAAAATATTATCAACATGTTGCATTTGTCACGGATGACTTTAGGCATAAGGGTGTATCATTGGGACACATATCTCACGTCTGTATTTTTGTTTTATCCGGCCCCAGGAATACAATGTCGCGGAGTTATTTTGTTGGTCAAGTATCACATCGTCGTATACGACAAAATTATTATTAGGTCGTCAATGGCAGCAGCGTCATCAATCGTGGAAAAGAATTTAATGATGGACAATGAAGACGTGTTCGAGGACGCAGGCGCTTCCGTTAAATCCTTAAGTGCGTTAGAGCACGGCTGTTTGTCGGCGTATGACGCAGTCACATAAACCGATTTCTCATTAACCACCGCATGACCGTTCTCAGGAATATTTCGGTTGTAACATATCCAGCCGGGTCAATGGTCAGCGCGAACCCAGTTTGAAAACACAGAACTTTCAATTCCATCGAACCATGTTTGGGTTGTGGAGACTTCACCATCACAAGGAACTCAATGACAGAGAAATAGTTGATTTTTCACCTAGCACAGTTTTTCAGATCTTTCGATTTTCTCTTGCAATGTCATGTTGAATATTACCTGTTGTTAAACTTATCACCATGCCTTCATAGTGTGTACGTAGACCAACAAGTAGGTCTCTGCTTTATTTGTCTGACAGCAGCTGCTGTCAGAAAAAAAAAAAAAAAAGCAGAGACCTACTTGTTAGTCTAATTGTGTACGATGCCGTAAGAAATATGTACCACAAATCCATTCAACACGGGTTCTGGTGTGTAATCGTCTAGCCGGAATGCTGAAACTGGTTCCCGATATAGATCAAAGAAGTTTACCTTCGTCAAAAGCTTTGGTTAATTCGAGAAAAATTGTGAAGCACATGGTGAAAAAATCTCGGCGGTGATATCTAGATATTTAGATTCCTGTGGGTTCCAGGTACAATTATTGCAGTCCAGGAACACAACTGTATATACACCTGGATCCCCCCACCAAAAAAAAAAACCAAACACAACAACAACAAACAATTTGTTATTTTTTAGAACATGATTATGATGGTGTGGTTGCCTGTGTGTAATTTGGCGACAGAGCACAGTGAATAAATGAGTGTAAGTGAAATCTGACCCATTATTGCACTTTTAATTTTTTTTACAGTCCAGCTTCTTTGAAAAATTCAAGTTAACTTCTGGCAAAAATATCATCATGTCAGAAATTTCGTCGATCTTTATTGAAAAAAACTGCAGACACCTGTGGTCACGCTGTAAAAAAAAAGCGTATGTACACCCTGCAGTGAGCCCCAATTTAAAGCGTCGATAAAAGCTTACCTGAGTCAAACAAGATAGATCCCATGCTTTACGCTGACTGAGATCGCGTTGACTTCCGTTGAGCCAACGGCACGTTAAGACCAATCGTGTATAACTGGAGACGATAGCAACCCGTTGAAAAATTTACAACAATGGCAGACCCAAGACTTAAACCCATCAAGATCAAAACTGGTGTTGTGAAAAGGTATGGATGTTAGTATCACTTGAAAATTTCAGTGAAACGTCAGCATTAAAGATGGCATCCCGCATATCTTACAGTCATACAATGTAAGACATAGCACATGTTTTTGTAAAAATATCTTGGTGATGGGGCTTACGTTGAAGGACTAGAGGCCCAACAAACGGCAAAATGTCAACGGATGGAAGCGAGGAACGATATAAGTGGTGGAATTTTTCAAATTATTTTATAATGTTGATTACATAATTTATTTTAATTATTTTCATTATGTGTGGAGGAAGAACGGATTAAGTGCTGCCTATTTTTACATACGACAGCAATGGATGACTCATTCACGATCCAGGTCGTTTAGTGGTCCAAATTAAAGTGAATGTCAACTTGGTCTTGTAGGAACATTTACTCAAATGAAATTAATTATTGTTTGTTTTTTTTTTTTTTAAATTTAATACTGACAAAGACTGAAAAAATTAAGTCCTAATATAGTTTAGTCAAAATCTATTAAATCCTGATTGTTGAAATGTTATAAGAAAGTTTCCAGATGGAATTTGTCAGTTACTATGGACTTTTACAATGATGTTAAGGTACTAAACAGGGCCAAGAAAAGAAGATTGTGACTATCATAACAAATAACAGGTGGTACAATTTTTTTTTTTAACTTTCATTGTGACATACAGCTTGTGACATTCAATCCAGTTTGTACTGTATTACAGCATGAGATTGACCTCCCAGAAAATATGTCCATTTGCTTGTTTATTTTTGCCACAGGTATTTCAAAGGGTATGTAAATAATGACCTGCCAAAGGAATATGGATATATGATGATCCAAGTAAATAGAATAATCATCATTTAAGAGTATACTTAATCAAATTGTAATAAAATGACACCCATTACTGAAAGAGAACTAAATGCCCACATGATTTCTTTGGTAGGGCAGTCCTATAAGTTTTAGACATTCCTATACTATCCTACTTTTTTAAAGATATGGATGAAAAAGAAATACAAACCAAAAAGGAAAGTACAAAAGAAAAGAATATTATGTTGGTGCAGTAAAACTGCCTTGACTGACCTCTGTTATAAGTGACCACCAGTCATATATAACCTTAATCAGCATGCATGGATTGATTTTAGTATATAAACATATTATTGTCAGTGGCCACAAGCAGAATGCAATCAATGACCAAGATTTTCTGGCAAGAAATACATTTTGACCGCTACAAATGACTTTTTGCAAAAATGAATTACCACTGCCAACATTCATTTAATCCATTGTAACCATCATTTACTGTCTCATAGGATTATCAGCAAAGTGCATGACTGCATTGCAAAGCCAAGATGAATACAACTGGCTTTTATATAATCCTTTGAAGTAGTGACTGTTTATGAAACTTTCATGGCTGTAAAAGAAAATAAATAAAACAAAAAAAAAATAGCCAAGTCTGGCTACTGGTTCCTAAACCTTGCATGTGATGCAAGTAGTTATCATATGCCTCAGCCTGTAAACCAGACTAAAGTACATGTCACTAACTGCCACTGTGGTGCATAGTTCTATAGATCCCTATTATAATTAACCATTACTTATTTAAAAGGAGATGTAGTTAGGTAATTCAAAGGTTAGTGTTTATTTATCATTTGTGAAAACTTCAAATCTTAGATAATACCCCAGTGAGAACTGTTTTAAAAGTGCTTCATTGTAGAGGTCAAGTATGTTATTTGTTTTTGGAGTAGATTAGTAATACCTGGCTTGAATGAGGTCATTGTCCTTGACATTAATAAATCTATAATATTTTCCAAACTTGACTGGCATAAAAGGTTCATGTTTGTTGAATTTTAAAAAAAAAGTTACCATTAATACAACCCACACCAAGTCATGATCTGTTCACTGGCATTTGTATTTTAAGTTAATCTCTTTAATAAAATGTACAGATGGTCCTGGTTATCATTTCAAATTTTTCAGACTTGCTAAAGAGAAACAGTCCTACATAAAAGAAAGCAATCAAGAGGAAGCTAGATGGCAAAAAATGAAAGATGATGGAAAGGATGAACATGATGTCAGGAAACAGGTAATCTTCATTTGTTTAGTATCTTTTAAAAGCTTACATAAAGTGTCTCATGGACTTGATTTAAACAATGACTTACTGTTCCCATGCTTCTCTTGAAAGCATGGAATTGTGTTATTCTTGATTATGATATTCCACAATTTCTCTTTTGTCAGTTGTTAGCTTTACTGGTCATAAGTCAGAAGGGTTTATGGGATAGTCTGTTGCCTTGCATGTGTCCATCCATTAGCTTGTCATCCATAATGAGAATTGTCATGAAACTAAATAAACACATTCACATTCTAGTTGGACCTAAAAAAAAACAGGTGCTGCTTAGATATCCAATATGGGAGACACCACATCTATATTGAACATTTTTAATCTCAGCATCTGATTGGATGGTCATATTTACATGAGGTTTTCACTAAAAGACTCTGAATGATATCTAGTTGGGCCTAAATGAAGATGGTGCCAATTTGATTTTCAATATGGTCGCAAAAGCAGTCTTGAAATTTTTTTTAGCTGCTTCTGAATGGTAAGTTATATAATCAGAAGACTTCATACGATGTTTAGCTAAGTGAAAATGGTTCCACTTGGACAGCCAATATATGGCTGCAACAATGGCTGTCTTGAAAATCTTGTTATTATATACTGTACTCAATTTGGCTTCTGGTGGCTATTATAAATGTGTAGATGTGAGCTTTGTAATCATTGATTAGACTCTGGTTATTTTCAGATAATACATTTACTGTATAAAACAAATGAAATATTCATTTATATAAGGTTTATGACAAGTTAATTTGAGTGTTATCTGCCTCAAATGACCATGACCTAGTGCACCTTCTTGGATGTTCGTAGAAGTGACTAATGGAGACAGGAGCTGCATGTGTTCAGTCATTCTGGACTTGCAACCAAAAGGGTCTGAATTTGAATCCAACCATCACATCAGCCCAGGTCGGCTGCCATGGTGCATTCTGGGGCTAGGCACTTTACTCAAGTAGCCTGTGTCAGCACAAAATAACCTACTTGGAAAAACAGCAACATCAATCTAATCAGAGCTTATTAAAAGGGTACAAAATAGTTGGACATATTGTAGTTTGCCCTATGTCTGATATGTCATGCTGTTACCAAAGTTGTTTAAATGTTTTGCAAGGAAATGTAGCATTAAGGCATAGTTTTTAATACTTGTTTAGCATGTGAGGCATAGTGGTACCACCCATGCCTTATTGGTATGGAGAAAGCCTGCAATGTGAACACATGGAGACTGTAGCAACTTATTCATAGTGGGTCTTTTTGTGCTTACAGCTGTAATAAATAGATCATATGCCAGTGTTTTGCATCTTATGAGAGATATTTGTGGTACTCTATTGTTCTATACTGGGGGCTATTTAAAGGGTACTCTATTGTTCTACACTGGGGGCTATTTAAAGTTTTTTTTGAAGTAGCTCTTGTTGCATGTTTATATTCTTTTGATTAAATATAGTAATGAATTCCTCTTTTAGCATGAAGTTTTCCAAGAGTCTGCAAACATGATATCAGATTCCAACAGAAGATTGAAACAAGCTTATGCCGAACTTGAACAGTTATTGGTAAGTTCACTCTTTTCCCACATGGAGATTAGAGTCATATGGTAAACTTGCTGTAATTGTGTCATCTTGGATAAATAAATTATTATTATTTTTGTTATATATTTGTGTTTTGTTGCAATGATGAACCTGTTGGGGATTGAATTTGAACTAATGTGAAAGAGACAAAGGCCAGATAAGGAAGGAAAAAATGAATTCACAAATAATAAGAAACTTTTTTTAATAAAGCTAATCTGCATTATTGTGAGAAATTCAGACACCTTCTATTTGAGGAAAATCTAAATGCACCAGTCATTTAGATTTGTACATTACTGAGACAGACTGAACATTCTGTTGTAATGATATGCTAATACCATAATGTTTCTCATTTAGGCACCTTTTTTTCAGCCCCATTCTGTTTTGGGTGCACTTATAATAAATGTATTGATAGGGGTGATTTAAACATGGCAACTTCAGAGGGCTTACCCTTTTAGATGTTTTTAAGATGCAAGATAAATACCCTAATTCTGTGTAAATATTTTTTGTTGTTGCCAAAAGTGAGATTTAAAGACAGTTTCTTGTGTTATCTTTGTTTTTTAACTGCAATTACAGCATCAGATTAATTCATAAACTTGTCAGTAAACTTTTGTATATAATGTAGCTCACATGGAGCAGAGGAGTCACGTGGACATTATGTACATAGCTAATACTGTTCATCATGATATTCACTTGCCATGCGTCAATAATGTTTATGATAAAATTATTCTTATAGCTTGATAAGCGGATATAACCAGCCTGGGTATTTTATGTACTCTGTGTTGCAGCCATGGAAAATGTGTACCAAGCCAGGTGACATAAATTCATTCACATATCTTGCCTATCGGTAGTTCTCCAGAAGTTTGCATGCTGCAGACCTTTTAGTTTTTTTTTTCCTTTTTTACAAAATGTCTACTCTTTTTAATAATATATAAAATGCAGGTTACTCAAGAAATCCAAAGCGAGGTATCAGAAAAGAAAAAGCTAGCCATATAATACTTCCCTGTATGTGTCTCAATGTACTTGCAAATCCACATGACAGTTATCGTGCAGATTAGCACAGCAGTGTACTGTATACTTGATTATAAGTCAAGTCCAACTGTGATCAACAAAGATCCTGGTCTGCCATAGCATAATGCACCTGCATATTAGGGCCTATGTTGTTTGTTCTACTGATTATTCCTAACAAACTGTGCAGACCCAGATCAACCACTGCATTATGCGATGGCAGATCTGGGACTGTGCATTTTACAGTTGGTCTGTCTTACTTCCACTCTAAACTCAGCATATTCACTAATTGGAATAGTTGGTCTGTCTCACTCCCACTCAAAACTCAGTGTGTTTCCAAGATGGCAGTTGGGAAAGGCTTTTCTTAAATCTTCTCCATTCTGTCTTCACCACCATTGCAATGCATGGAGAAACAAAATATTGTATGAGTTGTACTGTTTTACATTCATGTAAATACAGTACTTGTATTAAGCAAGGTTTGGTGCTCACCATTCAATGACATAATTACCATTTTAAAATGAGGAATCCAAACATTTCTTTAGGTATCAAACAAGCTTCAGCCAGTGTGTCAGATGATTAATAAGGGACCAACCATTTAATGTTCTTGTTGGAATAGGCCTGGCATTGTCCCTCAACATTAATGCAGTGGATATAACAGGTTCATGTTTCCTGTAAATCTGAACAAAAATATTTTTTAAGACTGTTTGAGGGTCAGAAATCTTTTTCAAACAAATCCCATTCCTCCACCCCAAAACTTTCTGCAGTTGTGTTCCTAAGATTACCTCTAAATAGAGTAAATACATGCAGTTTAATACAGAAGAATCCTAACAAACACAAAGTCTTCAAACATTCAGAACATGGTTTTTTTTTCAATTTAATTAAACGGTCAGGAAATTAGAACTTTTCATGACTCACTGACATCACCATGTTACCATCTTGGGTTGCTTTGGATATGGGAGGTCACGGGTTCAAACCCAGGCCAAGTCATACCATAGACTTATAAAAATGGTACTAACAGCTGCCTTGCTTGGCATTCAGCATTAAGAGGTTAGTGTTAGGACTTGTTTGCCTGGTGTCAGGATATGTGACTGGGTGGGACATCATGCTACATGTCTGCTGCATGATGCCCCATTGCTAGCCAGCACTATAAACCATTAGATTGCAGACATTGTAGCAATATGACTGAAAAATTGTTATAGCTACATAAAAAATCTTAATCACATACAAACATATACAGACACCACCTTGGGTTCTAAAAGATATGGGAGCAGTAAAGGATAAAGCTTAGAATTTCGAAAGTGGAGAAAATTCCCCACATCTTCTGTTGAATTGCCATTAAGGGGGATTTACCTGTATATCAACTCAATAAAAACTTTGAAAACTATGATTGTTTCAAAATTCAAGCAACTATCTCCTGTTCACACAAAGTTTCTGTTTTTCTGCCATGCAGACTTTGTTCTGAATGACCAATCACATTTTATTTATGAAGAATGACATACATACAAGGTACACATTTCAGACCTTTCTTTAAAGAGTTACTAGAAGTATCATCAACTGATATTGTGAAGATACTCAATATAGGTATATAGATAGACATACCAGTTGTATGGTCCACACATGTGTTATCTCACTGGTGTGGTCTATATATTTGTTATCAATAGTATGGGATGGCCCCGAGTGGTCTAAAACGCTGTCCGTTATGGATCACTGTCATCTCACCTCTGTCTGCGTGGGTTCGAGTCTAGGATTCGGCGAATGTGGATATGTGAGAAAGCTTGCCAGTAGCTTCTCGTGGGTCGGTGGTTCTTTCCGGTGATTTCCCGGTTTCTTCCTCCACCAATAATACTGGTCGCCATAAATAGCCTGTCGTGTGCTGAAAAATGGCGTTAAGCCCAACAACAACAACAACAACATCAATAGTATGGCCCATACATGTTATATCTCAGTGGTATGTTCCACACATATATAATCTCAGTGGTATGGTTCATGCCTGTGCTGTCTCATTGGTATGGACTATACATGTATTACCAGTGCAGGGCTAAGCAAATTTTTAAACCACTAGTCCAGGACAAGTGGTTTCAGAAAATTCACTAGTCCCACCTTTCTCTTCACTAGTCACATCTTTTTTTTCACTGGTCCCAAAGTGGTAATCACTTAATGAGATTTGATGAAATATATGTACTTAATCTGTAGAAAAAAACAAACAAAATAATATACAAACATAATTATTTCTTAAAAGAATTTAATTTTTAAAAAACATTGGTTGTCATACATTTGGCTTCTTTTGTTTTAGCTGATGGATTTAAAAATATGTCCATGTATATGTTTGCCACCTGCACCAGCACTAAGCCAGCAGTTGATAGCTGTGTCTGGGTTAAAGTCCTCAAGCTCTGGTTCATTTGCAGAAATGTTTATCTAGGTGAATTTCCTACCTGCCAGTTTTGGATATTGTTTGCAGTAACTGCAAAACATTTCCTTCCAAATCAATATATTCAAGCCAGGAATAACAATCAACCCAAAGCGACTGTCTCTTAGTAGTGTCATATTTGACGGTTTTTTTTGCCATCACTGATTGTTGCTTGTCTCTTTCGAGAAATAACTGCAACACACTCAGTGTCCGTCTTATGTTTAAATAGTTTAGCAAACTCATTTTATCCACAAAGTATCTATCAGCTGGATTGATAACTACTTCTAAAGTGATCAGAACATCAATTTTCTCTTTTAAATATAAACTGAAACCACTTATTAATTAACGTAATTGTTTCGCTTCAAACAAAATATCGCATGTGGAAGTTAATCATCTGTATAATCAGTTATAAATTAAAGATTCATTACTGTCATTTAATTAGTTCATAAAGGAAACCGACGCTGATGTCAGTAAAATACCAATCATTAATTTAATTACACTGACTTGCTGGAACAAAATCATAGCAAGTCGCTTGTTATGATCTAGACCGAAGTTTCCTCTGAATCTTGCTACCCCATTTTTGATATTTGGACATTTATGTTGGGGTGTAGGATCAAAAAGTTGTAATTTACCAACACCATTTGGTGTCGACATAGTGTAGCTGCTTACTAACCGGCCTAGCAAATTTAAACTACCTTTCATTGAGATATACCTGCATGAAATCGATAGGAATATGATTTATTTTCTCAGATATTTCGAGTATAGCATTTGTTATAGCTTTAATCCACTGACAGACTTGCCAAAACAATAGCATTGATGAAATTTGGCCTGGAACTCGCAATTTGCAATTAGAGTCATATGACTACACAAATCTCGCGACCCACATGTCAATGATTTCAGGGTTCAAATTGCCATGTGATATCAACAGTTAACCATTTCTGATATTGCTGTGGCAAAACAAATTGAACATATCAATGAAAGTCACATAATTTGTGGCAAAACAAATCAAACATATCAATGAAAGTCACATATTTACAACACTATTAACTGATCATACTGGTTTATTGTTTGACGTGTTTTGATTTGCCGACAATTTGGTCGCTTGGCCCAATATGCAGTCAAGCAGTAACATTATATAAATGTATACATGAAGAGGGGCTAGAATCAAGTATTCATTATGCCTGGAGGGCAAGATTGGCCAAATAAAGGTAGATATAATGATTAAAGCACAAAAATAAGGACTAGCTCGACTTTTTTAAAAAGCACTTGTCCCAGACTAGTGACTCGGGAAATTTTACTTGCCAGACTTCAAAAATTACTAGTCTGGGACGTCAGGCTATGGAATTTGCTCAGCTCTGCAGTGATATAGTCCATGTGTGTGTTATCTCAGTTGCATGGTCCATATATGTGTTATCATTGGTATGGTCTATACATGAGTTATCTTAATGGTATGGTCCTTGATGTGTTATCTCAGTGGTATGGTCCATTAATGTATTATCTCAGTGTTATGGTCCATGCATGTGTTATCTCAGTGGTATGGTCTGTATATGTGTTATCTCAGTGGTATGGTCTGTATATGTGTTATCTCAGTGGTATGGTCCGTATATGTGTTATCTCAGTGGTATGGTCCGTATATGTGTTATTTCAGTGGTATGGTCTGTATATGTGTTATCTCAGTGGTATATGGTCCATACATCACAATGGTATGGTCCATTAATGTATTATCTCAGTGGTATGGTCCATACATGTCTATCTCTATCAAATAATACTTATTCTCAATGACTTTTATTTATTTTAACAGGAGAAGGAGGCAGATCTAGCTGAAACAGAGGAATTCCAGGCTGCCAAGACAGTTTTAGATGAAGCTAAAGTTGTGATTGGCAATTAAATTGCCAAATATATTGACTAGAACTCATATGTATGGGCAGAAAAGATACTAGTACATGTCCTGTTTGTTCTTGTAGTTAATACATGTTTTTCTAGATGGCGTAAAATTTGTATTACTGTGGAATATTAGCTTGATAATACCATGGATTATGCTGTATTTCATACAAAAAAGAAAAGATTCAGTAATTGTTGTTTGTTCTTCTAACCTTTATTTTGTTGGTTATGCCCATTTTCTGTTCAGTTCTATACTTGACAAATTTTGAACATATGGAAATAAGTTTTAGTGCAAAGGATGGAGAGTTTTTAATACTGGTATTATGCCTTGCTTGTAATACATTGTACACATGGTGGACAGATGCAAGAGGATGATGGGCCTGTTGGTTCTTTGTTGTAGGTATTCTTTTTCACACTGGAAGACTTTTTAGTTCGTATCCTATAATTGTGCAACATACTTGATTATTCTATATTTCATTTAAGCAATTTGTTTCATAATTTTTTTTTGCACCAAAAGTGGATCCATGTTTTTTTGCACCAAAAGTGGGTATACATTGTGGGTGTTTTTCAAATAACTATTCTAAAGTATAACTGTGGTCTAAACAAGTTCCTGAAATTCTTAATCAGGATCTTTGCCCAGGACCAAAAACATTGTGTAATTTAACAAGATATTATCCATCCTATAATTAAACTATATAATATTCAAAAAAGTGTCAGAAAGTCTTAATTTACATGTCAAAAATTGCAAATATGTTTAGTAAAATATAAATATTTGCATGTTCATTATGGAAAAAGTTAGACATGTAATTATTTCTAAATGTTTTGCAATGAATTTTTCTAGATGTGTTCACAAACATGATTTGTATTCACCAGTCATTTATTTATATTATGCTTCATTTATACTTTGAGTACCTGTGTACTCACTCGTAAGTAAAATAAAAATGAAAACAACAAAAATCCATATCTGCCATAGCATATTGCACCCACAGATCAGGGTCTATGTTGTTTGTTCTACCGATTACTCTTAACAAACTGCACAGATCAAGATCTTCCGGTGCAACAGCAGATCTGGGTGTGTATAGTTTGCATACAGAAGCGTCTTTTAAGAAGGTAATAGCTTGCTGTACCTTCACTTTCAGTATTGTAAAAATGTTGGGGATTCAGAAATGTTAATATTATTTATTAAAAAACATATACAGTATACAGAGTATGTGTTTATGCAAGAAAAAAGTCAAGTCCAGCAGGTAACTGCACAGACCCAGATCTGATATCACATAATGCAGATCTGGATTTATTCAGATTTTTAATATGTACAAACATTCTGGTCTATCTGTGCATTATGTAATGGCAGATAAAGGTGTATGTTTACAGTTGGATCTTACATATTATTAAGTATATTTGTTATGTATTTACATGTGTAGAAGTTGGAGCTTCAGTGCTACATGGAATCACTGGCATTTGAAAATCTTATTAGCATGTAATGAGGAGAGATGCACGATGCTGAGAGTCTGTTTATTTGTATAGACTAGAGCTGTCAAGAGGTTACCAAATTTTTCTTTCAGAATGATCATTTAAACTCTTAAGATAGTTTTCAGATTTTTGTCAGAATTATGAAAGATATAAAATCCAACTATTTTTCTTTTCTGTCTGCATTAGTATTTATTGACACTGCACTTCCTGCCAAGCTGCATTGAAAACAAAATGAAGTAAGCCATGTAAATGTTATTAAATGACATTTTAAGGCTCTTGAGTAAATTTTTGGAGAATTCAAGTTGAAAATCAGATGAATATATGTGTTATTGTCTGGGTGTTTATTCAGACTCAATACAACTATAAACATTCCATTGTTGCTGAATGCAGATGGTAGGGAAACTCTGTCCAATATAATCTAAATATTTCTATTCCAAAGTCATGCCAACTGGGCCCTGTATATCTTTAAAAATAACCCAAAGCTTACATCTGCATTACTGATTTCTAGCAAAGTACAAAGAAATGGATAATGCAAGATTTTAAGCACAGTGATATTTCCATAGCTCTGTAAAATGGCTTAAACACATGAATATATGATGTAATATGGAAATGTCTTGAAGTTAACTTTACAAGGTAATGGATAAACCATTTAACTTGGAGGGGACTGATTGTTGGGTTAGGGGTCTGGAATTTATGGCCCACAGACAACTTGAACATTTTTGTTGCCCTGATCTGTAGAAGAAAGAACTAATTCTATCCATCATATTAGTTTGGAAAAAAAATTAATGAAGTAAAGGGAAAAATTAATTTAATTGGAAAGGAAATCTCTGGAACCCCTCATCCAGCATAAAGCTTAAATAAACACCCCAAATATGACTTTGGTGGGATGGTAGTGGTTTGCAGGATTGAGTGACTTTTATATGATCCCTATTTTGTCCCATGTTTTTCATCAACTTGCTCATATTTTCTAGAATATTATTGTAATTAATAATGTGAGGAGTTGGAGTTTGAATTATTTCAGGTTTGAAGTTTTCTTGTATACTAATTTTTGGTGATGCATAATTTACATTTCAACTTGTATAATAAAATGCTATTAAAGTCACTCAGTAAATCAAGGAATATTCAAATATCAGTTTTCTATTAAAACAAAAAATTATTTCGATTTCAATGACTGGATACTCATTTCAGCTCTAATATGCACTTTGATTTTGTTTAATGTATTACTGCTCATGTATTGACATTGTGCTATTTTTTATCCATTTGATTTAAGGCTTGTCTTTTTTATTACTTTGTATACACCAATGATAAGGTGTAGTATCCTTTAAATTTATTGCCCTTGTTTGGGTGAGAGATGTCGAGTTTTTCACTCGAAGCAAATCATGGTTCACTAGGGCAAAGACTGAGTGGAGCATGACTTGTCACAAGTGAACAAATCAAATCTCCCTTGACAAGGACAAAAATTTTTGGAATAGTTTTAGTAGTTTTCAGGAGCAAAAGTGCTTAAATTCAATAAACAAAGCATCTTTATAATTATAAACGTTTCTTTTTCTTTTAATCTAAGTTTCCTTAATAATCACTAAAGCATTTATAACTTCATGTGCTTTAGTTTAATAGCAGTAATACAATAGTGCATTATAATCATTGATAAATTGAGCCCCCAGTCCAAAATAAATATCTCCAATTAGTATTTGGAGGTATAAAATTGAAATGAAATTGACCCCAGCCTGATTCGTTATTTATAGCCAACATGCAGAATATCTTCCATATTTTCCTTGGAGAATTGTGAGAGTAAACATGTGCCAAGTCACTTAACAAAATTCACCTCGATCATAATTTCAAAGAGTTTTTAACCAGTCATGTATTTTTTTGTGTTGTTTGAGTGTTTTTATCCCCAGCTTTTTCACGTTGGAATGTTGTCAGTTCTACTGCTCACAGACCAGAAGAGCATGAGCGAGTCTGTTGTCATAATTACTTGGAGGATTGCCATGAAGCTTTGCAAACAACATTCAGCCAATCGTTTGCTTCATACTTAATCATAAATGGTGTCTCTCTTGAACATAACACTACAGCAGCCAACTTAAAATATTTGTTGTCACTAATTCTCCTGAATGGATGATCATATCAGCATGAGGTTGTCACTGAAAGACACTGGTTCTTAATAAATATGGTGATCTGACATCACTTAATGGCAGCCATCTTGAAGAACTTTTTGTACTCTATATTCTTCCCTTGAATGGATGGTCATATCAACATGGGATTTTTACGGAAAGACATCTTATGATGCCAAGTTGGTCTGAAATGAAAATTGTGCTTTTCTGGTGTCTAATATGGTCATCAAGGTGACCAGCTTGAAAATCGTGTAATTGCTACTCCTCCTGAATGAATGGTCTTATCAAGTTATGGGTTGTCACTAAAGATTTCTGATGATGTCTAGTTGGTTCTAAATCAAAATAATACAGATCTAAGGCTCAATATGGCTACCACAGCAGTTATCTTAAAAATCTTATCACTACATTTGAACAAAAGTAGCAGCAGAGAGGGTGAACCCTACAAAGTTGTAGAGACCTTTTTTTTTTGGAAACTAAAGGTTCCTACGAGGTTGAATTTTCTAATTGAGAAAGATTATTTTCGACCTTTTTTTGTTTTTATGTGCTGGTCACATGCGTTGGTTGCTCACATTCACTGCTGCTAAAATTTAAAAAATCAGTGACCAAAGATTTTATCTAAACCTACACAATACCTATATTTCGGATCATGCAAGTTTATCATTATAAATCCAAAAGGAACAGCTTGCACTTTTGAAAAGAAATTTTTAAATTTAATTTTGTTCATGTCCCCTGAACACCAAGTATAATAAATATTTTGTAAAGTATAATTATCTATGCCATTAAACACAACCAAAATATTGCAATTATCTCTGATAACCTTAGGTATCAGAGTTTATCTCTGAGTAACATAAATCACGTCCATGTTTTTGTGAAAGCCACAAGAAAATATTCTAGCTGGATTAGTTTAACTAGCATCACATCATCATATACTACGAGGTTATTAATGAATCCATCTAAGTCATCTACAGATGGAGCTTCATCAATATTGTTTTTGTCTTCGTCCAGTAATTTTGCATTTTGATTAAAAATCTTCAAGTACTTTCTAACATCATTGATCATCTATAGATGGCGCTACTAATTATAACTTATTCTATTTGAGCCATCGCATTATTAGATTAAGCAATAATTGTGTGTCTTACCAGATCCAGATGGACCTATTATAATCATTTTGATAGAATTTGGTAACGCTTAATGGTGCCTTACTGGCTCTTGTTTTTGTGTTGCTGAAAAGTGAATTGTATCCATATAATAATGATATGAGTTTATATTCTGTTTGATGTAGAGCAACAACCCCAGCATTGGATTGCCAACAATAACAACAAAAAATAAGAGATGTGTGAAATGTGGTACAAGCAAATTTATTTCTGCATCGTAAATAGCGCATGATGGTGATATTGCTGCTTCATTAGGGAAATTGCCAGGAACTCCATGGGCTAAATACCCCGGCGAGAAACACTTTACCAGATATATTTATTGTAGTTCTGGAACTCGCCTCGATATTAGACTCGATAACCAAGACCAACCAAAACCTGGAGAATATCCAATAAATAAGATTGATCAAGCGTGTAACATTCGTGATGTTGCGTATAAAAGTCCAGATTTGCAACAATGACATATGTAAAGTTGATTCATGTGTTAAATTCTATACCTAATAAATCTCTTAGACAAAAAGTCTTTAGTTTTTTAGTAAAATATGCTATGAAAGGTAAAAGAATGCTAAGGGCTGGTAACTAATCAACTGATTATTATAATGGAATCTGTTTATTATTCCCCGAGAGGGTACTGGAGAGGTAAAGCAGCGATTAGCAAACTTGCTGCTTCAGCAAAAGTTTCACGTGATGTTGCTGCAGCGTGGTTAGCACGACATGCAATATGACAAATCTATATACCACCACCTAAAAAAAATATAAATACGCACATTTCGATGTCAGTATTCCTAATGAAGTTAGTTCATCAAGCGAATATCTTGTTCTTACCACACGATATCATTAAAATTGGCAGACGTTAATACACATACAAATATGCATTAACTGTGGTTGACGTTGCGAGTAGATATAAAGAAGCGGAACGATTATCAACAAAAACAACTGAAGTTGCATCTGCGTTTGAACAAATTTATTTACGATCGCCACAACTACTACAGGTTGATCCTGGCAAAGAATTTCTTGATGCAGTATCATCTTCTTGATGCAGTATCATCGATGATGACCAAGCACAACATTAAAATCAGACGAGGACACAGAAATTCATTATGATCAGACAATTTGTCATTGTTTTAACATCATAATAAATGTAGCATCTATATGAAAATCGTGATTATTTTTTGTCACTGTTTATAGCTGGCTAATTTTTTTATTGATATCGACTTTGTTAGTGATTTCTTCGGTTATTACGCAATCCATGATAACCTATTTCAGTTGAGTTATTCTTCTGACTTGAGACACTGCGAGATAAACCAAATTTAACCACTCAATACGATCATCGACATTCCAAATGCTAGTATCAGTGATAGTTAATCCCTGCGACGAGTGAATCGTTAAAGCGTATCATAACGTCCACAGCGATTTGTCCATGTTTAACGCCCTCTCAACATCAACAACGACTAAAACGGTACCATTTAACACAAGATTTTGTATTCCACCACCAGGAATCTCAACGTTGGAAACTTTTCTTTATGTAACGTGAATAATTTCTTTTGCAGCTCATCACGAACTATTTTTCTACTCGCAACTATCAAATCAGCAGGTTTCCATGAGGTCCAAAAATCATTAATTGGTGTTTCTGGAATTACTTTATGCATTTCTTCACACTGTATTTTTTAGTCTTATTAACTTTTTAAATTCTTCTAACGGTTTATCAATAGCTCTATGATCATCAGTTATTTCTTGTAATTATCTACAGATGTTTTCAGCCACTCAAGTGGAGATGACCCAGTAAAGGGTGGCGGTTGACCATGATCGCCACACATTATCACAGCAGTAATTTTTAGTAACAGTCAGTCAAGAAATATTTTTAGTACCTCTAGCGACACCGTGCATATCTCGTCCCAGATAATAGTTTTAGGAATGTATTTTTTTACCCGTTCGCACAGGAGTCCATGCATCTCCGCGCCATCTGAAGACACTATGATATGCACATGATTTACTCCTCGTTCTTGCATTTCTTTGGTGAGTTGATGTTTAGGTGTCAAAATAATCATATCCGAACTATTACTCATTAATAAGTTAATCTCACGAGTTGTTTTACCTGAACCTCCACACCCATTAAGATAAACAGTCTTATGTTTAGCCACAGGATCATATACGGATGGTGCAGATGATTTTGATACTTGATCACTTTTGTAGTATGTCTCCGCAATTTCAACGTTGGCAGATTCAGAATAACTAAGTATATTTTCTTAATTATCCTCCACGTTCCCCATTCACCAATACTGAGTAGCGGTTTTAATTAATCCTTATATTTTTGTGTATATAAATGAATCCATAGCAACTCTGACAGCTTAACGAGGAAATCTATTTATCATCGGCAATATATTTATCGAAACATAAGCTAACATCGAAGATCTTAAATGAGTAAATTGCGGTGAGTCGCCATCAAGATAGCTCACAATAGTACCTGGTTTTGTTCCATCCGATAAAAAAGCATTACATCGGTTTATAAATGTTTTTTTTCTTCCGTTGTATCAGCGATTATAAAATTAAGTTCAGCAGCGTGCATAATCAATCTTGTACACGCTCATTTATAATCGTATGAACCACCTTGAGTAAACTTACCTATTATCTTTCTACCAAGATCTTTGCAAGTTTTTCATCGTGCTCGTCCCTGCAATTACTTATTTCAATGATGTAATGTTTGTCAAGATCAGGAAATTCTTTCTTGGAATCATCGATATTAAATCTCTCCGGTTCCGGTAACCAGACTTGCTTCTGTGAACTATACGATATAAATGCTTCAGTTACTTTCAGCGATATTAAAATTCTAGCATTAATCATATACAGCAATAGTACCACCGGAACTGAACATTTTTCTTAAAAATGTCTTCCAAACCACGCATAAACAATCGGAAGGAGATCCGAGTATAACTCAAACGACACTATGCAGACAAATCCGGTTAAGTCAAAATCTTGTAAGGGTCCATTTGTCGTAACCCTGGTCATGTCATGTGTAGGATGTCCAAATCTCTTAAAGTATTTAAAACAATATCCACATCCTAGAAAACTCCCAGGATAACATGTCACCATATCAACTGAGGTAACATCATTATAGTCGTGTTTAGTATTCCATAATCTACCGTGTCCATATTCTATACAACATTTTTGACACCTTCAAGAAATTCTGATCGTTTCAGTTTCCGTGAATTTTTCCTCCTGAGCGAAGTGGGCCGCAACCGATGGCACGGTAAAACAATTACTCAGTAATTGTCTAACTTTGACATCGTCAAAAGTGTATTTCAGCGCAAGGTGTTCCATTTTTTCATGAAGAGATTCTGTACGATAAATATCACCATTAGATCGTACAAATTGATCATGATAATCATATTCCGAACTCTGAAACATCCAAACAGAAACGGTCACTTTTACTGATATCACCGATAGCATCGAGTAAACTCTGAAACATCCAAACAGAAACGGTCACTTTTACTGTTATAACCGATAGCATCGAGTACATCCCCGTTGTAAATTTTAACCATTCCGTCTCGTGGAGATACAGTTACAGCATTAGTCTATGCATGTGCATTATGATCAGAGATTGTTATAGGCTTTCCATTTTTTTTATATATTTTGGTTTGTACAAAATCTCTCAGGTTAGTGTTTTTACTGTTACTGGAAATCTTAATAACTTTTCTAGCTCAACAACGTTGCTGACAGATGCTCCAGTACCTTTAACTTTTTCTGACTATATATTTAATTTTTACGTCGTAAATCTGTCAAACCGTTTATACCTGACAATTTCATAGGTTTGAGATGCCCAACGTCAGGTTTATCATTTAACGGTTATAGCGCGTACACTACCGCAATCACTGGATAAGATCTCTCATAATACGGATTGTCGATTCCAGTCAGTAATCCTGGTTTGGAATTTTCACCAAGGACAATATTATTCCCTGACCTTTGGACTGATTCACGCTTGTCTCAAATGATCCAAACATCATTGTCAGTATTTACAATAAATTTTACTTAAATAATATATTTTCGAACATCAAGGTAGTCAATAATCTCTCTTCATCGTTTGCGATTCATCACATAGATGGTTTTTACAATCCTGATCGTTGACCATACATGAGCCGCACCATCGTCGCGAAATTCCTTCTTGGTTATTAGATAGATTCGTTTAAGTTAGATCCTGCAACGAGAAACTAAATTTATGTTTCGGTAGTCTGTCAAGATCAAATCTATCATCGGCAGGCTCAATTGCGGATAATTTCCGCATATTATTGTAATGTACATTATCTCCATTACAAATTTACAATGTAATATTAATATGCATCATGTCACAGATGAGAGGTTTGCTTTATATATGTTAATATGTATAATGTATTTAATTAGTACATGTCTTTCGGCGTTTAGCAAGCGAATATTGTTACCGGCAATGTGCATTGGAACACCGTGATTCACCGATGTTTTGCCACCATGTAATAAACCGATTCGGTACCTATTGTAACCTTTTATGATTATTTTGTGCATATTTTACTTGTTAGTTATATCATTATAATGAAATTGCCTTGCCTAATGTATAATTCCACCAGGACATGGTCAATTTATTCCATAATCCTTATGTTTTGCTGTGCACTCGCTGACAATACATAATAAACCGTCATTTTCACTCTTTTGATCAGTGAGAATTATGGAATCTGATTGGCTATAGGTCACATGATATTTTTTCGATAGTAAATCATCGGGTGACGTTATAACCATTTCATCAATTCTAGAATGTCTCAGCCATGTTAGACAGACATAGTCAAGTTGCAATGGTTAGTATATAATGAAATTTGATATGCTTGTTTGACATTACGGGGAATTCCAGAAGTTATTTATTATTCATGAGCTGACGTCTGCTACCGTGTTGGTTGAAATTATTTCATCTTCGGTGAATTATCACCGCAATTAATCTATACAAGTGAAGGCGAAATGTCATCACAATCTATATAATCATGGGAAACATGTATATTGTTCCCTCAGGAACTGACATATATAAGTAATTAATGTTAAGTCGCTACCAAGTCGTCACTTTTAATCTTTGTAGAAGGCGAACTCTTTCAACTTGATCTCTACGTTGAATTTATTATGACACTGAGAAAACGACAGAATAATCATTCTGCAAGTAGTAACTGCAATATGTTATGTTCGAATAATAATCCAAGACAGTTCACCATGGATAGAATTAATAGCAGTTTCGGTCGCACACGCGAAAATATGATACTCACCTTTCTTGAGAGCAACCGATGTCGTAACGCTGGAAGCCCTGGAGCCAGTTTACAAAAGTGAACGCGTTTGTACTTGTGTGTCTTCAGGAATTAGATGAAATTGTTCAGGTATGATTCCACGTTTAGGAGCAGTTGATTTATAACGATACATTTACATGAACATAGGTCATGATATAGTATAGGTCTCGATAAAATTTTGGTTGATACCACATTAGCAGAGAGGCTGAACGACCAAAATTGAGTGACAAGCACGTAAACGAGTCGTACACAAAAAATACAAACGTGAACTCGAAGTAACTAAGCGATCTAACCCAATCAGTCTGATAGAATCAGGGAGTCAGGGTTAGATGCTTCGGTTTAGTGTTATTTACCTTGTATTTTACTTTCAGTTTGCAGTTTTTGCAAATAAGATCTCCAGCAAAATGGTCCGTTCAGCCTTTCTGCTACTCTTTCTGTTGTTGGAGGGTACAGTTGGTCGAATGAGAATTCTTGACGTGCCTATAGAAAACTCGTCACATTGTTTCAAGACGAGTACGTTTTTAAATCATAATGTCCTATTACGTAGTTATGGTTGGATTTAGCCCAAAGCAGCTTGTCCAAAACATAGAGCGCATTATGAAATGAGTATGGGGTCTTTTGAGGCTATCTCCGGCAACCTTAACTGGAATTATTCCCGAGTGGCTTACCGAAACACAATGTAATCAGTTTAATGCGGCCAGACGAAACAACAGCTCAGGGAAATCAGATTAGCCAAAAAAAGAGGTGGCACAAATGCAAAAGACTTGTTGAATTATTTACCGTTCATTGCGGCTGTGTTGGGTTCCGTCGTAATTGAGGTTGGACCCGGAGCCCCTCAAGAAAAAGAAAAGGTCTTTAATAATCCAATCAAAGGTTCCCAAGCAAAAGTTGTTTTTTGATTGTGGTCCTGCTGTTGGCCCATTCATTCACCAATTTGGATTCATTTGTTATAGTAAAGACAATCAAGCATCCCCGGTCTTTCTTTACGCGGAATGAACTTACGTCATTGATTATAGAAATGGGAAAAACTGGCATCATCAACTGTATTGAACAACAGGCCATAGAACGCAATGGGTAGTATACATGGCAACACCTAGATATCTTTTTTTTAATTCTGACTCGTAGTCATTTCATTGCCACTTGAAGTAGTCGATCATTTAATCAGGACGGTAGACAACCGTAGTTTAATTCAACGCTGCCGTTGCAAACTAGGCTGGACTACCTCATATTAGGTCATCATGTTGTTTTAAAGCATTGCTTACATTCACCAACCCCTCAAAGGCTTATTGAGTTTACCTTGTCACTTTGAAAGTACGCTTAAAAGTATGCATAATGTCTATTGATATGTACTGACACCCAAACGACCGACGTCGATGTCATGATCTGAACCTGACCAGCTTTGCCACCAAAGCGGATTTGACTGAGTTTATCAACCGGGTTATTGCTGACGTTCATTATGGTGAGCTTGTAATTTTTAAAAGTCGAACGGGAAAACTACGAATATTCACACAAGACATTCAAGACATTGTTTTGAAGCTGTGAGGCGCTGTTGCTAACACTCTGGCTAAAATCAATGAACTCGGGGGAAATCGAAGACTCTGGTGTCTGTTTAGCTTATCAAAAACTATGTTGACAATGATGATGCTAAAACAAAACAATTCCTGTTGATGAATAGATCCTGAAGGTACATACAGTAACTGCATTAGGCAAATGTGGAAAAATATTAACAAGTAAGGAAAAGGAAATAAATGACGAGGTAACGTTAACACATGATCGCCTTATTTTCGAGAATGTTATAAAAGAAATTGGTAGACCTAAGCCTCACATCTTAAAGGCACACGATTCATAATCATATTTATGCGCTTTATCTGGATATAGAAGGGCGTGGAATAAAATGCCAATATTGGTAAATAATCACGTACATTTTAATCGATTAGTAACGCAAACAAGGTTAAACGATACAACTGTTGAGAAAAGAAGAATACATATGGAACCATTTTCATTAGTTATCAGAGATGAAATTCAGTTTGAAGAGCATAACGTCTGTCCAGTCGTTTACTTAGCCGTCTTTGGTGTTTGTGCTTAAGATTAAATTTATCATTATATGTAAGTGATAGAATCTGACCGCTGGGTTGTGGTTTTGGAAACTTAAGCATTCTTTAGGCAGAGCAAATATACTGCGCTATTACATGATTAATAGAAGTATGATAGACTCTCGATGTTAGCGACACTAGAAAATAAGCGAAGCGGAACAACAGCTGCGAGATATACTCGCCAAGAGAACGGCTTTACTCGTGAAATACAGTAACGTTTGAGAGGTCGTAGATGCTATTTGCATGATCGCCTAAGCAGCCACCGTTGGCCTTGATGTAGCGGTGATCACTATATTAACTATTACAGGCATATCAATGGAAATTGTTGTTAGAGCCGTATCAATAGTAACCAGTGTGACTGGCGGTTTTCTTAAAAATAATCTCGTCATGGCAGCACTTTCGAATACTTATCTCTCACGGTGGCACAAATAGTTCTCAATACAATCACCAAGCTGAACTCGATGGCTTTGAAAATGAAACGATTGTTATGATTGAGCTCATCCCGGTTTTGGTGAAAATGGAAAACCACCGGAAACCATCCAGCACTGATACGGAACGGGAGCTGTTTAGTGATTAACAGGCAGAAAAATCAAGTAAATGCTTTTATGTTTGCTAGTGTACGGTATAGTATAATGATAGCACTTTTGCTGATTGCTTATCTAGGTTGAAGTCTTCTACCCCACATAACTTTTCTCTTACAAGGACACCTGGGGCTAACGTTCAACTTGTAGGCATGTGTGCGTGATATGAAGAAAATGTTGGGGGGGGTTAGAAGGCTTTAAGCTAAATCAACTGAAATAGATGCAGAACATCTATCATCATTCTACTTAAAATGACAATAATTTGCTTTAAATAATTCATCTAATCTGCTCCGTAGACATCCGTCTCAAATCAGACATTTACTTTACAGAACCTTCGCAGATATACGTGTCATCTACTCGGTATGACGTGCTAATGGCTCCACCCAAAAGCTGATTAATAAATATATTTTTTATTAGAAATGTTGCACCTAAAGTTTAGGTTGATACGTGAGCAAATAAGAGCTTATAACCATATATTGATGTTAGATTTATCCAGCAATCATCTAGAGACTTGGAAAATACTCTGGAAATGAACAGGTGCACAGATAAATCGGACTGCATTGCACGATACATACATATGTGAAACCAGCCCTAACGAGTGGTGTTTGGAGAGTACAACTATCGAAAAAATAGGTCAAATTGATAACATGCACTTTTGTATGAACAAGAAATTGGATGGATTTGTCCGCAATTCACTTCATTCAGAATGTACATGTTTGTAGAGATTATATACATCATACACCATTGAATATCCCCATATCTTTTTGCAATTACAAGTAGCACAGTTCATAACAACTTCTGGATGCATTCACATTTGTCACTCATGTTGTCACCCATACAAATGTAAAGCGTGGTTGTAATTACGAATATTTCTTGCTAAAATGGTTATGCTAAAAGAGCGTCTGTATTATCGGCAGAGGCATCAATATATTCGCAGTTTGGTCACGATGTCGTTGCCTCGACATGGAACATAAAACTATTATCAAATACCAAAAGATGATCCGAGCGAAGAACTACTCCCAAGGTATAGTTATTTTTTCCAGGAAGTTTGGATTATGATAAAAATATTAAGCCTGTATAAGGTGAAATATAATGGTATGTTTACACAAACTGTATTTTAACAACCATGACAAATAACAAGAGATTATCGTGATATTTTGCTTTATAAAAAAGGCTTGCTACACCATGTTTGAATATTTTAAGACATGTTTTTCAATTTATGTCATGTTTACTTCGATTTGTTTACGATTGCAAAGAATGATGCAATGTCCTTATATGGCATACCGATGATTGATGCTGAAACGGAAATAGTTAATAGATTAATTAATATGGACTAAGGTCACAATTGTTACTTCCGGTTCAGTACCCACCAATGTAGTTACAGTCTATTTTTAGAGTAATTTTTCTTATCTCATTTTGGTAATGATACATGAGCTAGATTTAAACATTCTTGGTAATGTTTAAAGGAAATTATTTATTCTATAGAATATGAGCATTACGGTGTTGATAAGTGTGTATTTTGGTGACAGTGCACTGTGAGTGAAGAGGCACTGTTGCTAGTCAGGAAGTGAAATATATGACTGTTGTTTTGTTCAGCACCTAAAGATACTGGTTTACCTATGACATGAACTTCACAGTCAGATCATCTTTGAAGGTATGTTAGATTAACATATAATTTCATTAGGATTTTGACACACTGAAAACCTCACTACTGACAAATAAATGTAGGGACTATAAAGGAAAAAAACTGATTTGAAACCACATGGCAGGCGGTGTCACAGAGCATTTCGTATAATGAAGATACACGCTATTTACTCGTGTTCTTAAGTCAAATTCGGCAAAACTGATATCAAATATGAAGAATGTTCGTCATGCATTATCTTATAACTTTCTGATAATATGCCGAAGGTATTCTGTTTGGGAATCATATGAGAACGTTTTATTACGGCTTCCACGAGGTAGGGCTAATATATTAATACTAGTTAGTGTGTGTATATGCGTAAGCCATGGCAAGTTAGTTGCTGACATAAACAAGGCTGTCGCTGGTCGAAACGACTTTTGCACCCCACATCAATGAAATAAAACCAACAACGCAAACCGTTTATTTTTGAATAGTCATGAGAGGAATAACTAAACATATGTATTTCAATTAACAAGCAGTACACTAGGTAAAATATTAACAAGCAGTACACTAGGTAATATATTAACAAGCAGTAAACTATGTAAAATATTAACAAGCAGTAAACTAGGTAAAATATTAACAAGCAGTACACAAGGTAAAATATTAACAAGCAGTACACTAGGTAAAATACAGAATAATTACAATAGAACATTAGAGAATGGAACCTTTCACACATTTTCATAGCAAAGTACAGTCAAAGAGATTCAGGGAATGAGCGATGTTATTTTCAATGAACAAA
This sequence comes from Potamilus streckersoni, assembly GCA_016746295.1. Classification (NCBI taxonomy): domain Eukaryota; kingdom Metazoa; phylum Mollusca; class Bivalvia; order Unionida; family Unionidae; genus Potamilus; species Potamilus streckersoni. The sequence continues at coordinate 180,470 of JAEAOA010000815.1, read as the reverse complement.
ATGGCAAGTGAAGTCAATCTGCGGAGGTGGTCCAGTTCATTGCAAAGAATCACACTGTTGATACTGGAGTTGTCCCAGTCGGTGAAAGCCAGGTGATAGCTTATTCAGTGCTTCAGTAGCGTGGCCTTCTAAACAAGACAGCTGAATTTATATAGAAGCTCCAACGTTTTCTTAATTGTTCTCCAGCTGCATGAGTCTTTCTATCTGGGTGATTATAGTACAGTCGACTAGCTTATGAAAGAAAGTTTCTTTGAACTTTTCCTCTGGTGCAAGTAGCGACGAGCGTCTTCATCATCTATGTTCTTATACTCTCCACAGCCCTTGTTGTAAAATGGTTCTTCTTCCGACTCACGAAGAACCTTCTCAAAGCTAATTCCCAGCCTTATTCGCAATTTCCTTCAATGTTGAGAGCATTTTTCCATATTCGGCATCTTGGTTTCGTCTAAGAAAGTGAAGGAATTTCGTAATTAGTACAATTGCCAATGCTAAGTCAATTGGTTCAGTTTGAAGTTTCAAAAGTAGAAATGAAATGTGTTCAGAATGAATTCCCGGTTTTGAATATGCTGATGTACCAATAGTCTTTAAAGTGCTTAAGTGCCAACAGTTTTGATGTATTACAATGTTATTGGCCAGATCATCTTTAAATAAATTCACAATAATCCCAAAATAGTGTTTAGTTTAAATTGTAATATGTACAGTTTGTAATTCCAACAAATGCTTTAAATAAAGATATCCTCTCACATTAAATCTACACACAACAGGGGCCCCGAGTGGCCGAGTGGTCTAAAGCGCTGTCCGTTACGGATCACTGCCATCTCACCTCTATCTGCGTGGGTTCGAGTCTAAGATTCGGCGAATGTGGATATGTGAGAGAGCTTGCCAGTAGCTTCTCGTGGGTCGGTGGTTCTTTCCGGTGATTTCCCGGTTTCTTCCTCCACCATTAATACTGGCCGCCATGTATAGCCTTTCCTGTGCTGAAAAATGGCGTTAAACCCCACAACAACAACAACAACTACACACAACATTGAATACTTCTGCAGACTCAAAATAAAATACAAGCAGGAATAGGATGGTCACTTCATTCTCCTTATATAAATCACAACTATCTATTTCGCAACACTTCCACACTAAGTTATTTTGCAATGGAACCAGACTTAGTCGCAATAATAAATATTACTATGGACAATTACCCAAACTGTAAGCAATAAACAGCACATAGGTCATTTGCAGGATCCCAAACAAATTAATTGATGGTATAGACAACGATGCAGCATCAGATACAACAAAACTGAATCCAATCAATGATATTCACATGCGACAAAGAAATCTTTATGTTTCAATGAACAAAACCGTGTCTGTACCTCTAGCCCTTTTCCAATCATATTTTCACTGCTTCTGCATTTCTGGACGCTTATGCTATTTTCTTGAATCTGAACCTCAATTAGAGCTACACCAGTGGACGAGGTCACACTCTTTAATCCAATTAAATGTTCCCTAACAAACATAGTGCTACTATCATTACCAGGAAGTCTCACAGTAGATGCCTTTTATTCATTATTACTCCTGTCGATTGTATAGTCAACTATTAAGACACAGTATTTCGCTTTGGTCCTCCGCATCAATATGTCTTCAACGATTTATTTGCCATAAATGCAGTCAACTCATTCTGAGATTCCATGCTAGAGTAATATTCAGAATGGTGTTTTTCACATGCAACAGAACGACGTACTTGTTTACGCAAGACGGTCAAACCAGCTAAGGAGTTGGACAAAACAAAGAAAATCCTCAACATAACTTGAAAGGACTCAAAAAATAAGCGATTTTCTACTGCCTGTTAGTGTTTGTACAAATACATTTCACTCCAATACACACGTAATGGCTTCTCTCACGTAAGCAGTCATACTTTCAATGCTAAACTTATAAACTATCCTTCTGAAGTCAATTTTCCCACCATTTTTCCGCCGATGTACAATGTACCACTGTTACAGGTTATTTAGTTGACATTACATCCGAATGGAGGCAGCTCATGAAGTCTAGTAGATGTCGCTAGGAAAAAGATCTAAAATGGCCGCTCGATCCGCCAAGGTGTAGATAGGGTTAACATACCGGAACCTTGGATAGCGATAATGAGTAGTAGTTTGTACCTGAAATTAACCAAAATATTTTACAAACACAGAAAATGTCTAAGCGATGGAAAGATTGAATTCAAATAAATTGAGTAAGAGTTGAGAACTAATACAAAGGATGAAAATAGTTTTTGTTTCTTCTTCTTTATTTCAGGGTTGTGTTTGGATGGGTTGGGGTGAATATTTCCACAAAGGTACTTAATTTTAAGCGTGGAAAATCTATTTACTGTTACGACCAGGACAAAATATGATCTAGTATTGATCTTTATTCCAAAGCAAAGTTTAATGCATGTACATATCTGTACCTAAATATGAATGACATAAAGAAAATAGATTCATTTTAATTTCATGTAATTTTGGATATTAACACATTAAACAAATGCAACCTATTTCAGTACAGTCAGTAGCATGATTGACATTAATTGAACGGAATGCTGACCCAGATTTTTAATATGGTGTATCAACAGGAAGACACGAACATGCTCAGTAAGAACAGACTTGATCTGGGTAAATAACACGGTTTTAATAACTGAAACAAATGTTCTTTGTGATAATACTCGACGTTTGACATCTCAACTGACCGATATCATTGGATGGTAACACTCATTTACAAATTCCCTAAACCTCTCCCAAAACAGTTTATATCTATTCCATCTGGTAGCTATATTGACGTACCTACATTATAGATGCTTGGTACTTCCGTTATTTTTACCTTACGATTTGCAACAGGCAAGGAGAGACTCACTATCACCTGTATGATTGTAGAAAAGTCAACCTTACTACAGCGGAATGCAGGTGAATTAGGACAACCTTTACTTATTTGATCGCATATCGGCTACACAAATAAATGGAGATATATGTTTGAAGACTGATGTTATATTCAATTGGTATACACATACTTTCATACAAAATAAATAAAGCCAAGGTTTTGAATTTCGTTGTATATCATTGTATTGTTCAGTTTCTACGTGCATCAGTATTATTAAAGTTGTCATTAAAAGTAGTTGACTTTTCAGAAATATGTTTACCATACAGATTTTTTCATTTCTCCCACTTGTTGATGTACAGGCACTCCCACAGGAGCCTCATTTCATATACGCATCAATAGGGTGTGCAACAAGGCTTAAGCATTATCAATGAGTAGTTGGTGAGAGAAGAGTAGTACCTGTAATTAAAAGTTCACCTTATTCGTTCAGGTAAGTTTTCTTTTAAAACGCCATATGTATGTATTTTTTGTACAACATCGTATCCATAGTTAATATATCAATGAAAACATTTAGAGCACAATACAATTAGAATTTTTAATATAGGATTCAGCTGGATCTACTTGTAAATGCCACATATTTAATACCAGGTTGTATATTAAACAATCGCATACTCTCTCCGGAGTATACACACGTCATCAATTAATAATAAGCTTAATAAGTTTTGCTGTCATTTAAGATGAAAACAAAGCTTGTATGCATTTTAAAACCAATATAAGACTGAGCTTTACAAAGTAGAGTGTTACAAACGCAGCCTTTGAGTAAGTGTTACATTTAATAAAAGCATCACGGTGACCGTTCCTACTTGGTTCCTCAGTGAAGGATGCTGCTGTTTATAACAACTATTAGGCCAGATAAATCACGAGTTTTTAAGACTTCTGCATCCCTATCACAAGTTGTTTCATCTTGTTTGTTATTCCGAAGATACGTTTTGTTATTCCGAAGATACGTTTTGGCCTTTACGGATTATTTTTTGTCACGTTGTATCAATCCTTATCTTCAGTAAATATCCATTAGATAATTTATCCAAATAAGAGGTTAAATGCAGTCGTTTGTTACCTGCGTCTGTCCAAAGAATTTTTACATTTATTAGCATCGAATGAATAGCCTACAGGTCAAATGGGTGGTTTATATGCCACTTTAGCATAACAAAAACTAAGAGCAAATTCTGATAACCTTTCCTAGAGAATACCGAAGGCTTGATGTAGTTTGCATTACTGAGAACAGTAGAACAGTTGCAAATGGTAAATTAATAACACCTCTCGTAAATAAAACTACTGAATAACTCGATAGTACAGTTTTGTTTCTGGGGTTTAACGTCACCTTTCAGTATTTGATGGGCTATACATAAATTAATTGATAAATAAACATTTTAGTCTTTAGGCCTGTAACACTTATTTACTGAAAAAAAATATTTATTTTGAATTAGTTTTTTTTGGGGAGGGTCACATATCCTACATGGTATTATAGTTTTATTTCTTCTTTTAATTTAATAATGGGAATAAAACTTTACATATGCGGTAGAAAAATGTCAGGTGTTAACTGGCTGAGTTTCTTTGGCGGAAATGGAGATGCAAATTTATTTGTACCGAAAATTACACAGCATTCACAGTGATCATTCACGGGATTTAAAGTTAATAGGTGACAATTTTATTTTTTTATTTTTTTTACTATAGTACTGTTGTAGTATTTTTTAAAACTCTGAGATTTACGTGAATAAGTTTTAATCTTAGCATTCTATTTACTGAAGAAAATAAATGTTTGATATTGATTATTTCGTCCAGTGCCAGATTTAAACATTGCAGGGACCTAAGCTATGGAAAGCTGTCGAGGCCATATTTGGTACAAAATAAATTTTAAAGACCACTTTTAAGAATTTGGAGATATTACTAGATCAGGAGATAGGTGTAGAAATACCCCTATATTTGGAGGTTTTTCTCCCGGCTTGAAAGTTGACAGGTATGATGTCCGTTCTTATGGAAATTCAGTCAGGGGTTGTGAGTTCATTCAAGTCATCAGCCCTGAGCCAGTGCCTAAAAACAAATTTCTTTGAGCACTGACCAGTGCAGTACATAAACTATTATACCAGACATGCATACATTATCAGATTTGTCAATAAGCTAACTGTATCCTGCATGTAAAATACACTGTAATTGAACCATAATAAGGAAGCTTCTTGATGTTTAAATTAATTACTTACAATTTCTGCATTGCAGATTTATTTGTGGGTAATTTTTTGTTAAAAAACTAATGCCTTAGTTAGGACCAATGAAAACCGTTCTCAATGCCTTTTTATACCTCCCCGGTAATGGATATTGTTTCAAACAAAAGTCGGCCCAGAATTCAGTATTATTTCTCAGTGTTTTAGTGATGGGTGAATATTTTCAAAATATTAATCCTTAGGGCAGGTAATGAACATGTCATTTACATAAACTACGCTTGAATCTCATCCTTCTTAAATAAATTTATTTTATTGTGGCAAAGTTTTAATTTTCACATTGGGCACCGTCACTTAATCGTTAGCATATTTTTGCACAGCACACAATGTACAAGCATTTATGTTAAACTTACATTGCTTTTCTTTAAATTCTTAAAACATAGTTCAACAGATATAAGTTATGAGCAACTGTAGTAACAGATTCATCTTTTTAATGTACAACCCAAATCTAATTTCCCAGCATCGCTCACCTTCATTCTGTTTCAGGACTGGCTAGTATTGCGTTACGGGACCACGTGATCTTTCGTCTCATAAAAACTCGTCAATTTACGGAATCGTGGGATCTTCCACGCAATATAATTGCTATCCGCCTACGATATTTAATTTATAACCATTACAGTCGAATTAAAATTTTTAGAAAATTACATACATGAAAGGAACATTTTTATTTCTGGTCTCCTTTAATGCACGAATGGAGCGGCCTGTAGATGGGACAACACCAAATATCGTATGCCAGTCTGCAGATACTTTAACAGTCTTAGAAAGAAAACACAAAAAATAAAAGCGTTGTTTTTCAGGTGGTGAAGTGAATGGATCAAATCTTGCTCTCTGAATTGTTTTCTTTTGTGTAATTGGGCACATCTGTCGTCGATAATCAAGTCATTAGTTTAAGAATTGCAATTGAATGGATTTATTAAAATAAGAAATATTTGGTGACAACCCTTCCAATTGACGCTAAACTAGTGCGACGAAATGCCCTAGGTTCAGTTAAACGTTCCTAAAATCCAGAGATGGCTGCTCACAGAGATTGATAAACCAGGGAGTGCCGATGAAATTTGTTGCTATACCATTTTCGCACACTCTATATGATTAATGTTTTTCACCAAAAACAACTCATAACAATTAATAGTTAAATAGTTACTGAAAGAGTGTCATTTACATAAATCAACTGTGAGGAGAACCTCTAAACTTAATTAACCGATATCAAAGCAAGTTAGACAAAAATACCAGTCACATCAATAGGTTTAAGAAAAAGCAAACTTAATTTGAAGAAAACATAACACGAAAATGCACAGACAATTGTGTAAGACAAATTTAAACGATTGAAGATTTTACAAGCAAGACGAAAATCCTCCTAAACCAGCACACTACACTTTGGATATATAGTCTTTGTTTCAATACATGTCTGATGAAAATAATGATAAAAATAATGACACGGAATTTTATAATTTGTAAATGTGCATGAAATATTTACAGGGGTGACATCACTGCTTGTATTCATAATCATAATCGCTTCAAAATATGCAACACAATTTAGAAACACCGAAATAGATTAATTACCATTTCTATAATCAATTAGTTTGATAAAATAGCTTTTTTTTTTTACCAGCATACATCGTATGCGTTTGTATGCGAATACTTACTTATTACAAAACCAGACAAGATCTAAAGTATTTCTTTCAGCTTGCACTGTAATGTGCCGAAGAGATACTTCATGCCTTCTTTCCTATAATTGTCTGCAGGACCACTTACTCTTTTAATTTCTCACCTTCCTCTAAAATATAAAGAACTCATCGATATTTCTTTTTAATTCATCGTTGTTTTGATTGCGTATTTGATTTATTTGTATCTGTTGTACTTAATGACGGACATATAAACTTCTCACGGTTGATTGCTTTCAGCTGTTGTACTCACGGACGGTCGGAATAAACTCCTCTTGGTTGATTGTTTGTGGCTGTTGGAGTTACTGACGGACAAGATAGACTTCTCATTGTCGATTATTTGTAGCTGTTGTACTCACGGACGGTCAGGATAAACTCCTCGGTAAGCATCTACTCCTGCAATGAGGGCAATTGTAACAAGTGCAGTTAAAAGCAAGAATACATCAGCAGTAAAACATCCAGTACAAATTTCATTTATGAAACGATTTTTAAAACACTTTTTAGTATGTCATTACGTTTGCTTTCTATCTAAAATCTGATGTTTGAAAGTTATAAAGCTAGCACTAAGCAAAGACAGTGGAAAACAGAGCCTTAGTGACTAACACCCAATGAATTTTTGTCAGTACGTAATCCTTTTTAAATTCATTTTGCAAAGTGTCTAAATTGGTGATTCAGTAAAATAATAAAATATAATAGAGACAAACAGTCACACATACAATTATAGTGTTATAAAAGATATACAATTTCAAAATTGAAAAGAAAATTATACAATTTTATATAATACATTGGTATTAAGGCCATTAGGATACAAAGTATCTAATTTATGTATCCAATAAGTCTCTTTTATAAGTCTGTTCATGTCTCCATGCACAATATCTATTGGCATGAAAGAAAAATCGAGTAGACAGTGATTATGGGTGTTAAAATGTGTAGAAATATTAGATGAAACCTGAGGATCTTTATAATTTTTAATATGAAAGCGATGACTATTCATTCTTTTAGAAACTTGTTGAAGTGTTTGTCCAACATATTGCATGTTACATTTTTGACAGGTTATCAAATAAATCACGTTAGTTGATATGCAGTTAGTGTTAAAACGTAGAGAAAATGTATCTTTTGTGTTAGCACTACTAAAAAAAATACTTTCTCTTATGTTTGCACATTGAGAGCATCGATGTCTATTACATTTAGATGACGAGAATTGTCCTTTTTTATTTTTTTCTGTATGTTTAGTTCTAATTAAAAAATCTTGCAAATTCTTGAGTCTCTTATAAGCAACAATAGGCTTATTGTTGTAAAAGGAATTTTACTCTCTTTTTATTTGATAAGTTTAGGAGACTCCAATATTTATTAATTATAAGACCTATATTAGGTAATGAAGGATTGTATTGTATTGTAAAAGGAACTATATTTTTCTCCATTGTACAATTTGCTGTATTTAAAGCCTCATTTTGAGAAAGATTACGGGTTTTGTTCAGCGCAGAATGAATGATATGTACTGGATAATTTCTGTTTTGGAAATATGTTTTTAAATCATTCAACGAATTTTGTAATTGACAATCATCTAAAATAATGCGTCGGTATCTTTTAGCCTGGCTATATGGTATACCGTTTTTACATGACATTAGATGGCATGAAGAATATTCTACATACTGGTGGATATTAGTTTCTTTGTCATGAATATTCGTAGAAATAGTGTTATCAATATGTTTAATTACATTTACATCTAAAAATGAAACATGCGTATTTGATGCAGTATAAGTAAATTGAATTGTCGGATGAAAATGATTTAGGCGATGAATGAATTTCTCCAGTTCTTCAGTTGAATGGTTCCAGATCATAAATATGTCATCTAAATATCTAAACCAGACTGATGGATTAAACTTTTCTTTGTTAAGGAAATCTTTTTCTAATTTACCCATGAAAAGAGAAGCGTATGAAGGCGCCATAGGACTACCCATTGCTGTACCCATTACTTGGATGTAATTTTGATTATTAAATTGAAAATAATTATTTTCCAGGATAAGTTTTATTATTTTACAAATATCTTCACTTGACAGTGGGCTGTTATTATGATTGTTATCAAGAAAATATTTACACGCTTCAATATCATCTGTATGCGGAATGTTGGCATACAGTGATGCTACATCTAATGATACCAACATTGAGTTATCAGATAGCTGTGAAATAGACTTCAACTTCTTGATGAAATCAGTGGTGTCTTTAATGTATGAAGGAAGTGATTTCATCAAAGGTTTAAAACACTATCAATAAATTTGGATATATTTTCAGTATATGAATTACAACCTGATATAATTGGTCGCCCTGGCTAATTTAAAGGTAAATCATGATCAGGATTTTTATGAGTTTTGGGTAATATGTAGAATTGAGGTGTGCATATGTTAAGAGGGAAAGTATCAAATTCTTCATATATGCAATTATTAGTTTTAGCGATCTCATTAATGCATGTTGAAATTTTTGATTTAATTTCCATTGACGGGTCTTCTTTAATATGTTTGTAGTATTTTTCTTCATTTAATTGACGTTCAACTTCTTTAACATAATCTTCTTGATTCATAATAATAATATTGTTTGATTTATCAGCCTTTTTAATCACTATACTGTCGTCATTCATTAGACTATATAAAGACTTAGTTTCGTCCTTAGAAATATTACTATAATATCGCTTTCGATGATTCTGATGTAATATCTCTTTCGTGATTGCGTCAATATAAAAATCTAAATAGGAATCACGTCCATTGGTGATTGAAAGAAATGTTCTTATCATTGATGTCCTACATTATATCACTAGATATGACAATAATTTGGAACTTTTAGCAGCTCTAGCATTAAAAAAGATTTCATATGTCTTCCGGATTGGTTCTCTTCCATTTCTTCCAAGTTTTTTTTCTCAGTTCAATTGTTATCAATTATTTCTTCTGTCTGACACATATTCAATAGCTATTATTTTCTGTTTGTACTCATTCAATTGTGCAGAAATGAAGTTATTTCTAAGTTTAAATTCGGTAAATACCAAATCGTTTCAAAGTTTGACTTATACATTTATGCACTATGTAAAAAAGACAAATGGTTCAGGGTAGTGATGGTTTTGAAATGAAAAGTTTGAAAGAATTGCCTATAAAGACAGTGATCTTGTAGATACAGAAATAAAAGTGTTCTCGCTGTTGTAAGTTTTGCCAGCAGTGTTGATGAACAAAGCCTATAATGTTTTGATAAAACAATATGTGGTTTGGAAAACGTTTAATACAGACTTATGGACGTGTTCAAATAGCAGATTTAAATGTAAGTTACATACCCACCCCCAATTAATAAGAAATAATTTAAGTCTGAAAACGAGAACATTTCATTGCAAAGACAGGATTAGCTCAAATATCATACAGGGAGACGTAGGGAAAGTGTTTAATCCTAGCTGGAAATTATGATGGGTAAAATATTTTAGGATACATATCAGAGAAATCTGCTTTCACCAATATTTAACAATAGAAGATAAGAATGACACGTCCCATGAGGAAATAAAGATAGAAATTATAGACACAAGTTATCAGCTTGATTAACATGCTCGACAAGCAGACGCCATTAATGACAATTACAAGAATTACAAGAGAGTAATTCAAAGCGGGGAGTATTCACCTGGGGTGATATGATGTTCACTACACAAGAGGAAAGAGACTTTTATGATATGTAAATACTACAAAAGTTGTCAAATCAAAATATAACATATGACAATTATTTTTGAAATTTATGCAAAACTAACTGAAGAACTACAAAAGGACATCAGCGAAGCAACAGACCTAACCTAAAATGTTAATGGACAAAAGAGCATTGAAAGAGATAAAGGAACTGGTGGTTGGAAATCAAAAGCAGCTGGAGACCGCTTTTAGAGAAAATATTGGAAAAAAAGAACGAGGGATTAGTTGTGTAAAATGCCAGTTATTTAAGAGTGCTGATCAGTTTGATACTTTTCTAATTAACCGTGTCATATATCTCTTTTGTTATTAGTGGATTTGTGAATTGAAAGTTTTAAGGTGTAAACGACTAATGGAATTGAGCGTGTTATATATGTGCACTTAAATACATATTGCATAATACCTTATACTTTGATTCAATCTGGATATTTCCTCATCTTCTTATACATATTTATCTTTTAACAAAAGGATTTCCAGCGTGGATTTAATCTTTGTATGTCATATCATTCATTGCATCAAATGACAATGGTTCGACTATTGAACAACACCAGCTTCAGAGCTGTAATTATGTTTCTATGCAGCTTTTACAAAAGCAGGTGTAGGCTTTACAATACTTTGTTTTAATTTTTTTGTTTAGTTGATTCTTTCAAAAGCTGATTCACACTGTGATCTGTATCTTTGCATAGATTCCTTACTCTAAAGTTTTAAATTGCAATTATCAAAAATATTTAATGTTTTGTCTGTGAAAAGAAGTTAGTTTTCACTATGCTGTAAAAATTGTTGTTAATTGTTTTAGACATTAAATAATCCAAAAGAGTATTCGAGTGTATTGTATGATAATAAAATGTGCTGAACTTATTATTTTGCTTACTTGTAGTTCAGACGTATAACAAGATCTGAAAACAAACGTGATACTTGAACGTCAAGAGGATTTGCGTTCCTTCTTGAACTTGTTTCTTGCCACCTGATTTAAAACCATATGAAAGACCAACGCCATCATCCTATTTTCCATAAAATAAATTAGAAATTCCTTTAGTATTTTTCAGGTTCTATTACATGTCACAATCGATTTCCACTAAACCTGTATTACAACATTTTCTACCGGATGTGCTTTGTGCATTCTATCTATTAATTTGACATGTGCGAATTCATTGATCTTCTATTACTGTTTTCATACACTCTCTTGATTTTCTCTATAGATTAAATCCATTACAATATCAATTAAATATCGCTTCTTTTCCTCACCCGTTGCAGCTTTTGTATTTTGAACTGCATTTTGCCACTTTGTATAAAAGTTATGTCTCTGTTTCAACAACTGATTTTACTAAACACATATTCATTTCTGCTTGTGGTTTCTTCAGAACATCTCGCCTCCGATGACGTCGATCTACAATAAGACTTTGCTCTTCTAAATAACGACGGTCTTGTCATTTATTTCAGTTTTTATTTTCATTTACAAATGGATGTTAAATAAACATTCTGTGAAACGTGGATCTTCAACATCAGTGTTTTTATATACTGTCAAATGTGCACTGGTTTTCACTTCATCCACGTGGTAGAAACATTATGGCCGAATAGAGTTGTTTGCTTACTTTTCTGGTCATTATCTGTGATGTAAGGTCTTGAGTGTGTTAAAATAGTGAATGGTTAAAGCTGTGTCCAGGAAATTGCATCGCTAATAGTTGTGTGAATATATATATATATATATATATATATATATATATATATATATATATATATATATATATATATATATATATATATATATATATATATATATATGCATTGTTTTGTTTTGAATATTTTTACATATTAGCACTGTCAGCCTCCTGCTTGTCATCCATATCAATTAGACAGACCAATTAGTAGGAGCATCTTTTGATCGCTTGCTTATGTTGTGTATAGGTAGGATAGTCAGTTAATCATTTTTGTATTCAGGTTGTTTTAGTTTCTTTATGTACGATTTATTTTCTCCCCACAATGACATAAATTGTTATAACCAATTTGACTTTCAGAATCGCTGAAATAATATCACACTGTTCTTTGTCGGTCATTTTCCACGATTTGAACATCCAGGCACTACTTTACACATGTAAATTATCATATATATTTTAACCATCCAACAGGACTACCATCTAAAACATACACTTTTTTTCAGCACTTTAAGAAATTTCTTAAATATTTTGAAACGAGAAATTCCGGATTTATGTCAAATTTCGCTATTCCAATGGTTGATTGTAAAATAACTTCTTCATATCCGGAGTCTCGTCTGCTGTTTGAAATCGAACTTTGTTTTTTCATGAATTGTATTGCTGTAACTATAGAATCTTTCTAGATTGACTTAAAAAAAAACAATGTACGAGATAAAATTCAAGTTGTGTAGTAAATTTTGTGGATTTAAAAATTATATATGTACCCACCTCTTCTTCATGCTGCACTATTTTAACTATCAAGATCTCATGTTTATGCATCTTATACCGAAGTTATAATCATTGGATGCAATCTGCAACTCTAACATTGCTTGACATCATGTTTGATGTTTGAAATCTCTAAGTCAACTTTTGATTGCTATTCTGTTATTTTGTATAAAATTATCTTTGATGACATTTTTGATCCAATCCGAACTTGTAAACAGGCACTGAGATTGTCACTTTTCTGAAAAACGCGTAAAATATTTATATCAACTCTCTGAAAACTGATGAATTCATAACAGTAAAGCCTTTTGCCATTATCTGTGTTGCGTAAAACGTTTTTTAAAATTTATATTGTGTTATCTGTGCTAGTGAACATCGTACTAATTTAAAGTTCTGAAGTGCGCTAGCTCCTCTTTTGATCTTTGTTACATAATACACTGACGGTATTCAGTAATTCCCATAAAGCGGATGGAATTCGTATTCAACATCGAATCATGTAATTTCATTTATTGTGAGATAAATACATTCTACAGTATTTGGGAAGTTGATGATATTATTATTCAACACTACTAATACAGTGCAAACAAACTGACATTTGCTGGTCATCTGGATATTATCCAATATTTTACTTTCATTTTAATACTTGAAGATAAACTAATTATTTTTTCATGATAATAATAAAGCAGGATTAATATAATTGTACGTTGTTAACCCTTATATTGTGTTTTGTGTAATTTTCAGGAGGACATTAATCATGACAAACACAAGCAGTGTCGGAAGCGCATTTACTAACACCAGTATCGACACTGTGGACCTGGTCGTAATATTGGTTTATCTTGCATTTTGTCTTTTGGTTGGTATATGGGTAAGTAGTGCATTTAAGAACACGAATTAAATGTTAAATTCCTATCCCGATTTACACCACGTTTGAAGTGTAAATATAGTGTTTTGACTACAGTACATTTCAGATCTAGTATTGCATATCTGATAAAATTTAGTCATGGCCCTACCCTACATAAAATATTGGAATCATGATATATAATGTCAGCAATGATATTATAGTAAATGATTATATTCAAATCACATTTTTATTTTTGCAACGTCAGAAATGCTTAATAGGTATGTTTCATATTAGTGTTTGTTTACGGTTTCTACTCTTTATTTAATTATATTACTTGTTTACTCCATCTTACATTCGTTGGCATAATAATATTTTTCAGTTTAGAAATGTCTAACAATATTGATCCTTTGCTGAGCTGAACACGAGTTTATTAAACGTTTACATTCAAGAAGTGAGAGAACACGAGTTAATCAAACGTTTACATTCATGAATCAGTAAACACGACGAGTCTTATCTGAAAATTAAGCGTGCCTACTGTCCAAGCTTGGATGGGTGCTACACTTAAAACATGGACCATAATATGAAATAAACATTTCCAAAGTTTTTGTTTCAAATTGACAAAGCATACGGAGTTACTTGCACAGTGTACCTGACGATGAATATTATTCTACAGAAAAGTTGCTGCTGGATGTGGGACGTAAACAGTGCAAAATACATATCCTCGTTTGTGGGTGATCAAAAATTGCCGACTATTAGGCACTCACAACGAGCAAGTATTTTTTTTAAACATAGAACAAATTTACCACGACAGCTTCGCAAACAAGATCAAACATGTTTTATGATGTACACATATAGAGATAGCGGCGTCAAATAGTGTAAAAACTGTTTGTGATGTAAATAAGGTATGAAAGCGTCGGTAAACAGTTTTAAATATGTTTTGCGATGTTCACTTATAGCAAGATTACAAATGTTTTGTAATGTACACTTGTAATACCAGCAAAGAAAACATTCAATATTTGTTTTCATCTATTATAAAGGGTACGGTGTTTAACTTTCTATTTCCTAGCCTTCATGGGAAGATTCTCTCTTTTGACATACATTTCCATGATTTATAAGAATTAAACATTGGATGCTTCTAAATTGTAAAGAAAGCATGTTTTTTAACATGCCTGCCTGCCTACCCACCAATTACATACATACATACATACATACATACATACATACATACATACATACATACATACATACATACATACATACATACATACATACATACATACATACATACATACATACATACATACATACATACATACATACATACATACATACATACATACGCATACAGAACGCTCCGTTGGCATAGTGGCTAGAGCATCCGCCCGGGATAAGGGAGGTTGTGGGTTCGAACCCCGTCTGAGACATACCAAAAACTTATAAAAATGGTACTAACAGCTGCCTCGCTAGGCGCTCAGTATTAAGGGGTTAGTGTTAGGATTGGTCGGACTGGTGTCAGGATAATTTGACTGGGTGGAACATCATGCTACATGTTTGCGGCAAAAATACCCCTGTGTTAGACATCACATTAAACTGCCACACAGTAGACAACGTAGTGTGATATAATTGAAAAAGTGTTAAAGCTACGTTATAAAAATCCAAATCTCTCTCTCTCTCTCTCTCTCTCTCTCTCTCTCTCTCTCTCTCTCTCACCTTGAAGGATTGTTGTTGTTGTTGTTGTTGTGCTTAACGCCATTTTTCAGCATACGATAGGCTATTCATGGCGGCCAGTATTAATGGTGGAGGAAGAAACCGGGAAATCACCGGAAAGAACCACCGACCCACGAGAAGCTACTGGCAATCTTTCTCACATATCCACATTCGCCGAATCCTAGACTCGAACCCACGCAGACAGAGGTGAGATGGCAGTGATCCGTAACGGACAGCGCTTTAGACCACTCGGCCACTCGGGGCCCCCTTGAAGGATTGTACCTACACAATAAACACAACGCATAATAGTGATAATAGCACAATAATAGCATAGTTCTATATGATAATTTTATATATATTAGTGTGTTGTGTTTGGTTTTTCGCGACACATTTAGCATATTATTGACCATATTGTGACCAGAAAATAGGATTTAAGAGCCCTTTTCCAATGACCGACCTGGGCTGTGCGGATATCAAATCCGGGACCTTTGGCTTACGAGCCCAACGATCATCCAGCTGAACTATCAAGGTTAAAATAAAAATATATTTTTCCTCTTGGTAGCATAACCAATAAATTATATGAAAAGACATTTATGATGTTTTAAACACGAGCCAACTGTTTTGTATGATTGTTTGTCTTTCCGTCTATGATAGCCTCTGGTTTCGTTTTCTGACCGCCAATAAAATTATCTCATTTTTACGTGTGTATTCAATGGGGTCAAAGAGAACAAATTGTCAAGACTGAATGACATACAAGATAAAAGCCTCTAGTACGGGGTTGTCTTCTGAACAGTATCTATAGGATTTCTTAAGAGCTTGAGCTGCCGATCATGTCAAACTTTCTTTTCTGGTTTAATTTATGATCCTTTTTCTTTCACTTGAGAATCGTATGTTTCTCACGAGGAACCTATCTGGTTAAGGATAATCTGTTATCAATTATTTACGACGTATTTTTTATCATCCTCTTGTTTGATTTCCTCTAGGTAAAATTCGTCTTTTCAAACTATTACCATTAAAGTCCATGAATCTCTCTGCAGCAGTGTTGGTATCTAAAATCAATATTTTGGTTCCCAAGTGTCTGCATCAAATACCACAAAGTTAAAGATGGATTTGTTCATGCTGTTTTGCAGAAACTACTTTAATATGCTGTGCACGATGAAATCACAAAATATATTTTCGGAATTATTTATTTACTACACTCACCACACACACACACATATATATATATATATATATATATATATAAATATATATATATATATATATATATATATATATATATATATATATATATATATATATATACATATACATATACATATATATATATATATATATATATATATATATATATATATACATACATACATACATACATACATACATACATACATACATACATACATACATACATACATACATACATACATACATACATACATACATACATACGGTGCTAGAGGTATGAAAAGTAGTTTTTAATTTCTTAGGGCACAAACAGACGTATGATGGTATGGGCTGTGCTTTAATAACGTATGATGTTAAACACAACATAAATATGTCGTTGTCGAGGTAAGAGGATGAAATGATAAAGATGAGACAAGCTAGATACATTTTGGTCACATTTGAAATAGGTGACATAAAAAAATTATCCAAAAGAGTTATACATCAAGACTGACTGGAGAGGATTATCTTGACGTCGCTGGAAGTGTTCACATTTTGGTGGTTAGAGAAAGTTAATCCTAACTGGCTCAGCTAACCAGAGTGTGTGTTTCCCAGACAAAATTCAACGTTTTAAGAAAATAGCCCAAGCTAAATTCAGTAATCCAAGTTGATTTTTAATATCACAAGTTAAATTTAGTAATCCAAAATGATTTTTTTTCTGCCGAAAGGAGGTAAGTCTGAGGGAATCCGAGAAAGTTAAAAGTAATTCTCTTATTAAATAAATCGTTTAAAGGACGTACGTCTGGAAATTTTTTTAAAAAGATTCGAACCAGAGGCTGCATAAAACGAGTCTCGAATAGGCAGAAAGGTATTGTCTCAACTACATACAGTATGTTCATTGATGTACGTTTGTAATTATTTGTTGAATTTATTCGTTTTTAATTCATACATCAATTTTCCGTAAGTGTGGAATCTTGGGGTTTACACGCATTAGCCTCAGTTGTTATATGAATTAGTTCGAATTACCTCCTTAAAATGTAATAGAAATATTATATCTTGTATTGTATGAATTTCCAGCATCATTCTAACACTAATTGTGAGAATTAATTTATCTGTTTCAAATGCTATGTATCATGTATGCTAAGAAATTTACTTTACTATGTCTATGTCAATGAATTGCTAGTTAGCAGTACTGTAGTTAAGATGTGAAATCCATTAATCCATTTGTGCAATTAGGTTGCGAATTCTCTTAACCAAGGAAAATAAGCGTATGTCGACCTACATCGTCAGTTAGCAATTTATCGTCCACAATGGGATGTAATAGCTTATCATAGTTCTAGTTGTATTCCGACCCCAATGAGGAATGCGGCTAGAAAAAGAAATTAATCTTATCATAATATGTTGTTTGTGTATTAGTATTAGTAATTGATCAGAGCTTAGTTGTGTTCAATTACGAGAAGACGAGATCTGACAAAAATAATTGGGAATATTATTGGATCACAGGAGAAGAAACAAAAATCCTGACAAATATTAAAGGTATTCATTATGTTTATTTAAAGGAAAAATAATTTCATACCTGTTCACTTCGTAGAAGTAAAAGACTGCACAACTAAGTTACGGCGGAGAGAGAGAGAGAGAGAGAGAGAGAGAGAGAGAGAGAGAGAGAGAGAGAGAGAGAGAGAGAGAGAGAGAGAGAGAGAGAGAGAGAGAGAGAGAGAGAGAGAGAGAGAGAGAGAGAGAGAGAGAGAGAGAGAGAGAGAGAGAGAGAGAGAGAGAGAGAGAGACGCTGACCTGTTATCAACATTGATTTGGAAAGGGACCGGAAGCAACCAGGTTATGCTGACATGCCGGAAATTATAATTGGATCAGACACTTGATCGAATGATGAAATTTATTTCATCGGTATAACAGAACGGTTAATTGCATTTTGCATAACTGTGCAATTCTATTTCTCAGGATATGAATCAATCAAGTGTCACGTTCAACTTCATTAGTTTATGTAATTAATTAAATTGTGATATTTCACATTCGAGGGCTTTAGTTATTCTATATCTTTGCTCAGATTTGTGTAATTTTATCGAATAATTTCATATTGTATGTCATTGATTACTCGATGCGAGCAACAACACCGTGGTCGATCATCTTCTAGATAACGATAACCAAAGCACCATAATATTGGTGGAGGATTATATCACATATTATGTCACCCAACGCTCTAGCACAGATAATTTCTTCCAAAAAAATCAAAATGTTCCTTATATGTTCAAACCATTAATAAATAAGGCCGGAATAAGTATCTAACAACAAGATGTTTTATAATAGGTTTTTATACAAAACGTTTTGAGTATTTTCATCATGTATTTATTGAGACCCGGAATCCAATGATGCGACATTTAATATAAATTTCAATTTCAATTGGTTTCCTACCAAGTTCTAAATACAGGTAGGCAACTGATGTAATCTTTGATAGTTCTTTTATATAGTTTAGGAACTTTAAGTGAATAAACTTTACATCCGTAAACCACAATAAATCAAATTGTGCGATTGAAACAGCATGGATTTTTCTTGTTGAAAGTTGTGTTTTATTTCTTTTAAAATGAGTCACCTTGTCAGGAAAATTAATGCAAATTCATTGAAATTGATCACTAATAGAAATTGTATTTCCACTTAGTTAAAACTTAAACTGAATATAATTACGCGATCCAATATATATATATATATATATATATATATATATATATATATATATATATATATATATATATATATATATATATATATCTATATATATATATATATATATATATATTAAATTGACATTTATGTTCTAAAATTTTAGTGTACTCAAAGCCTGTACTCCAGGAAAACACTTAGGTTTTCTCTTAAAGAGTCTGTATCAGTTCCAAATATTACTGTGTTATCTGCATTAAGTAAAATAAACAGTTTTGTGTACATTGCGTTGTCAGAACCTTTTGTTTATAGTGCAATTCCTGTACAATTATTCTCTTGCAGGAAACACTCCAGGTCGTTCGGAAACAGTCAAGATGATAGCAGCTATTGCCACAATGAATTAAAAACCCTCCAGAATTTTGTCCTGCAATTTTATCTCGTTTCATTTTTTTTCAGGCAACATGGCGAACACAAAGGGGCAGTATCAGTGGTTACTTTCTGGCAGGAAGGGATATGGCGTGGTTCGCTGTAAGTTTTGGAGCTCTTTTCACGATTCAGCGTATATCTATCGATATTTAAACACAGACATTTGTTTGCCAATAAATGTGCCAGACGCAGTTGTGCATGTGGGTTGTATATACCACATACATTAAAAATAATATTGCATTTAAAGTGTTGGTGTCAAGCAAATTGACATACCGATCCCAATGGTATATCAAATTGTTATTCTCCCATGGCTCAGTAATACGCACATATAAACATTCTCGCAATCGTGCGCTAGATCAATGAAGGATTTCCACACATTAATCATTAGTGAAGAAATGAAAATAAAGATACAAATATTAATAATCCCCGTATTATAAATGAATCTAATATGGTACACAATTTCATTTCAATCCTTTATGCTTTTTGTTTTCCCTCACCTCTCATACATAAAGAAAAGACTATGCAGAAATCTGAAGTGAGAGAGAAAAGAAAAAAGTTTGGGTTGGATGAAAACCTTGAAATTGAACTTACACCAAGTAATCTACAAGAATATTGTTCGTCGTAATGGTAAGTGTGCACGTTCCTTGTGATTTATCTACAGTGTTTATCAATGATATAAAGTTGCAGACCTTGTCGACATTATACGGTAAATTTCTCGGTTACATAGTACATATACTAATGTTTTTAATGTTTTGTTATTTCTTTAAATTAT